>CM022084.1:4487011-5093011 GCA_011114355.1 Carex littledalei | reverse complement strand
TACGGTGCCCGGACGCTCGTCACATACTGCATCCCACCAAGCAACGGTTAGTCAAAAGAAATTAATCATGACTCAACTATTTATGAACACACAAGTAATGCTAATTCTATCTTAATGTGCTTTTAAGTAATTCGATTTTTTGAGTACTTTTTTGAAGTGTATATATATAGTTTGTGTTTATGTTTATACACTTTTTACAGTAGGAGGCGGATCAATATAATTAGTTATTTAGTTTCTTAATTCCGTGATCGATCGGTTTTCATGACAGGATGAAGATGAAATTTGCATTGAGATAAGACTACTTACAGCATGAGGTTTTGCAGTCTGGGCAGGACACAATGCACTTGTCGCGACACTTGCTAGGACAGGTCGCTACGCATGTCGAGATGCCTGTGATGGCTTCACATGAGATAGTGATACTTCTGCCCCCAGCAGGACGTATTATTTGAGTCTTTGGCTTTCCCTGCGCCTCCGATAACTTGGCAGCTGCAAGAAAGAGGAGAAACAAGAGCGTCCATGAAACTGTAGCCATGGTGGAAACCTGTTAATTATATTTATAAATTAAACAAGTTTGTTTGTTTTGACAATGAAAATTAATCAGTTCGTTGGTTCATATATAGAAGAAATGCTAGCTCAGGTTGAGTGCGATTGAGATAGCCTCATCAAGTGCCCATGGTGGCACATGCGATCATGCAACACCCGAAGGTTTTGTGTTACTTTGTGTAACTTCTAAGATTAACAGTTGATTATGCTTTGGGAATTTTCGAATTCTCTACAGCCAGATCAGTATGGATCGATCGATGTGGTCAACGCTTGGCTTGATGTTATTATTCTTGACACTTTTTGAGCAAGACGATGCCTTTTTGGGGTCTGCTCTGGTCAATTACACCAAACTAAAGGGAAAGAACCCTAAAAAACAAACATAATCATTACTTCTGAGCAATATAACATTCTACTTTCGCCAATTATAAGTTGAATAACATTTTTATGTGCTGAAGTAAGTTGCAAATTATAATTGTCATCCATCTGGAATTGGAATTGCAAAATCTAGCGCACAAAGTAATGAATCTCGCTGATTTTTTTCTTTCTAAAAAATATTTAAACCTATCGCGCGCATTGAAATTTTTATAATCATCAAAATAACAGGACCGTTGTAGTCTACAGTATTTCCTTTCCGTAAATAGACGCTGTAATTTCAGCTTCGAAGGGTAAATGGGTGGTAAGTACTAGATTTCTGTTTGTACTATGCGAATTTCATGATAATTTATTATTATAAAATATGATTATTTTTATCGGATATTTTGAGAAGTTATAACGTTATTATTACAAATATCAAATATTTGAGAATTCAATTGTTTAGTTTTGTTGTAACTATTTTTATTTATAAAAATTACATGGCGAAATTAGATATTTTTATGTATAAAATAATTAATAATTTATGTTGTATAAAATATTACGTTTTGTAAGTAACATTTTGATATTTTAGTTAAATTACTATTTGATAAAATTTATTAAATGATACTGTAATAATATATACAGGATTTTATGTGAATAATGCAGGGTCTTCGATGAATAAGTATAATATTTATTAATATTTTAATATAATAACATAATAAATTAAACGTTTATCATTATAGTATAAAATATTCTTTTATGTAAATGGGTTAACGTTTCGTGTAGGGCCGAGTAATTTTTTTTACTGTGTCAACGGATTAATATTGACCCGATCTATTAAAATGATGCATCTGAAATCTCAGCATTATTAAATAATAGTAAATATTACGACACAATAAATTAATTTTTTAATAACTAATAATTGAAATTTTTATTAATTACTAGGTGCGTTGTTGCGGCTCCGCCGCAACTGTTATTTTGGTGCATGTTAGTGTACATGAGTGACATTCTTTTTATATTATTTTGTTTACTTTCTATAGCAGATGATATTTCCTTGAGAATTGAAATCAGAATCAGAACTTGGCATAATAAAAGTGTAAGCAAGTGCATGGAATCACTACGCCAATAAATCTTGAAAAATCTTATGGCATTCTTTCCCAACGATTTTCAAGTCAAACATGAACACATAAAATATATACCGACTATTCAACATTTTGCAAATTTAGTTACTGTGATATATACAAGGAATTCTATATCTAAGAGATAATAACAATGAAGGAAATATATTTCCAGCAGTACAATTAAGGAGAAAAAACACACAACAACAGTTCCAACCCTTTAACCAAAGCTGCACCGGATCTGTACTGAAATGACCCAACTCAAGTTGATGTGTACATAGATGTGAACAGAAGGAACACAATTTGATTTTACGAATATCGGAAGACCATAGAAAGACTCACGGCAAGCTTTGTAAATCGGTACAACAACAAAGAGGATTGGTAAAGGATATGATAATTAAGGTAAATCGGTACAACAACAAAAAAATTGAGTTTTTTCCATATAAAATGTTGAAGCACTATGTCTTTCTCGAAATTAATTACATTACAAATGCTGATGAGGTTATAACTATATTTTCCTCACCTCTCCTTTCTTGTCACCTATTATATTGTACACTGTAAGCTGCTATAATTGTTCAGATCAAGCATATAAAGCTCAAGTGAAGTACAAAGAGGTTTTAAGTAAGATTGAGATTGACATCCTAAATAGTATATGATGTTGTCTTGAAGAAATATGAGAAGACAAATCAAGATTGGCAGAATACCTCTGACTAGGAAAAATATAAGTCGATATTTGCATAATTCTCATTAAGGGAATACTGGCAGAGCTACACAACTTTATTGTTGTTGTCAGATCTTGATATGTGAAGACTCAAATCCATGATGGCCTTCTGTACCTAGCTCCTGTGATGGCCATCATGCACACCATCAATGTCTCATGCACACCGTCAATATCTTGTGTTATAGGCTGGAAATATTTCTCCATCACTTTTAATATTTGCATCATTTGTTTTATCCAGTAAAGTTTGGGTCCAGATCCCCTGAAGTAACCCAATTTTTGAGTTTAGACGTGTCCGGTGCTTATTCGGGGTAGTGCAGGGGGGCAGTATTATTTGAAGGGTCCGAGCCCTTTAAGATTCGTGTTAGAGCATTTCGGACGGTCTGGATAAAACTCAAAAATTGGGTTACTTCATGGGATCCGAATTTGCAAAGTTTGGCTTCTTATTAAGGCCTCATCTAGATACTTTGGGCTGAGAAAATTTGGGTGCTCTTAGAATTTTGCATTTTCCATCCAAAGCCTCAACGCCTGTAATAAAGCAAATCATAAATAATAAAGACCCAATTAACCTTATTAAAGTAAAAGATTTCTTGTATATTATATAATAACATGAGGACATGCAGGGCATTGCTCGGCATCACACAGTGATACAGTAACAATACAGTAACAGTTATATCATGTATTTGTATATCGTGAAATCACACTATAAATCAGGTATGTTTTTACCTGTGTGATATGTCTATATTTCATCTATTATTTCGTCTTATTTTCAGACCAGATCTTGTGATTTTGACCACTAAATTGCATAGTTTATATTGAAAATCAATAGAATATGGTACTGCTGCTGTTTTGTGGTTGAATTGCAGGAAATAGGCGAAAAACAGGCAAAAAGGCAGAGTTCTGACTTCCCCCACGCGACCCGCGTCCCACATGACGCGGGTCGCATCGCAGCCCAGACGCGACCTCAGACGCGACCCTCACAGCTCGCATCCTTGCCACCTGACGCGGGTCGCATGGAAACTCATGCGGGTCGCGTCGAGTTAACTGAGCCAGGCCCAATTGAGGCCCATGAAGGAAATTATTTAAACAGAAGGCCTGGCAACAGAGAGGAGATCGGATTATTCCACAATTTTCACCAGAGACAGGAGAGATCAGAGTTTGAAGAGGAGAGAGACGATCTGGAGCTGAAGAGGAGGCGATCTGGAGAAGAAGACTCAACCTGAAGCTTCAATCCTCTTCTCTACCTCTTCTCTCACTATGATTTGCTTTCTTTCTCTCTCTCTTGTTTTGATTTTATTGATGTCTGAGTAGATACTGTAGTTTCGAGGGTTTGGATTTGTAGTCTGATACTTTGTTTGATGATGCATATGGATTGATTCTTATTGTTATTTCGTGTTTCTTTGATTCTTGTATTATCTGAGATTGCTTGATCTGAATTGTTTGATTCTTGATTGCTTACTGTTGAATGCCTTAGGCATTTCTTCTTGTACCAAAGGCTTGATGCTTCTTGCAATTAGGTTAAGTACTTGAGGTAGGTCTGAGAACCGAAAGGTGAGGTCAACGAGTAGCCGAAAGGTGAAAGTTTCCACTTGCTCTTGCTCAGCTTGTGGATACCTTTAGTAAACAGAATTGAGAACTTAGGTTTAGATCAAACAGCTTGATTAAACTTGAGAAGGTGAAATTGCAATTCCAAACCAGGTCTGCTAAGCCAACACACGAAAGTTGAGGTTCAGTGACACTAGGTACGGTCAATCTAACCTTACACGACTTAAACAGTAAGTTTCTGACATGTGCAGACTCAGCTCAAGGGACCATGCGGGTCGCGTGACTTAGCACGCGGGTCGCATCACACGGGTCGCAAGCCGCAGCTTGCGGGTCGCGTGCCAGGTTCGGAGCGCTTAAGGCCAAGCGAGTCGCATGCGAAAGCATGCGGGTCGCGTCACAAAGGTCGCATGCGAAAGCATGCGGGTCGCGTGGCAGGTCTGAGTAGCAAAGTTGAAGATGAAATCTGAAACCCTTGAAACGCCCTTTTATACATAGTACAAAATACAAACATTTAGTTGATTCTTCTCTGTCAATTCATTGTTCATACAATTGTTCATACATTCTTTCATTTCAATTGATTTGTTCATACACCTTAGAAATAGTCAAACTCCCCAAACATTCAACTTCTAGTACCTAACTAGGATTAGTTAAGATTCAGAAAATAGTCCGTCCCTGAGAATCGACACCCGTTCTAACTACAAAGACAGGGTTGTGCACTTGCAACCTTCGTCCAAGAGTTGAATAGGGTTTAAACTCCACAGCCTAGGCTGTGGTGAAACTCTGTACCTCTCATCTGGGAGCGAACACTGTGCTTAATATTAACATTAATATATAAATGAGGTACCTCCCATATATTTCTGTATGACAACCTTATAGATCATCAACAACAACAAAAAATTCTGCAAAAAGCAAAATTTTGACTGAGTTGATCTCATGGGCATGAAGAATTGATGTGAAATATAGTTGTCATGTGTTGGGTGTTGCACCGGAATCACAGTTGAGATATTTTCACGTAGTTTAATAGCACTAATTCTCCAAGTCCCTATCATATCTTACCAAATATTAATAGGAAATAAGCAACAAAATTGTGAAAAGAGCACTGACATTTTTTCCTCACAATGTTATTTTTTCTTGGTCCGCAAAATGTTATTTTACAATGGAGGAAACTAAATTTTTATAATACATATATTAAAAAAAAGGTTTCACTCACAAACCTTAGGATGTCTAAGCATATGTATTGGCGTTGCTATGCGTTTATCAAAGTTCAGCTTCTCACCACCTACCAATTTTGAAACATGCATTAGCTTAAACCTAACTCCAAACAAAATATAAGGCATGACATATCATGCAGAAAGGAGTACAAAATGACATCTTCTTCATATCCACATATATTCCACTCTCATAGTTACATAGGTTAGTAACTGGTTTTATTACTAAAATTGTACCCAAATAAGCTCATTTCGGGCCTATTTGGTTCTCTTAGCAGACTTAGAGCATATGTACCATCTTTCTATTTAATCTTGGCACCCCATATGTCCATGATACAGTAGTCAGCACAGCCAAGTAAAAGTTAACTCTTAAAGAGGAAAATTTTAGAATAAAAACAATCAAGAATTGCAAAATCACAATACATTTCAGATTGGGTTTAGAGTTTGTGTACCAGTTTGTATCTCCTCTATGAGTTCATCACCTCCAACAACGTTAGCTCCTGCAGTTCTAGCTTCTTCAGCAGCTGCATCTTCAGCATATACTACAACCCTAACTGTCTTTGATGAATTGAAAGCTACGAGTAATTTGTTCCAAAATTCAATAACAGACTTGAAGAAAAGTAGTAAGTGCATTGATGTATCTTGCCAGTGCCATGTGGAAGTGTCAGGGCACAACGTACCATGTACACACACAAAAATAAAATTGTGATAAAAATATAAATGAAAAAAAAGAACATTAACAAAAATTAGGTACTTTGCATAGGAAATTGATTATTCTATTCATATTTCAGAAACCTTTACAAAAAAGCAAAATTATAGTTGGAAAAAAGGAAAATTTAATCCTGAGGTTTTGATTCAATATGGTAAAAGTGAAGAGTACCAACCTGGTCACCACGCCTTGGATTAACAACCAAATCAACATAAGATTCAACTGTCTCAATGAAATTATGTTTTGAATTTGACTAACAAAAAGTGGAATTGTTGTTTCCATCTGCCTTATTTGTAAAATTAGAAGAAAAATACAATGTTACCAATAAGCAAGAAGCATGTACAAAAAGTCACATAATATAAAGCGAATATAATTTGGCATTAAAACAAAAATCATGTACCTATCGGTATTTTGGAGTTTGTTGAGGATGCTTAAGGTAGTCCATGTTTCTTACATCATAATCCCATAGAAATGAGGTGTGGTGAATCTATTTATTTTTTTTGTTATGGATTGTCCATTTCCACCAAATTTTAGGTTGTCAAGTACATAATCTGAGAAAAAAATAACGTTAAAAAATTAGAATCAGTCATAATTAACATTTAACAGTATATGTTTTGTTATAACTGATTAATTGGCGCACCTAAACACTTCCTTATCATTTGTCCTGGTACATTCTTATAACCAACCTAATAGAATCAGTAATTGATAAATGAGACGTATATTGTTTTTGCTTTAAATTTTCCCTTTTACCAAAGTTGATAATCTCGTCCCTTGTATATATCTACTAAGACATGCATCTATTTGGTACACACCTCATCTCCTCTACCCAATATTATAAATCCCGTACAGTTCCATACTACATCAATCCAAAACTTGAAGAAACCAATTTCTTCCTCTGTAAATCTCAAGTGTTACCTGTAAGTCGCAGGCATAGTTTTCAAGGCTTTCTTGATGGCACTTCAACGGGACCTCCGAGCACTCTCACAGACTCCGCCGGTGTTGTCAGTAGCCTCAATCCGCAAAACGTCCAATTAATTCTATCGTATTCGCAACAAATAAACTTTAACCCAATGCGCCTTTCCAATTACATGAGGTTGTATTATGCAACAAAAAAGAAAAAGAAAATTGCATAATGAGTGTAGAAGGCTTGATAGAAAAGATTATATGAGATTGTAAGGCTTGATACATGTAGTATGTCAGTTGGTTTCAAATTTTTTAAAAGCGATGTCAGTTAGCAGGACTCATAAAGGTAAAAGCAAAAGAAAACAGAAAAGCAGTGAGTTCCTATTCTCAGTCTTAGATTACAGTCATTATAATCTTTACATTTGATTGCCATATCCACATACACGGTATCATGAGAAAAGTACCTTGCAAATTAATCTTCCTAAAAGAAAAGTAACTTCCAAATCAAAGAAAAGCAGTGAGTTCAGATAATTCCAATTTCCGTCATTGACAATATGACCCCAACCCCAATATGTACCGAACCGGTACCAACTTGTACCTATCGAGACCTAGAAACATTTAGACATACCTTGTTTTTGAAATCACATTATATACAATCAAACTGTCGATACATTGATATCGAAGACTCCAGAAAACTTGCCCCCACTGCCTACTCGGGAAAAAGAGAAATAATAAATTCAGATAAATATTAGGAAGAATTTAGTACCATCATTTAGTAAACTTCTTAAAGGATTCTATAATGCAACATATAATATAAGATGTAAAAATAATAAAATCCATTTTTGTCCCACATATTCTTACAAATAACCTAAGAAGCCAGAAACCAATCACCAAAATTGAATTACTTTTACTATGTATAATTGTCTGTAAGTTACATATTTTGGCCAATTGTAGAAGAAATTATTTCGTTGTTATTGTTGAACCACCATCAAATGTGAGAAAATCTAATGCTAAAGTTCCAAATGATTTTATTTATTCAGCACAGTAAGGTTATACCTTATATGTGATCCATTATAAACTTACCGGTAAGAACAATTGCATTCACATCTGGCCTCTTCATGGTCTCAGTGTAAGTCTCTTTCAGACCAGCAATTACTGATGAAATAGAAAAACTGATTGTAAGGAAAAGCGAATGAATAATTTACAGAGCCACAATGGTCTGGTATAAATAGCTATATCCCATGGTAAAGCTTGATAAACTATTTATTTGATTGGAAGATCAGAAAACTGTAGGTGAGCTCTTTTCCAAAATGGAACAGAAAGTACCAATTCAGACCCCAAAGATAAACCCAATTCGTACCCAGCAGAATCTCTCTGAAGCCGGTAAGCTCCCCAAGCAAGAAATTCATGAATGCAATCCAAATTACCACCTCGCGCTGCCAAATGAAGAGTTGTACTTCCCGGAAAACTAAAATCAGCGCAAAAATTGAGCAAATAATTTATTAATCTTACCGTGAATTGGGTTAGAAAATGGTTCCTTCCAAAGTTGAAATTGATGAATTTTTGCTATTTCGTTTTCCTTTTCTTTACCTTAGCGGGTTTAAACTCGAATCGCCATTAATTTGGAAGATTATAGCAAGCATACCTTTTGAGTACTGAAATTCGGGGAGCAGAAAATTAAGCTCACTGTCGATATTGTTAACAAAATCTGAGTTGAGTGAGAGGAATAAAGTGTGTAAATTGGGAAAATCTTACCAATCCAACTAAGCGGAGACCTTCGGCAGTGGGGAGCGTCGATCTCTTTATGGCGAACGGAGATTAGCGAAGGAGGAAAAGGGGAGGAGAAAAATGAAGAGGGAAGAGCAAGAAGAGCAAGAAGAGGAGATCGGATTGAAGCCGGTGTTTCTGAGGTTGCAAACAACAAACAAAGAGACGGCGAAGCTGGGGAGGCCACCGCGAGAAACACGTGGCCGTTGTGTACCACGTGGCGAGCGGGAAGAATGCGAGGACGACAGGTAGCACAAATGGAGAAATCGGGAAGAGATGCAGGAGAATTTTGACTGACGTGAGCACAAAATGATCTGGAGCATCCATCTACCATCAGACGAAAGAAAACGGGGGTGTTACTGTAGAATGAACAGTAACACCCCATTCAACTTTTATGGGTTATAATAATAAGATTGTCGGTAAGTTAGGCAAAAGAAATAATCATAATTTCTAATAATTAAAGAGACTTTGAAATATCCAAATATTGGTTCACGTGAAGGGAAGGGACTTTGAGAAACTTCTGGTAAATTAAAGCGGGTGCAGAAACAAACAATAACATGAATATTCGTATAAATTTGATTTTTCTTTCAGATGAAAAATCCTAATATGGGCGATTTTTGTTTCACGGAAAAGAGCCGCTTTAAACTACAGCAGTTCCATTATTACGATCTACAGCATATGTACTTTGTTGATGAATATTAATATTTCAATACCACAAATTTAATTTTCATTTTGTTAAAGCTACATAAAGAAATAGATCAATCTCATTTTTTTTACAGAGACACTTAATTTCAGCAAAAAGTAAGTTCTTATTTTCCAACATCAGAAGTTATCCGCCTCTTTTGTAATAAATTTATGAACAATGTCTCTCATTTCCTAAGATAACAAAATCTACGTTCTTTTTTGAATATATATATCTATAGTTTAGACATTTTCAACGAAACTAGAAAGTGCGACAGTTTCCAACGAAAAAAAATAAGTCTATTTTTAATTTATCGCTCAGGTAGTTTAATTGAAACTTAAAAATTAATTTCACAGAAGTTTAGAAATTAAAAAGGACTTAATTTCTATTTAGTACTTCATAGTTATTTAAAAATTAATATTAATTGTTGGAATGAAAATGCTCCGAAAAATTCACAATTTCTATTACTTATCCCGTATCGGTATTGTACTTGATACAATGTGGATAATATGATGCCGCAAGGAAATTAAAATACTTTTGATCCTTTTTTGGAAGTTGCTTCCATGTAGGTAGATCAAACATTTAAAAAAAAAATGAAAGAAAAACTAAAATAAATTTTGTGGAACAGGATAAAAAAAATAAAAATATATATATATTTGGAAAATTTGCCGCATAAAAGTAAGTTTAAATATGACATTTATTCGATTAATTCATGATCTAAGTATGTTGAAGTTCTTTATTAAATAATGGATATTACATGGTTCCAAACGCTTACATCCAGTTTGTCTCTATTAATGTAAGATACTTATTATTAATTTATAATCATTTTTAGCTCAAGGTTAATTAAGCTGATCCAGTAACCATGGCAATCTCTGGGTTGCCAGTGCTCCCAAATTGGGCAGCCTTACAGTCAGTGGAGAATATACCAGCAGACACGAATCGCGGGCCGCCGCCCATCACCGGCATCTTCTTTGTGACATCCATCTTATTAACATAGTCTGGCCGGTATGTCTGGCCCAGCACACCATCGACGTTGTCAGCGAGTGAGTGGAACTTGAACGACAGGTCGAGGTGGGCTAGGCTGTCGTCAGGCCCCACCCCGTAGTTGTGTATCCTCGACTCTTCTTCCGTGATAGGAACCGCATTGGCCATGATGGTGAAAACTCCATCTAGTTCTAGTATGACTCCATTGGTACTGGCGGTTCGCATGACTGACAAACCAGGCGCTGAGCTGGACACCCACCTGGCGTTCACCTCTGCAGGAATGTAAACAGGCTCATCGTCAAAGATAATTCTGAGGCGGTCTGACTCGTCGCTCCATGTCACTGTCTTCTCTACACCAATGTAAAGGCGGTGATTGACTCCAAATAGTATACCGAGGGCCTGGACCCAGGTGAAGTCGCGGTTGAGGCCGGGGTTGTGTTTCCCGATAAAGTGTGCGTTGATGTGTAGGTTGGGTTCAGAAAGGAGACAGAAATCACCGTCCTTGTGCCCGTGGAAGTAGAAGATGTTTCCGTCACCTCCAGTGAAGCGCGGGTCACCACATACGGTGCCTGGAAACAGGTCACAGACTGCATCCCACCAAGCAACAGTTAGTCAAAAGAATTTAATCATGACTCAACTATTTATGAACACACAAGTAATGCTAATTCTATCTTAATGTGCTTGAAGTAATTCGATTTTTTGAGTACTTTTTTCAGGTATATATATAGTTTGTGTTTATGTTTATACACTTTTTACAGTAGGAGGCGGATCAATATAATTAGTTATTTAGTTTCTTAATTCCGTGATCGATCGGTTTTCATGACAGGATGAAGAGTCTGGCTAGTATGACATCAGTGTCATTTCAGCCTATATAACACCAACTCCAAAACCTATCGATTTGACTTCAAACGGTGAATCAAAACCGTTCAAATCGATCTATTACATTAGTTGTGCGTTTACATGCAAAATTTATAATTTTTCGAATTTATCTAGTATCAAGTCAAGTGGTCAAATGTGTGAGTTTTTAAGTTAATTTTAATGCATTCATTTTTCAATATTTTTGACTGCTTGATTTGATATTAAAATAACTAGAAATTATAAATATTTTGCATGTAAATACATCACTCATAAAGTAAATTGGTTTGAAAGGTTTGAATTAGTCGTTTGAAGTCTATCCAATCAATTTTGTAGTTGGTGTCATATGACACCGATATCATACTAGCTGGACTCCAGGATGAAGATGAAATTTGCATTGATATAAGACTACTTACAGCATAAGGTTCTGCAGTCTGGGCAGGACGCAATGCACTGGTCGCGACACTTGCTAGGACAGGTCGCTACGCATGTCGAGAAATTGCCTTTGTTGTCTTGACATGAGAAAGTGGTAACACGTTTGCCCCGAGTAGGACGTATTATTTGAGTCTTTGGGTTTCCCTGTGCCTCCGATAACTTGGCAGCTGCAAGAAAGAGGAGAAACAAGAGCGTCCATGAAACTGTAGCCATGGTGGAAACCTGTTAATTATATTTATAAATTAAACAAGTTTGTTTGTTTTGACAATGAAAATTAATCAGTTCGTTGGTTCATATATAGAAGAAATGCTCAGGACGTTGAGTGAGATTGAGATAGCCTCATCAAGTGCCCATGGTGGCACATGCAATCATGCAACACCTGAAGGTTTTGTGTTACTTTGTGTAACATCTAAGATTAACAGTTGATTATGCTTTGGGAATTTTCGAATTCTCTACAGCCAGATCAGTATGGATCGATCGATGTGGTCAACGCTTGATGTTATTATATATTCTTGACACTTTTTGAGCAAGACGATACCTTTTTGGGGTCTGCTCTGGAGTCTGGTCAATTACACCATAAAAGGAAAGAACCCTAAAAAACAAACATAATCATTACTTCTGAGCAATATAACATTCTACTTTCGCCAATTTTAAGTTGAATAACATTTTTATGTGTTGAATTAAGTTGCAAATTATAATTGTCATCCATCTGGAATTGGAATTGCAAAATCTAGCGCACAAAGTGATGAATCACGCTGATTTTTTTCTTTCTAAAAATATTTAAACCTATCGCGCGCATTGAAATTTTTATAATCATCAAAATAACAGGACCGTTGTAGTCTACAGTATTTCCTTCCCGTAAATGGTGGTAAGTACTAGATTTCTGTTTGTACTCTGCGAATTTCATGTTAATTTATTATTATAAAATATGGTTATTTTTATCAGAGATTTTGAGAAGTTATAATGTTATTATTACAAATATCAAATATTTGAGAATTCAATTGTTTAGTTTTGTTGTAACTATTTTTATTTATAAAATTAGATGGCGAAATTAGATATTTTTATGTATAAAATAATTAATAATTTATGTTGTATAAAATATTACGTTTTGTAAGTAACATTTTGATATTTTAGTTAAATTACTATTTGATAAAATTTATTAAATGATACTGTAATAATATATACAGGATTTTATGTGAATAATGCAGGGTCTTCGATGAATAAGTATAATATTTATAAATATTTTAATATAATAACATAATAAATTAAACGTTTATCATTATAGTATAAAATATTCTTTTATGTAAATGGGTTAACGTTTCGTGTAGGGCCGAGTAATTTTTTTTTAACTGTGTCAACGAATTAATATTGACCCAATCTATTAAAATGACGCATCTGAAATCTCTGCATTATTAAATAATAGTAAATATTGCGACACAATAAATTAATTTTTCTATTACTAATAATTGCATTTTTATTAATAATAAGGTTGTCGGTAAGTTAGGCAAAGAAATAATCATAATTTCTAATAATAATTTTTAATAATAAAAGAGACTTTGAAATATCCAAATATTGGTTCACGTGAAGGGAAGGGACTTGAGATACTTCTGGTAAATTAAAGCGGGTGCAGAAACAAACAATAACATGAATATTTGTATAAATTTGATTTTTCTTTCAGATGAAAAATCCTAATATGGGCGATTTTTGTTTCACGGAAAAGAGCCGCTTTAAACTACAGCAGTTCCATTATTACGATCTACAGCATCTGTGATGTGATAGTCTACAGCATATGTACTTTGTTGATGAATATTAATATTTCAATACCACAAATTTAATTTTCATTTTGTTAAAGCTACATAAAGAAATAGATCAATCTCATTGTTTTTACAGAGACACTTAATTCCAGCAAAAAGTAAGTTCTTATTTTCCAACATCAGAAGTTATCCGCCTCTTTTGTAATAAATTTATGAACAATGTCACTCATTTCCTAAGATAACAAAATCTACGTTCTTTTTTGAATATATATATCTATAGTTTAGACATTTTATTTTTGAACTTCTGGTTTAATACTATATCCTTTGTTTTACTATGGTTGTTCGAAGTTCCGTGTTACCATTCCACTGGAGAATAATCGTCTCTTTGTGTACCGGTTTTACAATTTCAGCTTTCAGCCCTAAACTGAGCTTTTGTTTCCTACACCGACTCATTTTCACAGTTCGCAGAAATGTACGCTGCACAACGGAGGACATAAAGAGGGGGTTACGATAAAATATCATTCCAACAGGGAATTGATAAATTCTGAAAAGGAAACTTACACTTGGGCTGTCAAAGCCTCCATCACAAGCATCACACAAATCCAATGCCAATATTCTCAATTGCAGTAGCTTTAAGACAACAACAAAATTAAGAGAGAGAGAGAGAGAGAGTAACATGGAAAGATTCCTTGGCAGGGGCTGCCAAGGTTTCAAAAAAAGAAAAGAAAAAGAGTAACATGGAAAGGCAAGTCTGTACCTCTGAAGCAGCATCGGTAATAAAAGTCTTTGGGATACCACCTCCCTGCAATTTAGGTTCCGAGGAAAAGCAGTTATCACAAAATTACAATGAGCATGTACAGATAATATATGTAAATGAAATAATGGAAAAGATTAGGGGAGATTTTCTAACATAGTTATATGATAAATATTGAAAGATTTATTCACAATTATACTATAAATTATGAAAGAATTTTGCAATTAATTTTGACTATAAAAAAATTACTTTCATATCCATGTCATTTATTCTTAGGAACCTTCAATAACATAGCATGGCCATATGATTAAATGAGTATGAACCGTGAGCTCAACCTCTGAAGCATTCAAAATCGCTTCTAACAACCAATTTAAACCATTCAACTTGAGAAGCCATGTGTCCATATTTTGAGTTATTTTCAAGTTCGTTTTAAGTTATTATACTGTACCAAACATTCGAAAAATAAAGTGTTCGAATTGATTTTGGAACGTGAACACATGGCTCGTCAAGTAAAACAAGTCATCATTTGATCAATGGGTTGAATTCATCATTTGAAATCGATCCATTATTAGGAGGTTAATCTCACAATACTCTTGGCAAGCTTACTCGCTTTACTCTATCCAGGCATATGGCATCAGTTAGGTGTTTCTCAACTTGGAAGTTGGAAGTCAACTTCAATATACTTGTATTAGCAAGCATGAAAATAAATAAATAGATAGGCACTATATATTAATTTGGTAATGGTGTTTGATAGTTTCTTCTGGAATGCATATCCTCCAGCTCTATTCTGAAATAAAGTGGAGATACCAACAACCCCCATATGAAACATGCAATAAACCCAGATATAGTTATGCAAACTCACATTATGGCGAAGGAGAAGATCTTCTAGACCTTTGCAACTTAAAAGAGAGGAGACCCCACTTTTCGATAAGATTCCACATTCCTAAACGTTTAAAAAATAAAATACAAATAGAATATTAAATATCAGTGACTTTAATGAATTTAGAATGTCATAACAATAAGATAAACTATTTTGACTTCCTTTATATATTTGGTTTCTCACTATTTGATAAATGGGAAAAGATCTAAGTCGCACAGGAGCGATTGCCTAAGGCTCGCCCAGGAAATTGCACGGAAAATTGAGAATTCACATGCACTGATTTTTAATGCGCCGGAAAACATGAACCCTCTACAAATAAATTTTTACATGGTTCACCCTTTCTGGCGCATTAAAAACTTGTATAGGGTTAACCTTTTCCGATGCATCAGAAGCGGGATAAAAAAGTACATTGGAGATCTTTAGCGATTTCTCTGGGTCAAGATAAGTGTGAACCCTATACAAATTTTTTTATGCATCTGACCCTTTCCAGCACATCAACATTCGTGTGCCGAAATTCACAATTTCCGTGCTAGTGCCGGGCGAGCATTAGGCAATCGCTACCCGGACGATAGTTAGCACTCCTCTTGATAAATAACTTGATGCTGGTTGCAACCTTAGAGAATGACTCTCTTAAACAAAGTTGTCTGTTTTTAGCTTTTTCATTTTGCTTGCTTTGTGTCTAATTGCACATTTGAGGTAAAATGAACTAGTTTGTTGATCACCACTGCAATGTAAATTTCAAGGATAATTGGCGCATAATGAGATTAAATACTAAATAATTAAGATAAAACTTCAAATGCACGATTTTGACCAAATGGCAAAGTACCAGCGATTGTGATTACAAGCCCAAGTTTTCAATCCAACCAACTTTCTTTTGTGCAATAAAACATTTCTTGGGTCATCTTATTTATTTTTTTTAAAAACCTTCGCAGAGGCTGCGAAGTCGTGAGGGGGAATCAAACTCTCGATCTTTGGATAACCAACAGTCCTAGGACTTTTTCCTAGCCAACTGTGCTACCTCCCCTTTCTCCTGGGTCATCTTATCTACTTTTTTTTTTTAATCATTCATTTAGGGTTTAGAGTTTAGAAATAGAGAGATGGGCAAGGAATGAGGGTAATGAAGACCTCTAAATGTAAAACTGTTAGTCCAGGCCAACCAGCTGAAATAATATCTTGTGAATCTGCAAAAAAAATGCAAAGTTGAAATGTCAATCCCCAAATTATGCAAAAATGATTCTATAACTCTCAGTTGTTTACTTTAACTAGTGTGTAAAATATTATAGTGCCAGAGCTATATAACCAAATGAGTAAAATTGCAATTCTTAGTAGCCGGTTTTTATAAGTTTATGAAAACAATAACACTCAACATGAGTCGAGAAGCTGGCACCCAGACAAAGAAAGCTCAGTCAAGCTACAGAAAGTGCTCGTCAGGAGAGCAAGATGGTCATTTGTCATCCACTTGCACACCCACTCCAATCTCAATGCGGTCAACATCAAATTTTGAGGGACCTCAAAGCAATGAATGGTCAGATCGCCCAGACAGCATCGCAGCTCCAACACTTGTAGATGCTTGAGTGATGCTAGTAAGTTTCTTATTACGTCATCTGATGTAACCTAATGAAATAAATTGAAAATTATCAACAAACTATTACAGTGCCCCTATTTCAGTTTATAAAAAGCCCCTGGATCAACAACAAACTGAAAAAAAGAGATGAGCACCAATCTTTGGTCTGATAGAGAACTTGGGACTAGTACATATCTGATATAATTTATTAACTGACCTAGCAGTTTATTAGAGGACTCCACAAAAGGAGAACATTTTAATATAATACAATTCTGGTACCCAATGCACTGGGTACCAGCACATACTGTTCAGAAGTTCACTATATAATTCAAAATCTTGAGTTAACCATTCGGTCTGGTATATTCATATATACGAGAAGGAGTCCAATTCTCAGGTGTATTGCTAAAGCTAAAAAATTAACCTGGAACCGGAGAACCAAGGACTCTATTAAAGGGCACAAAATCGGGAGACAATGCAAAAATTGAAGGCCTGGAGATGCACCAAGACCCAATGTAAGCTCTCTCACTGTACTAAACACCAGCATTTCTTCAATTAATACAGAGAAGAGAGAGAATCCCCATCCAAAGGCCACCTCTTCTAAATGGGTACAATTGTCAATTAGTTCACACAATAGAGGAGAGAATGCAGAATTGGTGGTGAGCTCTTGATGGAGGTTAGTGCAACCGGTTGCTTTAAGGCACCTCAAATTATGGTTTCTTCTTATAAGAGGCCTCAGTCCCACCATGGACACCTAAAATATACCTCAAAAATATGCTAGTGAGAACTTTTGCCTATTTGGGCCTACTTGTCAGTTGTCCACTGTAAGTAAAAGAGAGATTAACTTAAATTATGCATGATCGAAGCTCAATTGAGGTATAACTTTCAAATTATATTGGAATCTGAACTAAATTGGGTTAGATTGAACAATTGAGGGTAACTGGATGTAACTGGGTCAAAAGAAGAAATAATGAAGCTAGACTAGCTAGGTAAATTGCAATTTTTGTCAATTGACTGTGTATTAAGGGCAATTTGACGTTCAAGTGAGGTGTAATTTACAATTGTGGATAACTTAAAGAATTAACCAGGATTAATAACTTAAAAGAGTTAATGAAGCTTAATCTAGACAAAATTAGTAAAAGAAAATTACCTTGGTGTCAGAAACATCAAGTCTCTCCAAAGATGAGACGGTGAAGTTAGAAATAGCCTCATCTGTCAGAGAGGTACCTCTCAAGCTCACTTCTTTTATCATAGTCATGTGGCTCAAAAGATGTGACATAGCAAACTCATCAACACCTGGGAATATTTCTTACACTTAGTAAGAAGATTTTCTAATTAGGATCACAGTGCATTTACATCAAATACCTACATTAGAATTTGCCCTTATCACAAGAAGTCCACCTTTCATAATCCGAGATTTTACGGAACTAAAGTAAAGTGGAGTCCTGTTGATAAGGTATAAAGGTGAGAACATTTTCAGATGAGAATATGAAATACTAAACAACAATCTAGGCATCTCTTGTTTGACAAACTCTGGTTTTAACAGATCAGTGTTTATTACAGGCTTAAGCAAAATTTTCAAAAATAGTTCAATATTATCTGTAATTTACACAACACCAACAAACAAGGACACATGAAAAAGTGTTCAAGTTTCCAAAGGTGTGTTTGTTCAGAGATATGAAATATTAAGTTAAGTGACACACAATCTTACCTTTACAACCATCCAAATGGAGACACTGCAACCTGGACGCTATAGTTGGACAACTTATTGGGTTCTGACAGTCATCAGAACAAAGGACTTTGACCGATTCCTTGCCAAAGGATGTGTAACAGAGAAGCAATGAATGGATTGACAAACATTTTCTGAGAAAAGCTGCAATAGCCATGTCTGATAAGCCACTGCAACTTGTTATGTTTAAGTATGATAGCATCTCAGTCAGGTTTGAGATTTCTGAGAAGTGTCTGTCTGCAATAGCAAAAAGTCATAAAATAACTACAATTATTAAAATAAAGATGTAAGATTTGAGTTCCTTTTTACAGGTGACTCTGTACATGTGTGTAACGAAGGATTTATTGCATGACTAGTTAGTACCATACCTTTCATGACCTGTACTGGCTCACTGCTAAGCCTTTATTCATGATAAAGGTTATATGTTTAAGAGAAGGCCAATCTATACCAGTTGGAGCCAGTACAAAAAATCAAGGTCCCAAACCTTATCCGCAAAAAAAATAAAATAAAAGAGTAAATCATAAGAGAAGCACACCATTTAGGTCATTATGACCTTCCAATGTCAATTTTGACAGCTGTGCAACACATCGGTTATCCACCACATCAGCTGCTATTATAAGTACATTTTCTCTACCATGACCAGACCATGGGAAATCTCCAGCATCAAAACCAAGGGAAAAATCAACTTCATGTAAAGTAGGACAAGAATTTATCAGAAAATTCAAATCTTGAAGCCTAAACTGAGAGCAATGGGAGGCTCTCAAGATTGCCAACGAAGGAAATGCGCGACTTAAAAATGAGATAGTGCGATGTGCATCCAGCTGATGACACCCTGAGATATCTATTTCAAGCATATTTGGAAACGAGATGAATTTGTTATCTAGGCTTTTGAAAGAATTGGGCATGAAGGAAGAGGAAAAGTTCAAAATCTGTTTAATCAATGAGAGACTTGTGTTGGGTTTAAGCACTGAGATGAGTAACAGTTTCTCTGACATCTGTGGACAGCCTGACAGCAATAACTTCTGAAAAAATCAAAAGGAGCATCAGACAAATAGATTCACATAAAAACAATGGAGAAACAGAGACTGGTCATTGCTAGTAGCAGCAAGTTCAAGCACCAGATGTTACTGGAGCATATTCAGAGCCCTCTTGTGCTGAGTATAGTTTACCCTTGGAAGTTACCTCTTGGAATTGGTACAGCACCTTACAAGTCAGTTCCAATATCAGACAGGCCAGATATGGAAGACTTGATCGGGTTATGGTACCGAGCAATATATTTTTTTTCCATAAAAGCTCAAAAATTTACCTTTGAATAGTTTGTTATACGAATTTTAAATTGGTTGAGTGAAGTTGAATCTTTCAGCTTTGAAGCAGTATTAAGAATTGCATCTACAGCTTCATTTCCAATTTCAGAGTAGAATCTCCTGAGGCCTATACACCAATTCGATTAGTAGAACAGACTATCTCAAATATGCAACCAGAAGTAACCTCACCGATGGCTACCCTTAATCCTGGACTTCAAATGGAATATTTTGTGGTTAATCAGTTTAATTTGGGTTGGTTGTTTTTTTGAAGCATAACAGAATAATAAATGAGCAATAACTGAACTTGAACCCCACCATATATGATATGACTGCTTAATTAGGTTGAATCCATACTTAATATAACAAATGAAGCAATAACTGAGAAAAAATTCAGTTCATTTGGAATTAGTTGTTTGACTGAAAGTTGACTTAGGTCTAATAGGATAACTGAGGGTCATCTGCACAACTGATGGTTGTGATCTACTTGGGGCCAAGCAAACATTGGACTAAATTGAGAAGAATTGAGGGTTCATTGGGGCAGACTGGGGCCATAATGAGTCTAAGTTGCAAAACATTTACAAGAGCTCATTTGGCCACTCGGTGGAATGGTTCAATACCAGTATGTACCAATGGATATTACAATCATTGGATGAAACAAGTGTACCTGATGCAAAACTCAAAGGCAACAGGCTGTTTCTGACCTGAGCAACATCATATAACAAAACTTCCAGTAAATTTCATTAATGAAAAGAATACAATGATTGGTTAGAAAGCTTTGAATAGATATAGAAGGCTCACCTTTCTAAGCAGGGTGAAACTGACGTTACTAGAAGATTCTGTGTTCCCCAAAATCCATTCAATAAGTGCTTCACACAGTTGCTTCTCACTTTCACCAGTAACAAAAAAGGATAAGAAACGGAAGAGACATTTCAATTTTAAAGTCAGACTGCAATTTTAATTGGTAGAAAGTAGGTCTTCAGACCGCCATACTTGTACGGAATGGTTTGACAATTAAATGTCAACCAAGCACCAGCTTAGCCCTGTTAAGCCTCTATTAATGCTTAGTTGTGTCATTAGTCCAGATTTAATCAATCTTTATATCACTAAATCCTCAATTTTGCAATGAAACCTCAAATGATTTAACCAATTTAATCCTAATTTTGCAATTCAAAATAGTCCCTCCATTAACCTTTAGACACAGTAACATATCAACAGATGGTTAAATTTAATGTACAGAGCTAGAAGCATACCTATACACAGTCAAATCAGGGTGCTCAGTGGATGCCAATAGCATATCAAATGGTACATTACAGAACAAACTTGATTTTACAATATGTACCTATAAAGAAAGAATGAAAGAAAGAAACATAATAGTCATAGATAAATCAGTTTTCATGGAAATAGAAAAAAATGGTCTGATAAGCTAACTATAGAAAATGTTACCTACAAAGTTACGTGCCACACAACCTATGCACTCATTTTGAATAAAGCCAACACCTGACATTAACAAAAAATAAATATACAGATTTAACCAAAGTATACAGTTCATTAACTAAGTACATTATACAGGTAATATCAGCCTATACCAGAGGCTTACTGTTTTGGTACCACTCAGAAGCTGTCTTTTTCTCAACGGGTTATTTGATACTCACTAGATACCTTCTTTACTATCAAATAAAAAAAAAATAAAGCAAAAATGTTAAGTAAAAAGTTTTATTTCAAGATTACATTTCTCTTTGCCGTAATTCCAGGTACCAATTAAATATTCCAAAGATAGAAGATGTGGAAAGAGATCTGTTTCAGAACAAACCCGTTTGAACCAATCTTCACATGCACTTAAGAGAGCATCAACTCCAAAGAACAATGCTCCCTGCTTAATATAACAAATTATTTTAGTAAATGATATCCAAAAGGTCAATCATATATATCTCCTACCAGCCTGTTAACCTAAAAATGGTTTTGTATACCACATCCCTTTAAATGCAGTATTTTTCTAATATATACCAAGTAACTTTATCTGACATACCATATGAAGAAGCTCTTCTAATTAATATAACCAGGGTACTGGTTGAGACGTTGAGTATACATTGAAGCCTCAAGTTACATTTTGATTGTGCAAGAAAGCTTATAAAGATCCAAGCAATGAAGAAATGAAGAAGCAAAACAGAAATAAAAAAATAATAAAACTGCAAAAAGTCTGGCAACATATCTATGCTGCCTGGTATAGTACTCAAACCAGTAAAAATCATAAAAGCATAAGTCAACAGACAGAAACCAGCAATTTAATTATTAGAATGGGAAGAAACAAAAACAAAATCAAACCTCAATTAGAAGGAGAAAATTATCAGGCTCAATATGGACAGAACAGCCAAAAATGGACTGTAATATTTGGAGAAAGATCTGTGGATCCCACTGGACAGAAATCTTCTCAAGGCTTGACTCACTAGATACAATTATAAATATATATAAACATACAAACATTTCCTTACGAATCAAATATTAACACATTTGTCGAGTTTGAATTCATAGTGTTACCTAAAGCTTCCATCAAGAAGAGCACAGAAGTACTTAGATTGTTGTACAAGCCTACAAAAAAACATATATATCTTTTACAATCACATAAATTATATATAAATCAAAGTCCAAAGTTAAATGTAGTTGTTGAAGTGTAGGTTCCCCCCTTTATATCATTCTAAAGCTTTGAGTATATACAAACAGCAATTCAGTGCATATCATAAGAGCAACAACAAAAGCAAGGAAATATTATGCAAATGTACTCCTATCCAATTAGAAACCCACTGGGTACTCACGCCAAGAGAACAGAAACAAACTAACTAGAATAATAAAAATAAGGATAGGTGCCTGGATCGTTGAGCTCTGATAATGAGAGAAGAGGATTGGAGGAGAAAAGGGAGATCCCATGATTGGATGTCAGAGGTGGAAACGCAACTGTAGCTCTCCTGCTGTAAGTCTTGCGCACGTGGAATCGGACTTGTGACCTCAATCACCACTGTCTCGTCTTCTTCATCGTCTAAATTTTCTTCTTTATCAGCCATGGCTGCTAGTGAAATCAGAATTCCCAATTCAAGAAGAGGGTTAGACTTCTCACTTTTCTCAATGTTGACCGTCGTAAAAGTCGAAATATTTTCTTAGGTTTTCCCTATGGGCCTTCAGGCCTTTTGAAATATGGGCTTAGTGGGTCGGGTTTCATTCTCAAAACTGTTTTCACCCATGGGTGAATCGGGCCGGGTTGGGGTCGATTTGGGTCAGGAAAATTGATCCATTTAAGAGCTTATGAAGTAACACTTGCACCATAATCAACCACTGACGCAATACCATAAAAGATATACATTTAATACCGGCTGTTCTTGGTACCGGGCAACGGCACAATATCATATAAATATCAGATAAAAGATATTGAAAATGTTATTTAACTTAATGCAGTACACAAATAATAGAATCAAAATGAAAAAACATGTAAATTATGCTACATGAAGCCAAAACAACCATAAGCAGCAGTTCCGCACTTCCTTGTACTGTTTTTATCATGATAAAAAATAATTAAAGAGATGGAATACAAAGATGAACCTAGAACTAGAAGAAACGTTAGCACTTCCTTTATTTTTATTTTAAGGAATAAGTATTAAATTTGAGGTCATAGGTTGACAAAAAAATAAAGTGCCTATGCATTTGCACGGCATCGATCGTGACTGGTTTACTACGGGTCAAATTTGCATAGAATCTTGTGCAAGACATAGCTAGAACGCCCCTAGAAAGAAGATTACACTGGTCAACTATTGTTTGGCAGAGTTGAATAGAGCGATTTTTTTATCAGAAAATAACAAAATTTATTGATAAACAGGGTCACGAAACTCGCGATGCATCGATCAAAAGCCCAAACTGATAAAAGATGATTCAGGTTGGCAAAATAATCTAGTTTTAAGGAGTGAGTTTATGATGATAATAATATGTTTAGTTTGAATAATTCTGAATTTACGAGAGAGATGCAGATGCCTATGTTAATTCCAGGCTCATATATAGGCCGAGAAATGCCACTCGACAGCCGAATGAATTAATGTGCAGAGAGATTTTAATGGCCGAAAAATGCCACTCGACAGGCTCATATGAATATAACTTTACCACTATCCGTTCCGTATTCGCTCTGTTTTCACCCTAATGGGTAACCATATGGATGCACTTGATTTGAGCGAAAGTTGTGGCTCGCTAATTAAAAGTGATAATGTGAAAAATAATGGTATAGTATAATAGCATTGTAATTATGTTAATGTCTAACATATTAATAATATAAAATATTGAAAGATAATTGATAATTTATAAAAGTGTTAATCTCCCGAGCGTTTAAATTATGTCACATCATCTATATTTTTATCCTTCCGACTCAGCTACTTCTCTCTTTATTTTTTGATTGGACGACTTTTGTATCATACTTTTTTCTTTTCTTTTAAAAAATGTGTTTGATGTGCCTAGCACCCGATAGGACTCTTAAAATAATACAATATTTTTTGTTCCTTTGTTGAAATTTGAGCTGTTAATTGTGTTATTACCATTGGATTTGTCTTCAATTTTTCAAAAAAAAAAAAATTATGTCCAAAATTTTCTTAATGGAAATTAAATATTTTTACTTCAAAATTTTACTTTAAACTTAAATCTTTTTTCAACGTATATTTTTTCTTAGACGAAGTCTGGCCGGAGAACAATACTAGTTGTCAAAAAGAAAAAATCAAGGGTGAGTATGAAAAAGTTAAAATTATAATTAAGTTATAATTAGCTTAGAAGTGTATCTTAGTTTTTTTAAGTAAAAGTTGGAGATCAAGCCACCCAATTATTTAATATCTATAAATAATTATTTCTTTTGAATTTCAACTGTATCTTAGTTACCACGCTGCATCCACTGTTATTATCACCTAACTATTTAATATCTATAAATAATTATTTCTTTTGGATTTCAACTGTATCTTAGTTACCACGCTGCATCCACTGTTATTATTGTAGTTTACACATGCTTGCATGATCAGTCTTATTCTTAATTTTTTTAAATACCAGCTATTTAATAACACATGTAAAGTCAATTGCTTAACAAAATAGCGCTTTTTGGCTATATATCAACAGGGTATTAAAAAAAATGAGAAGATGGTCTTCAATTTCTACGAAAAACTTGTATATATCTAAAGAAAAGAAAACACACTTTGACCTGACAATTAACTTAACTACAAACTTCAAGTTGAAAAACATAGCTCCATGTTCTTTATATCAAGTTGATCTTGCTCAAACAAATTTTATGCCCAGAAAAACAAATATCCCACTTGCATATATGCTTGATATGGCAGGGGTTCCAATATAAAAGGCCAATTGCACTTATTTAAGGAGGATTTGTCGATTAAATTGGTAGAATTTCCAAAAATCATGAATGTTGTAGTTTATTTTATCAGCTGTTAAATTTGCTGTATCACATTATGAATTTGGGCCACAGACTATGTTGCAAATAAAAAAGAAAAATAAATTAAAACTGAGAGAAACATATATATCTATAACTTGTTATCGATGACTAAGATTGTACTCTTAAAAATGAAAGAAATGAGAGACGGAGAGGACATTCTAAAGAATTAATTTCCTCTGCACTATTATTTTGATAACGAGTAGAAGTAGGGTGTTCTTAAGCTCACCAAGTCGATCTCTTTGTGAGCTTAACTCAAAAACCTATTGGATTGACTTCAAGCGACGTATTCAAACAGTTGAAACCGATCTACTTCACGAGTGATGAGTTTACATGTCAAATTTATAAATTTTCAAACTAATTTAATATAAAGTCAAGTGGTAAAAAAAAATGGTTTATAAGTTAATTTTAATGTGTTCATTTTTCATCATTTTTTGACCGCTTGATTTTATATTAAATTAGTTTGAAAATTTATAAATTTGACATGTAAACTCATCACTCGTGAAGTAGATCGGTTTCAACGGTTTTGATACGTCGCTTGAAGCCAATCCAATAGATTTTTGAGTTAAACTCACAAAGAGACTTGGTGAGCTTAAGAACACCCTAGTTCTACTCTCATAGATATCTTTTATATCATATGAAACTAATATCCTAGTGACAGTACAGCAAGTTCTATACAAGCTGCTACGTTGATGTACGCCTGAAGCTGTCTACATCAGTAACAACGACTGAGAATTTTTCAATTTAGATTTTCAAAACGGAAAAAGAAATAAAGTTACAATTGTTACAGTCTAAGCAATTTCCAAGAGAGACTGGGAGAAGTTCAAACTGCATGATGGTATAATTGAATTTCCCGGTTATTTATTGCACGGCTGTGTAAATATATAATAATTTATTTGGGGAGTAGGCAAATTGCCAACTAAATTTCATTTAGATTAGAAATGTTAAAATAATTTACAAGATATAAACAATTGGTGAGTAACATCAAAAAGATAGAAATAACCAACATAATACATAGCTAGGGAAGATATATAGCAATCTAATTTGACCCTAGTTCCAGTCAAATACTATATAATCATCTCCTATCTCCTAATGCATGCCTTCGCCATTCTATTAGGGCATGTTCGGTGCGGTACTGTGCGCGTGGGAAAAAAAAATTCACTCAGACCGAATTTTTTTTTCCGCACGCGCACAGTAAAATTCAGTTCAAAAAATTTATGTTCGCAAGCCCATTCCCGTTTCCCTCTTGGTGACGAACAGGCCCTAATGTTGGATTTAGAGACGTCTAATTCCAATAATTAAGTTGGACATGCGTGCATTATGATTATGATATCAAATACTGTCGCAAGATTACATTTATGTAATGATTAAAATATGCCAAATAATGTGATTAATTAAGTCATGGCATTATACGTATTTATTTATATAAGGTTTTGGATACAAATACATATAGAACAATGTTAATCAATATAATTGTTAATGGACCGATTATAGTTGATTAAAATAATAGCAGTAATAAATACAGGCTAAATAAGGAAATCAGAATTTATTCTGATTTATTTCGGTTTTTTCTGGAAGTTCCTGATTTCCAGATCCTTGAAATCCGAAATCAAGATTTCTTGGAAAACTTGTTTTTCAAGTATTAGCAAATTTCGGCTGCCCTAGGTTTGGGGTTTTTGCACTGCTATAAAAGGGCTGAGTCTCCAAGGCTTGCAATCAATCCATCATAATTGTCTGCTCCATTGAAAGACAAGATACTCTGTCATAATATTTAGGGTAGCCAGAGAAAAGGATTGCAAGTTCTTGGAAGGACTCGAGAGCCAACAACTCAAGTCAAGACTAGGAGCGTATCAACCCAGAGCCTTGGAAGCTGTCTGATTGATAGCATACGGAGGCATTTGAAGATGGAAAGTAAGTTCCGCTATGCATTAAGTTTAATTTCTTACAAAGGAGTAGATCTTGGTTGTGGTTTAAAGTAATTAGGAAAACTCACAAAGTAAAACCAACACCTAAAGCATCCATGCCTATGTGTCCAGTGTCCCTGCCAGATTCTCCGGTCTTTTCACTGCTTCCTTAAAGATCTTGCAGTTGCACTCTTTAATTCAATCAATTACAAATGAATATTAATTAAGTCTACTGCATATTTTTTTCAAAATTATTGAACAAGAAGAAGTTATTTGTCTAATGATGTTTTGCTTGATTAGAGAAGCTTGTTGCTGTGTATAATTGAAAAAATTCTTCGTGGTGGCCTCTATTAAAAAGAGTGTCAAAATTAAATAAGAAAAACCAAATTATTGCTGTAGATAATTAGCTTGATATATCGATGACCAAACTTCAAAACACATTACCAGATAACGATAGCAACATACATGAAGAAGTTTATGTAAATTAATTAAGTTAAAAACATTACAATTTATAAGATGGTACAATTGACAAATAAAAATTACAAATTTATGATTATACTTGTACATAAACGGTGATTAAAATTCACTATGTAATTAAATAACGTATTTGTCCTTTATTATTTGAACCTCCTTCTGGAAGAGGATTTTAAAATAACACACTCATAACAGTTGACATATACAACTCACTACTTATTAGCTTTCTCGGTAACCATGGCTATTTCAGGCTTGCCATGGAACCTGGCAACAGCACAATCAGTGGCAAAAATAGTGGAAGAGGAGTAGTTGGCCGCTCCGGTCATCACCGGCATGTTCTTTCTCACATCCAACTTGTTAACATAGTCCGGCCGGTATGTTTGACCAAGAACTCCATGCACGTCATCGCTAAGTGCATGGAACCTAAACGACAGGTCAAAATGCGCAAGGCTGTCTTCAGGTGTTACCCCGTAGTTGTGGATATCAGATTCCTTCTTCGTGATCGGGACTGCCTTTCCAATTATTGTAAAGACTCCCCTCAACTCGACTATAATTTCGTTTGTTTCTGATGTTCGTGTAATGAAGAGGGAAGGCACTGTTTTAGGGATCCATTTGGCTTTCATATCGGTCGGGATATCAATGCGCTCCCCATCAAAGGTAATGACGAGGCGATCAACACTGTCATCCCATGTCACGGTCTTTTCTACACCGATGTAGAGCTTGTGGTTGTCGCCAAAGATTATACCCAATGCCTGAATCCAGGTGAAGTCGCGGCCTTTTTCGGGGTTGTGTTTACCAATGAAGTGGGCATTGATGTGCAGACCATTGTCAGAGACTATGCAAAAGTCATCATCCTTTTTCCCATGGAAATAAAAGATGTTCCCATCAGCACCAGTGAAGCGAGGGTCGCCACAGACTGTGCCTGGAAAAAGGTCGCAGACTGCACAAATTCCAGTACCATATAAAAGAAAACAGTTAGCTAATTGAAGAATGAAATGCTTTGGAGAATCTTCATAATATTCATACGTAAATCAATATAAAAGGTCTTAAAAAAAAAAAAGGAAATGCTTGATAGCATGTACCAGGCTATTTAGCCTAGCTAATTAATTATCAACTTTTATGTAATCGGAGTATGATGATATAATTTATTAAGGGTTAATAACTCGCGATACAACAGTTGGTACCATGGAAACATTAAACTGTCGGATGAAAGGAAAATTGTACATGAAATCTCATTATATGTTGATATGTCGTTCTTGGATGTTTTATGTACGTGCATGTATGTGTAAATAGATACTTACTGCAGTAGGTCTTGCAAGTGGGGCAAGCTCCAATGCATGTGTTGCGGCACCGCTTGGGACATGTGGCGGTGCAAGTTTGCGTCTTGTTACCATCCGCACAGGAGACCACTGTATCGCGTCGACCGAACTTGTTATGGACTACGTGGTATTTCGGAGGGAGCTTTCTGCCATTTGGCAATGTGTCATTGGCAGCTGAGACTGCTACAAGGAAGAGACAGCCTGACAGGAGCAACACAAGCACGGCCCGTGGACCGGAGAGAAATGCAGCCATGGATGGAAAAGAAAAGATAAGTAATGTTTATCGCTAGCTGGATGAAGATTTGAGGAGTTAACCAAGGATTCTAGACATTTTATAGCACCAAAAAGTGAGTCAATGATTGAACCAAAGAAGCAATGATTCAATTAAGTTAGAGATAACAGTTGGGCAGGTCGAGTGGATCAGTGGAGTAAGGTTTTGTTGTCTTAAGAGGGGGACAAGAGTGAACTAAAGTGAAGTCAATTAATTGGGGTTAGGTCAAAGGCTCAAAGCTGAGGTTACTAAATATTCAATCTTGACTTTATTCCATATAATTAGAAACGAATCCCGAGTATATATATTTGGCATGGGAAAATAAGGTAATCAGGTAAAAATGTTATTATAATTAAAGGAAAGCGCTATTCTCAGGGCTTGTATTCAAACATTCAGGGCACAATCCAATTTTTTTTACCGTTATATCACTTTTGCTCCTAATTAATGCTTTCCTGTTTTTTTTTTCGTTCTAAACTTAATTAATTGTTTCCAAAAAAACTATCTAATTAATTAATAGGATAGCTGCCCAGCGGTTTAGCTCCTTTTTTTTACGGAAATAAGTAAATTGTTTTTTTTTTCAAACTTAATTTTCTATGGCTTACATTCATATATATGGTGTTATTGTGTTGACTATAATATATCATGAAAACTACGTAATAGTATCAAATAAATCAAAAACCTCCATAACAATCAAATCATCCTGCACTTGCGTAGTATAAAATATTTTTAAAAATACATCTATTTGATATTTTGAACAATATCAACCATTATGCAAATTAGAAAACTAAATTTGTAGATGTATTTTTCATTTTTTTAAATATCACATGTATCATATTATAACCAATTTGAATGATGATTACCACTCCATCTAACTAAATTGAATATCAAATTGACTCAAAAATGAAATGATTTTAATTTTTTAATTTAAACATTTTTTCAAAATATCAAATGAATGTACGCCATAATTACTCCAATATATTAAAAAATAATTTTGTTGTACCATAACAATTTGGTTGCTATGGAGAATTATGATTTATTTGATAATGGTATATTAATATTATCTTTGCAAAAAAAAAGAATGAAATTTCAGAAGAAAATAAAGATACTACTTTCAATACCAAGGATTTACTTTGATTAATTATGTCGAATATTGAATTGTTTTGAAAAAAATAAAAAAATTGGATGCATGAGAAGTTGTTACAAGTAAGTTTCTCATATTTTGTTATTCTAATTTTCATCATTCTTGATTTTAAATTATTTTTCGTATATGTCTTTCGAGCATAAAAATAAAATAAAAAAATTATATGCGCTTCCACAATATACACCATAGATTATAGTTAACAAAATAACACCATATGAAAGTAAGCAATAGAAAATTAAATTTGAAAAAAAAAACACAATTTACTTATTTCCATAATAAAGGGGCTAAACCGCTAGACAACTATCCTATTAATTAGATAGTTTTCTTTGGAAACAATTAATAAGTTTAGAAAAAAAAAACCAAAAAAGAATTAATTAGGGGCAAAGATGGTATAAGAATAAAAAAATTAGATTGTGCCCTGAATATTTGAAAACAAGCTCTCAGAATAGCACTTCCCATAATTAAACCATGGATATATAACAGCTAATTAAGACATATCAACAAATCTTCAACAATTTGAGAAGATGCCTTGTTTGATATACTCCTGACAATCATGGTACTTACCGTTGTAACTGTTATATTTTTTTACTATTTATAGAACTTATAATTTCTATGTTTTTTTTATGGTTATATAATTTCTATGTTACAATGCGAAAATTTAAGAAAGAGAAATGAATTAGAAGTTAATTTTAATTAAAGCACAAATCATATGACAAAATGTGAAGATAATATACAACAGAAATTGGTGGTGAAATATGAAGACGTGAAATTTTATACAGATCATGTCGATCAAATTGATCAGAAACTTCCAGAAAAAGGTTCACATAACATATAACGGAAAAAATGATGAATTAAATATGGACAAAATTGATCAGAAACTTTCAGGCTTGTGAGAAAATCAACAGTTTAATTAGCAAGGACAAATACCTCGAACAATCACACTAGTACAAAAAAGTTCTTCACTGACCCTCAATCACCGACGGTTCTGTTATCTAAACAGTCGGTGTTGAGCAGCTTACCAACACTGACGTTTTATTAGCGGAAGCATCAGTGTTGCTCATATCCTTCACTGACGGTCACTAGTACAAAAAACCCCTTCACCGACTGTTAAAAAACCCTTATACCGACTGTTATTGAGGCGTCGGTGATGGCGGCGACGGTATAGATAAATCTTTACTGACGGGTGAATAACAGTCAGTGTAGGCACCCAACACCGACTGTTTTTTGGAAAAAACAGTCGGTGTAGGCGCCCAACACCGACTGTTTTTTTGAAAAAACCGTCGGTATAGGTGCCCAACACCGAATTTTTTTTTTTTTTTTTGCACCTGTAGACGTGACAACTGGCAAGCCAAAATTTGGGTCATCTTACATTTTAATTACTCAATAACCAATGCTTGATATTATATTTTCTTGTTCATTAATTAGCAAAACTACTACTGGAGTTGAGATTATAAAATCTTGCAGACAGAACAATTCCTTCAGACCAAATATACAATGAAAATGGTCAGTCTTCAGTTACTAGCCATACCACCAAGTTTGATTCCGGTGCCATGTTCAATTTGTTAAGCCCCTAATGACTGTGAAACCAGTTTCCAAGCCCTCTTCTCCAACTTCTTGACTGTGAAATTGGTTTTCAATCAATCAACTAAAAAAGAACCAATAAGCTAAAATAGAAAATACAGATATCGAACCGGCTACTTGATTTATTATATTTAAGCTGAATTTTCATTAATTAAGGTTTGGCATTTTCTAAATCTCCACTGCAAGAATATCAACATTAACTAAAATAATCATAACATCTTTGTATCTTAAGGCACCATCACATGATTAGACTACATGCAAATCCATCTAGGAAAATGAGTACTTGTAGAACAGGTCCATAATAAGCCTCATACAAGGCAAGGTAAAAAAACATATCTTCTTCTTTTTGCTTTGACTCTTCTTTCCAGGAGCATCTGCGCTATTAGCACTTACAAAAATAATAAAAGAAAAACATAAAATCAACAAATCAAGTACACATTTGCAAGCCATGCTTTTAACAGAGATAGAATAGTAGCAGCTGTACCTATTCTTGTGTCAGCTGTGAATTTATTGTCAGGAGTAGCAACATTCTTCTTTGTAAGTTTAACAGATCCCTGATATTAAAAAAGGAGAACATAAAACCCATAATTAACCGATCCTAAATTTTAATACACCTGGAGAAATTATTACTAATATAATTTCCTAGAAATATCAATGGTTAACATAGGTTAATCCCATACTTTTACTACATAAAAATGTGACAGTGGGTAGCTGTAGCCTGTCGTTATTGGACTCATGTAGGTCTCGGATCAAGTGGGAACATGTGAAATGTTCTGAGAAAAGAAAAATCAATGGCAGACAATATGCAGGTACTTGTTTGGAATGGTCCAATCCCAGTAAATAATGGTTGAAGTATAAGTTTGCATTGATATTAATTTAACAGAGGCTAAATTGAGTCTTAAGTTCTTCATTGAGGCGTAATTAATCAAGCACATGGCAACAATATTGCAATTACTTTGTCTCAAATGCAATCAAGTACATACCAACAAGTACCACCTGAAGTTATAGTCCTATACATCTAATGGGATTATTGAAAACAATGACAAAATTGTCCTTAAGTTCTTAACTACCGCATAATAAATCAAGTACATGCCCAAAAAATTGTGGTTACTTTGTCTTGAATGCAATTAAGTACCTACCAACAAGCACCATGAAGTTATGATCCTTCTGTACATCTAATATGAATATTGAAAACCTTAGAAAATTGAAGAGATGATAATTACCTAAGACGGCCATGTACCAGTTCGGGTGCATGGGCAATTTTGGCACCATGTACCAATCCCAAGGCCTGTCACAATTTTAAAAAGAGAGAGCAAAAGAAAAAAGAAAAACTGTGATCTTATCTACTGCACTTTAAACTGAATTAAAAGAAAATAATAAAACAATAAAAACAATTGCCTGGTGGCCGAGACAGACACTGGTGGCCAACACAAACAGCACAACTCTTCTGTCTGACGACACAACTACTGCCACTGCTGCCACCAAACTATTGATTCCTATTAGTTGAAAAATTGAGAACCTTTTTTTTTCTTTTCCTTTTATGACAGGTTTTGATGTGGTTAGCAAGAAAACCACATATTTTTAATTGTAACTTGTGCCTGAACGGCATTTGATACTATAAACCTTCTTCCATGTTTCCTTGATTCCTTCCCTGAATTACATGTTTTCTGTTTTTTGAGCAGGCAGTTCAGATTTTCTTACTGTGCTACAAACATGATCAATAAACCAAATTAACAAAAAATCACATGAACGGGTGATTTGTGGCCAAGGTAAAAGGTTCTCTTATTAAATGATGGAACTAAACCCATATTGATTACTTTCAAAATCTCAAATCCTATAATCCATAGTTAAAGCGCCATAACAAAGTACCCAAGTAGAAAAGAAACCTGACAGCAGCAGAGCTTTACCACGTAAAAAATTCTCAACCTAACGCAAAAGAATTAAATTAAAAGAACAAGTTTACAATTCTAATGCGGTACAAATTTACCATTAGACGGTTTCATTTTTAGATGTTGAGCAAGAGGTCTTCCGAGGTTAAGAAGACCTTGTTAGAAGACACAGCAATGGTGTGTGAGATCTCTCTTGCTGCCTCAATCTGTCTCAGTGCCAGAAAGGAAGGGTCGCTAGACATTGCCTTGCCAATCAGCTCAATACTCTTAGCCTCTCCCTGTGTAGAGAATTAAAAGAAGTCAGAAGGGTTTTTATGTAAAAAGGCTGCATGAACAAAAAAGAGAATACCAAAATAGGGGCATATTTGTCAAAGAGCTTCATTTGTAGATTTTGGATGTCTCTCCGAGGGGACAAACATTATAATGTATGAGGATATGCCTTTATTTTTGTCTTGTTTTTCTTTCATCACATATTTCTCACAAGGTTGGGAGAGAAAATTGCACCTACATAGCAGATTCTTTGACACTGATCATAACTTGTATCATTTAGACAGCGTTTGATCATCCAAAAATATTAAATGTCAAATGAATCATGAAATTTTATAGGCATCAACAACTACATATCACCTACAGGTTTCAAATAAAAAAAAAATACTGCATACAATTTGTCGTTATAAATAATTAAAACCTCAAATAAATATAATGATTTTGCATGGGCATCATCGAGCACCAGATCAATCATTGATATGTGACTAGCATTTTCAAAATTTACTGTCCAAAACAAATCAACAGTGCTGATAACTCCGTTTTACAACTAGGATTATGAAAACAAATCAATGAATAACAAGAATAAAAAAAAAAAACTGAAACAATGAAGGATAGTCAACAGTAGCTGATTTCATATAGACACTTAACAAATGCCTGACCATCCAAACGTTATAACATCCAGATAAAGAAAAGGGGCAAAATGAAAAGTCCTCCATAGATCCCTATGGTACAATACAAAACAACAGTGCTGTTACATTTTGAGGTTTATTAAGCAAAAACCTAACACCTCTTAAGGCTTCATTCGCTATTTCGACTCTACCGAGGCCAATTCCGTAACAAAAATTGAAGGAAGAGAAGAGATCGGAGACCTTGTCTTTAATACCGTCGATCCGATTGAAGACAATGGCGCGATGACCACCATCGACGTTGTAGAGGCTGTTCAAGGCGGCGTAGACGGCGGGGCCGCCGAACAACACCACCTTCAGCGTCGTCTTCGCCCCTCTCGTCAGCACATTGGGTATTTTAGGGTTTTTGAAATTCATCCTCGCTAGTGCGTTCAAGAGACAGATGTGGTGGTGTTTGGGTTTAATGAAAGAAAAAAGGTGCTGGTGCGGGGCGAGGCAGCAAGGCGACTCGGGTGCTCGGGTGCTTGGCGGAGCCGGAGGCAGCAAGGCGGGGAAATGAAATATTTCGCGGTGCTTGGCGGTGCTTTGGGAGATCGCGAGGCTGATCGAAAGAGAGAAACTCAACTCAAAATTTTGGGAGGGTTTTCGGCAAAAGAAGAGGGAAATAATGAAATATTTCGCGGCTGATCGATTATAAACCGGGAACTTAGCTCAACACCGACTGTTTTTTGTAAAAAACAGTCGGTGTAGGTTATGAGCAACACCGACTGTTTTTTAAAAAAACAGTCAGTGTTGGTGACTGCTTAACACCGACTGTTGTTTGTGAAAAACAGTCGGTGTAGGGTATGAGCAACACCGACTGTTTTTTTAAAAAACAGTCGGTGTTGGTTTACTGACGGTTTTTTGTAAGAGAACAGTCGGTGTTGATATTGTTCTTATTTACGATTTTACCAGCAGTCTCTACACCGACTGTTACATATTAAAACAGTCGGTGGTTGAGGGTCGGTGAAGGGATTTGTTGTACTAGTGGGTTCAATTAAATAACAGTCAGTGTAGAGTTACTACACTGACGGTTTTACAAAACCGTCAGTGAAGAGCACCTACACTGACGGTTTTATTCGAACCGTCAGTGTAGTTACTCAACACTGACGGTTTTTTAAAATTGTCAGTGTAGCATACCTACACTGACGGTTTTCAAAACCGTCAGTGTAGGTACTCTTCACTGACTGTTTTTTAAAACCGTCAGTGTAGGTACTCTACACTGATTGTTTTTTCAATTGAACCGTCAGTGAAGGTACCCAACTCCAGCTATTAATCTGTTTGTTTTTTTTTTTTTTTCGCATTTCAGCAACCAAATTGTAATGAAAATTTTATTAGTGATATTAATGCAATATTTAATTTTAACACATTAAATTATATAGCATTACATGCATGTTGTTTATATGACTCATATCTTCTATGTATGAACTTGAAACATAAACTCTTGTTTCATGAGTTAATGAAGACACACGAGAATAAAAAGTTATAACTATTTGAGAATAAAATTGCAATGCTTGTTTATTAGAATGAACATATTCTATTTAATAAGTATGATTAGTAATTTACGTGATTAGTGAAATTTAAGCAATTAACATTAAATTTTGACTTTAATTTTAGAAAAATATTTTGTAATGAAAATTATATTATTAATATTTATGCAATAATTAATGTTATAACATGTTTATTGATTAATTAAATGATTTCATTAAATTATATAGCATTACATGCATGTTACATATATGACTTACATCTTCTATGCATGAACATGAAACATAAACTCTTGTTTCGTAAGTTAATGAAGACACACAGGAATATGTCGTCCGTGGGTCGATCGGAACCGTTTAAATTAAAGAGCACTGCATCTATTGTCTTGTATTTAAGTTTGATCAAAATTTGTTTTTATTTACCTATCCATCCAGTTAACCAAAAATTGAAGCATCGTATGGCCATAAAACACTTTGTGTTGGATCGAAACTCATATTCACTGAATCTGTATCTTACAATCAACTTTTTTCATGCATTGGCAATCGTGCAGAAAATCCAGTGCTTTCTCATTTATGTTAACTTTTACTGCTACTTGCCGCCAGAGGTTCTAAACTGTGTTTTGATGTTATTTGAATATCTTTTCTTTTTAAACTATATTACAAATCCTACTTGGCATCATCTGCCAATATTTAAAAAAAAATGTGATGCTAATTAACATGTCAGTAATTCTTCATCTACTAATACTTACATGTTCTTTCCTGTTTTGTTCTTTTGCAGTTTCAAACTCAATATAGTTTTGTCCATGCACAGGTGGATGACATTGTAAAAAGAAGCTTTCATCTCTTCTTCATAATTAATAGAAATTGTGGTATTGTTCTCCTCTTCCTTTTTTTGTCAACAATTGTTATAAACAGTCGATGACAATTCATAATTGATATGTGATGGTACAGTGGTGTGCTTCGATTGGTTTAATTGATATGTGATGACAATTCAAAAATTACTATTTATGTGATGGTACAGTGGACAAATAAAAATTACAAATTTATAATTGATATTTGATATTTGTATATAAACAGTAATTAAAATTCACTATGGAATAATAACTTATTTGTCCTTTATTCTTTGATTCTCCTTCTGGAAGAGGACTTTAAAAATATCACACTTATAACAGTTGAGATATATAACGCTAATTATCAGCTTTCTCGCTAACCATGGCTATTTCAGGCTTGCCGTGGAACCTGGCTACAGCACAATCAGTGGTAAAAATAGTAGAAGAGGAGTAGCTAGCCGCACCAGTCATCACAGGCATGTTCTTCCTCACATCCAACTTGTTAACATAGTCCGGCCGGTATGTTTGACCAAGAACTCCATGCACGTCATCGCTAAGTGCATGGAACTTAAACGACAGGTCAAAATGCGCAAGGCTGTCTTCAGGTGTTACCCCATAGTTGTGGATATCAGATTCCTTCTTCTTGATCGGGACTGCCTTTCCAATTATTGTAAAGACTCCCCTCAACTCGACTATAATTCCGTTTGTTTCTGCTGTTCGTGTAATGAAGAGTGAAGGCACTGTTTTAGGGCTCCACTTGGCTTGCATCTCGGTCGGGATATCAATATGCTCCCCATCAAAGGTAATAGCGAGGCGATCTATGCTGTCATCCCATGTCACGGTCTTTTCTACACCGATGTAGAGCTTGTGGTTGTCGCCAAAGATTATACCCAGTGCCTGAATCCAGGTGAAGTCGCGGCCTTTTTCGGGGTTGTGTTTACCAATGAAGTGGGCATTGATGTGCAGACCATTGTCAGAGACTATGCAAAAGTCATCATCTTTTTTCCCATGGAAATAAAAGATGTTCCCATCACCACCAGTGAAGCGAGGGTCACCGCAGACTGTGCCTGGAAAAAGGTCGCACACTGCAAGAATTCCAATACCATGCAGAAGAATAACAGTTAAGTAATTGAATAATTAAATATTGCTTTGAGAATTTTATAATATTCGTAAATCAATATAAAAGGTCTTAAAAAAAAAAGGAAATGCTTGATAGCATGTACCAGGCTATTTAGCCTAGCTAATTAATTATCAACTTTTATGTAATCGGAGTATGATGATATAATTTATTAAGGGTTAATAACTCTGTTGGTACCATGGAAACATTGAACTGTCGGATGAAAGGAAAACGTGTATATGAAATCTCATTATATGTTCTTGGATGTTTTATGTACGTGCATGTATGTGTAGATAGATACTTACGGCAGTAGGTCCTGCAAGTGGGGCAAAGTCCAATGCATGTGTTGCGGCAACGGCTGGGACATGTGGCGGTGCAAGTTAGCGTCTTGTTACCATCCTCACAGGAGACCACTGTATCGCGTCGACCGAACTTGTTATGGACTACGTGGTATTTCGGAGGGAGCTTTCTGCCATTTGGCAATGTGTCATTGGCAGCTGAGACTGCTGCAAGGAAGAGACAGCCTGACAGAAGCAAGACGAGCAATGCCCGTGGACTGGTGAGCAATGCAGCCATGGAAGGAAAAGAAATCTAAGTAATGTTTATTCCTAACTGGATGAAGATGTGAGGAGTTAGCCAAGAATGCTAGACATTTTATAGCACCAAAAAGTGAGTCAATGGTTGAACCAAAGAAGCAATGATTCAATTAATTAGAGAACAGTTTGGCGGGTGGAGTGGAGTAAGGTTCTGCTGGCTTAAGAGAGGGACAAAAATGAATTAAAGTGATGTAAATTTGGGTTAGGTCAAAGCCTCAAAACTGAGGTTACTAATTAAGTTATGCACTGGCACCTGTAAGTACAGATGGCTAGATTCATACAAGGTGTACAAGGTGTGTGTGTCTGTAAGTCCATATATACAAAATATTCGATCTTGACTTTATTTATAATTAAGCATGACATTTAATTGCCTTGTATATATTAGCATGTTAAAAGAAAGGTAATCAGGTAAAAATGTTATTATAATTAATTGAACTATAGATATTAGTAACAGCTAAGACAAACCAACAAATATTCAATAATTTGTGGGAGGTTATGGGTTCAAAATCCAGATGGAAAAATCATTTGTTGTAATAAGAAGGGTATTAAATAGTTTGGTGGTTTGATTTCCAACATTTACTCAAAAAAAAATTCAACAATTTGAGAAGATTACTTCATCATATATATACTTCTGACCATCAAGTACTTCTACCATTGTAACTGCTCTTTTTTTATAGATCTTATAATTTTGATGTTACAATTGCGAGATCTAAGAAAGAGAAGTAAATGTATAATTCAATTTTAATTAAAGTATAAATCATATGACAAAATATGAAGATAAGATACAACAAAATTGGTGAGGAAATATGAAGAAAAAAAAACTTATACAGATCATGTCAAATTCAGAAACTTCCTGAAAAGTGTTCACATATTAAAGAAAAGTTGATGACAAATGGACAAACAAATACCCTCAGCTGTAAGGGCTAAAATTTGCTTGTCCAGGCTTGGGAGAAAATCAACAGCCTAGCAAGGATCCTCAGTAGTCAGTAGCCTTACCAAGTGGATCCTCAGGTGTTCGGTCCGATAGTAATCCGTACTATATGTACCTGGGTCCAACTGGCATGAGTTTATTTGGGCCTAGATGGATCCAATAAATGGGAAGGATATACAGAAATAATAATGGATCGAGTTGAGTTTATTTGGGCCGAAAAATGATCAATAAAGAGTTCAAGAGTCAAGACGTACGTACGGATTGTAAAGGGTAGCGAGTCCTCCCAGGTACCTGACTGAGTAAAATTAGCTCTCTCGTTGAATCCCAGCCGAGCGATTGGAATGGCAGAGACGCAGAGTTATGTTTGTTGAATGGGGTCAATTGATTTCATTATTTTTCAAATATTTGTATTTAAGCATAATTTTCTATGTAATTTAGAGCAAAATGCTATGAACAGCGTAAATTGATCCACATTCATATCATAAATGTTTTATATGATTGACCATCATTCATACTTGACATTCATAGTTTGAAAGTCTGCCTCCGCCTCTATCGGTGCCTATTTAAACATAGGGCTCTCTTTTGAGATTCGTGCTAAGTTAAAACAGACGACTCAGATCTAATTGTACTTGGTCAGGTAATTGCACTGGATACGAATCCTAGCAAGTCGGTATCCGTAACTCAAAATTTTAGTTTGAAAACCGGACAACCTATTAAAAATCAGATCTATTTATAAATTCGCAGGATAAAAAATTTTGGGGTAAATTTCGTTGGAGGTCGTTAAACTTTGTCTTTTGTCACGAATTGATCACTCAAGTTTGACTTGTCACTTCATATAATGAGCATATTTCGGTATATTTTAAATGAAATGAGAATATTATATTAATATTTTGAATGAAAAAGTTATAACATGATTTGATTGAATGAAAAAGTTACAATATGATTTGTCTTTTGTCACGGCTATATATCTAATTCTGAAGTTTTACCCATTTCTTTGACATTTGTGTCGGACGTTCGGATCGGCCGAAATTAAAATTTTTGAGTTGATCTGAATTAAGCTCCAGCTCGCTGTTGTTTGCTTCCACTTCCACTGCACGGCAGGGAGGAGGAAGGGAGACCAGAAAGGAGAAAAGGGGCGAGAAAGCTTGGGGGGATCAATCATGCCATTTGCCCGGTGTAGTCAGGTTTCTTTCAATTCAGTGAAATCCTCTTCAAATTCTTCTCCTTTGTTGCTCCTTGCTGGTTAATCATCTTGCATTTTGTATTTCCTTTTTGTGTAATCTACCGGGTTGGTGCGTTTTAGTAGTAACTGATACTAGTCGAAGTGAGTTTTGGTATCAATGAAAATATTATCTTTTCTGATTGTGTGGTGATAAAATCTGATTATATTACTGCATATTTTTGGCTGATTTGGCTGATCCCACTAGGTGTTTGACAAAATTCCGCTTAGACTCTTGTGTACCCAACTGGTGTGCTTCGATTGGTTTAATTAGGACCTACATCAGAAAAAAAAAAATACCAAGCCGTTGAGCCGCAGAATACAATGTTGATCTTAAATTACTGTTATAATTGCATTGTGATTTAAATCATTTAATGTATTCCATCCAGAATACAGCGTGAAACTTAGGTGTCTAGTCTTAAAGAAATAAGTATTTTAATAATCGTATCAACATATCAAATTGTTCTGTTTATCAAGAGGATGACATTTGTGAGCGCATTAGGGGTGCGCCAACAGAAAGCTGCGGGCATTTGCCAAAATGCATCCTGTTTCTGCTGCTTAAACAATGATTTTTTGATGTGACTGTTGAGCCTCTGAATCTTTTATTACGAACATATCTAAATCCGTTATTAACTTGTTATTGTTATCTACCAGCAGCTTCAAATGCTTTCATTTTTTGTGCCTCCATCATATCTCTATTTTTAAAAATGTTAATATATCAACATTTAAATTATAAACATCAAAATAAAATCGTTAGATGTGATCTATGTTATTTTCTCTATGTGCTCATAAAAAAATATCACATTTCAATTTTATTTTTATGTGAATCATTTGAAAAATCAACGTCTAGAAATTATCCATATTAGTATGTTTTACATGCTCTTGATGACAACAAAAAAAAAGTTGAAATGTCACAATTTTTTACATGCGCATAGATAAAATGATGTAGATTATATCCAATGATTTTATTTTGACTTTTAAGTTTTAAATTTTGAGTTATTAAAGTTCTTAAAAATGAAGGCAGGATGGAGGCACAAAAAATGAAAACATTTGAACCCTCTTCATAAAACAAATGTTGTATGTAGTTGTTTCAAGAACAATGGACAATATAGCCTACTGCAAAATAAATCGGGACCCAAAGAAAAGAACTTAACTAGTTATTATAACTTGCTTAATTAGAGAAGCTTATTTTTTATATATAATTAGCAAATAATGGCAACCAACTACTTATAAGGCTGTAAAACTGTAGACAATTTTAGAAAAAAGTACGGAAAAGGCAAAAGAATAAGAGTAGAACTAGGGTGAGCTGTGCTCACCAACGGTTTTGGTGAGCACACCTCCAAAAAATGGGTTTTCAAAGTTCAAATAGTCGATTCGAACCTTCCAACGTGTTCTTCATATTAATATGTGCTTGGAGACCAAATTTTACATTTTTTGGAAATTTTTTACTATTTTTTTAGAATTTTTCAAAATCATCAGCTTTTCATTAAATAAAAAAAAAATTCAAAAAAAATTCAAAAAACACTGATTTTGAAAAATTCTAAAAAAATAGTAAACAATTTCCAAAAAATGTAAAATTTGGTCTCCAAGCACATATTAATATGAAGAACACGTTGGAAGGTTCGAATCGACTATTTGAACTTTGAAAACCCATTTTTTGGAGGTGTGCTCACCAAAACCGTTGGTGAGCACAGCTCACCCTAGTTCTACTCAAAGAATAATATCTGTGGCAAGGTTTGTTGATGTAGAAATAATAACCTTGCAGCAAATTAATGCTAATTAAAAAAAGTAAAGTGTTTAGTAATTCAAATTTGCAAAAATTACAATATCCTGACACAATGGAATAATAATCATTAACATTTAAAGCAATTGCAGACTCCTTAATAAATAGCATTATTACACCCTGTCCTTTATTCATTCTTGCTCCATTTTTAGTGGAACAATTTCAATTAGATCTTACATATACTATCTTGAAAAATTATTATCACAGTTTGGCGCATATAAATTTGTGTGCAAACGCATTAATTATCAGACTTTTCAGTTACCATGGCTATTTCAGGCTTGCTATGGAACCTGGCAACAGCACAATCAGTGGCAAAAACAGAGGAAGAGGAGTAATTGGCCGCACCACTCATCAGCGGCATTTTCTTGCTCACATCCAGCTTGTTAACATAGTCTGGCCGGTATGTTTGACCTAAAACTCCATGCACGCCATCACTAAGTGCGTGGAATTTGAAAGACAGGTCAAGGTGGGCCAGGCTGTCATCGGGCATTACCCGATAGTTGTGGATATCGGATTCCTCCTTTGTGATTGGGACCGCGTTTGCTATTATTGTAAAGATTCCCCTCAACTCAACTATAATTCCGTTTGTTTCTGATGTTCGTGTAACAGAGAGCGATGGCACTGTTGTAGGGACCCATTGGGCTTTCGTCTCAGTCGGTATATCAATGCGCTCCCCATCAAAGGTAATGACAATGCGATCGGTGCTGTCATCCCAAGTCATGGTCTTTTCCACCCCGATGTAGAGCTTGTGGTTCTCGCCAAAGATTATACCTAGTGCTTGAATCCAGGTGAAGTCACGACTCTTCTCAGGGTTGCGTTTACCAATGAAGTGGGCATTGATGTGCAGATCATTGTCGGAGAGTATGCAAAAACCATGGTCCTTTTTCCCATGGAAATAAAAGATGTTCCCATCAGCGCCAGTGAAGCGAGGGTCGCCGCAGGCTGTACCTGGGAAAAGGTCGCAGACTACACGAATCCCAATACCACAAAAAATAAGCAGTTAGCTACTTGAAAATTGCGGCAGACTATATTTTTGGTAGTGCAATAAGGATTGACCATTAAATTGATTTTTTTTAGGGTAAGATGGCAACCATCTTACGATTTTCATAATAAAAGTATTTACACGGACCACTAAATTGATATCCTGAAAAACTTCTACCTGTTCAGAAAAATGTAGAACATGCATCAAATCTCGCCTATTTTTTTTTTTTTATCTATGTATGCATGATACATGTACACAATACGTAGATCATGCCAACAAGGCAACAAATGTTAAATTTTGGATACCTTTTTCAAAATTATTAGGACATATTCGTTGCTGATGAATCTTGTTACAGAAAAATTGTAGTTCACATAGTATAGCTTCCTCTTTACCAAACATCCATCAAATACTGGCATGACTGTATTTATTTTGAAAATATACAACCTTCAAGAATACATATTTTTTACCAGATGAACCTGGACTGTTATATGTAGGTATGTGTGTTTAAATACTTACGGCAGTAGGTCTTGCAACTGGGACATACGCCGACACACTTATTGCGGCAACGGCTGGGGCATGTAGCAGCGCATGTCTGCTTCTTTTTACCGTTCACACAACTGATCAACACATCACGTCGACCAGGATGGGTGATGATTACATGAGAGTGTGGAGGGAGTTTCGGCACTGTGTCATTGGCAGCTGAGACTGATACAATGAAGAGACAGGCTGACAGGAACAAGACAAGCACCGGCCATGGACGGGCAATAGCAAGCATGGCAGCCATGGAAGAACAAGAAATCTTATTCTTTGAGGAACAGTGAGTACAAATTAAATCTGTTCTGAGACTTTGGACACCCTGTCATTTTATAGGAGAAAAAAGTGGGTCAATGGTTGAACTAACATAGAAGGAATGAATGAATGAATTAGTTCATAAGAGAACATGAAGGTTGGCAGGTTGACTAAGGTTTTGTTACGTCACTTAAGAGATGGGTAATTGGAAAGAATTAACTGAAGTAAATTGAGGTCAAGGTAAAGATTGAGGTAGGTTATATTGTTAGGCTTAGGCACGCGCATCATGTGCAATTGTACATACAAAATACAAAATCTCGACTGTACGTACAAATTAAACATATAACAACTGAAATCTTTTATTTATTTAAAGCATAATTTTATACTCTGTCCTTGTTTTTAAATAAAAATTCGTTCTTAATTAGTTGAGCAACAAATATATTAATTTGTAAAATGATAAACATAACTCCTATTTCAACCTGTGTTCTGTACATGGAAAATAAATCATTTTCCAATTATCTGAATATACGAGCTTCATTAAAATTATAAGGATATTCGGAAAAAAGAAAAAAAAGATATTGACGATGCTCAATTTGCTTCACACGATGCACAAATAATAAAGTTAAAATAAAAAAATATATAACTTTTACGCTGCATAAAGTTAAAACATTACTGTAAATATCTTCATCCAAAAAAAAAAAAAAGCTCCTGCCGACTAAACCTCCTGAGGTAACATTTATATCGAGCCGCGCTCTCTACTTTTATTTAACATTTGTTTGGTTTCGTGAGATTAAAGCATATCTGAGCAAGTGCGCCTCCCTTCGGCCAAGTTTGAAGTTATGTATATCAGTATATATAATCAATTCAGCCTTTTGAAATCTAGAGATAAGAGAACCGGGAGTTGAATGTCTGTTAGTAGGACAAACATTTCATGTGCCAATGGCCATGGTGTGCTTCTATATATGTGCCTTTTTCTCCGATTTTTTTTTATCTAATAACACCAAAAAAAAAATTCCATCCATAAATTCTTTTTTTTCGACAAATTTTGATTTATACCAGAACTGAATAGTTCAGCAGTCGAAACGATTTTGATCGCTGAATAATTCAGCAGTTGAAATCTGTATTATCATTTCAAAAAAAAAAAGCTCTCTGATAACTTAGATTTCAACCGCTGAAAAATTCAGTTGTCGAACAACCGGTTAATTATTTAAAAATGATAACATAAATTAAAATTTGGTGAAGAAAATGATATAGATGAATTTTTTTTATGCTACCGATGAAAAAAATCAGCATTTTCCCATTTGATTGTAATTTTTTTTTCTGCAGCCGCTTATAATTTGTATATATCATAAAATATGATAATTTTTTGTCGATTGTTCTGAAAATTTATTCGTCCATAACTTTGCACTTTTATATTAGGAAAGTTCAATTATGAAATATTTGATAGTTTTAATTTTGATATATACTACTTTTTAATTTATAAAAATATTGGGTGAAATTAGATATTTTTAATGCATAAAATGTTTAGCAATTAATGTTACGACGAAAAAAAGTCTACAACTTATAATTAACATTTTGACTTATGAGATTATATTGTAATAATAAATCTAGAAAAAAATATTATAAAGCGGTGCAGAAATCAGTATATTTTAAATTAATATCAAATATTTTTTTAAAGATTCATTTCATTATTTGACAATTTTTTAATATATTTTTAAATTTTTTTAAGATTTATTTTATAATTTATTTTATAATTTCGGTGAATAATATAGGACCTTCACAAATAAATACAATATAATTGAAAAAATATTATTAAATGAAAGGGACAATCTATTTTATTATTAAAAGGAGATTGTAGCATTTATGCACCGCCCAATACAAATTTAAACTATTGAACCGATCTACTTTATGAGTAATGCGTGTACATGTAAAATTTTAATTTTTTGAATTCATTTAGTACAAATTCAAGTGGTAAAAAAAATGAAGGTTTATGAGTTATTTTAATTTATTCATTTTTTCATCATTTTTTGACTGTTTGACTTTGTGCTAAATGAATTTGAAAAATTTTCATGTACATGCATCACTCGTGAAGTAGATTGGTTTTAACGGTTTAGATTCGTCAAGCAAATTCAATAGATCTTGAAGTATGGTGAGCATAGTGCACACTAGTTTTATTTGTTTTATTGAGTAAAGCTAGTGTGTAAATGGTGATGTGCTCACTAAGTCTCTAAAAACCAATGTTCTCAATAGCGCGCTATAGCGTTTTTGTACCCTAAACGCTAAGCTATGACATCAAAATGCGCTAATTGAGCTACGGCCGCTATAGCGGTAATAGCGGTCCACTATAGCGCATAGCGTGTAGCGCAAATAGCGCGCTATGCATAATGGGGGTTTTTAGGCAATTTATATGAGCTTTAAATAAATATCCAAAAAAGTTAAATGAAAGCCTAAACCGAAATCAATTAAAAGCTTTGTTGCTACAGATTTTTTAATTTGCCCAAACCGAGAATGAAACTCTTGTCTTGGTTATTTTGAAATTTGAATAGAAAAAAAATAGATTATGTCATGAATCATGATGCTTAAGATATTTTGAATAGAAAAAGTCGATAGAATATGATATTACTATGGATATTTTGAACTGCAATTTGGACTTTGTACTAGTTCAATATGAATATTATAATTTCTTAATTAATTTGGTGTTATTTATTGTTCTATGAGACTTAAGATAATGTTGATATTTAGTACAAATATATAATATAATTTTTGTAGAAAAAAACGCTATGTAGCATAGCTTCCGCTATAGCTACGCTATTTGCTATAGCTTTTTTTGTAGCCTTCCCGCTATGACGCTATAAACGCTATTTAAAACATTGCTAAAAACTATTGTATTGGTTTTAAATAACAAATTCAAATAGTTGAATTGGTTCTACTTTACGAGTTGTACATGCAAAATAATGAAATTTCCGAATTAATTTAGTACAAAATCAAGTGATAAAAAAAATGAAGTTTTATAAGTTATTTTAATGCATTTATTTTTCATCATTTTTTTTACCGCTTGACTTTGTACTAAATAAATTCAAATTTTAAAAAGTTTGCATGTACATGCATCACTCATGAAATATATCGATTTCAATGGTTTGAGTTTGTCATTTGAAATTAATCTGATATATTTTTAGAGTTGTGCTACTAAATTTATTTATTAGTGGATACATCACACACTAGCTTCCAACATTTTTATTAATATCCAGAGTTAATTACAAATTAATAAATATAAACATAATTTCTTGATTATTCAAAAAATGCCGAAACCGGCCAGAATCTGACCGGTTTTCTCAAATTTTTTTACACCCTGGAGAGTCCATTTTGATCAATATCTAACACTGAAAATTCAAATTTTTTGTTTAAATTTTTTGTTAGATTACTTCTTTTGATGTATAATTAACATATTTATACTAAAATAAGCTAAATTACTTAAAATTATGTTGAATTACACTATATTACATTAAATTACACTAAAATAAGGTAAATTACGATAAATTACATATGAATATGGATGATATATTCACTGAGAAGACGAAAAATGACGACAAAATTTCAAACAGCTAATTGCAAGCATTGCAGCCATGGAAGAACAAGAAATCTTATTCTTTGAGTAACAGTGAGTACAAATTAAATCTGTTCTCAGAGACTGAGACTTTGGACACCCTGTCATTTTATAGGAGAAAAAAGTGGGTCAATGGTTGACCTAACATAGAAGGAATAAATAAATGAATGAATTAGTTAATAAGAGAACATGAAGGTTGGCAGGTTGACTAAGGTTTTGTTACGTCACTTAAGAGATGGGTAATTGGAAAGAATTAACTGAAGTAAATTGAGGTCAAGGTAAAGATTGGGGTAGGTTATATTGTTAGGATTAACTGAAGTAAATTGAGGTCAAGGTAAAGATTGGGGTAGGTTATATTGTTAGGCTTAGGCACGCGCATCATGTGCAATTGTACATACAAAATACAAAATCTCGACTGTACGTACAAATTAAACATATAACAACTGAAGTCTTTTATTTATTTAAAGCATAATTTTATACTCTGTCCTTGTTTTTAAATATAAATTCGTTCTTAATTAGTTGAGCAACAAATATATTAATTTGTAAAATGATAAACATAACTCCTATTTCAACCTGTGTTCTGTACATGGAAAATAATTTAATCGTTTTCCAATTATCTGAATATACGAGCTTCATTAAAATTATAAGGATATTCGGAAAAAAGGATAAAAGATATTGACAATGCTCAATTTGCTTCACACGATGCACAAATAATAAAGTTAAAATAAAAATATATATAACTTTTACACTGCATAAAGTTAAAACATTACTGTAAATATCTTCATCCAACAAAAAAAAAAAAAAAAAAGCTCCTGCCGACTAAACCTCCTGAGGTAACATTTATATCGAGCCGCGCTCTCTGCTTTTATTTAACATTTGTTTGGTTTCGTGAGATTAAAGCATATCTGATCAAGTGCGCCTCCCTTCGGCCAAGTTTGAAGTTATGTATATCAGTATATATAATCAATTCAGCCTTTTGAAATCTAGAGATAAGAGAACCGGGAGTTGAATGTCTGTTAGTAGTACAAACATTTCATGTGCCAATGGCCATGGTGTGCTTCTATGTGCCTTTTTCTCCGATTTTTTTTTTATCTAATAACACCAAAAAAAAAATTCCATCCATAAATTCTTTCTTTTCGACAAATTTTGATTTATTCCAGAACTGAATAGTTCAGCAGTCGAAACGATTTTGATCGCTGAATAATTCAGCAGTTGAAATCTGTATTATCATTTAAAAAAAAAAAAAAAGCTCTCTAATAACTTAGATTTCAACCGCTGAAAAATTCAGTTGTAGTTGTCGAACAACCGGTGAATTATTTAACAATGATAATATAAATTAAAATTTGGTGAAGAAAATGATATAGAAGAATTTTTTTTCTTTATGCTACCGATGAAAAAAATCAGCATCTTCCCATTTGATTGTAATTTTTTTTTCTGCAGCCGCTTATAATTTGTATATATTATAAAATATGATAATTTTTGTCGATTGTTCTGAAAATTTATTCGTCCATAACTTTGCACTTTTTAATTACGAAAGTTCAATTATGAAATATTTGATAGTTTTAATTTTGATATATACTACTTTTTAATTTATCAAATATGGGGTGAAATTAGATATTTTTAATGCATAAAATGTTTAGCAATTAATGTCACGACGAAAAAAAAGTCTACAACTTATAATTAACATTTTTATATTTTAAATTATTTAATAAGACTTATGAGATTATATTGTAATAATAAATCTAGAAAAAAATATTATGAAGCGGTGCAGAAATTAGTATATTTTAAATTAATATCAAATATTTTTTAAAGATTCATTTCATAATTTGACAATTTTTTAATATATTTTTAAATTTTTTTAAGATTTATTTTATAATTTTGGTGAATAATATAGGACCTTCACAAATAAATACAATATAATTGAAGAAATATTATTAAATGAAAGGCACAGAGTCTATTTTATTATTAAAAGGAGATCGTAAAATTTATGCACCGCCCAATACAAATTCAAACCATTGAAACCGATCTACTTTACGAGTAATGCGTGTACATGTAAAAATTTAAATTTTTCGAATTCATTTAGTACAAATTCAAGTGGTAAAAAAATGAAGGTTTATGAGTTATTTTAATTTATTCATTTTTTTCATCATTTTTTGACCGTTTGACTTTGTGCTAAATGAATTTGAAAAATTTCCATGCACATGCATTACTCGTGAAGTAGATTAGTTTTAACGGTTTAGATTCGTCAAGCAAATTCAATAGATTTTGAAGTATGGTGAGCATAGTGCACACTAGCTTTATTTGTTTTATCAAGTAAACAGGGGCGGATCCAGGATTTTCGTCAGGGAGGCAAAAAAATATCGAATCGGGTTTAAATTCATTAACTAATTGGGTACTCGACAAAAAACAATACTTTAACTTATTTTTTCTAATGCTTTGACTTGTAATTTCTTATGCTCTGACTTATAATTCTAATTACCAATCAAAATTCAACAGATTTATTTCAATTTTAACCCTAATTTAACTCGAATTACAAATTAAACGTCCAGAGAGGGGCAAAAAAAAATTCCAATGAGGGGCAAAGTCAGTCGGAACCAATAAATCTCAACTAAAACTCAAAATCCAGGGGGGGCAGCTGCCCCCTCCTGGAATACACTGAGTCCGCCCCTGCAAGTAAAGCTAGTGTGTGAATGGTGATGTGCTCACTGAGTCTCTAAAAACTATTGTATTGGTTTTAAATAACGAATTCAAATAGTTAAATTTGTTTTACTTTAGTGATGCGTGTACATGCAAAATTATGAAATTTTCGAATTCATTTAGTACAAAATCAAGTGATAAAAAAAATGAAGTTTTATAAGTTATTTTAATGCATTTATATTTCATCATCTTTTTTACCGCTTGACTTTGTACTAAATAAATTCAAATTTTCAAAAGTTTGTATGTACATGCATCACTCGTGAAATATATCGATTTCAATGGTTTGAGTTTGTCATTTGAAATTAATCTGACACATTTTTAGAGTTGTGCTCACTAAATTTATTTATTAGTGGATACATCACACACTAGCTTTGCTCGTGTTTTATCATATTATAATCGATGTTATCACAATTAGATCGGGATTGACTCGACATAAGTTTGAGTCACCGGTCGAACCGTTAGTGTTTTAACAATAATATATTTATGAAATATATAAGGAGTAGGGTTCCACTGTTCCAAAAATACGCTACAATCTAAACCACACATTCAGATTAGCGATTCAGACTGATGAAAACCGAAATTTCGTTTCCAAAATCGCGCACCTCAACTTCTTCTAGTTGTCTCCGGCAAACAAAATTAGCAATCTCTCTACTTTTTCTCCAAAAATTGTTGCCATGGCTTTCCGAGATGCCCTTTCTCCTTCCGCCATGAAGAAAGAGAACACAGGACCTCCCTCCACCAGTCCACCTGGTCCTCCAGCGAACCAGCCTAAGGAACATGTTAGAGATACTTAAAACTATATAACTTACAACATTTATAATGAAAATTATCAAAACTATATGAAACATGATATGTTATTGCGTTTTTTTTTATTAGAGATCATTTTTTATTCTAATTACAAATTATTCTAATTCTTTATGTATAATAAGAATACATTTTTTTGAGAGAATTTACGATATCTATGGCACGTTATCAAATTAAATAATTTATTTAATGGTCGATATATCTTGTCTACTACTTTTTCGTTAATTAGATGTCCATTTTAATATTTTTGTAACAACATTAAACAATATAAAATCAGGGATAAAATAGCATGTATAAATCATCCAAAATCGGTTCTTGAAGGGATGGTTTACTGGTTCTTTTAGAAAAATCGACCAGCTATTTAATTTTAGGGATCGACTAACAGTCCCCCCATTCTGTCCCCTAAACGTTCCTATGATTAACTAATGTGTAAAGTACAATGGGGACCACTAACTACATTAACTACTTGAGAGACCGCTTATGATTGAAAAAATTTACAACTGGCGCGCGTATGTATGGATACTTATGCGTGCAAGTATTATCATATAATATATTAAGTATTCATATCTAAGACATCAAGTATTATAAAAAAAAAAAACTGGACATCAACTTTCTTTTCTCTCTAATTACACATTCATCTTTTACACGTTTTTAGAAGTGGGTTTTTTTTCTCCGTTTAATCTCGTTAATATTTCTGACAATCTGTGAGGAATTTTGCAAATCTAAAACTACGGACATCTTCTACGTAATTTTCTCTTTCAAATGAGATCCATGATGAAGTACTTTCGGGTTTTTCGTCGTTCAAGTATTCATAACTCGTCATGTAAGTATTCATATCTCGTCGAGAAAGTATTTCATACATCGTCGTGTAAGTATTCATACCTCGTCGAACAAATATTCATACCTAAGATACCAAATATTTCTAAAAAAATTGAACATATAAACTTTTTTTTATTTCTCTTATCACACACCCATCTTTTACACATTTTTAGAGGTGGATTTTTTTTTCATTCAATCTCGCTTAATATTTCTAACGATCTATGAGAAATTTTGCGAATCTCAAACATCAAGTATTCATATCTAAGATATCAAGTATTCATATATAATACATCATGTATTCATACCTAAGATATCAAGTATTTTAAAAAAAAACTAGACACATCACTTACTCATCTTTTATACGTTTTTAGAGGTGGTTTTTTTTCTCTCCGTTCAATCTAACTAATATTTCTGACGATCTATGAGAAATTTTGCAAATCTAAAACTACGAACGTCTTCTACACAATTTTCTCTTTCAAATGAGATTCATGATGACATACTTTCGAGTTGTCTGTCGCACAAGTATTCATACCTAATCGAGCAAGTATTCATAATAGTGGTCCCGCCAGTGGGTATTGACAGTTAGACAGGAACCACTAACTGTTAGTTAAAGTCGTTAATTAATGATTAACACAATTAGTTATCATCGGGGGGACGTTTAGGGGACCAAACAGCAGGGGACAATATAATTACTCTTAATTTTATTTCCGAGTTATATGCATTTTGATTTTTTGTCTGGATCAAACCGGATTTAATACATGATTTGTTTTTTTTTCTGGTTAAACCAGCCGGTTCAGTCTTAATAACAGTAATTATAACAAGATGAGGGTTCCAATACCTTATGTTTTTCATACCTTATCATGCTTCATATTTAATATTTTCGTTTTCAAAGCCTAAATTGTTGATCCAAACCGCTCAACATGATATCCATATTAAAATATGTTTGGAGACCAAATTTTATAATTTTTGAAAAAATTTAGGCAGGGGGACCTGCCAACTGAGATGAGCTGAGACAAGAAAGGAGTTTTTTACTATTTTTTAGATAGGTATAAAATCACTATTTTTGAATGGTCCAAAAACAGTGATTTTGTACGTATCTTAAAAAATAGTAAAAATATTTCAAAAACAGTGATTGGAAAGAATGGCAGCTGAGACTGATACAATGAAGAGACAGGCTGACAGGAACAAGACAAGCACCGGCCATGGACGGGCAATAGCAAGCATGGCAGCCATGGAAGAACAAGAAATCTTATTCTTTGAGGAACAGTGAGTACAAATTAAATCTGTTCTGAGACTTTGGACACCCTGTCATTTAATAGGAGAAAAAAGTGGGTCAATGGTTGACCTAACATAGAAGGAATGAATGAATGAATGAATTAGTTAATAAGAGAACATGAAGGTTCGCAGGTTGACTAAGGTTTTGTTACGTCACTTAAGAGATGGGTAACTGGAAAGAATTAACTGAAGTAAATTGAGGTCAAGGTAAAGATTGAGGTAGGTTATATTTGTTAGGCTTAGGCACGCGCATAATGTGCAATTGTACATACAAAATGCAAAATACAAAATCTCGACTGTACGTACAAATTAAACATATAACAACTGAAATCTTTTATTTATTTAAAGCATAATTCTATACTCGGTCCTTGTTTTTAAATAAAAATTCGTTCTTAATTAGTTGAGCAACAAATATATTACTTTGTAAAATGATAAACATAACTCCTATTTCAACCTGTGTTCTGTACATGGAAAATAATTTAATCGTTTTCCAATTATCTGAATATACGAGCTTCATTAAAATTATAAGGATATTCGGAAAAAAAGGATAAAAGATATTGACAATGCTCAATTTGCTTCACACGATGCACAAATAATAAAGTTAAAATGAAAAATATATAACTTTTACGCTGCGTAAAGTTAAAACATTACTGTAAAATATCTTCATCCAACAAAAAAAAAAAAAAAAGCTCCTGCCGACTAAACCTCCTGAGGTAACATTTATATCGAGCCGCGCTCTCTGCTTTTATTTAACATTTGTTTGGTTTCGTGAGATTAAAGCATATCTGAGCAAGTGCGCCTCCCTTCGGCCAAGTTTGAAGTTATGTATATCAGTATATATAATCAATTCAGCCTTTTGAAATCTAGAGATAAGAGAACCGGGAGTTGAATGTCTGTTAGTAGGACAAACATTTCATGTGCCAATGGCCATGGTGTGCTTCTATATATGTGCCTTTTTCTCCGATTTTTTTTTATCTAATAACACCCAAAAAAAAATTCCATCCATAAATTCTTTTTTTTCGACAAATTTTGATTTATACCAGAACTGAATAGTTCAGCAGTCGAAACGATTTTGATCGCTGAATAATTCAGCAGTTGAAATCTGTATTATCATTTCAAAAAAAAAAAATAAGCTCTCTAATAACTTAGATTTCAACCGCTGAAAAATTCAGTTGTCGAACAACCGGTGAATTATTTAAAAATGATAATATAAATTAAAATTTGGTGAAGAAAATGATATAGATGAATTTTTTTTATGCTACCGATGAAAAAAATCAGCATTTTCCCATTTGATTGTAATTTTTTTTTTCTGCAGCCGCTTATAATTTGTATATATCATAAAATATGATAATTTTTTGTCGATTGTTCTGAAAATTTATTCGTCCATAACTTTGCACTTTTATATTAGGAAAGTTCAATTATGAAATATTTGATAGTTTTAATTTTGATATATACTACTTTTTAATTTATAAAAATATTGGGTGAAATTAGATATTTTTAATGCATAAAATGTTTAGCAATTAATGTTACGACAAAAAAAAGTCTACAACTTATAATTAACATTTTGACTTATGAGATTATATTGTAATAATAAATCTAGAAAAAAATATTATAAAGCGGTGCAGAAATCAGTATATTTTAAATTAATATCAAATATTTTTTTAAAGATTCATTTCATAATTTGACAATTTTTTAAAAAAAATTTTAAATTTTTTTAAGATTTATTTTATAATTTCGGTGAATAATATAGGACCTTCACAAATAAATACAATATAATTGAAAAATTATTATTAAATGAAAGGGACAATCTATTTTATTATTAAAAGGAGATGGTAGCATTTATGCACCGCCCAATACAAATTTAAACTATTGAACTGATAAGCCTAAATTTCATATATCTTTTTGGTAGGATTTGGTCTCTAAATCTATCCCCTTTTTATTAGTTTAAAGCCATTTAGTTTAGATATTGCACCAAGTTCGAGATACTGCTATGCTTTCATGTATTTTCAGGTTCTAGAAGTAAATGGGAAGAATTTGGAGCAAGTCCGGACACGATCGGAACCTAGACAGCTCACTGCCACGATTCTGCACCATTATTGCGACCCGCAAATTCTTCACAGATTCCGAATTTTGGGCTGCTACAGGTCCAGACCCATTCTAAAAGCCCGAACCTCCTTCCCCAAAAGGTCTGGTCGACATTTCACACTTCTCTTTCAGCTGGGAACAACCTCAAGAGCTAGGGCTTCAGATCTAGGGCGATTTGGAGAAGGAGAAACTCAAGGGAGAAGAGATTTGTGCTTGGATTTGTATTCTCTACTCTATTTTCATTTCTCTAGACTTTGGTAACAAACTATTTCTCCCATTTGTGACTATTCTCGCCCTTATGAGAGGCTAATCTCCTCTCTAGGGGCGATGGCATGTAAAACTCGAAACTAGGTGCTCTCTATCTTACTCGATTTGTAGTTTTTATTGACTATTAGTGATTTACTCTTTTAATACTTGATTTATGCATGGATTGTGTGGTTTAACCTTACTCCTCCAATACATGAATTTAGGGATTTATTCAATGACTAAAAATCACTTGTGTTAACTCCCCGAACAAAAAGAGTAAAGAATAGGTTATTAGGACGAAGTACTTAACCGAGAAGTCCGAGGTAACCTAAAAGTACGATATTAGCCCACGAGGTACTTAACCGTGAAGTGCACGCTATTATCACTTTAGAAACACACACGTATGCTTTAGGAACACGAATCGAGTAGATTGAGACCCTAGTGGATAGGAATGCCGAAGCCCCTGGAACTCCAACTCTTGAATCAGACCCAAAACTTTTATTATTTGCTTCCTTTGATTTAATTAGATTTAGAAACCAACTCAAACTTTGTCTGTCTAGCTTAATGAATTGGTGAGAACCAGTACTTTACGAGTTGTCCCTGTGGATTCGACACCCGAAATACTACTTGGCAAGATTGTATGCTTGCAATCAAATTAGGTGTATTAGGGTTCATAAATAAGCTATAGAAAAATACGAACAAGCTTTTGGCGCCGTTGCCGGGGACAACGGTAAATATTGGTTTTAGCTTTGGTAATTAAGACTAGGCATTTTTATTTTATTTTATTTTTCTTTTGATTCATTGGTTCACTCTTTTCTTTTCTTTTCTATTCTTTTCTTTTCTTTTTCTCTTGCAGGATTCACTCTGGCCGATAATCCCAATCGTTTTGTCTATCAAAGGAGAAGATTACGAGGAACTAGGAGGGTAACTTCCCCGACCCCAATCAGACATCGGCAACTAGCTTTAGAGGAGCCGATAATGGCAGACAATGTTGACAACCGTCCGCTTCGGGACTTCTCGGCACCTAAAGCCGCAGGAGTTCGAATGGGTTACACAGTACCCAACATAGCCGCTAATGACTTTGAGCTCAAACCGGCCCTGATAAATATGGTTTCTCAGAACCAATTCTCCGGTCTAGCACACGAAGATCCAAACCAACATTTAGCGACTTTTGAAGAAATTTGCAATACTCTTAAAATGAATGGTGTTTCTAATGATGCAATTAAACTTAGGGTTTTTCCATTTTCACTTAGAGATAAGGCAAAAAATTGGTTGAGGTCTTTAGCACCCGCATTGGTTTCCACCTGGCCCGAAATGTCTAACGCATTTCTCTCTAAGTACTTTCCTCCCTCCAAAACTGCCGCTTTGAGAAATCAAATTACGAATTTCAAACAAAGGGAAGGAGAGTCGCTTAGTGAGGCATGGGATAGATATCAAGAACTTTTGCGTCTATGCCCTCACCATGGTCTTGAGAAATGGCTTATTTTGCAAACTTTTTATGAAGGATCGACATATAACACTAGGATGAATATTGATGCAGCAGCAGGTGGGAGCTTGATGAACAGGAGCCAAGCAGACGCATTCAATCTCATCGAAGAAATGGCTCTCAACCAACTCCAATGGTCATCCGAGAGAGGAACTATCCGAGCACCGGGCCGATATGAAACTGATGCCTTGACTAAGCTTAGTGCGCAAATGGATGCATTGCAAAGGAAGTTCGATCAAACGAGTGTCTCCGCTGTAAGTCAATTCGATCCTTGTGCCATTTGTGGTGGTGTGGACCATTTGCCTATTAATTGCACTTTGGGAATGTCAAATGAAGGGGAAGTGGAGCAAGTGAATGCTTTGAATAACAACTTTAAGCCCCAAAACAACCCTTACTCAAATACTTACAACCCCGGTTGGAGGAACCATCCGAATTTCTCGTGGAGAAATGACCAAAACGCACCGAACCAGAATCAAACTCGACCAAATCCAGGTTTTAGTCAGCGTCAGTTTGAGTATGGAGGGGGGTCTCAAAAATCAAATTTGGAAAAAATGATGGAAAATTTTATTGAGGCCCAAGGTAAAAAGAATGATGAGCTAACCCATCAAATGAGTAGTATGGGTGCCAAGGTAGATATGCTTACAACTCAAACCAAGTTGTTGGAGAACCAAATAGCTCAACAGGCCGCGTCATTTTCGCGCCAACAAGGGCAACTTCCGCCGAAGCCCGAAGATAATCCGAGAGAACATATCAAAGCCATAACTCTTAGAAGTGGGCTCTCATACAAGGAACCCGAAATGCCAAAGGAAGATGAGCCCGAGAAGCAGGAGGGACAAACTCAGCCCCGGTCATCACCGTTGGAGGATGTCAACGTAGAAATTACGGGTCGCAAAGATTCTTCGCGGGTCGCAAAAGACGGTACAGTTCAGCAAAGACAGGTAAAGGAGGGCGTACCCAAGTACGTACCTCCGCACAGGTTTGTTCCTTTCCCTGAGAGACTTGCCAAGACCAGGTTGGACAAACAATACGGTAAATTTGTAGAATTGTTGAAACAATTGTATGTCAATGTACCATTTACCGATGTTGTGACTCAAGTTCCAACTTATGCGAAATTCTTTAAAGAAATTTTGTCCAATCGAAGGCAGCTCGAGGAAGTACAAACGGTTTCTTTGACCGAGAAAGTTAGTGCTATGGTATTGAATAAACTTCCTCCTAAGTTGAGTGACCCAGGTAGTTTTTCTATACCTTGCTCCATCGGTAATACCAAATTCGACCAAGCTCTGTGTGACCTTGGAGCAAGCGTAAGTCTTATGCCAAAGTCTGTGTATGATAGAATTGGTGTAAATGAATTGAAACCGACCCGCATATCTTTGCAACTTGCCGATAGGTCGGTTCGGCTACCTTTGGGTATTGTTGAGGATTTACCAATCCGAGTCGGTAAGTTTTACATTCCCGTAGATTTTGTAGTGATAGAAATGGAAGAGGATACCCAAATTCCACTTTTATTGGGTCGTCCTTTCTTAGCAACTGCGGGAGCCCTAATTGATGTTAAAAATGGTAAACTCACCTTTGAGGTTGGAGAGGAAAAAATTTCTTTTGATGTAAACAAGTCTATGAAATATCCTTCTAAAGGAGATGATATTTGCAGGATTGATGTAATCGACGCCATGGTGGCGGAAGAACTTGATCCGCTGTGGCATGCAATAACTAATCCCGAGGGAGAAACAGAAATCACCAACCTTGAAGAACTACTCGCATTGTTGGAGGATTTTACGGCCCCAAGAAACGATGAAAGCCAACCTCAGCATCAAGATTTCGGGTCGCATTCAGAAAATTGCGGGCCGCAAAAAGAGGTCATTTCAGGGGCAGAGAGCATGCAGTCAATCATTGAAGATTGTGGGTCGGTTTTTCAAGACCTCGGGTCGCAGAAAGAGAGTTTTCAAGCCAATACTGAACCTTCCAAGCCGAATTCCGAAGCACCAAAGGTCGAATTGAAACCTCTCCCACCTACTCTCCGCTACGAATACCTCGGACCGAACGAAACTTATCCTGTGATTGTCAACGCAAACCTCAACCGAGACCAGACCGATGAACTCCTTCTTGTATTGAGATTACACCGCAAGGCACTTGGGTACACGATAGAGGACCTCACAGGGGTTAGCCCTTCGATCTGCATGCACCGCATCCTCATGGAGGAGGACCATAAACCCTCAATCGAACCACAAAGGAGATTAAATCCAAATTTGAAAGAGGTAGTTTGGAAAGAGATTCACAAGCTCTTAGATGCGGGTATTATTTACCCGATTTCGGATAGCAAGTGGGTGAGCCCGATACACGTGGTGCCGAAAAAGGGTGGAACTACCGTAGTGAATAATGATCAAGGTGAATTAATTTCGACGAGGGTAGTCACGGGTTGGAGAATGTGTATAGACTACCGAAAGCTCAATTTGGCAACAAGAAAAGACCATTTTCCACTTCCCTTTATCGACCAACTTCTCGAAAGGCTCGCTAAACACTCCTTCTTTTGCTACTTAGATGGCTATAGCGGGTTCTTCCAAATACCCATTCACCCCGAGGACCAAGAAAAGACTACTTTCACCTGCCCGTATGGGACGTTTGCATACAGAAGGATGCCTTTCGGTCTTTGTAACGCACCGGCTACCTTTCAGAGAGCAATGATGGGGATCTTTTCAGATTTAATCGAGAATTGCATGGAAGTTTTCATAGACGATTTTTCGGTATATGGCACCTCTTTTGGCGAGTGTTTGACCAACCTCTCTAAAGTTCTACAAAAATGCGAAGAGGTCAATCTGGTATTAAACTGGGAGAAGTGCCATTTCATGGTACAAGAGGGAGTAGTACTCGGACATGTGATCTCAGAAAAGGGTTTGGAGGTGGATAAAGCCAAAGTTGAGGTGATTGAGAAACTTCCACCCCCGACAAGTGTAAAAGAAGTTAGGAGTTTTCTGGGGCATGCGGGGTTCTACCGTCGTTTCATTCAAGATTTTTCGAAAATTGCCAAGCCTCTGACTAATCTGACTATGAAGGATGCAACCTTTGAATTTGACGAAAAATGTCTTGATGCATTTCATAAGTTGAAGAAATCTCTCGTGTCAGCACCCATTCTTCAACCACCCGACTGGAGTCTCCCCTTCGAGATTATGTGCGACGCAAGCGACTATGCAGTCGGTGCAGTTTTGGGACAGCGAGTAGACAAGAAACCACACGTAACCTTCTACGCGAGCAAAGTGCTGGATGAGGCCCAAATGAATTATTCCACAACTGAGAAAGAGCTGCTCGCGGTGGTGTTTGCCATTAACAAATTCCGCCCTTATTTGGCAGGGTCAAAGGTTATAGTCTACACCGACCATGCCGCAATCAGGTACTTACTGAGCAAAAAAGATGCGAAACCCCGATTGATTCGCTGGATTCTCTTGCTTCAAGAATTTGATCTTGAGATCAAGGACAAAAAGGGGACTGAAAATTCAGTGGCCGATCATTTGTCCCGCATTAAACCAGTGGTGACGGATGGAGAATTACCAATTGATGACTCATTTGTCGAGGAGCGATTGTATCGGGTGCAAGGACTCGAATCACCATGGTACGCTGATTTCGTGAACTTTCTCGCTTGTGGCATTATGCCTCCCGAGCTCACTTACCAACAACGGAAGAAATTCTTCGCCGATGTGAAACACTATTACTGGGATGACCCACTCCTTTTTAAGTTGGGGGTTGACGGCATCCACCGTCGATGTGTTCCAAGTGAGGAGGTCGAGTCCATACTTTTCCATTGCCATGCCGCACCATACGGTGGTCACGCAGCAACAAATAAAACCGCGGCTAAGATTCTTCAAGCCGGGTTCTATTGGCCAACTCTCTTCAAAGATGCCAAGAACTATGTGCAAGCGTGCGATAAGTGCCAGCGAATGGGAAATCTTACACGGCGATATGAGATGCCACTTAATAATATATTGGAAGTCGAATTATTCGATGTGTGGGGAGTGGACTTCATGGGACCGTTCCCTAGCTCATGCAATTATAAATTCATACTCGTGGCTGTAGACTACGTGTCTAAATGGGTCGAGGCGATCCCAAGCGTGGCAGCCGATTCTGCGACAGTTAAGCGCCTATTCCAAAAGGTGATCTTTCCGAGATTCGGTGTTCCTCGAGTCGTGGTTAGTGATGGCGGTTCGCACTTCATAAACCGGCAATTCGAAAGCCTTTTGTCCAAATACGGAGTGAAACACAAAGTGGCTACGCCGTACCACCCGCAAACGAATGGACAGGTAGAGGTCTCAAATCGCGAAATTAAAAATATTTTGGAGAAATTGGTGGGCCGCACTAGAAAAGACTGGTCCATGAGACTAGATGAGGCGCTTTGGGCATATCGCACAGCATACAAGACTCCCATCGGTATGACCCCATTTAAATTCGTGTATGGTAAGCCATGTCACCTCCCCGTGGAGTTGGAACATAAAGCCTATTGGGCGATAAAAGCTATTAATTTAGATATGAAGGCTGCAGGTGCGAAAAGAATTTTGGACTTACACGAACTCGAAGAATTGCGTTTAGAAGCCTACGAAAATGCAAAGCTTTACAAAGAGAAAACAAAGAACTGGCATGATAAACACATTCTAAGGAGGACATTTACGGAAGGGGATTGGGTGTTGTTGTTTAATTCCCGTCTCAAATTCTTCGCTGGCAAGTTGAGGTCTCGATGGCACGGACCGTTTCAAGTGAAAAAAGTGTTTAATCATGGAGCGGTGGAAATTTGGAGTGAACGGACTGGGATTTTTAAGGTAAACGGACAAAGACTCAAGCACTACACCCAAGGGGAACCAATAGGAGACAAAGTGGATGTGTCTCTCGTCGATGCACCATCCACGTGATACAAAGGAGAGTCGAGCTCACGACATTAAACAGAGCGAATTTTGGAAGGCAACACAGGTATATTTTTTGTTGTTTGTTGTTTGTTGTTTTTGTTTTCTTTCTCTGGACTGAAATGGGGCACAAATTGCGGGCCGCAATCTTTTTATTTCGGGTCGCAATAAGGGGCCCAAATCACACCAGAGAGGATTGGGTACTTGAAGATTTTTGTTTTCGCTCTCTGGACTGAAATGGGGTACAAATTGCGGGCCGCAATCTTGGTTTTTGCGGGTCGCAATAAAGGGCCGAAATTACACCAGAGGCGATTAAGAAAGACTGGTCCTGGACTTAAAAAAAAAAAAAAAAAATTTTTTTTTTTTTTGCTCTCTGGAACGAAATGAGGTACAAATTGCGGGCCGCAATATTTAATTTTGCGGGTCGCAGTAAGGGACCGAAATTACACCAGAGAAGGTTCAGAGGGCTGAAAAAAAAAAAAAAAAAAAAAAAAAAAAAAAAAAATTTTTTTTTTTAGAGGCCTAGATCGCCCCACGAAGGGGTCCGTTTTCTCTCTTTCTCCTTTCCAGCCGCCGCTGCCCACTTCTTCTTTCCCGCTCAGACCCACCGCTCGGCCACCATCTCCTCCCGCCAAGACCTTGCCTGTGCCAAACCCTCTCTTCTCACCCACCCCCACCTACCACTACTCCCTCTCTCCGACCCGGATCCGCAAACCCCCAAAATGGAGGCACCTCCTCGCCGCGCCGTCGCCAAGCGCCCAAGAAAAACCTCGACAGCAAGCACCAGCAGGGGGCCTACCCACAAACCACACCCCCTCGCTAATGTTCCGGAGGAAGAGTGGCCGGAGAACGTTAAAGCAAATTTCGGTCTTCGGTTCCGCACCAACGAAGCCAAGGACCGTTTCTTAGCTCTACAGCAACGCCGGCTTGTACCTTCTCGCTTCTTGGACACCGACCTGCTTACCGTCCTCGACATTTATCACCCGGTCAAGCAACTTGCAAACAAACTCTTCCTATGGGATTTCCTCTCAACCGAGCTCCTCTCTTACCGGACCCTCACCTACGAGTTCCTTGCCACATTCTCGTGCAGCGACGACTACTTCAAGTGCCATTTCCAATTGGATGGCACACAGCGAACCCTCACAGTCTCTACCCTCAATGAGCTCCTAAAAACAAACCCCCATTCCAGAGGCACCTCCATTGAATGGCCCGACAACATGCCTCAAGAGGAATTCGAAGAAAAAATATTTGGCGGCCCGCGATCCGACCTCAGGGCAAGCCAAATCCAACACCCGGTTCTACGATGCCTTCAACGAGCTTTAGCGTCTACCATTTTTGGTCGGGGTGAGACCTCATCCACTTTGAATAAATATGATTTGTATTTTCTGGCGTGCATGCTTAACACCGACCTTCCGGGCAACCATGCTGCTCCAAATGTTGGGCATTTTGTTCTCCGCCATCTCGAGCGGGTGGCCGAGAATCCGAGACGGGGAGGGGATATTTCGGTGGGGGGCATTGTCACCTTGATTTCCATGTATTTTAAGGTGATCGACGGAACCAACGCCTACCGGACCGTGGTCGAAGGGATTCCCTCGCTTGACATCACCGCATTAATGGCGATGAGGTTGATTCAACGGAAAGGGCCTTTCTACTACACTCTGGGACACAACGGAGAAAAAGCGCAACTACCATTGCCAATACAATTTGACGCGAGTGACCCATCCACCTGGCTCGTGCATGGAGCCGCCGCCCCCACAAATGATCATCCATCGACAAATCCCTCCGAAGCCGGCACCTCATCCCAGACACAACACAACCCACCAATAGGCGACCCTAGCAATGCCATGATCTATGCCAAGTTGTGTCAGCTCCACGACGATTACACCCAAATGCAGCAGTACAATGAAACACAAGACCAACTCTTGCATGCGACATGGCACCTCACTCACCGCATGCATACTTGGCATTTGGAGCAAGGTGACTACGAGGAGGAGGAGATGCCCGCTCGGCAACCTCGACGTCGCAGCCGCCCTCAACAACAGCAACCACGGCCACCTCACATGCCCCCGCCACACGGGGGACCCGTTTGAGTCGACCCCCGCAACATCACCATCACCCATTGTAAGATTTTCATGTCTCATTTCTTTTGCTTTATGACTTGATTGGAGCATTGCGGACAATGCTCGGTTTAAGTTTGGGGGAGGGAAATTGAGATTGTATCTGCATTTGCATGTAGGGTTTGCATGACTTTTATTTACTTTCTTTTATTTTCTTTTACGTTTTGGTGGACAATTTTGAAAAATCTGAAAAATTTCGAAAAGAAAAAAATCTCAAAGGAATTGATCTTGTTTGGGAATAAAGAAAATTCATCGACCACTTCTAAACTAACCCACGGTGAATGGAATTAGAAACCACGATAGAATTTAAGGTTTGGTACTTTATGATTTTCTTGGGATTAAAGGTTTTTGAATTTGGACTTGTCCTACAATTGGAACCGAATCCGCAAAAATCCAAAAATCAATGTGACTAATCAAGAGAGAGTGGTGTAGTAGCCGGTGGATCCAAAAATCAATGTGACTAATTCATTATTAGGATCCCACTTGGTTGCGTGTTGCACGCGAAGCTACACGCTCGACACACACCAAAAAAAAAAAAAAAAAAAAAAAAAAAAAAAAAAAAAAAAAAAAAAAAAAAAAAAAAGAAAAAAAAAAGAAAGAAAGTGAACTCTAAGCCTTTATAAGTGCTAGGACTTAGTCCACGGGCAAATATACCACATACGGCACGAGGCAGCCTCAAGAGCGCAGAAATTGAAAATTTCAAAGGAATTCGAAGTCAATTCGAAGTAAAAAGCGCGAGGTTCAGGATTAACATGAATTCTTCTTTCAAACTTCATTGGATAAATTTTTGAGTGAAAGGCTCCATTTGTAGGGGGGCTAGAATTAAGAAACTTGCGATTCTTTCGAAAATTATAAAGTACAAACAAGAACTAATGTCTGTGGGTTACACTCAGGAAAGGCACCCGTGGAGTGAATCGGAAATGATAGAGCATCCCCAAAAACTTTTTCCAAACATCCGAGCAATTGTCATATGAATTTGAGAGTTTTTCCTTTAAGAAGTTTATCACGACTTTTCAAAACAACCACCATCTTTTGCATGTAGGATTAGGACTTTTCTTTTGAACTTGGTTAGTTGAGAGACCAGCCCTCGGCTCTCGAGCTAAGACTTGCTTAGGGACAAGCAAGAACTAAGCTTGGGGGAATTTTGATAAGCCTAAATTTCATATATCTTTTTGGTAGGATTTGGTCTCTAAATCTATCCCCTTTTTATTAGTTTAAAGCCATTTAGTTTAGATATTGCACCAAGTTCGAGATACTGCTATGCTTTCATGTATTTTCAGGTTCTAGAAGTAAATGGGAAGAATTTGGAGCAAGTCCGGACACGATCGGAACCTAGACAGCTCACTGCCACGATTCTGCACCATTATTGCGACCCGCAATTTCTATTATTGCGACCCGCAAATTCTTCACAGATTCCGAATTTTGGGCTGCTACAGGTCCAGACCCATTCTAAAAGCCCGAACCTCCTTCCCCAAAAGGCCTGGTCGACATTTCACACTTCTCTTTCAGCTGGGAACGACCTCAAGAGCTAGGTTTTCAGATCTAGGGCGATTTGGAGAAGGAGAAACTCAAGGGAGAAGAGATTTGTGCTTGGATTTGTATTCTCTACTCTATTTTCCTTTCTCTAGACTTTGGTAACAAACTATTTCTCCCATTTGTGACTATTCTCGCCCTTATGAGAGGCTAATCTCCTCTCTAGGGGCGATGGCATGTAAAACTCGAAACTAGGTGCTCTCTATCTTACTCGATTTGTAGTTTTTATTGACTATTAGTGATTTACTCTTTTAATACTTGATTTATGCATGGATTGTGTGGTTTAACCTTACTCCTCCAATACATGAATTTAGGGATTTATTCAATGACTAAAAATCACTTGTGTTAAGTATAGCCGTTGATCCATAGGATTTGACTGTCAAAACGTCATACATAATACCCTCAGAAGACGAGGAAGAAGCAGGTCAATCCTCGTTGATGATTGAGAGGATACCTGAAAACCATCATAAAGAGCTCACACCAAGGGAAGTGAACCAAATCCAAGAAATGATATTATTCATAATACCGCCCAAGGAGGAGGTTACTGAAGAAGGGATCTTTAGGCACAAGCCTATTGTATTCTATAGAGCGTCCGATGGTAAAGATCGGTCTTTGGTGCTGAACGACGACGAATGGCCTTTAGAAGACGAAACCATGTCCAACAAAGTGGATGTATCTCTTCTGCCATATTGCCCCAAAAGCCTAACCAGGATTCTTGCAAACATGAGTCCCATGTCTCCAACCTACGCTATGACAAAGCGATTCGATAGGATATTGGCTCATCGTAATTCTACAATCATAGGACCAGATGGAAAACCAAGAAATACTCGAGGGCTCGGGTATGAAGAATCTGATGATGAATACGATGATTCCGAATGTCGTCCTATGCAATACCTCAGCAACAGTGGCAGTGATGACGAGCCACCGACTTGTGATCTAAGAAGGATCCAAGGGAGAGCTGCTCATGCCAATTTAGAAATGGCTTTAAGAGGCAGTCGTGGTAGAGGCCGTGGAAGAGGCCGAGGTAGAAATTCCTTCGCCAATACCTTGCCAAAACAACCCAAACCAAATCCAACCGAAACTCGCTCCTTCCAAGACCTGTTGAGACAAATGAAAGGTTTGGATGTGCATTCCGAGCCTAAACAACAACAACCAAAAAATAATCAAAGAACCTCCAAAGCGTCATGTCATGTAATAGAAGCTGAAGACGATCAATCGTCATTTGTCGCATGCAGTGTATGCGATAGGCCAGGAGAGGTCACAGAAATGACTTCATGTGTCGAATGTGGGGCCATATGCCATCCCCCTTGCACGAGGTTTAGAGAACATCCTCAAAGTAGTGATGAAACCCCAAAATGGAGCTGCCTACGTTGTTTCAAAGGCAAATGGGTATCAGAACCAAAGAAAGGTGAAGAAAAAGTAGAATCACTACTTCCCGCACCAACACCTGAGTCTTTTCCACTTGAAGGCATGCTGGCTCAACTCCTAAAGGATTATTTGAAATTTCAGTCCACAAAGAGACAAGCCCATACAGATTCAACAAACACGATCTCTGAATCGAAGAAACCTGTTCCAGTAATTCCAAAGGAAAAGAATACTCTGGCAGAACTTAAGAACAAAACATATTCATTTGGGCGAGATAAAGTTGCTAAGGCATTCGACCTAATGATGCAAAAAGGTCTCGACCTAATGATGCAAAAAGGTCTCAACCTGCCAGTATGCAAACGCCCAGAGCAAGCAAATAAGGTCAAGGAACATAATTATTGCCCATATCACCGTATCCTTGGTCACACCATCGATGACTGCTGGGTCTTCAAGGACTTTCTAGAAAAGAAGAGGCAAGAGGGGACCCTACCACCCACTGTAGTATCCTATCTAGAAGGGACTAGTGCGCTAATTCCCAACAAAGAGAAAGGGAAGCAAAAGATGAAGTATATCCCTAAAAACGAAGTACCTTCACGATTCGAAGTAGGAGACATGGTATCCATGCTCAGCCAGTCGCAACCATCCAAAGACGGTCACACTAAAATTGAGTGGAGGGGACCATACATCGTTGAGCAAGCCTTAGGGCGAGACACCTATAGGTTGCGAGAAAGCAATGGAAACAAGTTCGCACCACCTATTAAAGGGAAGTATCTTCGAGAATACCAAGCACCTGGGATGCAAAGTCAAATCCGAGTTTCGAGAACTCGAGGCGACGACTCAGAGAATTCAGAAGAAGAGCAAGAAGCTGAATGCTATATGGTGTCTCAAAGGTCCACTGACTCAGAATATGACTCACCTCAAGAAGAAGAGGATCATAGTAGCGGTAGCCACACAAAGGAAGGCAAATGCATGAATTGTGATGAAGTGGATGATTATCACGTCATGTTCAGTTGTGACCGATGTCATAGATACTCATGTACTGAATGCGCCACCGGAAGAAGGATAAGTTCTAACTATGACAAAAGGTTCTTCAACTGGTTCTGCATGACCTGCAAGTATATCATAGAGGATGAGAGGCGAAAGAAGAAAGAAAATGCCAAACAAACTTCTAAGAATAAGAAAGGTGAAAGTTCCAAATTTCGCTCAAAACAGGGATCATCAAAGAAGCTTAAAGATGACGATTCAAGCGACTCTAGCACGAATGCTGCATGTTATATGGTAGAAGTTGAATCCGAACAAGAAGAATTCGAGTTTGGACATATAACCCGTTGCGACATCTGTGACCAAAAAGGAAATTCATGGGACATGTTTGAATGCAAAGAGTGTGGCAGTAGTCACCACCCTTCATGCGCGAGCCCAAAGGCAGCCATCGCCAACCACAATGATCCTCGATTCGATATCTACGAGTGCCCGAATTGCATTTATCAACAAGTGCAAAAGGAGATAAGGGCGATAAAGGAATTCAAGGATCAAGCCATAAAGCCTGATTGGGTTGCAAAGGATATCGAAAGCGCTTCAAAGCAGGAGTGGGACGAAGCCCATATGCCACAAAAGGCGAGAACCAATGTCGAAGCAAGACAAGAAACGGTTCACATGTTTGGTCCATTTGATGAATATAAGAAGGGGCAGCTTGTGTGGGTTGTCAAAGAAACATCAAGGTCGCAATCTATCAGATTCTGGGGCCCATATTTAGTGGATCAAGTCTTGGAAGGATACCGATACAGGCTGATAGATAACGAAGACGGAGAACCCGTTAAATCAATCAGCGGTCGTTATCTAAAGCTCCATCAAGAAGGTGATACACCAAGCGACTTCTGCCAAGAATACGAAAGTGACTCGCAAACCGTCACTTACAAAACCACTCCCACTACAGCCATGATGGAAGCAATAATGCGCATGAAGGGATATGTCGGGTATCGATGCACCCGAAAGAGGAGCGATATATATACCCCACCCTTGGTGGAAGTCGACATCTCTAAGTCACAAACTTCCTCAACCTCAATCAGACCCTGCGCTAATGGCTGCTCAAAGGACGATTCCCCACAACTGGGAGACCATGGCGCTCACGCCGACGGTAAGAATGGGATATGGCCGATATCCAGGCCCGGGATCTCTCACCGTCGACTTCCCCAACAAGGACGCACTGCCGCAAGAGAGTCGATGGTTATGGCGATCCATCTTTATCTATGTCACTGGAGGAAGGAAAATCGGGTACACCAAATACCGCCTCGGTCACTACTTCTCAAACCAACTCAACTGTGAGTTCTCAAGCCTGATCATTGAGGAAGTCGACGAAATAGAGGCCGACTACATACTCATATGCCCAAGCGATGACATAAAAAGGGGCATCCTTTCATTGGGCTCGCTCACCTTAGAAGCTGACGTCCCCGGTGTCATTCCCACCGATATCCGAATGATATGGTGGACTTCTAGCCAATGGGGCTATGACAACCCCCTCAATTATCGTGCGCGCATAAGACTCCGCAAGGTACCTTTACACTTATGGAATTCTGCTGATATTCATACTTTGGTGGCAGGATTCGGGTATCCTCTTAAGATTGCCCCATACTTCTCCAACAACAACTATGATACGCTCAGGCTCTTGATCGCTTGCGGACCGCCAAACACCATCCCACACCAGTTGTGGTTGACCGTTGACCCCATCCGCAAAATTATGGATGTGGAAGTCGAAGGATGGGATGAAAATGATGGAGACATGCCTCCGCCTGATGATGCAGAAAGCTCCGTCAGCAAGCCTCCACCACCAGCACCAGAGAATCCAAAATCCTCTGAGTCACCCAATCTGTCATTGCCCTCTGAACCAACCGCATCGGGCAAAGACAGGAGGCCCGCCAAACATGTGGGGCCCAAGGCCGCTCCTTACTAACAGGGGGCAACAAGCCGTTTATGTTAAATGCTCTTTAGGAGTTGATTTCCCTTTCTCATGAACAATGGTTATGTTTGTTTAATGATGGTATGTTTATGTCTAAATACTTCTGTGTATGTTAGCATGAAATGAGAATCCCACGAGATCTCCTCCTCAAATTCTACTCCACGATCTCCAAATTTTAAGACCGAAAACTCCGCAAATATCCAAAATTCCAATAAACCTAAAGTCTAATATCCACGAATAAAATGCTCCAAACAAAATTCCATAAGTATTCAAAATCCCAATGAAGTCTAAATTCCAATGTCCACAAATAAATATCCCAATAAAAATACCTAAGCGAAAACCTCTACAAAACAAAAGGATCAGATCGCAGCATGAGTGAAATTGTCTCGAGCGGAACGTAAGGTCCCCTAACTATCCATAAAATCCATAAAGGCCTCTCGCCACAAAATGGGTTTTGTTAAGTTTGTACCCTTAAACAATTAACACTGGCAAAGTTTGTCCAGCCAGTTCTGAATATGGACAAACAAGTTTTATATTTTGTACTTTAAACAAAATATGGGCTTTGGTGTTGTGCCCATTTGAAACAACTATCACTGGTTTCGTCTTTCCTCCCAGTTTGAAAAAAAGGAGAGACAAGGTTTCTTCATTGTCCTTTAAACAATGGAGTGCCTAATGATGATATCTCAAATAAAATCAAAAGATTAAAGAAAGCGGTCGTTTAGACTATTTAAATTCTGAAGGCACAAAATCCCTTTTAAAACAAAGTTTTCAAAAAACAATGGTGTTCGCATTTTCCGCGATACCCTGCCTAAGGATTGATGCCATATAGGCTATTCAAGAAGGCACAAGAGGAGTGAGTAAGGTATCACCTCCAAACAAGTGCATACATGCACCTAAGTCCCACCATAATATAAAAAGAGTGGAGAGATGTAAGGCCCACAAAGAAAGCCTCACGCACAAAATGGGCTTTGTCAAGATTGTGCCCTTAAACAATTGTCACTGGTACGCTCGTCTAACCAGTCATCTAAAGTGACGAGCAGGCTTTATATATTTGTGCCGAACAAAATAAGGCTTTGATGTTGTGCCTAAGCCACGTGAGCACTAAAACAATTATCATGGCCCAAAATAAAAGAAGCTGAGAGCCCAAAAGTAATAACCCTAATCGGGTTCTCACCAAACCAATCTCTGCGAAAACCAGCCTTGAGCCAGATCAACACCCATGAATAATGAACTTATAGATTAATGCCCCATAGGCCACAATCCAAAACACACTGAAGTCCCACCAAAGGCGAAACCCAAGACTCGATGCGCCTTTAACAGCCGTCCCCCGGACCATAATCAAACCAGAGCTCGAGAACAAGAACCCTTAGCTCTAAACATTAAAGTCCTACATAAGACTAAAGCCCACAATTTGGCGCGCCCTTTGAACACTGACCCTACCAATAACTAAAATTCCTATACATGTCCCAAGGGTGACATCTAAACCCAAAACCAGATAATACTTTCCGAGCATTAGAATGAAACCTACAACAAGCAAACCAAGCTCCACTCGTAAGAGAAACATTGTTTCACTAAGCCGCATCAATCTCATGGAGATGCGTGAAAACATCCAACCTTAACGGGTTCCGTACGACCGATGTAACCCTTAAGTGGGACGGTCTTGCGCAGTCATACATGCTGATGTAGCCTTTATGCGGGACAGCATGCGTGAATATCCAACCTTAACGGGTTCTGTATGATCGATGTAACCCTTAAGTGGGACGGTCTTACGCAGTCATACATGCTGATGTAGCCTTTATGCGGGACAGCGTGCGTGAATATCCAACCTTAACGGGTTCCGTATGACCGATGTAACCCTTAAGTGGGACGGTCTTGCGCAGTCATACATGCTGATGTAGCCTTTATGCGGGACAGCGTGCGTGAATATCCAACCTTAACGGGTTCCGTATGACCGATGTAACCCTTAAGTGGGACGGTCTTGCGCAGTCATACATGCTGATGTAGCCTTTATGCGGGACAGCATGCGTGAATATCCAACCTTAACGGGTTCCGTATGATCGATGTAACCCTTAAGTGGGACGGTCTTACGCAGTCATACATGCTGATGTAGCCTTTATGCGGGACGGCGTGCGTGAATATCCAACCTTAACGGGTTCCGTATGACCGATGTAACCTTAAGCGGGACGGTCTTACGCAGTCATACATGCTGATGTAGCCTTTATGCGGGACAGCGTGCGTGAATATCCAACCTTAACGGGTTCCGTATGACCGATGTAACCCTTAAGTGGGACGGTCTTGCGCAGTCATACATGCTGATGTAGCCTTTATGCGGGACAGCATGCGTGAATATCCAACCTTAACGGGTTCCGTATAACCGATGTAACCTTAAGCGGGACGGTCTTACGCAGTCATACATGCTGATGTAGCCTTTATGCGGGACAGCGTGCGTGAATATCCAACCTTAACGGGTTCCGTATGACCGATGTAACCCTTAAGTGGGACGGTCTTGCGCAGTCATACATGCTGATGTAGCCTTTATGCGGGACAGCGTGCGTGAATATCCAACCTTAACGGGTTCCGTATGACCGATGTAACCCTTAAGTGGGACGGTCTTACGCAGTCATACATGCTGATGTAGCCTTTATGCGGGACAGCGTGCGTGAATATCCAACCTTAACGGGTTTTGTATAACCGATGTAGCCTTTAAACGGGACGGTTTTACGATGTCATGTCACCGATGTAACCCTTAAGCGGGACGGTGCATGAACCAGGAAGATAGAAGACGACAAACCTAGAACTGACTGGAGACGTTTGATCGCTTAGAACCCGATTGAATGGATGCAGAAGGTTTGAGGTACAGCTTGAGTCCAATGAAGATGCCTTGTCACTTAGAACCCGATGGGGGAGATTCAGAAGATTCAGGATTAAACCCTGACTCTGACAAGCATATCAGGTCGCTTAGAACCCGATTGGAGAAAACTTGAAAAATTCAGGAGAAAAACCGAACTAAGCAAGTTTATCCGATCGCTTAGAACCCAATTGGAGAAGGCTTGGAGAGTTCGTCGACAAAAAGAGAAAGAAGGAGAATGAGTAAGAAAACCGATTTAGACGAATTTATTTAATCACTTAGAACCCGATTAGAGAAGATTCGAATAAATCAACCAAAAAGAGAAAGGAGAAGAAGAATGAGAAAATCACCAAAGCAAACATCAACCCACAAGTACGTATATCCAAGCACAATCAACCAAAACCAAAATGCACATATAAAGAGTGGGCTTGAAAGCACGCACTCTCACAACAAGTCAAGGAACAAAGTTACCCTAGCCAGAGGTGCCTGAAACAAAGGGCACGTAAGGTACTATAGCCAAGCAAGGCTCCACAGCCGCAGGAACATCCTAGGGGCAGCCGATAACCTCTCTTGCCCTAGCATCAGATGAACCTGTAGCACCTGAACCTAACCCTGCAAGAACACCGCAAAGTGGGTCCAGCCCGATAGGTGACTCTCGTCCTTAGAACAGTCTCTGGTGTCCAATCAATGGGACCGCCAGGAAAGCTTCCCTTCACAGGAAAAGGTCCCACCAGCAAGGGGTCATGTCTAGTAAAAGGAACTCCTGCACAAACAGAGAAATACTGTGAGAACCACAAGCATGGTCCGGAAAGACCCTAAACTAAAGCCCATAAGGAAAGCGTGGTCCGAAACGACCCTAAACTACAACCATGGTCCGAAATGACTTTAAACTACCCCAATGGTCCAGAAAAAACCCTAAACTACACCAATAGTCCGAAAAGACTTTAAACTAAAGCATAATCCGAAAAGACTTAAAACTAAAGCATGGTCCGAAAAGACTTTAAACTAAAACGTGGTCTGCAATGACCTTTAAACTAGAGCATAGTCTGCATAGACTCTAAACTACAGCCAAAACCAAGTCCCAACTTGACATGACCGTAGAAGACCCCGAGATACAGCCAAAACCAACCCTGGTTAGCCAAAGACCCCACCGAGAAGCACACGAGATAAACTGGATCAAAACCCAAGATCATGCCTGCAATCAGAAGGCCATTTTATCCAAACCCTCAATTTTGCAAGTTACCCGCATGGTTCCCGTATTAGATCAGAGGTAAAATTCCCTTGTCTGTAATCCCTCCTCGGTTAGACAGGTTTTTGCCCATGAGTATGTTTGCAGAGTATGGTCGTTGCCCAGGTCCCCTAATATAAAGACGAGGGATTAAGTACTCAGGCAAGCTCTGAAGGATGCGTACTCAGCCCACACCCAACCATGCAAGTATTAACAAGATGAGATAAAGATAACATACCTTTTTGAAGTAGATGTGATCGAAGAAGATGATCAGACCCGCTTCCGAGCCCAATGCCCAATATGGAGCCCAGACACCTGAGATTCAAACAAGAAAAGCAACTCAGAAAGGATTCCATAAAGTTAAGGAGAACACTGGGGGCACCTGGCTAAGATGTTCAATCCTAAGGTCTTCGCACCTCACCCAGGTGGGGGGCATTTGTTTGACCCTAAAAAGTCAAGACCATAGTTATTTGGACAAATGTGCCATTTAACTACACAAGTTGGTCAATTAAAGATCTAATCAGGCTTTGATTTGACACAACACCACAAAATAGGAAGTGAGATCCATTAAATCAAGTTCATGATTAAAATCTACTCAAATAATCATGAATTTTGATATAAGGCACATTTCCTAATTCAAAAGGGCTGAAAAGATGTTAAATTTACAAAATAAAGGTTTCTGATTGGTGCCACGTAGCTCTAGGTACCCCTAGCAAATAACCTGAACATTTCGGGTGCAATATGGGTACACAAACAAGCTCTGAAGGCCAGAGACCCACCTGTCAGCCCCTTAGGGCCATTTTCGGTGTTATCTAAAGATGGGTAGGCATGGCACACTGATTTTTAAGCCCACACACCGGACTGTCAGTGCATCGGTCTACAGTACACCGAAACCATCCGACAAGGGATGAATGCTGCTGAGTTTAAACTCGGCGCTACTGCCCCCTTCAATTCGTCCGCTCTCGGCACTTCATACACCAAGAAAGGCTCAATGCATGGTGTACTGCATACCGAGCGCAGCTAAGAAAAGAAAGAAATTAAACAGGCCATAGAGCTTAAAAGATTGAGAAGCCGACAAATGGGTCCCATTTGCAGCACCCTTCTTCCTCCTCTCTCCTCTTACCCTTCTCTTCTAGCGGCCAAGAAAACAACGAGAGAGGAAACGGCTAAGAAGGAAGTGAAATTGGCTCGATTCTTTTTAAAACCAAATTGCGATCAACCAAGAAGAATGGAAGATTCGACAATTTGGCCATCTGAAGAGCAGGTAGAAGAGAATTAAAGAGAAAGGCCAGGAGAATAGACAACGGGTACTCACTCCCTTTTAAAATAAACCCCGAATTGAAAATACAAGTATGTTCTCCACCTTTGGACGATGCTCTCTGACCATTTAATCGAAAGAAAAGAGGGGTATATCGAAGAGATAGGGGAAGCTATTCATAATCGGGTTTTTAAGCTAAAATTGAGTTTGGCCGAGAGCAGTGTTATTCCTTTAAGCTTCTGAATGATGTTGTCAGGATCGCATGTGATCACTGCAACCCGGAATTAGTGTGCATTAACTAAAGATTGCTAGAAATGGAAATCGGCACCAAGAAGAGATATTCATTTAATCAAAATTGGAAGGCGACAGGGAAAAGGGTACCATGTCACGCAGGGCATATTAACGCTATGATATACTTGCTTTGTGTTACTCTCCCATTGGCCAAAGAATTCTGAAAGGTTGTAGACCATATTAAGATGTAAATTGGCTCGGGTATATCACACAGCTTCTGCACTGCCACCTCTGAGCCGAATTAACCTCATGCACAGCTGTTATAGGCCTCAGGCAAGCCTCCAAAATAGAAGGATCAGTGCTCATCCTTGCTTGAAATGCATGACTCATAATTGGCCGAATCTAGGCCATTAAATGAAATAAGATGAGAAGATCAAGGGCTGCAAACACTTAGCACTTCAGATTGCCAACATGGCTCAATTCTATTGGTCTATGCTACTGAAGAATGATTTGATGCTTTAAAAAAATAAATCTAGAGCATTGAATCAAAGAAATGGAAGAATGGAAGGTGAAGATTAAGCCAACATGGCCCTATGCCTAAACCCTAAACCCTTGCTCTAGGCTATATAAGAGCACCAAATCAAAGAAGGAAAAACAACCTGAAGAGATACACGGTAGAAAAAGAGATAGAAATATAGTGCTCTTCCTCTTCCATTTTTGATATAGGCTAGCTAGCAAAGAAAGAAAGAAATTTTCAGTTCTTCCTCACAAAAGCAAGCTAATTAGGTAATTAGCAAACCAATTATGTAGGCCCCTAGGGGCCCAGCTATGTATATCTTCATATGAAATGAAATCTTTTGAAGTTCATGGTTTCTTCTTTTCTTTTCTTTTTATTACTATTTCGGTTTTCTTTTGATTTTCTTTCTTTTCCTTCCTTCTTGTTTGAATCCTTATAAAAACAGTGAAGGCTTGTTTATTTTAGCTATTTCATAATAATTTAGATATACTTAGCCAAATGACCAAACAAAAATATACACTCTTCTTTTCTTTTTCTGCTTTTCATAAAAAAAAAAAAGAGATATGTATATATATATATATATAAAAGATAATGAATGTTTTAATATTCCCTTTTTGGAGCTTCCTACTATTCTGGTACAAAAAATATATATGTAAGATGTGAATAAAAAAAAAAGACTGAAGCTTTGATCTCTTTTCTTTCTTTTTCTCTCTTTCCTTTTAAATCAAACCTTCAATTCTCTCCTAAAATGGTTGATTAATTGAGATATAAGAGTTGAGCCAGTGTTGGTCTCCTTTTATATTAAGATTATGTTGATCACTTTATGAAAAGAATTAATAGGAATAAAGTGACAAATAAAAAATTACTACACAAGAGGTGGTGAAGTTGAGCTAGTGTGTCTCCTTCATCATTCTCTCAATATAAAGATCCCAAGGACCTATTTGCATAAAGAGGCTAATTGATCAGTAATGGATGCATGTGTCAATGTGCAGAAATTTTGATAAAATTAGAACTTATATGCAAATAGTGAGAGAAAGAGAGCTAAATTGCAAATAGGCATCAGCCATGCTGAAATTTGTCATTTGTACATTTAGTTCTATGATTTCTCAATGATTTGTCCAATAATCAAATGAAAAGAGCACATTAAACATGATTTCAACAGAAGGTAAGGACCTCCCTGCAAATTTTCAAGCTTGAAAATCTTGAAGCTTTTGATTTCTCTTTTTCTGCTACCAATGCAAAAACAGTGGCTTTCATGCCTAAAAGACCTGTTCTGACCTCAACCAGTCAGTGCAGCATGTGTTAATACCCCTGTACCAGCCTCTGGTACCATACCAAATTCAAGTCCAGCAGCCAAGCATGGTTAAAAGGTTGCTGGCACAGTGATATACCCCAACAGACCAGAAATGACCCCTGTTCACAAACTGAACTGCACAAGTCACTGTAAATTTCAAAATGAAAAAAAAATTGTACAGTTAAATAAAGGACTCCGAGACACATAAATTTGACACAAATTTCATATTGATTGGATTTTATTTCGATTTTATATGAATTTTTGAAGTTCGGATTCAGAAACAGAAAAAATCAGCATTTAAATAAAAGGGGGCTGCTGCTGGTAAATGGACAGCACTGATTGATTAAAAATCCAAATCAAAGAACAAACATCATGATTAAATAAAAGACTTCAAAATACACAAAATGGACATAAAATTCATATTTTTCTGATCACATTTCAATTTAATATGAATTTTCAAAGTTCAGCTTATTAAAAATGAAAATCCAGCAATTAAAATAGAAAATTACCTTTCATACCCCTCTGAATAAATAAATACTTTAAAAATAGCAATAAAATTATAAAAATTATAAAATTCATGTTAAACATAATACATATACCCTTTTATGAATTAGTAATAAAAGATTTTATGACCTTTAACAAAAATCCAAAATTTATGAATTGATTCAATTTCTGAAAATTAAAAGTCTCATGAATCAGTTTTCAGTAACACTTAAAAATAGAAATTCATTCTAAATAATAGGTCTAGACCACCTTGCCAAGTTCCAGAAGTTCAATTTATATCTCTGATGCCCCAATCACGACCTATAAAGGTTCATCTCTCAAAACCGGTATTGAACTGGTACCAAACCGAAGAATGCAAAATTCAAACGTGAACAATAATCAAGTAAATTTCAAATTCAAGTTTCTATCATGTTTTAAATGGAAGAATCTCGATGACTAATCAACTGGTCAGAGGAAATCAACACGATTACGCTCAGAAAATTAAGTCAAAGGATCAAATTGAGTGCCGAATCATGCCTTGGCCGTGACTGATATCTCCGGTGGTCATCGGTCGCCGACAATAGGTGCATTCCGCTCCTGACGTCCAGACGATGACAATGGTGACCTCCTTTCATCTTGCCGTGGCCGGAAATATCGCCGAAGGTGGCCACCGGTCCGAACCCTAGTTCGGGTTTGAAACCCGAACCAAATCTCAGTCGCACGCTTCTTAAAGCAAACCTGGACCACTTGATTAAAGCGCTAAAATAAAATTCAAATGAAAATGCATATCTCATGACCAGATACCAATCCTGAAAACCCAACACGAATCTCAAAGCTTAAATACTAAATAAAATCATTAAATTAAATCTTTGTTTCAAGAAGGTCCTTCTAACTTTCAGTATTTATAAACAAGTCCCCAGCTGTCTAAAATCTCTTCAAATCAACTCCTAAAAGCCCAATTTCTTGTTCAAACCTTGCCCAAAGCCCATATTACAAATCCATGCCCTCCCAGCTTTGTAACAAGCCCCTGACTGAAAAATAAATATTTACAAATAAGTCCTTCTCAGTCCTTTTTAAGCATAACTTTTTCATCTTAAGTCCAAATTGACTCAAACCACCTCCAAATGAACCCAAATCAGACTCTTCATCTTTCTAAATCAAAATTAAACATGTTCGAGTGTCAGCCAAATCCTGAAATGACCAAAATACCCTTTTCCAAAATTAAATAATTTCATTTCTTAATAGAATGTAAATAATTAATAAAAATGCAAATAAATATGTTATAAATCAAATGGTGTACATACACTTCTCAAATATTCGAATTCCTATTTTTAAATGTAATAGATATTATTGTGAAATCATACACACACACATATATCCACATGCATAGGAAACCAAATTGATACTAGAATCTATACATGAGCCCCCTTTTTAGCCCCTTTATTCAATTCACTACAAATAGGCACAAATCCCGGAATGGACGAGGTATTCAGTATGGCTTGGAAGGGTCATCTAATGTAATTAACAGCGGGGGCTTGCGCCTGCTGGGAGTTAAACGTCCCCACAATCAATAAACTCTCTCGATAGACTGATTATGAACCGTAGGTCTGTCGAGGGTGAACCGAAGGAATTGTAGAAGGAAATAAATGTTTCAAATTCGATGTTCTCTTCATGTCTTAAAAGTCGAGAGCATTGAACCTTGAGGCATTTAACACATGCACACACCTTCCATTCCGTTGTGCAACTTTCTGCGCCCTACAACACTGGTCTACTGTAGGAGGTGGAGGGGCCGGCAGCGTAGGCGGAGGTGGATGGGCCAGTCTGGTACGTGGAAGGGCCAGCTCTATAGAATGAGGTACCTGCACCAAAGGGTGAAGGATGTACCTGCTCGGAGAAGGGGGAAGCCTGGCTGGGAAAAGGTGGCACATGAGGAGAGAGAGGATGCAGCGGCTCAAACGGAGCCTGGACTGGAGAGGTGGTGGCATCGATCATGTCCTCATCGCCCCGCGGTGGTGGTGGAGGAGGTGGAGGAGGCGGAGGTGGGGCCACAGGGGCAGGCTGCACGCGGGGCGGACGTCGGAAAAACCAAGTGCTCCGGTCAGTGAAGGAGAGAGTGACTGGGAAAGGCATGACATAGCTGGTCCTCCCGTCAGGCATGCGCCATGCCCAAGCACCTCGCCCATCGCGTCCTGCTGCTGACTCGATGAACTTGTAGGTGGTGAACTGAGTGAGAGAGAGAGATCGGGAGCTCCGGCACTCCTCGTCGCCGATGATCTGGAGGTGTAAGCGCTCGGCGATAAGAGTGACATAGGCCGAGATGTAGACAACGCCACCCGGCTTGGGCTGCCTCTGGATGCCGAGCCAGTGGTGGATCATGGCGAGCATCAGATCGGGCCGCTCGAGAGTGCTGTCGGGACGCAGCATATGATCCACCAGCTGCATATCCTCAACATTGGCACGGGCGAACGTCTCGCCACGCGCAAAGATGGTGCAACCGAGGATACGCAGCAGACATCGGATGACCGGATGAGGGACATTGAGCTGTTTGTACTCCTTGTTGACAGCTGACCCGGCTGGGGCGCCAGAGATCAGCGCCCAGAAGCTGTCGCGCTCCAAGTCCCCAGAGAAAGAGAGGGAGTCAGTAGTCGGGTTCGGCTCAAAGCCAAACCACTCCCTCAAGTCAGACAGCCGCACACGGTGGGTCTCACTCAGCATGCGGAACTGGATGAACGGGTTATCGTTCCGCGTGTACTTGAGCTCCAGAGAGGAAAGAAACTCAATGGTGAGCTTCTTGTACCCCCTCTGGGCGATCGTCCAAAAGGCCGGAGTGATCCCGATCCGGGTGGTAATGCGGCGGAACTCATCCTCAAGTCCCAGCGTCTGAAGAGCAGAAAAATCAACAATCCGCGTGTTGTTGATCGTTTTTTTCAGCAGCATATCAAAGTACTTGAACTGCTGACGGGTCGGCATGAAGAAGTACTCCTCGGTGTACGCATCGGCACGCTGGGTGGCGTCAGAGAGGGCCACATCAGTGCCAAAGGAATCAGAGGCATGGTCGAAGTCGTGGACGAAGGCGTGGTCAGAGCCCTGGTCCTGGTCAGAGGCCTCGTCAGAGCCCTGGTTCTGGTCTCCAGGTGAATGGTAGGAGGGGCTCTCCTGTGGGCTCCGGTAGCCGGACTGATGCCCACTGGATGTGGTCTCTCCCTCATAGTAGATGGGATCGACGGCGTCCTGAAGGGAAGGACTCTGGCGGGACCCAGTCCTGGCTGCACTCTCCCGGGAGTGGCGAGATGCGCGGGAGCCACTCCGAGACGCACTCCGGTGGGAGTGATGAGATGACGTGGGGGCATCAGCAGGAGGGACGTTGGCCATCGGGCCAGTGGCGGAAGGGATGGAGGCGTCAGAGGGTGTGGAGGAGCGAGAGGATTGCCGACGCATTTCTCTCAGACGCTCGTTTGGCTGGTTGAGGGTCCGACTGGGTAGGTACGGCCTGGTCTGACCTAGTTGGTACGGCCTGGTCTGACCTAGGTAGGTACGGCCTAGCCGCACAGGCTGGTACGGGCCGTACCTAACTTAGGGTTTTGGTGTTGGCTGGTAAGGGCCGCACCAACTGGTACCAGTGACAGAAATGGGAATTTTTGCAACCAATTAACTCCTAAACCAGACAAGGAGAGTACAAAACACAAAATTGGGCTGGTTAGGGTTAATTGGTACAAACTGGTACAAGTTTGGTGTCAGTTCAGAGAGGTCGGTACGGGCCGGACCTACTTGGTACGGGTGGGCCGTACCAAGCTAGGGTTTGACAGATCAAGGGTGGAACCGAGAGAAGAAGAAAGGGATGCACGAAAAATGGTGAAAACAAAGAAAATCGAAGAAGATGCACTAACCGAGAGCAAGGAGGTGCGGGTCGGACCGAAGAGGCGTGCGGGTCGGACCGAAGAGGTGCTGGTGGTGCGCTGATCTCCGGTGCTCCTGTGCTCCTTGTGCTCGGTTAGGGTGGAAGGAGAGGGAGAGAAGAGATGAGAGGGGTGCGGCTGGGAGGAAATGGGAAGGGGTGCGGGTACGGGGAGGGGGGTTTAAAAAGAAAAAGGCGGCAGTTAATGCGTCGGTTCGCGTCTCTGACCTAGGTACGGCCTGGCCGTACCAACCCTTCAATTTTCAGGCCGTACCAATGTGGTATGGCCTAGCCGTACCAACCTCAATTTTTTTTGTTTCTCTTTCTCGTGACTTCTCAAGCCGCTCGTGATGCAATGCAGAAGAATGAATGCATGTCTATCTGTTCCTAAGATGCAAAACAGGTAAAAATGGCTTGGGCTGCCTCCCAAGGAGCGCTCGTTTTAGGTCTCGAGCTCGACCTTCTCTTTTCAGGCTTTGGTTGGAGATGGATCAGGTGGCACTGGAGGGAGTACCCACTTCTGAGGTACACGGACCATGCGATTACACTCTTGCGTCAGAAGAATCCGCAAGATTCCCATCAAGTTCTTGATCGAGCGCCCGATCGCGCTTTTGTGCGCTTCCAATTTCTCCAAGAGTGAAGCAGTCCGATCGGGTTCAAGGTCTGCACTTATGATCACAGGACAACATCTATCTGGGGCTAGAAACTCATACCTGAGGTGAGCTGATGGAGGCTTGAGCTCAGGAGTCAGCCGCTCTGTCTGAGTCTTGACGCGGGTCGCATCAGGTGGCGCGCGGGTCGCATCAAGTGAAATGGCATCGCATGCTGACCAATCCGACTCGCTTCCTTTGGTCTCCAGGTCATCAGACCACGGCATGCGGGTCGCATCAGGTGGCGTGCGGGTCGCGTCCACATGCTCTTCAGGTGGAGATGCGGGTCGACTTGGCTCGATGCGACCTGGGTCCACATGTTCTTCCGTGGTTGATGCGGGTCGTGTCTCAATGATGCGGGTCGCGTCAAGTGCGGTCTGGTCTGTTGGCTGGGCTGGTCCTTCGCATTCTGGCTGAGCTGGCAGGTTTCCAGGTTGAGATTGGCGTGAGGTGATGATGTGACTCAACTGCTCCAACAGCTTGTTTTGAGCGGCCATCTGTGTGGACATGTTCTGCAACTGCTCCCACAGCATCTGGTTCACCTTCCCTTGCTCGTGTATGAATTCGATCTCAGCGGGATCAATGCACGGCTCGGGTGGATCGGGTTGGAATACGCAATTGGTCGAGTCATCGAATGGTGCAAGGTCGTAGAAATTGCAATTGTTGTTGCTGATATAGCCATCCTGCTCCGGTTCCTCACTCCAATCAGCCAGTGGGCAATACTCATAGGAGTGTCTCCTGTCCCCACACATGGCACATGGCTGTGGTTGCTGGTTTCTGGCTGCCTTCACGCTCATTTTGATCAAATACTTCTCCATGGCCTCCTCTAGCTCGGCAGCTCTAGCATATAGAGCTGCGATCATGGCCTCCTCTAGCTCGGCAGCTCTAGCGTATAGAGCCGCGATCTGATCAGCTTTGGATCGGCCGCCTCCTCCAGTTTGAATATTGTCGCTGCCATACCAATGTTGGTCAATCATCATGTTGTACATGAGATCCATGGTGTCTCGAGCTCCTCAGATAGTAATCGCCATAGTGTTCCTGAAAAAGAGAAAATAAATAAACAAAAGAAAGAAACAAAATAAATAAAGGATACAAGATAAAGTCTAGATTAACTAAGTAAGGTAAAATCTAACTAGGCAATTGGTTACCGTCCCCGGCAACGGCGCCAAAAACTTGTTCGCTGGTTAGCGCAACGCAAGTTTCGGTACGCTTGAGGGCGTACCTTTTAAAACCGCGTTTACACTTCACGAGTAAGGGTTGCAAGTGCACAACCCCTATCGAGTAGTATAATCGGGTATCGATCCACAGGGACGGGCAATTACTAGGTTAGAATCTACCAAACTCGATTAAAAACTAGAAGTGAGAAGGTTTTGGTTTGGTATTTAAGTTCCTAAAAAGGTCAATTCAAGCAACTCAAACGATGTAATAAAATGCTAGAAGAAATGTAAATTGTGTTTTGATTATGGATAAAAGGCGTTTCCAGGGTTTCAGATTTCATCTCTGATCTGCCTCTAGTGGTACGGCCCGTACCAAGTTGGTACGGCTAGGCCGTACTCCACTTGGTAAGGCAAGGCCGCACCACTCTGGTAAGACCCGTACTGGCTTCCCAGAACAGAGCTTACCAGTTCGAGTTGATGCATTTCCTTGCTGGTACCTTGTGCTAAACTCTTTAGAAAGGTTCAATTGACCATACCTAAGGTTCCTAAGCCTCAACTGTCGTTTGTTGGATCAAGATCTAGGTTGGAATGCAATTGATTGCCTTTTAGGGATTTCTACACCTCAACTCTCGTGTGTTGGTACAGATCTACCCTAACTGGTTGATTGGAGACCTAAGGCACCCTCTAATCTGTCGATTAGAGGAGAATTCAACCTCTCGGCTTCAATTCGAACTATTCTACCCTAAGCACTTGATTTGGATGAAAGATTGAGATGATCACATGACCTTGATAGGTTCGATCTAAACCTAGAGGTTCATCATACACAATCACAGCAAACAAAGCAAGAGATAGCAAAGAAATCACAATCAATCAATCAAAAGAGTTCATACAAGATACAAGTCAAAGAAAGTCAAAACAAATCAAGAATCCATCTATAAACCCTAGAAACTAAAATAACTACTCACAGCACATGATCTGATCTAAAAATACAATAAGAGTGATAGAGATAGCCATGGATCGAAGGGATCGAGAGGAGGAAGCTTGATCCGTCGAGTTTCGCCTCTTCCTCTTCCTTCCTTCTTGCTCCTAGCTCCTTAGCTCTCTTTCTCTCTCTTACTGTGCTCTCAAATAGATCTGGAATGGAATGGATGTCGAAATTGGAGAGTTCCCCGCTTTAAATAGCCTCTGCCAAAATTTGAATCTGTCAGGTCGCTTTATGTACGGCCCGTACCAAATTGGTACGACCAGGCCGTACCAGGCGTGATGAGCTGAAAAATGGCCAAGTCTGGTGAGACCCGTACCAAGCCTGGTAAGGGTCGTACCTCATCATCTGAATCGCCGTTTCTTCGTGTGTTTTGCTCCAAACCTGCAGAAAACAAACAAACACTCAGCAGTACCAAATTCTAAAGATATATCGATGAAATGCACATGATTCTGGTGAATTAGGGCACGAATCTGGTACTAAAACAGGCCTAAAATAGACTAAATATGCGAGGTATCATGCCTCATCGGACATTGAATTACACAAGTGCTTCCATGAATAACAAAACTTGTAGTGTACAGTGCCCTCTAATATTTTTTTTTGAGAAACAATAAGGGTCAAGCCCTCATTTATATTAACCATAATCGGTTACATGGATGGTAGGTTCCCGGGGAGGGAACCTAGGGTGAGAAAAGATGAGAAAAAAAAATAAAGGGTAAAATAGTAAAAAGAAAAAAGAAGAACTACTCCTAGCAAGGCCGGGAGCTAAAGAAAGAAAGTAGGAGAGGGGGAGAAAGAAACAAAAGGAAAATGTAGAAGAAAGAGAGATTAAAGAGAAGAGAGGAGTAGAAGATTATGTCTAGCTATCCATTGTCTCTGAATCTTCCTCTAGGGTCGTCAGCCGGTTTGGATATTTTCCATTGTTGATTGATCTCTTCTATCAATTGGTTCACCATTTTGTTTTGATCATTGAAGATACGGTTGCATCTTTCACGCCAGATAATGAAATTTGAAATCAGAATGGCTGCCCTTGTTTTCGGATGGATTGCCGTATTTGTCATTGTCTGTATGTAGTTCCACTCTCCAGCCCTATGCTCTATCCCCAAGTGTTGTAAGGCCCCGCCCGTAATTGCCAAACCCGTTTGACATTCATTGAATAAATGCTTTGAGGTTTCCTCATTGTTTCTGCACATGCAGCACCTTCCAACTAGCACAAATCCTCTCTTTTGTAGGTTATTGATTGTTAATATTTTGTTATGAATTAATAACCATGCGAAAACCTTAAACCGAGGTGGTACTCGAAGTTTCCAGATTGGTCCCGACTGTGGTCTAGTTCTTGGAGCGTCGCTTAATCGAAGATATGCTGTCTTGACTGAGAACGTGCCCTGTGTGTGTAAGCGCCATGTTGCCTCATCCACTACTTCTTGTGTTGATGCAATTTGTTGATACAGCAGTTGCCGCATAGTCTCCAGCTTTGAAAGTTGTTGTCTTCCTTCGTGTGAGGTGATTGGCTTGAATAATTGTGAAAGGTTGGTTGTTCTGAGAAAATCCTGAACAGTGCAATCTTGGTTTAGGGTAAAGGTGAAAAGAGTTGGCAGTGTATGTAGAATGATTCCTTGCCCCCAGTCCTGTGTCCAAAGTGGAATTGTTGAGCCTTGGACCGGTATGCGCAATATGGCACTGGCACATAGGGATTGTGCTTCTTGCAAATGTTTCATGTAGAAAGTTGATTGGTATATGGCCCTTGGTCTCTGTTGGGGATACATGGCTTGTAATATTGATTTCCATAATTTTGCTTGAGGTTTGTGCCACTGCCAAAGCCATTTTGCCAAGAGAGCCGTGTTGAAAAGTCGAAGGTTGATAATCCCTAATCCACCTAGTTTCTTAGGTATGCAGACCATCTTCCTTCTTTCAAGTGCCCTCTAATATGGAAATATAGAAATGAGATTATCTTTCAAGATTCATCAGTTAAATCAGTAAGATCACTTATCATGCTAATTTGTGTTTGAATGTCAGGTCATATGGACAAGAGAATTAAAACTGCAGCAACAACCTGGCTGTCTGATGACCTGAATGCTATCCCTCTGCGAGTGTGGGACCCCAATGATAACCAAATAGTGATCTGCCAGGGAATGCAGGGACTAAACTAGAAACTCTTGAGTGGGAGGTGGGACACCAGCTGAATGAAGAAGATGCAAACTTACCTTCCTTTTTGTACAGATCCAGTGATAGGATCTCATTACCTCAGCCTTAGTATTAGATTACTTTTCTATTACTGTGTTTTGGTGTCTTTTGAAAAGACGAGCATATGTGTTTTGCTATGTACTGGCTTTTGTGTTTTGTGCTTTAGTTGCAGTGGACAGCTTTCCTAGTAATATGTAACTTAACTTTTATGTTTCATATATGAAACGGGCACTTTGTTGCCTTTTATCAAAAAAAAAAAAAAAACTACGAAAAGTAATTTATACAGACACTACTAGCTCCATGTCATGCTCAGCCCCTACTACTACATAATCAGAAAAAGTCAATAATAAGCCATTCATGTTGGAACTGTAGCAATTATACAGCTGCTCAACTAGAGGTAGAGCTTTTCACAAATCAGAACGAATAACTACAAAAAATTAATAAAAATCCTTCCTCAATTTTAGTACCACAAAAGGGGGAAAAAAGGAAACACAAAGACGCTTTTAAGTTCCAATTTTTTTATTAATAGAAAAATAAAATAAAAAATATTGAAAAAGGGTTAGGTTTTCGTGAAATTTTGATTTATATGAAGAATGGGATAGATTATCCATTCCGCCAGACGGAATAAACTATTCCGTCCAGCTAATTGTAACTATAACCTCCCACCAACGCTAATTAGCGAACAATGACGGCCAGGGATATTACAAAAGTATTCATTCCTTCCTTTCTTTTTTCTTTTTTTATTTTGTTTCACCAACTGCACCCCACCAAAATTTATAATTCAAATTGCTTGTGCAATATGCAACAAACGTGGCATGGCAATTATTTTGTGGAAGATTTTTCAAATTTGAGTAAAAAATATTTGGAGTAAAAAAAATTAAAAAAAATTCATATTTGAGTATTTTCAGTAAAAAATATTTGAGTATTTTCAGTAAAAAAAATTCAAATTTGAGTAAAAAATATTTATTCATTACTTTGTAGGAATTGTTTTGTGGAAGATTTTTCCAAATTTGGGTTATTTAAGACATGAAAAAAAATCAATATAAATTTCAGGAAAAAAAAATTAAATGGAATTTGAAATCCGAGCCGTCAACAAATTTTTTGACAAGAAAGATAAAAAAAAAATAACCAAACTGCTTGATTTTGTTTTCCACCCTAAGAAACAAAAAAAAATTATATCTCACACTAGAAGTCTAGAACTCAAATTAAAAAAAAAAAATGTCAGACTTCTAAATCATATCCTTGAAGGGATTTATCACCGAAATTCGGTGAGCAGAAAAAAAAAAATTATAATACCGTTGTACGGTTTTTTTTACTATTTTTTAGAAGTTTTGTCGTTGAGTGCTACTTTTTTATGATATTATACACTTGACTATATATATAAAGTCTCTTCAATGTTTAATTATAATCTTTCTGTAAGACCTCGTAAACTGTACAACGGTATTCTAGTGTAGTTGAAATTACCTTTTTATTTATTTTTACTCAAATTTGAAAAATCTTCCACAAAATAATTGCCATGCCACGTTTGTTGCATATTACACAAGCAATTTGAATTATAAATTTTGGTGGGGTGCGGTTGGTGAAACAAAATAAAAAAAAAGAAAAAAAAAGCAAGGAATACTTTTGTAATATCCCTGGCCGTCATTGTTCCCGACGGCCTCTACTTTTTTTTTTTTTTTGCACTCCCCCTGGCCGTCATGGTTGCGAACGGCCCATGTGCGCTAATCAGCGGTAAATCTGCGAGTTAATCGGGTCGTTCTGGTCCATAACGTCCCATGGACATTATGGGCCATAGCGTCTTTGTTATATTCCAAAATCCAACCAAATCATTCTTCAATGTCGATATTATTATTTTTTTTCTATTAATAAAAATTTCGGTCTAAAAGATGCTAGGTGTACCGGGGCCCTTTAATAAAAAAAATAGAAAAAATATTTATCTTGGTCAAGACATTCCACAACTAAGATGCATCTCAAACTCTGATATCATTCCAGGTTTCCATTCTGCCTGTAACAGGTAGATTGGCCAGTTTGATACCAGATCTTTTCTGATCACAACTATTTCATTCCCTTAGAGAACAAGTCAGAGATGCCAGGGGAAAAATAGAAAGAATATTTATGAAGCTAGAAAGGAGGAACAGCACTGTAAGGCAACCGATATGAAACCAGATTCTCTCAACTCCTAATGTTACATTAGTTAGGAATAAGAAGCGCCCAATACAATTTAACCTAAAATGTTAAGTCTGCTATATTCTAATATAAAAAGGGGAGCATAAACCATACAATTTGACTTAACCCTCAAACAAACCATACAACACAAACTCCAACTTCACATGCATTGCATTGGAAGCTTAACCTGTGAGAAAGGATAGAAAGCAGCTTATCAAAAAATAAAAAATAAAAAGTGGAAACAAGGAGGATACAACTTCAAATGGAATCCAAGACTACTGTACCAGTCGGTAAGTTAACCAGTTGACTGATGTTATTCTCTCATTTGTTCTTTTCCTTACTAAAACTACGTTTTGCAAAGTTAACATTAACAGAGCCTAAATTTTGATTAAACAAATGAGATAAATATACCAAAGTATTCTATAGAAATATGAATCAAATGAGAGCAGGACTCTCATTTTTCCTAAAAAGAAGAAGTATTCTATAGAAATGGAAAGCAAGTACAAAAGAATGAGATCCAACAGTTGACTAGACTGATACCAAAATCCAGGTGTAGCAATTCTAGGTCACAATTCCAAGTATGATGTAAAGAACATTTTTATTTTACCTGATGTTAACTAGCTAACTCCTCTACAAAAGCAGACAAAAAGAATTAACAGTCAAGAATCAGCCCAATATCAGCCCGACCTTCATCAATTAAATCTGCAAATCGGCAAAAGGCAATATAACACTTAAGCAGGGTTAAAAGAAAAATTAGAACCTCAGCTAGAACTATAACAGTACTGATACAGCAATCAATCCTATTTAGGTAAGATCACACCAAGAAAAAAAAGGAATAGAAAAACAGTACCTGTTTGTGAGGTTGAAGTGCCTTCAATTTCATTTTTCCTCTTGCACCTTTTTTTGTTATGGCCAATCTGCCCACACAAGCTGCAACGATTAACTGGCCCCAACGAGCCTTTTCCTCGCTTCCGCCTCCCACGTTTCTTGTTACTACCATTAGGCTCATAAATAACACCTGTGTACTCTGGCCAATCTTCTGAACTCCCAAAAGGATTCAACTGCGGGGCCCACGTTTTCAAAAGCTGGCGAACACTGTAAGCCTCATCTACAAATTGGTCACTGTCGAAGGATCCGAAAGCACATATGGAGAGCATGTGGGAACATGGAATACCGGTAAGCTGAGGTTTCTGACAATCGCAGCTCTTCTGGTCAAGCCTGACTATGTGCTTCACCCCTCCCTTCTGCCGTGAATCAACTATCTCAGTTTTAGTTTGGACCTCATGTATGCCTGTTCCGAAATGGCAGCCTGTGATTTCGTGCTTACTGGCTTTGACTTTCCTCGACTCAAGTATAACCATTACTTTATTGGACCAGAACTGTTTGTCAGCTTGGATTGTGCTGACGGCTTCTTTTCTATCGGCAAAATACTTAGCAGATTTGTGAAACGTCAACTCCACCATAGTGGTAATTGGTAACTCACATATGCCTTTGAAAATGTTGTTGAGGCACTCAGGCCCGTTGGTTGTCATTATCCCATAACGACGGCCACCATCTTCACACTGTGCCCAAACATGGTAAGCACTCTCCTCGTGAGGCTTCGTACCGACTTTCACTAACCAATTGTATGCTTCCCGATTAGCCTGAATAATATGCGTCATTCCCAGCTGGAATTTGCTTGGCTGATTTTGTTTGAGAGCCCACTTGACCAAATCGACCAATTCTTCTTTTTTGAACACTGCTCGAAAACTCTCACAAAGGTATCGGGAGCAGTACCGATGGAAGGCTTCCCCCGTGCCGGTAAACCAACCGCTATCTGGTTGGTCAAAGAGCCTCAAAATGTAGTCTTGACGATCAGAAATAACACACAGAGGACGTGGTCCCACCACTTCCCTCCGCAACCAGCTCATGAACCAACCCCAAGAATCATCATTTTCTGTCTCTACTATGCCAAAGGCCAAGGGAATTAACTGCCCTTCTGCATCATAAGCTACTACAAGGAGCAATTTACCACCATATTTACCAGACAGGATAGCACTATCAACACCGATGACAGGTCGACAGTGGGTGAATCCCTCGATAGCTGGAGAAAATGCCCAAGAGACACCTCTTAACAGCCTGACCTTTGGGTCCTCAGTGCTATCAGACCACCAATTAACCTTTGTTCCTGGGTTGGAAGCGTGAATGGCATTGAACAAAGGAGCAAGTAATGTATATGATTCTCTCCACTCCCCAAAAAGGTGAGCTATGGTTTTCTGCTTTGCTAGCCATGCCTTGTTGTAAGACAGAGTGAATGGGTACCGCTTTTTCACGATTTCTTGAATGTCTTTTGGGCTGGTATCAAGGTTCTCCCGTACCACATTACGTATCATCTGTGCTATGAAGGTACTGCTCAGGTTCCTATGGTCCTTCCTCTCCTCTTGATTGGAGCAACTGTGAGGACCTCTAATAAATCTTATCCTAAAAGACACTCCATCACCTGTTGGCACTGCAGAGAGCCTCCATCTACAGTTAGGCCATTGCTCACATTTCAGGACATAAATCTTGGAACTCGCTCGATCTGTCACGACCATGCGATTCTCTCTGATGTGGTAATCCAACACCACCCACTTCAAATGGTCTAAGCTACTAAACAACCTGCCAATGTACAGAGAGGAATCTACCGGCTCAGGAAGCCGGCCTTTACCATCCGAGAAGTGATAATCAGCCGTGGCTGATTGCATGTCTGGAACATCCTTGAAAAAACGAGCTGGTGGGTCCTGCGACCGCCTTGCAGAATACTTCGGCAGTTCAAAATCAAGCGGTAAATTCTCTTCATCCCCATCAGATTCTTCTCCATACCCCTGCCATTCCTCATCCTCTTCCTCCCCAGAATCTTCCTTGTGAGAATCATTCTCTACACGAGCTCCAACAAAATCAAATCTTTTGGTTTTATTAACTTCTCTATGGGAGTTTCTCTTTAATCGTTTGCTTCTGACTGGGGTGACTGGGGTACACTGGTTTGAGCACTGAGACGGCCCTGGCTGGGTGACCAGATTGTGTGGGGCCACCACGGCTTTAGTCGGGGTGGTCTCTGAGTTGGCCCCTTTTGAAATGGAATCGACAAATAACTCCACCATGTTCCATTTGGTGTATCCTGAGATGGTGTTGTCTACTAGCATGCGCCATATGCTCTCTTCAGTTATTGGCATCAGTACAAACCAGTAAGATCCCGCTGTCCCAGCATTCCACCGAGCATTGATGCTCAGATTATTTTTTTCTCCATCTATACCAATTTGCCTAAATATGAGTTGTTTCAATTCATCAAAGGTCATGTTATCTTGAGCAGGGTATGTGACTGATGGTGATTTGCTGTAAGTTGATCCCATTGATCCATTTTCAACCGTACCACCGGAGTATATATTAATTGGAAACATATTTCACATCACCTGTTCAAAAAAATTAACAAATTTATTCAAGACGCTACTTGCATTAAAAAATTAAAATTAATTAGGGCCTTGTACGATACCATATCGAGCGATTTTTGCTTCTAGTTTGTTTGCGAGTGACTGGTTCTTCAGATTCGACTTTTAACCGATTCTTCAAAGGCAATGGCGAAGGTGGATGTATGACATGTATGTGATTGATTGATGATCAGAAGAGGTTTGGGATAGCGTCAGTCATGTATGCTCCGTGAGTGAAAACAAACAAAAGGAGAAGGGGAAGGAAAATGGTCTCGAGGACAAATTATTTTGGGCTGGCCTGTCTATTCGAGTTACCGTTCGGGCCATGTCCAACTCAGTTACCATTATTTTGGGCCATGTCCAACCTGTCTATTCTAGTTACCGTTCGGGCCATGGTCTTGAGAACAAATTTCGTTGTGAACTTAATTCTAAAATTTATTGAATCGATTTTAAATAATGAATTCGAACTGTTGAAATTCATCTTACTTTACGAATGATGTGTCTACATGTAATTAAACTTTTGAATTAATTTAATATAAATTAAGCGGTCAAAATTAAAAGATTTATAAAAAATTAATTCAAAAATTTTAAATTTTCTCATGTGAGCTCATTACTCATAAGGTAGATGAGTTTCAATATTTCAAACTCGTCATTTGAAGTCAATCCAATAAATTTTAAAATTGAGGTCACAAAATAACTTAATAAACTTAAGAACACTCTAGTTCTACTCCACTTAATTGAACTATATAAACCAAAGGTATAAGTTTTCATCTTTTGTGAAATAAAAGATTTAGTCGGTGTTAGCCGTACAATAAATAATTACATGCGTGTGTTTTTAGAAGTATAGAAATACACTCTCTCTTTTTATCTTTTTATTTAGTTTTAATTAGTTTTATATTTGTTATATATTTTTCCGTATCTTCTATATTCAATTATTTACATATTTCAGAAATTTAATATAAATAAATTGAGAAAAAGAAAATCAGATTTTGCAAGATATGGCAACGAAATTTTACTAAATTTACCACAAGTTGTGATTGATATCTCACATACAAATACTTATATTGATATGTACGAATATTAAAGCAGAGCATGAATATTGAAGTGTCAGCACGGATCACAAAGCGAATTGAATAGCTCCGAACGGACATTGGACCGATTTGAGTCTGATGCCCATTGGACATCCCGCTCCCTCATTGGATAGGCTAAGGCGCTGAGCCACGAGCTGGCTAATAAACTTGGGACAAAAACTAAAATTATGTTCGGACCTGTTCGGCATCAAGAGGGGAACGGGAATGGGTTTGGGAACAGAAAATTTTTGAATTGAATTTTACTGTGAGCGTGGGAAAAAAAAATTGAGTCTGAGTGAATTTTTTTTTCCCACGCGCACAGTACTGCGCCGAACAGGCCCTTCTTCTTTTTCCATAAGCACTTTATTTTGAACTTAAATAAAGAGCTTTCATTTTGTGCTCATTTTCATTGAAAAAACATAAAGTATATATTTGGGCCATGTCCAACTCGCTGGCTGTGAAAAAGTTAACATGTCAACTGTAGATCAAAATAGCAAAATGAATAATTTGCTACTTAGTCCCTACTACTGCCTCCGGGTTTGTACTCAATGAAAGAATAAAAAGTTCACATCCCATCGTTCCCCACATCTCTTTGAAAATCTAGCGCTAGAGGCCTAAAGCTATTTGTATTTAACCAGACAATGACATTAAGCATTATTTGAAACGGGCTCTGCTTCTGTGCCTCTAGAGGAGTTTCTGTAGGGATAATGCTTCTAGTTTAATTAGATTAGATTGTTTGTAAGCTGCCCTTTTTTCAGTAAAAGATAGTGACAGCTATTTTAGCCTTATACAGCATATGAAAAAGTATATGGTTGATGCACTACCTGAAGCCAAAACAGCTCTTATCAATATCTTTAATCTTTTTTTCACAAAAAAATGTACTTGAAAGTTCACTTGTCAATCTGTTTATACCCCAGCTTCCGTGCTAAAGGTCTTCACAGGGATGTAGTTCTTCTCTATGAGGATTAAATTGCTTATTCCATGTTACTCTTCATATTTTACATCTTGTTTAGTAGTTTAAGTTATAGCTTAAATTAATCCATTTAGAGTAGTATGATGTTAAAAAATGAGTCTCTACTTGTGACAATGAGCCATACAAGTAAAGTAAGTGTGAAATAAGTTAATTTATCTAGAGAGGTGAAGTTCAAATTAACTCACATCTTACTCTTTCTATTTTACTCCTCATTTAACTACTTAAGTGTGGAGTAAAAAGTTACTTCACAATCAAACATGACCTATGCTTCTTTTTTCTTGTGAAATATTAGAGTGGAGGTCCTGGTAGACCTCTTTTTTTACAAGTGTATGTCTTCCAGTTGACTGGCTGGGCAGTTATAACTTATAACCGCATGGAAAGTACAAAATGAACCCATTTCAATCCAGATGGGAAAATAGATTAAGTTTACAACCAGCCTTTGTTTCTAGTCATAACTGTTCCTGTAATGAAATTTTCTTTTAACAGTCTCTGAAGGACCATTTCCTACTGGTAATGTAGGGGGAGTGTTAAGCCCTATTCAAATCCATCTAGAGGCAAAGGAAAACCAGAGCTGATCAAGAAACGGGTCAGATCTAACCTACCAACCATCCGATTTGTGGCCTGATCCCCTCTTCTTTTCAAATAAAAAAAAAAAAGGGCATACACTGGCCTACTCCCCTCAGATACAGACCCACACTATTAATACATTGAGTGATTCTAAAACAGATCAGACGGATTATTTATCTCAGAAAAAGAATGCAACAGGAGAAGAAAAGATGGATTTTATACAAGAGAAGGAATCGCTCAAATTTACATGAGGCTGTCTCTAGAGAAAAAAAAAAATCCCCCAATATGCTACAAAGAATCCTAATGCAACACTTCAATACAAAATGCAACAAGTCCTCCCCCTAAAATTCCTCACAATGCAATGGTTGAAGCAAACAACACAAGGGCTAGAACAAGTCTCTTCCTACTACCTCCATAATCTGCAGTTGTTTTGCAATTTGTAGGTTAAGGTCCATAATAAAAAATAATACACACACTTCATGAGTTTAACTCACTACCTCAGTTCTGAATATAAGAAAGTTTCTCTGTGTAATAAACTAAATCCTGGTGCTGCTTGGGAAGGGAACTGATTTTAGCTGGACATGAACCGTAATATACCATTTAGACTACATGCTATTTGGTCCAATTTACGTTTTCAAAATTATTACTCTTTGTTTTGTTTTTTTCATTTTGTTTTGCCTTTCAAGCATGTAGGTATATAGTATACCATTCTGATCCAATATATACACACCATTCTTAGCAGTCATAATTTATTTCATGAGTCACTTCATATCTCTAGCAGTTCTTTCCAAAATCTTTTTAATGGGAAAGAAACTTAAAATCACACAGAAACATCAAAAGATTACAAGTTGCGAGAATTCAAGTAAATAATTAGATGAAGTACCTTGGCTTCTAGAAGTTACAGGTACAGGCAGCGCTGGTAATGACATTTCTGGAAAAATGAAGAGAGAGAAAAGAAAGTTACAATAGAATAAAGCTAGGGCCTGGCTGTAGTTCTGCTATTTAGGATACGTATACTGCACAGTATAGTCAGAACTCAGAAACGACATAATATAAAAGCTGGGCTAATGAACAATCAAAATTAATACTCTAAGAGCAACATACTATGTATGGTAGAAAATGGTATTTAATGTCAGAAAGGAACTATTTCATGTAAAATTTAACTCCCATATACCCTGCAAAACGAAAATTTATGTCCCTAAAACAAATCATTATAAAGCCATTTAATCAATTCACTCATTTTTTTTTAAGCATGCCTCACATTTATACTATAATGCATTAATGCATCATTCAAACCTAACCATTTTGCGAAACAACCTACAAGTTATTTAAACTACATCTAGGTGGCCAATTAAAAAACTCCAAACAATATAAAGCTTAAAAAAAGGATGACAAAGAGCCGTTCATGGAGGAAAACGGCAAGGAAGCAGTGAAAGAGGCAGTGGTTAAGGAAAAGCATTATCTAAATATGATTTAAAATTATTGGGCTTTGTGGTGGGAATCAAAATCCTAGTTATACATTCCAGAAAAGAAAACAGAGCTTAAAAGGAGTTAGAAAATAGTGAACATTCCCTCACCTGGGGCACAGAGAGAAAGAGAAGAGACAGAGGAAGAGGAAGGCCATGGGGCGGCAATGTTGTCACTTAAGTCGCATATGAAACTCATCCCCGTTGTATTGTCGTATATTATGTCTGTAGGTAGGCTTCTTAAAAGGCATCCTGAAATTTAAAAAAACAATTTGCATCAGTTAGAAGACCTAATCACGGTACTGATGACCTGTTTTTGGGTACTTGACAATATTGGTTATCCTAAAGGTCTCAAAATAATTTCCAAGTACCAGTTAGGGCCTTTACCTGCCAGATATTTTACTCTGACAGAATTTATTAATTTCAAAAATCATCCAAAGCAATAGATATATTGTGGTGTACCATACCTTGCTGCCCGAATGCTGTTCCATTGCAACACCGAGACCAGCAACAAGAAGAATGGAAGAAAGAGGTTAGTCAATCAGCCATCATTACTAACTAGAAACTATTTTAAAATTGAAACATCAAATATATAGAAAAATGCCTTGGTAATGTAACTCTGATAAAAAAAATTGAATTTTGGTAAAACAAAAATTTGCAAGTGTTTGTCAGAGGGTAATCTTTTTCATCAGGCAAGAACACCCAAAAGTAAGGAAAGCCATACGCTGTCAACACAATTTTGGATTTATTCAAAAAGCTGAAGTCGTTTGATCAACTTCGTATATATCAATTAGAATGTTTAAGAAATTACCTCAATGTCGTAATGTTTCCTCAAAATAGAAACTTTGTTTTTATATTTACTCAAAACATAAACAAACAGAAATACAGGGACTAATGGTTTATCAGACTTACCCTGAAGGCTGAAGTCTTTTAAATCGATATTACACAACCCATACAGATCAGTTCTCACACCAGATTTCTGCAGCATTGATCCAAACATGGTCGCGCAGTTAATAGCCTGAATATTTGTTATTATAATCTGCTTTTGTCGGGATTTGATATAGGCACGGAAAGCAGAACAGCAAACGGTGGGGTCCGGAGATGACATGTTGCCACATGCTTTTGTCACTGGAGATGGATCCTCAAACTCCAAGGGGCAAACTGCAAAATTACATTCATTTAGATTTAAGAAGTAAGAACATACCTATGTTGACCTGATACTCCGTGTAGGCAAAATAGGCATTTATATCCATATAGGACATGTATCAAGTGCCCGAAACTGACACCTGTTCAATACTTGTATGATATGTGTCAGGGCACTATCTATTTATTTTAAGGAGTTTGACTTGATATGCGTATCTGCGCACAAAAGACCTCAAAGCATTTGTAACCTGCATATCTTTCATAAATGCTTTTATTTTTAGTTTCTTATATGCATAATATTTTAAAATAAAAAATTTAGGTATGTATATAATTTTATAACCTGTATATTACTATCATTTGAAAATAATTAAATTATGATTAGATTTTACAAACTGAACCTATTATATTCATGCACAATAATAATAAAGCATTTATAAAGGACGTAATGTATCGTAGGTTTTTCAAGACTAAGGACCTGCACGGCACCAGATTTACATTTTAATAAAAAGGAATTAATAGTCTTAATACTAATTGATTAAGTTTCCTTTTTGTTTTTCATTTTCTATCTATTTCATGCTTTCTCTAGATTTTGAAAGAATATAATTTCTCAGAAGTCACTCAATATGCTCCATGTTTTCAATTTGGAATATAGGGCATGTTTGAGTTACCTGTGGTAAATTAAATACTACAGAATTTGTCTTCACATCTAAGTGGCATTAAAAATCTTATCAGAAATGGAAATATTCTGAACTTCTAACATTGGTTATGGTAAAAATGATTGCACATTCTTTCGACAATAGACCTTGTACAATAGAAGGAATAAATGCCCATGTGACCTTTTATTTTGGTATAATAATAAAATCCGGATATCATTTGGATTTATGCATTACGAAATTCATACCATTTACCTTGTTGTAGATCTTGATTAATGTATCTATATCAAACATTTTATATTAAGAATCCATTTTGTACAAAAATCATTTGGCCAAAAATCAAAAGTTCATTGCAATTGATTTGGTGGATTAATTTTCCAACTCTTATAATATTATACAAAACAAATTCGAAATTTTACATATTTCGGCATAAAATGTATTTCTTCTATTCATATAGAACAACAAACAGTTCGAATTTATCATCCGAAATTTGGATTTTGAGTTAACAATGTAGAAGTAAAAATTGCCGGTGATTGAGTACCAAAAAAGTGGCGTTTGGCTGCACACCTATATAATATATCACCAAGACTTCTCATGTCTTTTTTTGGCCTCAGATCCTATGTGTTAATATAACTCGGCAAACTATAATCAAGTTTTTAATAGCAATGGGTTTTAGTATATTGGTATAGCATACTAAATCACCTTCTTGTTGGGGGATCAAGGAGGGGCACGAATGGGGAGAGAGAGAGTACCTTTATTAACCTTGCAACCTGTCATCATTCGAAAAGCTGAATTAGCTGTTTCCGGCGACAGCTTCCTCGCAAGCCATGCATAAACCACCGCTTTACAATCACTCACCAAATCAATTCCCACATTCCCACTTCCAGAGAAGTCATTTCCTAAAAACCCACTTCCACCCCCTTGCACTGAGATCTTCATTGCCACCTCCATGATGGCAGGCCCACATGCTGGTCGGCAGCATTCCTTTAACGGGTCCACACTACTACATGCATCCAAGAGCTTGCTCACATTAACCAGCTTCTCAAACGAACTCACATCCTTCACAGGACACATTGTACTAGTCAGGTTCAAGGCCGCGATAGTACATAAATTTGGTATATTGGAACTAGCGCCCTTGGAAGCTAAGATATTCATCATATCAGAAAAACAATCATTCGCAAACCGCTTGTTCAAAACCAGGATATCACTATTCGAGCCATTAGTGTAGGAAGATTGGAAAATGTGCATGAGCGAATTTACTTGGGGGCAACAGATAACGTCTCCGACAAAGGCCGCAAGTGGCACTGAGCAGTCAGAGGCAGTCTTTTCTATGATTGTAGAAATTTGAGTAAAGTTTACTGGACACCTTCCAGTGAGGTTTGGCTGGTACGAGTTGGGGAAAGTAGGGTACATTGGGGATAGGGGCTCAGCCGGGTACACATTATGGGGAAGCGTAGATGGAGAAATCTCTATCGGATCAAAGATACCCATTGGCGGGTCAGATAGGATGAACTTGTTTTCTGGGTCCAAATCCGATTTACGAGACAATGCGTGTTGGAGGTTGAAAATGTAGATAGCGAGCAGCAGTGCTCGGTAATAAAGTGTACCTAAATTTTATTTTTAGGAAAAGGAATGATAAGTCTACATTACGAGAGTAAATTTAGTGCCCAAAAAGGAATGAAAAGCATCTCCCGCTTCTCATCTAAAAATAACTTTAGAAATACAAAGCAAGGATGTTGTTTTCATGTTTCAATTGGATATGACCAAACTAGTGTAGCATTGATGCAGTAAGGTACCTATACCACCCTTGTACAAGTAATGTACCCTTTAGAGTACAATATCAATAGGCCATATCATGGTTTTGTCTTTTTTTGTTCTGTTGGCCAGAAATTAATAATTAAGAATACTAGTTCCTACAAATAATCAATTCATTATTAAATGCCAAATGAACCCTAAAAGAAAGAAGGGAGAGAGAACTAGTAAGTAAGAAATCAAACAAACCAGCATGTGTTCCATGCACGTACAGTTACGGATATGTAGAGAATTACTTAATAATGGAATTGCTTTGGTGACTTACATCGAAAGTTATAACTGATAATAAGACACTCCATCTCACTCTAGCCTTTTCAAAACAGAAGCTTCGACTCAACATTAAGCAGTGCAAAACGGGCCCAAACCCGTTCACCCCTTCATGTCATAACAGGTTCAAGGATAGGTGTTGGATAGCTAGCACAAGACCTGCATTTATTTAACATGATAAATATTACTAAATAAATTGCAGTATGTTTATGGGACAGGCAGTAAGGCATACCGTGCAACAGCAACTAACTTTGGTACTGTACCAGTTCAGTATAATCTCTGATAAAGCATTTTCTCATTTCTGGTGATTGCTTCACTTAGTCTTACTAGGTGAGGAATATTTTTTTTTTCCATTAATTATGCCTTCATAAACCAACAAAATTAAATAAACAGGAACCCAATTTCTTAAACTGTAATGATTGTCAGTATTGTTTACATGTAACAAATTGGCGACATCTCAAATGGAAAAGCCACAGAATTTATTGAGATATCGTAGGTTCTTAAATGCCAAGATTTTATAATTAAATACAAATGGGAAAGAAAACGAAATTTAACTGACAGTCCAATAAATCAGAAGCCAAAGAAACTAGCAGAGAAAGGTCGACAAAGCCTAAGCGAGAATGTCAAAAATAATAACAATGTTAACAATAGGAGTTGTTATAGTAGTAATAAACAAGCACTATAGATTCTCAAATCACCAGATCAAAATTCAAAAGTATAAAACAGACAAACCAAAAACTTCAAAAATTAATACCAGAAAATTACTTCCTTCCGGATTGGGTATTCACTGCAACTTTAAATAAAATCAGTTAAATTTTGCTTTAGGTAGCAAAAGGAGAAGTAGCAACAATTAAGAAAAATACAAATCTTTTGTTTTTAAGTGGGTAATTACCAGACCAATGAAAACAAACAATGTGGCGAAGCTATTACCTTTCAATGGCAATATATTTCGACCAAGAAGACCCGGATCAAAGGCCAAAAATAAACCCCGAAAATGGAAGAAAGATGAAATCTCAGAGAGATGCTGCTTTTTTGAGTGGGTATACACTGGATCCAACCCAAATTCCTTGATTCGTGACCTTTTTCTTCTCCCTTTAAAAAGTAGAGCTTTCGCCTCCTAAGCTTACCAAACGGTTTTTCCACTCAATCTGCTTTCCCCTCTTGTTCATAACCTTTTTGCAACCCTAATCTCCCTTTCTCTCACTCGGACACACCGCAAGTTGCTTCAGTGATTTTACAGTGGCTTTCTTGCATGTAGACCCTTCAAAAAACATATTTTGATGTTTCAACCTCCGAATAGACAGTCAATTGTTTTGCTATGCCTTATGTCCGTATATCTTTGCCTGTGTGTTTGTTTGTTTGGTCCGAAATTTTGTAGTTAGCACAGCATAAAATTAAAATTAAGTGAATACTATATTTGCTGAGATTTTTTCAATCTTACCACTCATGCGGATCCAGTTCGCGCATCAAAATGGTTGATGTGCGAACTGGGTTGGTGCACCAACTGGTGCTCTAACTGAGTTGGAGCACCAACTGTTTCGAAATTTTTATTGCTCTTCGGTGCGTTTCACCCCGTTTGAGCACTAATTTTGCACTAATTGGTGCGCCAACCCAGTCCGCGCACCAATCTAATTTGATGCGCGAACTGAGTCCGCGTGGGTGGTAGGATTGAAAATAGCTTGGACCTTCTTTGGTAAATACAAAAATGGTACTGGTGAAATAGTGTTATATGAATGATAGTATTTGGATAGGAGTTAAATAATTGTATTTTCTCATTATTCGGAAGAATGAAAGTATTATTTATTATTTGATAAAATGTTTGTTGAAATAATGGAATGACGGACTGTATGATTGTAAAATAATACTAATGATGATGTACGATAGTACTAGCAATAATATAAGCAATGATAATAATAATATTGATGGTAATAACACTAATAATCGCTCCACATCCAACTTTTAATATAATATAATTAATATTAAAAATAAAAATGATGATAATAATAATAATCACTTTTTATATCACTTTTAATCTACCATACAATACAGTGAGAATTAGTCTATTCTAAAGTTATTTCTAATTCCTAATTCCTATTTAGAAGCCGCATTAAACTAAAATAGCATGGTAGAAACGTTGTAGTTGTTAGTGTTGTTATCTAGAAGTCAATTATAGAGTCGTGATAAAATACTACCATTTGTCTCTCTTCTATTTGATCTAGAAGCAAATCTTATGAGTAGAGAAATCAATTTAAACTAAAACAAGAAATCAATTTATTAGTCATGTCACACATGTTAAACAAATCAATGAGTCTTTCTAATTAATTTCTTATTAGTGTGACCATATGAAATCTATGTCATTTGACAATGAAATCTAAAACTCCTTTCGATTTCATAAATTACAAGCGGCACAACACTAACAACTACAATGTTTCACCATGTGGCAGCATAATTAGCTTCCAACTACAATGTATGACAGATTTGTCTTATGTTATTTGTCTCTCTTCTATTTGATCTCTCATGTATTGAGAACTCACATACTCTAAACTCAATATCTAGTTCTCTTGGAGGATATGGATTAAGGAGCGACCAAATTATTACTCTCTAGCAAAAAGAAACTTTGATTTTTAATTAATTTCTTGGTGGATACTGTGGAAGGTTTCTACTTTGAAGTCTCAACTTGGTGCAAGGCGATGCAATGCATCAACCACCATTAACATAAATAGAGAGAATGATCTTCAATCCTACATCTCAAAGACTTTCATTTCTTGTTTGGAGACAAGAAACAAAATGTATGATGCTTATTAATTTGAAAGTTTGATTTTGGTTTGATTCAGTTGCACATGATGTTCCTTTGATTTTTTTTTGTTAAAATTTTTGAAATTCCGTTGCTTTAAGTACCATAAAACTTGTTTGTGTAGTCTCTTTTTAAATACTGACACTAAGACAAAGAAATAAATAGAAAAGTAATGACATCAAAATATCAAATCAATTCGTGTCAAATATCTTTGTTTTTCTCAAAATTTCGCAATGCAACTTCCCACCTAATTGCGTGGATAATTTCTTTTCCTTGTCCCTTTATTAGGATCATGAAATTTGCTCAAACATATTTTTGTTTCTTCATTTGAGCAGTAGAAAATTCCTTCAGATCAAATAATCAGAGATTAATAAGTGTCAGTTTTCTATTTTGTGCAAAATACAAAGAGATGAAAAACTTTTATGTATCAAGAATTTGTTCATTAGTGTACTATTAAAATCCTAAATTTTTTTGTTAATTTTTTAAGAACCAAGAGTGTATTTAGATACTATGAAAAGATAGATGAAAATATTAATAACTTTAACAATTACTCCCTACTTGAATTATGCAGGAAGAATATTAAATAATTTAGCAAAAAAAAAAAAAACGCACATTTAATCATCATATTTTCAAAATTAAAACATACATGATATTTCGAAAAGGGAGGACTATTCTGAAAAATGTGCTCCACGGATTCTTAGGAAATAAAACGTCATGTTTAGGCGTTACGAGGGGATTTTTCTGTCGTATCCTCGTTGGTCCGCTGCATTTGACGGTCAAGATTCGTCTACGAGGAAGAGAGAGTCACTGACAGATTGACTCGTTGTGAAACTACCTTCCGTTTCAATAGAAAATGGAGACGTCCATTTAATAGAAACTAACTGGGGCTGTTAATGAGCTGAGCCGGTTCATGAGCTAATAGCTGGACAACTCAATAAATTATATCGAGTCAGGTCATAAACTAAATAAAGTTCGAACTCGATTCGGCTCATATTCTATCACTCAAACAAGACCGAGCCGAGTAGCCTATTGAGTCTTTTCTCTTTAAACTGGGTCCAGTGGGGGTCGCGAGTTATGACCGATGATTCGGATATATAACGGAGCTCAGCAGAGGAGAGATGGTTTTGGTATGAATTGAGCTCATGAAGGTTCAAACTCATTAAACTGAGTCGGGCTTTTTTCTTTAAGACCGAGCTGAGCTCGAGTTGAGCTTGTTTAGTTATATGACGAGCTAGGTTGAGTTTTGAGCTGAGCTTGGCTCATTAGCAGGTCTAACTAAACCCCGGGCTATAAATCAAGTGTGCGAAGCTTTTTTATTGACTTCCAGAGTTCCATTGTTCTAGTGGCTCCCGAAATTTTTAGTTATATCCTCAAATTAAAAGAAATTACGCAAATGTCCCGAAATATTTGTTATCTCGGAACAAAATCATTGTCTGAAATTTCAAGTCCCGGGCCATGCCTCCCATTTGGACCCCCAGTACACGCTGAAGTATCTACAAAATTCTATCCATGCACAAATTCTTCCTACAATGTTGCCCCATGATTATAATTTCTACTTGGATCCCTTCTTGACCCTCCTCTCACTTCTCCACGATTATAATGTCTATCTCTGTTGTTACTAGACATTTTTTGTTCTTGTTTTCTCCTCTTTTCTCTTCGTCTTTTCTTCTATTTTTCTCTTATGTTTCGGTTGAGTGAGTTGTGAGTGTGAGAAGAAAGAAAACATGATTTTATAGGTAGAAAATGGGTTTCATAGACAACCGCTGAAAAAACTAGCGGTTGTCTAGGAAGACAATCGCCGAGAAAATCAGCAGTTAGGGCATATTAAAAATTTCTGCAGTAGCTTAATTTTTTTAAATTGAAAATAAAAATTTCTGCAGTAGCTAAATTAGGACATTTTAGAGGGTCAAGATATGTTAAAGTAATTCAAATTTTTAGTTCAAATCCAAACTTATCAATCAGAATGGTTAATTCGGTTCAAGGTGGAATGCACATGGTTCTTTTAATATTTGTGTCACGACAGATTGAACGAGTTTATATTCAAACTCAAAGTTTGAGTTACTTTAGGAGATCCGAATTCATTTCAAAGACAGAGATTGAATTAAAAAATTACATGTTAAAGATTTAAAATACATAATGTACGGTAATTGATATTTGAATTCAAATTCTTACAATTACAAAGTGAAATTATATTTCTAAATTATAAATACACATTTAAAAAATAAAATAAAGAGAAAAACATCAAAATTTTATTTTGATAAAGTTATTTAAAAATATAAAATAATTAGTAAAGTCCTTCCGATTTTTGTATTAATCGAAAAAAAATATCACAAATGGAGAACGGTTTGATAAAATTTCGATATATAGGTAGGACGAGACAATTTATTCCGTCCCACAAACTCATATACTATGACATCGAAATAACAATCTGACTTCAAGTGCGTAAAATACAAAATCCTTCTTATTTGTGAAACGGAATAAATTATCCCATCCTACCTATGTATCGAAATTTCTTCGAACAGTCCTCATGTGCGATATTTTTATTTTATTTTTGATTAATAAAAAATCGGAAAATCCTTTGGCTTTTAGCTTATTAAAAAAAAATAAAAGAAAAAAGTGAGGTTGCCATATGGTCAAGTGAGGGACCCGCAAATGATGTGTCAACTGTCAAGTAATTAAGCTGCTGCTCCCACCTAGGAATTCTCATCCTCTGAGATATCTCAAACTTTGAGTGTTTTCTTGAAAAATCTGAACCGTTCAATATGTTCTGCACGAATATCAAAGCAAAAATAATACTGCGCCCGCGCTATCCCCGAACAGGCACCGTACACGTCGGTCGCGCAAAAGTTGAGATATCTCAGACGATACGCAGTCGTCCCTGCCCATTCAAGAATTCATATCACCTAAGGTAGCAGAATATTTATTTTTAGATCAGGACCGTCCGATTAATCTGCACGAATATTAAAGAATACCCATGCATTCTGTCCGGGCCGGATTAGTCCGAATTCGGGTCGGACGGTCGGAAACTAAATGAAATATTCTGTTACCTCAGAGGATTTTGGACACGCCAATTTAAGATCTCGGGTCGAGCTTTCGCCACCTTCCTGTCCAATTAAAGTATTGACTCCGCCTCTCTTTCTTCTCTGGCGATATTTCCCATGGCCGTGAAACCACCTCTAACCTCTCCCGCCTCGACTCGCCTCTCTGGCGCCTCCCCAGCCCGATCCTTTCTCTCCTCATGCAGGGCGTCGCCTCTCAGATCGAAAGAATCGACGAGCTCTTTCGCTGTCTTCTGCTCCAGCGCTGGAAACCCTAGCTCCGACGGACACTTCTCGAAGGGATCGTCTCTGGATTCGAGTAACGGAACTTCGATCTCTTCTAATGCTTCGTCCGCGATCGATTTTCTCACCCTCTGTCACCGACTCAAGGTATGCGATGATCTGTCAGAGGAGAAATTTGATATTTTGCCTTCTTTTTCGTCGTAGATTTGTTTAGTTATTTGATATGTGGGGTGTCTCTTGCATGTAGCAATTGCAATGTTTTAAAATGCAGTTTTGTTCATGCATGCGGAAGGTTACGGCCTACAGCATAGTCCGATTTTAATGCGGACTTATATATGCAGATTTTAAAATGAATTGTTGATGGACCCTACATAGTTTGGGAATATGTCTAAGGAATTTATCATATTAATTCCTTAGAAATTAGGTGAGAATAATACCGTAAAATCCCAATTTCTTGAAAGTCACTAATGATGGACAATGATTTTCATGAAATAAAATTCATGATAAAATTCTACATAAAAAACATGAATTTTGATATAAAGAAACCCTAAAAAGTAAAAACTCAAAAGGGGTGAATTTATATGAATTTTTGAAGTTTTGGAGACAATTCTGAATGCACAGAATGGGTCCCCTAGCAGAATACCTAATTAACTCCTAGGTGTCCGCATATGCGTCCACATGTAGTATTATGCTTCCGCGTGACCGCATATGAGGCCGCATATTCAAATCCGCATATATGTGACTGCATGACATTTTGCAGCAGACCGCATATGCATATGCGGCCGCATTTTAAAACACCGAGCAATTGTGAGCTGTGACTAGGCTATTGCAGAATATTATTTGGTTAGAGGGTTGTCTCTTGTATGTAGCAAATGTGGTGATTTTAATTGGTAAATAATTCTTTTAGATGCATCAACATAGAAATTATAGAATGTGCTCATCTTGGTTTGTGTTATATGCAAAGCAACTTTCTCCACTTAAGATTGCTATAAATATTTGGCCAGTTATACTTATGCTGATTGCTGTGAAGTTAAAATTGTAATTAATACCAAATTATGAAAGAAAATGGTAGTGTTTCATGTTATATAGGATAGTGCTGTTATATAAAACTTAAGAATTTTACAGCACTCTAATAGATAAGAAAATCCTCACAAATTGCACCTTCCTTTGTCCTTTCATTAAATGTTGTTACATATGCTAGGAATTATTCTCTATATTATAATTTCCAGACAACAAAGAGGAAAGGATGGATTAATCAGGGAATTAAGGGTCCCGAGTCTATTGCTGATCACATGTACCGAATGGCAATCATGACTCTAATTGCTCCTGATCTCCCCAATATTGACCGAGAAAGGTTGGTTTTTATTATGATTTTCTAAGCATAATATGAAATCTGTTGGGCAAACCTTTCCCTCCAGAAACAAAAAGAAGATATGAAATCTTTAGAATAAGTGGTACTTTTTGTCTATTGTAAGAATTACCATGTTGGATGTCTGGATCTTCCACTACATCTGTAATAGTTTGAACCATGTGCATTGCTACTAGTTTGATACTTGTTTGACCAATCCATTACCTTTTTCTTTCTTTTGGTGGGTGGGGGTGGGGGGGTTGTTGTTTGGTTAAGAGTTTAGTAAACTGAGTTAAGTTGCACAATTGAGTGTCTGACAGGCTTATAAAAGCTAAATTTGCACATAATTACACCTTGTGGAGTATTGATACCACATTGTTTGGGCCGAAAAAGGTACTTACCAACTTTTTATTATACCATCTGATCTTTGGTCTTATTATCTCATCTTGTGTTGAATAGGTGTATCAAGATTGCAATTGTTCATGATATTGCCGAAGGTACAAACATCAGTCAGAATCAGATACCTTCTCAAGTTTGCTTCTAGTTATTCTGTAACATGCATTTCTGATTGAAGTAACTAATGTCCCCTTTTATTACAGCTATTGTAGGTGACATTACACCATCCGATGGCGTACCAAAAGCAGAGAAAAGCCGTCTTGAAAAGGAAGCATTAGATGAGATGTGTCGTATCCTTGGTGGTGGATTAAGAGGTAATTTTACAAAAGTGTGCATCTGTCTATGTTTCTATTTCATTCTCAGGAACTTCTTGTTTGGTAAAATTGTAAAGGTATCTTATTTTCTACAGCTGGGGCAGTCTAAAATTGTAAAGAGATCTTATAGTTCATGAAATGTAAGCAGCAGAATGCTTAAAAGTAATGGAATCAGTGAAAGATGCACAATATGAAATATGTAAGTCTCAATACAGGCAATGTAATAACCCCAAGAAAAGGAAAAAAAAAAGAAGAAGGCAAAAGTGCTAAAGTAGGTTATATGTTAATGAACCCATTTGTCTTATTTTATGCATGCTGAGTTGCTGACTTTCATTACTTTTTATCAGCGGATGAAATAAAGGAACTTTGGGCAGAGTATGAGAATAATTCTTCCATTGAAGCTAGCATCGTGAAGGACTTTGATAAAGTGTGAAATGGTTTAAAATCAGTTGGCTTTCTTATATACTAACATAAACTTGCAAATGTTGATTCTGTTATAAAGTGACTATCATTTTTAGACATTGTCTTTCTTTGTTTGAACCTCATTTAATACCTTCATTTCTTTTGAGTAGGTTGAAATGATTCTTCAGGCTTTGGAATATGAGACAGGTATGCTTTGATTGTTATCCTTTTTGCTGTTTTGTCCATTTCTTTCTACTTAAAGAGTGAAAATATTTAAGATAGTCAACTTTAAAGATATTTCTCAATCTCTTTGATTGTGTTTTTTATTTTGAGCAGAACATGGGAAGATTCTGGATGAGTTCTTTCTTTCAACAGCAGGTTTTAATACTTTTTCATCTCAGATTAGGCCATGCACAAACTGCCTAATATTTTCATTTAGTTAATATGTATGTGTTTGTGTTATTGTAGGCAAATTTCAGACGGACATTGGGAAGAGCTGGGCAGCTGAAGTTGTTAAAAGGAGAAACGACGGGCTGGGAAAGAGATTATAATTTTTCTATTTTCTTATTTTTTATCTGGACTGTAGTCGTAATTATGAGAAAAATGATTTACTAGTAATTCTGGTTAAATCACAACACGGTATCAAAATGTTTTTGTTATTTTTCAGTTAAGAGAGATACTCCAACACGAGGGTATCAAAAAAATGTTTTTGTTATTTGTTTTTTTTATATTCCATCTTTTTATTTCATATACTTTCTGCAATTGATCTTTCTATGGGAGACAGTGGTCTTTTTTTCGGTTTCATAGATTGTCTAATCATTTTTAAATCTGGTGTCTGTCACGAGCACAATCCTACCCAAATTAATGTAAAGATCGTATGGTATTATATTTAGAGATGGGTCTTACGCGAGTTTGTGCTCAAATTTTATTCCAAAATGTACACATTGAACAAAATTTCAAGTGAGAAATTGTACGTAAAAGCGAATGCGATACCAAAATTAATTCGAAGCAAGTTGCAACCGAGCCCAACATTTTTATTAATATCCAAAGTTTAATAGAAATTAATATTTATGGCCGGTTTACTTTTTTTTTTTTTTAGACACTATGAAGAGCAAAATAATGAAATCTAACACTGAAAATTTGAATTTTTTTGTTAAAATTATTTGATAGATTACTTCTTTTGATATATAATTAGCATATTTATACTAAAATACGCTAAATTATTTAAAATTTTGTTGAATTACACTGTATTAAGTTAAATTACACTAAATTACATTACATTACGCTAAAATACAGTAAATTACGCTAAATTACATATGAATAGGGACGATATCTTCACTGAAAAGGCGAAAAACGACAACGAAACTTCAAACGGTCATAAAACGGCGCTCGAGTGTCCGATTTTAGCAAATGACCACTTTTCGGAAAGCTTGCGAAAAGACGCATGCGTCCGTGCCGGATTTCAAAATTCAGAATTGCCAAAAAACTAAGAGAAGAGCCTCAAAACTTGAGTTGAAGTTTCCGATTAAGATTTTTATTTCTATTATTCAATCTAAGTAGCTCAGTAAATTAGTTACATAATGAATTTGTAGAATACCAATTTTTACTATTTTCCGAATTTTTTTACTATTTTTAATGATTCATGAAAATGGCACAAAATCGATGTACTTTAGCGTAATTTTGCGTAGTTTACCGTATTTCAGCATAATTAGCGAAGTTATTGTAATTTAGCGTAATTTAACGTAATTTAGTGTAATTCAACATAATTTATTGTAATATAGTGTAATTCAACATAATTTCAAGTAATCTAATGTATTTTAGTATAAATATGCTAATTATAAATCAAAAGAAGTAATTTAACAAATAATTTAAACAAAAAAAATCAAATTTTCAGTGTTAGATTTCATTATTTTGCTCTTCATAGTGTCTCTAAAAAAAAGAAAGAGTAAATACGGAAGCCGGCCATTTTATGACCGGTTTGGAGCGAAAGTTGGAAATTCTGGACATAAATATTAATTTATAATTAACTTTGGATATTAATAAAAATGTCGGCAACCGAGCCGACAGCTCCGTGTGTGAAAACAAGAGATTGACAAAAAGGGGTTGTTGGTAGCCACTTGCCAAGGTTTAAAAAAAACAAAAAGGGGTTGTTAGAGAAAAAAAAAAAAAAAAAAGGAATTCCGATTTTGTAGCCACGTTTGAAGAATCTGGGCAAGTGTCACTCCGGAGGCGGAACTAATAAATCCAACAGATCCGTGGAATTGTACGCACTTTCAAGAAAGTCTATCTGACCCCATCCGGCCATAAGGTTGATGGGTCGGGTTGGGTCCCATTTCAGATCGAATTCGGATCTCCCCAAGACAATAAGTAAATCCAGATTGTTCTTTTAGTTTGGCATGAATCTCAAAACGGATGAGTTTGACCCGCCTGAAACTAATCTGGGCCGTGTGTTTGTATAAAGAGTTAATTTCTCATGTACCCTCAAGGAGTTTTTCAATTTCTTATTTATCCCTCTAATTTAATATGTCATTTAACTTCTTCTTTTATTTTTTATTTGTCCATTACACAATAATTTTGAAGTTAATCATAATTAGATCTCTGAATAAAATAATAAAGACAAAAACACCCTTTCGTAAATTCCAATTAAAAATTTGATAGTAGAGACAAATTGAGTCGCTTGAAGATAAAAGATAAAAGATTGAATTCCTATTAACAAAAATACTTTTTGAAAGCAAGGAGCTGTGAAACGTGGCAGATTGAGTTGCTTGAAGATTTTAGTTCTAGATCATTCGCTCTCCTCTTAAAAAGTCATCTACTGATTTTTCTGCTGCTGCTTTTTACTGGTCTTTCTTTTCTGTTTTTTTTTTTCTTGTTTGCTGGTTTTTTTTTATTTTGCTGGTAATCTTTTGATTTCCTTTGTTTTTGATTTAAATTTTAAGCTCACATGTCTTGAGCAATTTTATTTTTTTGTTTGTAAGCAGGTTTTAATTTCAAAACTTTTTAACTTTTTTTTGAATTGCCTCCATCAATAAAAATCGACAAACAAAGCTCGCAACTTCAAATTATAAAAAGACCCAGAATCAATCACAAGAAATAAAAATTATAAAAAAGGGCCAAGAAAATTCATCACTACTGTATGAGGATCGTACTCCATGCACCAGAAATTATTCAAAGAGAGCTTCAGCCTTATCAGGGACTTCACACGAGGTGCCCCTTCAAGTGCAGATCATTCATCTTCTCTAAACCAGAGATACATTAGTTGAGAGCATTGGATATCATTGCCCAACAGTTTAGCCTTTCTCATTTCTATGTTGCAGTAGCGCATATTGAGTTTGTCAAAGGGATCAAGATAAAAGAGGAGGGTATAATAGAAAAATAAAAATTCTGACAATACTTTTTTTTTTTTGAATAGAAATGTGGGTCATGCCCTCATTTGTATTGATAAAAAGGTTCGGTTACATAAGAAAAGTAACTACCTAACTAATTAACAGAAAAGCCAGCTCAGACATTTGAGCTATTACATGAAAAAGTCTTAAACTAACAGTATTTGAAATGCCAGAAAAGTAAGATTAAATTGGAAGAAAAACAATTGAAAGTGCCACGGATGGCTGAAGCTGCAGGTGATGCTGTTACGCTATTTGTAGCCCTTCATCTTCATGTATACCAACTGGTCCGCAACCTCCTGTGCCAGCTGATGTATACCTTTATTTGAGTCCCTGAATATCCTTGCCCCACGCTCCCTCCACAATATAAATTGCGTGAGTAAGAGTATCTCTCTTGATCTTATGTTTCGGCCAGCATCCACAATATCATCTGTATGCCTTACCAGTATCGGGTTTGGATCCAAAGTGAGGTCAGTTACAGCAGCCACTGCTTCGTATAACGCCTTAGCAAAAGAACATCTATCGAACATGTGTTTGACTGTCTCTGCTTGCCTTTTGCAGAGAACACACCAGTTGGGCATAATCCATCCTCTTTTTATTAAGTTATCCAATGTTAATATTCTATTCAATCTCATAAGCCAACCGAAAACCTTCATTCGTGGGGGTACCTTCAATTGCCAAATGTTGGAGTTGCTGGACCCGACTGTGGGTCCCCTGGTCAGCAGTTGGTAAGCACTTCGAACAGTGAAGCTTCCCTTGCTGTCCCATCTCCATTGGAGTTCGTCTTGTATCGATTCGGTTAAAATGTGCCTTGACATGATTTGTTGAACCTCGGTCAATTCTTCTTGCGCATCGATCGATAGGTTTTGTCTGAGGTAGGCACAGAGGGTCTGATCCGCTTTTGCTTGTTTGAGGGTAATCTCAGTATTTGTGACGTATGTATAGAGAGTCGGGAAGCGAAATTTCATGGTACCCTCCCCCCAGTTCTGATCCCAGAAGCCTATATGAACACCATTTCCAGGTATAAATAGGACTGATATGTTGAAGAATTGAATGAGATTTTTATCTTTGAGTGATACCCCTATTGCCGCAGTCTCTGTTGTGGCCGTATACCTATATATTTCCTTCCATATTCTGCCTTCTGGTGTTGCCCAGTACCAATGCCATTTCAGCAGTAACGCTTGATTGAACGCTGACAGATCTTTAACACCCAGGCCGCCGTCTTCCTTAGGTTTGCACACTGTCTCCCATGCCACCAAACTCATCTTTCTTCTTTCTTGGGTTACTCCGTGCCATAGAAATTTTCTACGAATCTTGTCAATGTCTCTTAGTACCCATTTTGGCATTTTGAATACCGTCAAAAAATATGTCGGCAAGGATGATAAGACCGCATTTAGCAGCACAGTTCTTCCGGCTATTATGAGGTATTTGGCTGCCCAACATGCAAGTTTTTTATTCATGCGCTCTATTAACGGTATGTAGGCTGATTTAGGTAATTTCTGATTGGACAGCGGAAGGCCCAAGTAGCTGAACGGGAACTTACCAATTTTACAGCCTAGTATGTCTGCCAATATTTGCTTCTGTTCGGCTGGTACTTCTGAAAACAGTATTTCTGACTTTTGGAGATTTACCGACAGTCCCGAGATATGTTCAAAAGCCAGAACCATTACCTTCAATGCTTGGAGTTGTTGTGTTTCAGGTTTGACGAACATGATCGCGTCGTCCGCATAGAACAAACCGGGTTTCATGCCATTGTAAGGCAGTCGTATTGCTCCACTAGTGACCTGTCTATCCATCCATCTTCCAAGGAAATCTATCGCAATTATGAACAATAATGGCGATAGCGGGTCTCCTTGGCGCACTCCGCGTTTGAGATTTATTTTTTTACCAAGCAATCCGTTTATGAAGATTTGTGATGAGCCTTGTAAAATTGCTGTCTGGACTGTAGCAACGAAATTGGCAGGGAACCCCAATTGATTTAAGATCTGTAGCAAGAAGTCCCAACTTAACGTATCAAATGCTTTTTTGATGTCAGCCTTGAACACTGCCATTGGAATTTTTGCTTTGCGAGAGTGATGCAGAATCTGTTGTGCGTATACAAAACCTTCAGTGATTTGTCTCCCTTTAACAAATCCAGATTGCTTCTCATCCACCAATTCATGAACCCTTGCCTTCATTCTATTTGCCATAACTTTTGAGTAAATTTTCTGTATGCCGTGCAGTAAACTTATCGGTCTGAAATCGTTGGGTGTCAAAGGCGCTTCCTTTTTCGGTATGAGAGTGATATACGATGTGTTGAGTGGTGTTAATGACTCCTGTCCCTGAAACACTGCTGTAAAACATTCATGTATGTCGGGTAGCAATTCTTGTAGGAAGGTCTTATAAAATTCCCCCGTGAAGCCATCCGGCCCCGGGCTCTTACCGTTAGGCCACTGTTGGACTGCTGCCATGATCTCGTCTGATGATATTGGTCTTCCAAATTCACTCAAATCATGGCTGATCGGGTAGAGGCTGTCCCAATTTATGTTCGGTGTCCGGGATGAATCTTTACCAATTAAATCGCAAAAAAAACTGAAGAAGGCTGCTGCCTTGTGTCGTTGATCATTGTGCTGTTGTCCGTTGAATTCAATTATTGAGATTGTATTTTTCCTTTTTGCATTTGAGGCCAAGGTGTGAAAGAAACGAGTATTTCTGTCACCATCCGTTTCCCACTGCGCCTTTGCCCGCTGCCGCCATCGTTGTTCCTCAACAGTTGATAATTCTGTAATTTGCTTTTTCATGAGGCATGTAATGAATTTCTCTAGAGGTGTAAGTGGTCGGCTCTCACAGACCCTATCCCGCCATGTAATATAGTCAGTGCATGCCTTGAGTTGTCACATGATCGATCCATATTCTTGCTTAGTCCAAGCCTTGATTTGTCTTTTCAAATTCTCTAACTTCTCCTGCAGTTTCAGCGATGTTGCTGCTGTCTCCTGTGGGGCCCAATATTCTTTGATCATCTTTATAAAGCGAGGTGACTTGAGCCAATGATTTTCAAACCGAAACAGCCTCGATTTGGCGAACCCCGTTTTTGCCGTGTACATCACCGGACAGTGATCCGAAGATGTGTTGGGCAGTGCAAGCTGTTGGCCATTTACGAATTTTGCATTCCATTCGTCGGAAACCAAGAACCGATCTAGCCGTGCCAAGTGTGGCTGTGCTCGTTCACTCGACCAAGTGAACCGCCGTCCGTTAAGTGGTAGGTTTATAAGTCCTAGATCCTGTATCAAGCTTGCGAATCTGAAAGTGTGTCGCCATTCATTTGTGTTATCTGTTCGATCTTCCAACAAAACCGTGAGGTTAAAATCTCCACACAAAAGCCACGGGCTATCATCGGTCGGTTTTGCTTGTCTCAATTCCTCATAAAACTCACTTTGCCTCGGTTTGTTGAAGGTCCGTAGACTCATGTTACTGTAAACAGTGTATTATCTTCCTGATTCTTAAACCTCAGTGTCAAGCAATAATTCCCTTTTACTGCTTGGAGTTGTTGAAACTTTCTACTCGGCCATGCCATCAACAGTCCCCCCCTTGTTCCTATTGCATCCAGTGTTACAAACTCGTCCATTCTTTTTCCACAAACTTCGTTTTTGATTTGATTGTCGATATTCATCATCTTAGTTTCCTGAACACAAATAAAGTCTGGCTTGTGTGTCTTAAAGGTCTGTCGGATGGCCAACCTTTTTTTCCGTTCATTTAGACCCCTCACGTTCCATGTTATAAACTTGAAAGTTGTGCAATTCATTGTAAACTTGAAACATCAAAGACTTCATTTCTAATAGAAACTGATACACCACCTAGATTCCCTACAGTTCGAATTTCTCCTCCATTGCTGCTAATGATCACTCAAAAGAGAGCAATGTTTCTTTTAATATTTATAAACTCGTAAATGCTATCGGTTCGGACTGCAAGCGCACAATCCTTATCGAGTAGTATATGCGAGGTCGATCCACAGGGAATATTGGTTCAGTGCTTCGAGCGATCGAATCACAACCTTTCGAAAGGCTAGATGAAATCTGAAATTTGAGAGATGTTTGTTGACCAATGTAAATTAGGAAGCAATTAAAAGTAATTAAAATAAAGATAGAGATGAGAATTCCTAGGGTTTCGGCACACCATTGCTACTCAATCCGTCTTGACAATATATTCCTGTTGCGTCTGATTTCCTGTTGTTGTTTTATGAAAGATAACTACAAAGGTCACTGCGATTTATGTTACGCCAGAATGACAGATCTTTCATCGAGACTCTACTCAGGACAATGCGATTTACCTTACGCAACTATCGGGTCTCTTATCTCCCAAATTACTACACAGATCACTGCGATTTACCTTACGCAAATGATGGAATTTGGTCATGCGTTTTGTTGTTCTGGTTTATGGTTTCCCCGCGAAGGTTTTCTTCACATAAACCTAATAGATCTCAACGAGGCTAACTCATCCAAATAGTTTAAAGAGTTATTAAAGCACTGTCACTACCCTAATGAACTCAAACTAAATCATTGAAATTAGATGAAGAGATAGTAAATCACAAAAGCATATTCGATACAACAACAAGGAATCATAAACAACAGAAATATATATATCAAAACATCAAGAGTAACAAGGTTTACTGCCTAGCCCTAAGAAAAGGAACTTAGCCGCGGAACGGTATGGTTACAATCACTTCTCTCTTCTCTCTTTAATCAAATCTAACCCTAATTACAAAGATGCTGTATTCTTCTGCCCAGGGGCCTTATATAGGAGTGTAGGGACGTGTAGAGGTTGATTGGAGGCTAAGAAATTGATCTGGAAACAGCTGTCGGCAGTTATTCCCCAAGAGATGCCTTCGGATACGGACCGTATCAGGTGATACGGTCCGTATTAGGACCTTGGCAGTTAGGGTTTAACTGCTTCCAGCGCTATCTTCTGGTCTGTGCTAGGCCTGGTCCGTATTGGTCAATACTGGCCGTAACAGGGACTTAGTCGATGAGCGTCGCTGATCCGATTGACCTGATTCTAGCTCCATTTGGTGTAAAATTGTCCCAAAACCTGTTTTCTGCAATAAAACATAAAGAAGGGTGACAGTAGCCTTTTTCTCTAATAAAGTAAACATAAATGTGAGAAAATGTGTAAAACCTAAGCCAAAACCCTACGTAAATCATCATTATTTTGACTCTGATCACGCCTCCCAACTTGAATTGTTGCTTGTCCTCAAGCAACGACATCCCAGCTGGTCAAAGATTATGTCTAGGTTAAACCATACAATCTCAAGGTCTTGTTTAAAATTAAATCAGAACTTTGGTTTGGTACAATTGACATGACAATAAAAATTTAGAACTCTAAAATATTCATGATCTCTCCCTTGAACAATTTATTCACCCCATGATTGACCTCATTATGCTAACCCTAGAAAAATTATTATCGAACAATCTAATCCACAAATATCCTTAAAATTGAGAGTATTAATTTCCCCTTCGATTATAAATGGATCCCTTCCAATCAATAGGAATTCTAATGATATAAATTTTGATTTTCTTCCCAATTGATTGGAGCAAAGTATGGCAACTAAGTGTGTTGGTACTTGTGACTATTTTTCAAAAAATTAAATATGTACAAAAACTTAAAATTTGGGAGGTTTTCTCGAGCCTATTGGTAACCAGTCTTGCGTAGGCACCCGTACTCTTTTTATCCTCCATCTTTTATTCTATTTTTTTTTTTTGAAAAATAAAATGACATATTTTTGTGTCACAAGCACCATGATTACACACAATTTCAAGTATTCATTCATACAAGAAATTATTGCATAGTTTCGCTAGGGGTCTATCTATAATAAATGGGTATTCTAAAACACTATCAAATTTAAAAGACTTTGCAAAAATAAATTACTCAAAATAAAAATTCTAGGGTTTGCAATTTTTGATCAACTCTCATGGTTAGCAATTAATTGTTCACTTTGAAATCATAAATAATTAAAATTCTGAATTTTTGGTATCATAGCCAATTATCTAAACCTTAGCCTAATTCAATTTAAAACAATTCCTATTTGATTAACCTACATGCAAATTATATGATCCTATCAATGCAAATGCCTATATGCACGCTAGATAAAAACCTCAATCGTTCCTCCCAACTTATCTTGGTTAATCCTTGAAAAGTGGTCATGATTGAGTAAAACTGCTAGCGAAAAATAAAAAAAATAAGGGTCCTATATGCCATGATCCTAGATACAATGCAATTCCTAAACTAATTTCTTACCCCCTACCCCCATGCTTAAATTTTGTATTGTCCTCAATGCAAGAAAATAAACAAGAAAGAGAGGGATAAGAAAGATCTCACAGATTACTCATTGTTGCTGGGTGGTGGTGGGTTGAATGGAATCGGTGGTGTGAATGGAATTCCCTTGGAAAGGCAATATTCGTAGAAATTCTCGTGTGCTTTGTGTACCTTGTCTAAATATTCTTCCAAGTAGCGTGTGCGCTTCTTTAGATTCTCGAGGGTGTTGTTGGCGTAACGGGCGGTAGGGCCTGGTTCGCGAGGTTGAGATATTGTTGTTTCTTGCTCCCAACCGGTTGGAGCGGGCATGGAGTTTGTTTCATTTGTGCTTTCGCGCGGTGGAATGAGATGGCGTACGAACGCCATGTCATGGTGATGGATGGTTGATTGGTGTGGTGTGCTTTGGGATTCCTCCATATTTTCTTCGGTTGGCTCCTCCTCCGTAGGCTCTTCCTCCGTTGGTTCCTCCTCTTCTTGTGCTTCATCTTCGTGTTCGGATTCGTATCCGAACTGAAACGACCCCCTATCCGTGCCAATATGGAGGGTCATATTCTCACCAATTTTGAGAGTGTACCTAATGTCGCCGGTGTGTGCGTTGAAGACTGCTTGTACATGGTTGTTGTTCACCAAATAGTTCATATTTAGGCGGTTGTTGCCGAACACTTCCACGAAGCCGTCGAAACTTATGTTGTGGTGATGTGCAAGGAGGGTTGCGAAACAACCCACAGAAACCACATGGTTGTTTTTCGTGTCGGCGGCCACGGAAGTAAGGTGATGCAAGATGTGGTGGCCAAGATGTGGTTGATGCTTATGGCTCTTCATGCAACGCATGATGAAGATATCTCGCTCTTGCACCTCTGTTGTGTCTTCTCCTATTGGGAATATAGAGTTAGTCAAGATAATATGAATATACCTCAATTCTATTGAAGAAATAAAGCGTGAGTCTTTGCGGTATATTTTGCGCTCATCAATTGCGACCATCTCCCAATACTTTGTGCGCTTTTCCCTCGTGCATAGTTCGATTTCGCCATTGGTGGGTATGGACAGTGCCTTGCAAAATTCCTCCATGGTTATGGTAAATGGGCGGTTGAGTAAACGGTATGTGATTGTGTCGCCTTCCCATTGTAGAGTTGATAAAAATTCGATGGAGGGTTGTAAGTATACTCTTGTGGTTCGTAGGCTGTCCGCCAAATCCCATAAATTGATGTTATTAAGGGACACGCGCACATAGTCATAGCATCCAAGGACTTTCATGGTGTTTATGCACATCGCCTTGTTGTTCGCGACGGTACGGTCAAGCAATGTTTGAGCGCGATCAAATTCTTGCTTGCTGTAGAACTTGATTCCCATGGCTGTTGCAAAGATGTGTTCATTATCGGATTGAGGATCGGAGGAACGGGGGCTGTTGTGCGCCATTTTTCTCTAGTTTCGGTCTCTGTTACGGGCCGTATTCAGCTGATACGGTGCTGATACGGGCTTGACTTGGAGAATTTCTGTGGACAGGTTTCGAATTTTGATCTGAAAATTCTACAAAATGGTGCAGGAAAAAGGGAAGTGAATGCAGAGTTTATATGGCAGTGAAAAGATGTGATGAATGTGAAGGAAGTGCTGTAGTGGGAGGTTAGTTTTGGCTGAAATTCGAATTTTTGTTCTTGAAGCATCAGAAATAGGGTTAGTTAAAACTGCTTATTGATTACGGTCCGTATCAACGGATACGGTCCGTAACCGTTGTGCGGTTTTGTGTTGAACTTTCCTTTTTCTGTGCCAAGTCCAGGATGGGCCCGTATTGGGGAACTACTCCGTATTGAACTGATACAGTCCGTAACAGAGAATAATTTTTCGCGACGGGCTTCGAATTTTGTCGATTAAATTCTTCCAGCATCTCCTCCTGTAAGTGAGATAAGTAACCCTGTGATCAGTATATTAGTTTAGGATAAAATAAAATATATATATATATATATATATATTTTTTTTTTTTTTTAGGATTTTTATATGAAAAAAGAAAGCAAAAAGTGGCCTTGGGTTGCCTCCCAAGAAGCGCTTGTTTAAAGTCATTAGCTTGACTATGTGTCGCATCAGGTTCTTCCAGATATCCTCCCGTCAATGCAAGCGGGTTGCTTGTCGGGTGGTTCGCCTTCAGCGTCTTCTGTGGTTTCATCATCATTGTCCTTGAAGAAGTCGGTTGGTATCTGAGGTCCGGGGTCGAATGATAGGCTCACACCGAGTACTGCTTCAACCTCGTCCAGTCTTTGAGAAATTGCATCAAGCTCTTCGCGTAGGTTTCTGATTAGTGCTAGGGCCAGGAGAGAATAATTCCTATGGTTTGCGATATTAGGACTTTTGTTCAGATCATCGGTTTGTGTTGTCACGGAGGTCGGATGGACCTGACTGTTATCTTGTACAATAAACAGTCTTTCTACTTCTTTCTCGTGCGCCAGTTCTTCGATGTCTCCAAATTCATCCATTCGCAAATCATCATTGCCATCTTCATCCATTGTTTCCAAATTGTAGACAAGATTTATGTCAGGAGGGACTTTAACCTCATTCATGCTGAAGATCATTTTGTTCTCGCCAACATTGAGTGAGATTTTTCCATTCTTAACATCGATCATTGCCCCACATGTGGCGAGGAATGGCCTTCCAAGGATGATCGGAATATGCTCATCTTCTTCCATATCTATTACCACAAAATCTGCTGGTATCCAAAATTTACCGACTTTGATTGGAATATCACGCAACATTCCCTCAGGATATCGAATTGATCGATCAGCCAGTTGCAATGAGATCCGTGTTGGTGATAGGTCTCCACATTCCAATCTATCAAATACTACTTTAGGCATCAGACTCACACTTGCTCCCAGATCACATAAAGCTCTCTTAAAATCGGTTGTGCCAATGGTACATGGTATCGAGAAGCTTCCCGGATCTTTCAACTTTGTCGGTAATTTGCTTTGCACGAGCGCACTACATTCCAGATTGAGCGGAACTGTTGAGAGTTCTTGGAGTCTACTTTGATTTGAAAGAACTTCCTTCAGGAATTTAGCATACGAGGGTATGCTTGCAATTGCTTCAGTGAAGGGGATTGTGACATGTAATTGCTTGAGTGTCTCCTTGAATCTCGCGAGTTGCTGCCCCATCTTGTGCTTGGCAGGCCTTGGAGGGAATGGCAGAGGTGGCTTGTAGGGTGGTGGTGAAATGTATTCAGGTTCGGTTTGTCGCTCGTCTCCACCTACGGTGTCATTCTGCTCCTGAGAAAGGTCTGTCTGCAGTTCGAATACGGGCTGCTCCAGTGGTTGCGGCTCGTACTCTTCTGAATGCGATAGCTCTGCATGCATCTCATCGGAGGTTTGATCGGGCATAGGAGGTCCCTGATAAGCTGTACCGCTCCTTAGTGTTATGCTCTTGCAAGTCTCTCTTGGGTTTTCTTCCGGTTGGCCCGGGAATTTGCCTTTTCCACGTGCGATACTAGAGAGTTCTCTTGCCATCTTAGAGACATTGTCTTCTAAGTCTTTGTTGCGGTTTGTTAAGGATTCAATCTTTTGTGCGATTTCGGCGTTAGCCTTCTCTTGCTTCTCTAGGAATCTCTCCATTAATGATGTGATGTCTGGTTGCTGCGGTTGATTGTATTGCCTTGGTTGGTAATTCGGTTGAGGATTGTTGTATCTTGGTTGAAAATTAGATTGTGGTTGATAGTTCTGTTGAGGTGCAGCAGGCCTTTGATTGTTTGCGTATGAGAGATTTGGATGGTTTCGGTTGTTCGGATGGTATGTGTTGTAGGCGGGTTGAGGTCGAAAGCTGTTGTCAATTGCGTTTGCTTGCTCTATTTCTTCCTCAGTTTCCGTCACATTCATACATTCGGTCATCTCATGTGCTCCTCCGCAATAGCCACATGCTGTTGCGGCATTGACTGCTGCTACCGTTCGCTGCTTGGTCTGCTTGTTAAGTGCCATTTGCAAAGCATCAATCTTTGCGCTCAGCATGGAGATATCATCTACTCGGTGCATGCCGGGTGTTGGACTTGGCTTCTTTCGCTCAGGGATCCAGTAGTGTTGGTTGATTGCAATCTCTTCAATTAGGTTGTAGGCCTCGTCAGGTTCCTTGTTCATGATTGCTCCTCCTGCAGAAGCATCAATAGACAACCTATCGGTAGGGTTTAGACCATTATAAAAAGTTTGGACAATCAGCCATCTTTCTAGACCATGATGTGGACAACACCTTAACATATCCTTATATCTATCCCATGCCTCACACAGTGTTTCACCATCCCTTTGTTCAAAATTAGTAATTAGATTTCTAAACCTTGAAGTTTTGGATGGTGGAAAATATTTTGCAATAAACACATTAAACAATTGGTCCCAAGTTTGAATGGAATTGGCCGGTAAGGAAAACAACCATGCTCTTGCTTTATCTTTTAATGAAAATTGAAATAGCCTTAGCCTGATTGCTTCATCGGTAACTCCGTTGATCTTTATCGTCTCGCATATCCCTAGGAAAATTGACAGATGAAGATGTGGATCTTCATGTGGAAATCCTCCAAATTGCTGTTGCGAAACCATATTTATGAGAGCAGGTTTGATCTCAAAATTACGGTTTGTAACAGTTGGCGGGTTTATACTAGAATTAGGATCATTCGCGCGCGGTACGCAATAGTCTCGTAGAAGTTTGGGTCTTGCTGCATCGTGAACTCCTTGATCACCATTGTCTTGTCTTCCATTGTTAATCGGTTCGTTCGGTGGGATATTCATGTTGATCGAATCTGAGTCTTCTTCGCTTTCAGAATTACTTGATGAAGAACTATGATTGGTTCTTATCGGTGATGTGGAAGCGAATTGTCCCCTCCTACTAGCAATCCTCTCGGATCTTCGTACGGATGATTCGGCCAGCGTGCAGTTTCCTACAAAGAAAAGAAAATCTGAAAATTAAACTAAAAACTGAAAATAAAAAGGGAAATAAAAATAAAAACGAAATTGAAAAATAAAAGAAAAATAAAAATGCAGAAAATAAAAGAAATCTAGGCGTTTCTAATTAATTGGATTCAATGGTCAAAGCAAGGGCGTCTTTCGAGGCCTTGCACAATGAACCGTTATTCCCCGGCAACGGCGCCAAAAAGCTTGATCACTCAAAAGAGAGCAATGTTTCTTTTAATATTTATAAACTCGTAAATGCTATCGGTTCGGACTGCAAGCGCACAATCCTTATCGAGTAGTATATGCGAGGTCGATCCACAGGGAATATTGGTTCAGTGCTTCGAGCGATCGAATCACAACCTTTCGAAAGGCTAGATGAAATCTGAAATTTGAGAGATGTTTGTTGATCAATGTAAATTAGGAAGCAATTAAAAGTAATTAAAATAAAGATAGAGATGAGAATTCCTAGGGTTTCGGCACACCATTGCTACTCAATCCGTCTTGACAATATATTCCTGTTGCGTCTGATTTCCTGTTGTTGTTTTATGAAAGATAACTACAAAGGTCACTGCGATTTATGTTACGCCAGAATGACAGATCTTTCATCGAGACTCTACTCAGGACAATGCGATTTACCTTACGCAACTATCGGGTCTCTTATCTCCCAAATTACTACACAGATCACTGCGATTTACCTTACGCAAATGATGGAATTTGGTCATGCGTTTTGTTGTTCTGGTTTATGGTTTCCCCGCGAAGATTTTCTTCACATAAACCTAATAGATCTCAACGAGTCTAACTCATCCAAATAGTTTAAAGAGTTATTAAAGCACTGTCACTACCCTAATGAACTCAAACTAAATCATTAAAATTAGATGAAGAGATAGTAAATCACAAAAGCATATTCGATACAACAACAAGGAATCATAAACAACAGAAATATATATATCAAAACATCAAGAGTAACAAGGTTTACTGCCTAGCCCTAAGAAAAGGAACTTAGCCGCGGAACGGCATGGTTACAATCACTCCTCTCTTCTCTCTTTAATCAAATCTAACCCTAATTACAAAGATGGTGTATTCTTCTGCCCAGGGGCCTTATATAGGAGTGTAGGGACGTGTAGAGGTTGATTGGAGGCTAAGAAATTGATCTGGAAACAGCTGTCGGCAGTTATTCCCCAAGAGATGCCTTCGGATACGGACCGTATCAGGTGATACGGTCCGTATTAGGACCTTGGCAGTTAGGGTTTAACTGCTTCCAGCGCTATCTTCTGGTCTGTGCTAGGCCTGGTCCGTATTGGTCAATACTGGCCGTAACAGGGACTTAGTCGATGAGCGTCGCTGATCCGATTGACCTGATTCTAGCTCCATTTGGTGTAAAATTGTCCCAAAACCTGTTTTCTGCAATAAAACATAAAGAAGGGTGACAGTAGCCTTTTTCTCTAATAAAGTAAACATAAATGTGAGAAAATGTGTAAAACCTAAGCCAAAACCCTACGTAAATCATCATTATTTTGACTCTGATCAGCTAACCATGTTACTACTTCCCTCTTTCCAATTTAAATACCTAATCATTATAAAAATAACTAAAACTTCCTAAAACAAGATACTGGATATAACTATCCTGAAATGGGGCCTAGTACCTATTGCCCCTGAGCAACCCTCAAACTCCTGTCACTGCGCCTGCACTGCTTCTGGCCGAACATCCCCAGGTCCCATGGCCACCAATTTCTTGATATTTTCCAGGAGTGCCTCGTCTAACTCGATCCCAGCATTGGCTACCACTGCCTCGGCCTGATATCCAGTTAGCGGGTCTAGATCTTCCCAGTATGAGGCCTGTACCTTGATCTCCACTCGGGGTTTCTTCTTGATCGGCACTTGGCTCCCTCCTTTGGTGCTTCCGTTCTTAATTTGCTGCGCTCTCTGTAAGATCGAAATATAATTTCCTCCGTGTTTGTTCTGCAACCTTGTGCTTTTTCGGACTCCCCTCTCCAAAGCCAGTGATGGCTCAAAGCCCGGTGGGACTTCTGGATCTTCGGTTAATGGTATTGCAGCTGAGTTTTCAGTTGATGTTATTGCAGAAATCTGGTTTGGGCTTTGAATTATCTCGTCAATAATAATAGGCCCAGTAGTTGGCGCTGGCCTGGTGGGGAGAGGGGTGGTATGCGGGCCCAGCGAGTTAAATTCCAGGGACGGCCCCATGAGATCAGTTGACTGTGTTGGGCCTGGGATTGGTGCTGGTGTTGTTGTTATTGAGCCCATTAGCACTGGTGTTGCATGGAGATAGGTTGCTGTACCGCATATTCCTCCTTCAGGAATCTTCGAGCATGTGACTTGCTGTTTAGGACAATTAATGCCTTCTGCGCCTTCAGACTGTTCACATAGCGCCAAAGCATTAAAGAGGAGGCAGAGGTTGAAGTCGTCGGCCTCATTTGGGAAAATATCAGATGCCTCATTTGGGAAAATAGCAGATGCCTTTTGTTGACCGCTTTCTTCACCACCCCATTCATAATTTCCTCCAGTAGGCTGTGGTGTGGTTGTCTCCAGTGTCATCTCCAGTTGTCTGCCACGTTGTACCCCTCTTCCTCCGGTCTGGCCCTGGTTTGTAAATCCCGAGGTGCTTGAATCGACGGCGCTACTTCTTGCTTGCGGTGCCGGGCGCTGAGGTGTGGTATATATTCTGCGCCGGCCGTGAGTAGGCCCCCCCAAAAGGATCAGCGTCGTCGTTTATGTTGGTTACATCTCGCGTGATGTCGGCCGTGCCGTCGTGCATCCAGCCCTCAAGGACAATATGAACGATTGTTGTGTTTGGCTCCTCCGATAGGTCTATGGTTTGCGGGATGTTGATGGGGTGAAAGCAACCAACGAGAATCCTGATCTCCTGATGGTTTCCAGTGGTAAAAACATTCTCCACACGGAGGAGATGCCCAAAACCGGAGACCACGATGTCTAGGTCGTGTATATTCCAGTTATGAAGTGGAAGGCCGTAAAGCCTCAGCCGGGCTTTGTGAGTGACCGGGTCGTACACAACACCCATGCTCGGGGACCATTCTACGAGCTGCAGCTGGATGTCCGGTCCCAAGGTGAATGCACAGACGGCTACCACATGGTCTCTGAGATGAGCATTTGGAAAACGAACAATGAAATCACCATAGTTTTGGTTTACGCGTGAGACATGGAAATCTCGTGGTTGCAAGTTGAAGTAGTTGGCTAATTTGACGGTCAGGCGATGGGCCAGGTAACGGGTTATCTGATGAGGTCCTGCCAACACCATGGCCGACCTTTCCAAGAAGGAATTAACCGTGCGCAAGGGGCCTCTTGGTGGCAGAAAGACTCTCAGGGATTCCCTCCTGCCCGCATCCAGGTCGTCCGGGTCCATGAGGTCCATCGTTTCCCATTTGATATTGTTTGCCATTGAACTGAATGTATGTGTCTGTATGGGGGTGAGTGGCTTGTTCTTGTCAGTTGCATCCTGCTGAATCTGTGTCTTGGTATTTATAGGCCGATGAGGTGGTCTATTTTTGTTTGCATTGATGGAGATTGTTTTGCAATGCTTAGAGGCGTGGCCTGTTTTCTTGCAAAGGAGACATTTAATTTGTCTGAGGCAATCCTTTTTCTTATGGCCTCGGAGAAAACATTGAAGGCACCTCCCCTGTTTGAGAAGCCATGCGCGTTGTTGTAGGAGAAAGCTGCCTGCATCCTCCTTCAGACCAGCAGATTTCGGTGTGTTTTTTTTCTGGGTTGAGCTTTTCCTCTATCCCTGTCTTGAGTCTGGTAGCCTCATTATGGTTCTGCTTCATCCCATTAATATGGCTACTGCATTGGTTGTATTTGTGTCCATCTCTGTTGCAGTGAAGGCATTTAATGGGCCTCTTACATTGTTGCTTTTTGTGCCCCTTAAGGAAGCAGTTAAAGCACCTCCCTTGCTGCCAAAGCCATGCGTGATCCTTGTTGATGTTATTGCCTGGTGTGTAGCGCCTATCTTGATGTATATACTTGGGTTTCTTTCGTGTGACTAGGGTCCAGCCTTCATCGTTGGGGGTGGTGCTTCCAGTAGCCTGAGTGGCCAGGGTAGGTTCTTTGGGTTGAGTGTTACCTCCATTAATACGGTGGTTGGGTTGTGGGTGGCGAATTGATGGGGCAGTGGGTTCTGGAACGTGGTGTGTGCCGTGTGGAGCAGGGTTTGTAGGCAGTGGTGTTGCATTTGGTGTTGTAGTAGCGGGGTGGTGTTTTTTGACAACATCGGCAAAGGAGGCCTGTCGGATGGAGGCCGCCGTTTCTTCCTGTCGTCTTCCTATCGCTCGTTGAATCGCCCTCCTATGCTCCTGTTGCGCTTCCCAAGACATCATCTCTTTTCCCTCAATCTGGGCCTTGACAATACTTAAGTATGAATTTTTAGTTGTATGGGTAAATAAGAAAAGGTAAAGAGAGTTAAGGGATATATTGAATATAATAAAGAGTGTAAGGGTAAATAAGAAATTAAGAAAGTCTTTGAGGGTATATAGAAAATTAACCCTTGTATAAATTGCAGATAATACCTGGGGAATACAGACTCTTTCAGATCGGATCGTATACGGTCCTTGAATAAGACTTGTCTAGTTGTCTTAGATTTAGTATATGTAATATGTGTATTTTCATATATGTAATATCTTATATACTATTGAAGTACGATTATAGCTGAATTGATCATCTAATATTGCGAAATCAAACTCCGTCACCAAATTTGCGTGTTCTTTATTTTTTTTTATTTTACTTGTTTTGTGTGAACCGTTTTTGTGCATTAAGACTTGTTTATTTTTGCATTTTTGGTTAAAGAGTTGTAAATTAAGCAAAAAATATAAAAAAAAAATTCAAATTTCGGACTTAACGTGTTTATACGTTATAGTCCATCACAAAATCATTCGTTCAGTTTCACGCGTTCAATAGTTCTTGCGGCTCAGAATTTGGAACCTTTTATTTTCAAAAACTTTCAGTCATCTAAATGAATTTAGTATAAAGAGCGTCCAACTATTCCCCAGTTCATTTCCCCCATTCATCTACCGGTCATTAACTACCTAGGGGGGCCGCTCATTAACTGGGGGACCACTAATTAACTACTTGGAGGATCGTCTAATATTTGATATATTTGACAACTGGCGCGGGCAAATATGAATACCTATGCGCGCAAGTGTTAATATATAATATATCAATTATTCATACATAAGATATCAAGTTTTTTGAAAAAAAAAATGGACATATCATCACACACCCATCTTTTACACGTTTTTAAAGATGAATTTTTTTTCTCCGTTCAATTTCGCCAATATTTCTTACGATATGTGAAAATTTTTGCGAATCTAAAACCACGAACGTCTTCTATGCAATTTTCTCTTTCAAATAAGATCCATGATGACATACTTTCGGGTTGTCCGTCGCGTAAGTATTCATATATCGTCGTATAAGTATTCATACCTCATAATGCAAGTATTCATATCTAAGATGCCAAGTATTTCTAGAAAAATGGACATCAACTTCGTTTTTTCTCTCTCAACACACACTCAACTTTTACACCTTTTTAGATGTGAGTTCATTTTCTCCATTTAATCTCGCTCATATTTCTGATGATATGTGAGGAATTATGTGAATCTAAAATCACGAACGTTTTCTACGTAATGTCAAGTATTTATACTTACACTGTAAAGTGTGAATATTAATAATATAAATTATTTATGAGAAACCCACAGACGTGTCTTGAGAATTAACTACGACCACTACCTACCTGTTGGACCACTACCTACCTGTGGACCACTATCGATCTGGAGGGACCGCAGACATCGCTTGAAAGTGACACGGACCACATGCGGAAAACCAAAGACAAGCGGATACGTAATGACCATCACAAGTGCCTTGCGCTATAATTGTTGTAAATAATATTCATCTATAAAATATCAAGTATTCATACTTACGCAAGCATTGAAGTGTGAATCTTTATGTTGTAAAGTATTCGAAACTGCCAAACGTGCTACCAGCATTAACTACATGGGGAACCACTACCTATATGGGGGGACCGCAAACGTCGCTTGAAAGCGACAGAGACATGGACCACAAGCGGAAAAGCAACAGCTACAGGGACCGCAAATGTCGCTTGAAAGCGACAGCTACGAGGACCACAAGCACAAAGCGGATGCGTAACCATCACACAATCACCCTCACGTTTAGTAAAAATATTAATATCTAAAATTGTAAGTATTCATATCTACGCATTGAAATATGAATTGTTATGTTGTAAAGTAACTTAAATCAGTTAATTTGTTTGGTTCTTGAATATATTGATAGTTACTAAGAAAAATATTCATACTTATAACTGAAATATGAATTTTTACATTGTAAAGTATCTTAATTTAATATTTATTTTTACAAATGACTTTGTTTGACGTTTGATTGTATTAATATGTAATAAAGTATTCACACATCTGCATTGATGCATAGATAGTTACGTTGTAGACTATGTGCAATGATTCATATCTCGTCGTGCAAGTATTCATACTTCGTTGAAGACGTGTTCATAACTCGTAATGCAAGTGTAAATAGTTCATATGTCAATCATTAAATTCAGTTTGTTTCCCAAAACTAAGGTTTCTAACCAACATAAGTTTAACAATTAACATTATTGGAAGCATCTGTTAAGCTCAAATTTGTTGACCATTTTACAAATTTGCTGAAAATGAAAATTGGTAAGAATTAAACAGGCATCAACAAAATCAGGCCCGTATTGAAAATATTTGTTCTTAATATTCCCGTAAATTAAAACAAAACTGACCACTAAAAGCAACTACGCCATGCTTCAGACAAGATATCGGATTTGTTCTTTCCTATCTCCTCTTTGGAATTTTGAGTTAATTCTGTTTTCCTGTTCATCTCAGCTTCATACTTCGCCAATCTCTCTTTCATCTTTTTCTGTAGAAGAACAAATACAAACAATACGATATTAAAACTAGAAAATGAACAAAGTCAATTATAAAGATGTACTTTTACGCATCGTATTGTTACCTTGTAGCTCTCTTCTACGCGGTGCATTACATAAAAACCCAGGATTCCACCGAAGATTGTTCCAGTAATTATTCACGTATATCCCCAATTAGACGGTGCCATTTTCGATTTTTTTTTTTTGTTATTCAAATTGACCTTGTGTTTAACCTAGAGAGACATGGAGGTTACTTGATCGCAAGAAACCTGAGCTAGGGCAATGGCGACTCGAGCAAAACGAAGTGAAGAAAGGTTGGAGGATGCTACTCTTCTCCCGTTAATCCTAAACTGGAGAAATCCTTGATTTCATCCAGCCGCCACATCAGCTACGAACTGGACAAATCTTTGTTTCGCAGGGCCTATAGGCTTTGACAGTTTGATCGGTTATGGAGATAGATGGTTAATGAGTTTGGGGGATAAATGGGATCTGATTCTGCTGCTTTTCTGATTCCAATCATTCAAATTCGTTGAAATTTGTACATGAAAAAGTTTCTTTATCAAGATACATGAATGAAAATTTTTAAATAGTTGAGATCTGAAAAGCAGAATTATGTTTTTCACTAAGAAAAAGAGCAGAGTCCATTTCGGATAAGTGAAGGATAGGAGACAGGAGAAAGAAATAATTACTCTTTAGTTATTGTATCATATATAAACTATATATCTTTGGAAGAAAATGGCTAGATAATGAGATTGGGCACATAATATTTTTTATAGCATCTTCAACATTTTATAAACTACAGTGTTTTTTAATAATACTACATTTTTTAACCAACAATCTAATATTCACAAGAAATCTCCATTCATGTTTTAAAAAATTTTCTTTTGCCACTAGATCTAGATCAAAAACTGGTTCTTAAAAAATGCTACTTTAAAATGAGAAAAGTTGTTTTTATATAAGATCATGCATAACTTGATCAAATGGTACCGGCTCCTTTTAACAAAATCATGGAAATATCGCAACGCACATGCATAAATTAAGGTATTCGCAAGTTATGAGATCATGTGAAATAAGATTCCTTGGACATGAGATTTTATATTCATAGACATGAGAATTCGTAGGGACCTGGGAAGGTAGCTAGGTTATTGTTCGTTTGTATCACAAGAATTAATTTGAAAAAAAAATTGTAATCGAGATTTTAAATTTATTTTGTAGATGCAGTAGATTAGAACAAAAAAATGAAGCTAGACATCAGAAATTATAATTTGGAATTTCACTATTTTTGCAAACAACACAGTTTATTCTTAGATATAAGATAATTAATCATAATGGTCACCGTATGCATTCTTCATGTTACTTAACATTTATCAAGTAACCCGAAATTTTTATTAATACCATTTAAAAAAAAAAAAAAACCAAAACACCTCTGAAATTGGAGAATTCGAAAAAATACCAAGACCTCCAAGTCAATATGCGGCCCCATTCTTGGGGGGCTCCAAATCAATCTGCGACCCCTCAAAAACCTAAATATTAGTATATTACAGTGCATTTTGGGTTTTTGGGGGCCTCAACGTCAATCTGTGGCTCCTCAAGAATGAGGCCGCAGATTGACTTGGAGACTCTGGTATTTTTTGAATTCTCCATAATTTGTGTTTTTTTTTTGACAATGGTATTAATAAAAATTTCGGTCAAGTAACTGATAAAATTGATTTAAACAGTATGCATTTTATTTTGTAGTGACAAAACATCCAACTAAAGACAAAGAAGTGAATAACATAGAAAACATATATCATGAAAATCACTAAATTAGAAATAAAAAAAATTTGATAACAACATGATAATTTTTTTTTTCATCATGTACTTCATGGCTCTCCCTTTGTGAGCTCCTGCGTAATGTTTCTGTGCTGATCAATGAGATTCTGCTGGAATCTTTTATTCAAAAAAGGAAAAAAAAGGAAGGATCACACTAGTATTACAAGATTAACAAATAAACTTATGGATAAATCTCAATTATGGAAATAAATCCGATGGTACAGGTGATCTGGTACGAAGCAAACCCTGCATCAGTGAATAACTTTTTCCACTGGAGCTCATCTCGCTCGGCTCCGTTAAGTATCGTCAGCATTAACAAATCAGACAACAAGTGTGCTTCTTGGCATGTCTTGGATGATGTTGATCCGATCACATTCTCGATTACAATCACCTTGCCTCCGGCATCGCTCGAAGCAATTGCCTCTTTGCATCGCCGCAATATCTTAATGCAATCCTCATCGCACCAATCATGCAGGATCCACTAGAACCAGGAGATGAAAAAAATTACTTCAGTACGTACATTAATTTTTTGTGGAATGGTTTATATTATTGAATAAATATATATAATGTTATTGATGTTTTTGACAAGGATACAACTTTTGTTATAACTCATATTTATTAGTGAATATTTTTTATTAAAAATTAGAACTAAAAAGTATAGTAAACATTATATTATATACTCTAGTTTCTTTAATCTCTATTTAAAATAAAGATTTGACCTAACATCTCAACTATAAATATTTATAACATTCTCTAGTCTAGTCAGGTTTCGGAGGTGTGACCTTCCACACATAGCACATTTTTTTTAATTTTATTTGATTAATGATTGAATTCTATATATTATTGCATTTTCTTTTATAAAATGTAGCATACTGAAACATTACTCTTAAATTTAGTAAACAATTTAGTACATATATACCAGTATAAGGATGCATTTAGTGCAAAAAAAAAGTTTGCTGACCTTGAGAACCACAGCATGTGCCGGAGGAATGTAATTAAACATGTCGCCAGAAACAAATTTGACGGGTCCATCATTTGGAATGTCGCGTATCACATGAGGCAGGTCCAGAACGGTGCACTCGACGTGCGGGAAATTCTCGGTGATTCCTTTGGCCAGTGCACCGGTTCCTCCACCCACGTCGACTATAGAGTGTACGCCTTTGAATACATCACTGACATGATTGACAAATGCGATAGTGAAAACGATGTTGGTTTCTTCCATCGCATCGTTGAACATCTTATTGAATTTCGGGTTCTTGCTCATCATCTCCCAAAGTGAGGAATTGTGTGCCATTTCGAATGGCTTTTGTTGGTCATCTTGCTTGAACCAATCACCCAAATGTAAAGAAGGTTTCACCATAATGAAATCGAGATGCGAACACACTAAAGAAAACATGCTAAAAGCTCCTTCACTCTTTAGTACAAGGCGCGACATAGTACTAAGGCCATAGACTGCCTCGGTTCCTACACTGGCACCTTGCTCAAGGAGGAAGCCGACATGCGTCAACATGCGCAGGAGACGGTGCAAGTGAGGTTTCTTTGTGGCAGGAAGGGACAAAGTCGACTGAAGCTGGCCAAGGGTCATAGGTTGGCCATGATTGTTGATTGCGTCGGCGATGCCGAGGTCTAAGGCACATCTCAGTGACATAGATTTCAGAAAACCTATTGTCAGGTTCCATAGCTCAGCTTGAGCTTGAACCAACTCAGAGTACTCATTTGATAGGTTGCTCTCCATGGATGCTTGTTTTATAACTGGTTGTTCTTTTTCTTGGTCCCTTTTCTATTCTTTTGGTAAGTATTGATTTTGTTTCTGATTCATCTCACTTCTATTTATAGGAAGATCAAGATGTAGTCTAAAATAAATAATTGTCAACCAGACAAATAGGACAAAATTTATCTCTTATTAGACTATATAATGTCGCTTTCAATATATTATAAATTCTAGTCTATCAATTAATTGCCAGTAATAGTAAAAGCTTCTGAACATTTCGTTGTCACGTTGTAATACAATAAATATGGAAATAATCAGTTTTTAAACCCAATTAATTAAGGCTTTAAGAGCATTTTGATAGGTTCTGAACAAATTTGAAACCGGCCAAATCGGTCAACCCTTCTGCAACCGGCCAAATCGGTCAACCCAATCTATTTTTTGTGGACCAACACTACAGCAGCGGGACCCTTCTGTAACCGGCCAAATCGGTCACATAAGGTTATGGCGCCGGTCGTGGGTGTGCCGATCGCAGATGACCGAAATCGGTCGCAGAAGGCCCGGTCGCAGTTGCTCCGTCGCTGATGACCACCTGTTGACGTCACCGGTCGCTGAAGGTTAAGGCGCCGGTCACAGATGACCCTATAGCGACCGATGAAATCTGTCGCTGATGCTATATGCTGACGTGGCGGAAGACCATCAGAGACCGATTGGCCGGTCGCTGATGGGCCCAGAATCGGTCGCAGAAGGGTGATTTTTTTTTTTGGCATTTTTTTGTTATTTTTCTTTTCCCCAATTGGTACGAAACGTACCAATCACCAAGCAATTTGAGCATAATTCAAATATACAATTCACAAGTAATTCACAAACAATTCAAATATACAATATAAAATACTGGTTCGAAACGTATCAAGTACCAAGCAATTTAAATGGAATTAAAAAACAATTTAATTAGCATCCACTGGATGATGCCTCATTCTCCTTACCCTTTCTGCTCGGCATACCTGCAATAAAGTTTGCAAGGCATTCAACAGGACAATTCTAACATACAACACTAGTCACAATATAGCAGTGCAGTTTAATTATGCTTTATGCCTACTAAACAAAAGTGTTTTGTGTTTATTTTTGGAAATTAACAAAGTAGCTAGGAGTGGTACATTTTCATCGAAATTATAAAAATAGTGAGTTAGTACATTACAATTCACATGATATTTCAAAAGATCATCCTAATTTACTAAAGTACAAAACTCTGTACCAGTTCCACACAGCGATATAAACGATCTTAATTTGAAGGAAGCAAAATTGAAAAATCACATGGCTCTTGATATGTTTAACAGTTGCCCCAGATGACAGATCGATGCCATTCAATAGAAAGAATCAATATTACAATGTTTAAAAGCAAAGAAAATCAACAATAAACAAGTACCTAACATACCTAGTACTGGTACAAGTTCCCATATGATAAGAAAACAAAAGGTACTCCAGAAAAACTGATCCATCAAAGGAAAAAAACAACTGGTAATGGCAAAATTACATCAAACACCCCAAAATATCACAAGCAAAACAACATTAATACCAAACCAAGTGACACAACCGGCATCAGAGAGTTCCCCTGCCAAACTTAATTTCCCTATTATGTTCAAAAATACGAAAGAATGAAAATAGAATTCATTGATAGATGTGGATTCTTATTAAGTCAAGATTAGTTTCCAATTTGTCCATTTGAGCTGTAGTAGATTCAACACAGCACTTGTGCTTGCTTTTCATTGATATTTTAAAATTTTCTACTCTTCTAATTTTTTTCCTAGTTTTGCAAATTGCATTTAAACCTCCTTTTTTTTGTTCATTACCATGAGCAAACTTTGTTTGCCTAAATATCTGAGGTTCATTACCATGAGCATCCTGTTTTGTCAAGTTGACAGGCCAAATCCAAACACAACGTTTCCTATCATAGAAGTTAAACTAAAATTAGGTTTATTTAACATGTCTTTGGATGAAAACTCGCAAGGTTAAACTGAAGTTTAGATAATTTTAGCAAATTATTAGGGTTTTGGCTTAGTAGTTAGTAATCATTTTCCATTACACACGTATATATATAGTGTATCGAGTTGATCAGATTGTCACCCGCATAGAACATGGCTGTACATTCATGAAATAGTTTATCTCCTCATGATTTTTGCCAGCTCAGATCTCTAGGAGATCGATCAGATAGCTATCGAAATTGATTAAATGTTTCGCTATTTTGGTTTCAATATGGTACCATAACAATGTCAATATCCTTAATAGAGGCTTTCAAAGGTTAATTCTTATGTTCCTTTTCTATAAAGCTAGAACTATGATTATTTTCTTTCATAAATTTTTAATATACTTACTATTCATAGTGCTACAAGTAGTATACAGATAGAGTCTCTCTTACTGTATATTCTATTGGCCATATATTTTGATCATATGTGGTTAGATTCTTCAATTAAGTCACTAATTGAAGCGCCTTGTTATTTATTTTATATTATTTTTAGAAAAGTGATTAAAGCTAAAATTTGGAAACAAAAACTAGTTTTTTTCTGTTCTATTTGTAATAATTTTTTAAAAGAGATTGTACTGAAAACTTAGTTTCCAGATTCAATTCAAGAAATGGTACCAAAATTTGGATTAATTTTTCCTCAAAAACAAATTAGATGCATTAATATCTCTTGGGTTACTGTGCCATGTATCTAGAGGTCTTCTTTAAATTATTTGAAATTACTTCCAAAACTCCATCCCCTTTTGCAAAACTATTTGAAATTACTTCCAAAACTCCATCTCTTGGATTATTTGAAATTACTTCCAAAACTATCTAGAGGTCTTCTTTAAATTATTTGAAATTACTTCCAAAACTCCATCTCTTGGATTCAACAAAAGTTGAATCCTAAATTAAAAATAAATGTTAATTTTCAATTCCCATCCCCTTTTGCATTCCTCTGACCCGATTATATATATACCATGAGTTACCACTGTGAGTTACCTGTGATTTGTATAATCTAGAGAGTTACCGCTCTGAGTGCGCTCACGACGGCAACGAGAGGGGTCGGGCGGCGCGGCGCATAGAGGGGTCGCGCGGTGTTTTTTTTTTTTTTGGCTAAACCTAGAAAATGGCTGGTCGGGCAGTAGAGAAGAAAGAGTTGGCGAGTTTTTGAGGGGGCACCCTTCAGCGACCGGGCCAAATCGGTCGCCGAAGGATATGAGCACCGGTCGCTAAAGAGTTCGTCGTCGAAACAAATTAAATTTTTATTTTTTTATTTTGTTATGGGGTCTTCAGCGACCGGCGACCTTACCGGTCGCTGATGCCGGTCACTGAAGACCGGTTTTGTTGTAGTGCAAATTGTAATTTGAAATTGTTTCCCTAACAGCTACTTTCTTTGACAACATATTTTAAGTTAGTGTTGTCATCACTCATCATGTAAAAGCATAGATTATTTAGTTAGCCAGTAGTAAGCAAACTAGAGACTAATTAGAAAATTCCATAGTTGTGCCTAGCATTAGAGAGATATTTCGTTACAATCAAGGCAATCAAATACATGGCGGTTTTTCAGGTAGCAACAAAAATTTCAGTATTTTTTTAATTACTAGTCTCAAAACCTATTACGGCGTATAATTTTCTTTATATTGTAATTATATGTTCCAACTGATTGCCAAGTTCATTGCAACATCTCAATCACTGAAATTAACACAAACACATTTGAGTAAAATGTAAAACAGACCCAATTTAAATATACACTTTTGACCTTAATAAGTTTATTCGGCATACAAGTAATAGCCCTTCAGGTCAATGTTTGGATATATAGACAAACAGTAATAGGGAATAACAGCAGTCGTGTATATAAACTTGATAAATAAACTATGCATAATTACGAGTGATTTTGATACTTCTAGACGTCAAGCTTACGTCTGTTATAATTAACAGTGATTTTGTACCTATATAAAAATATAGTAAAATTAAAAAAAATATATATATAATTTGATCTTCAAACATATTTTAATATGAAGATCTTGTTGAACAGTTTGAATCAACTGTTTGGAGTAAAAGGTGAAATATCACAAGGCATGAAAGACATGCCTCAATTCATTTTAAATATGCAGCAGAAAATTATGATATATATCGCAAACAAGGGAATTTTGGTGTTGGTGATCTATTTTATTTATTTATTTTAGGACTTCTGAAAATTTGTCACATTTGACACGAAAATAAAGCATTTGAATTAAAAAAAAATGAATACATTGTACACTCCACATTCCACAATAAATCATGTTCACAATTTACGGAACCTCCAAACACAATGGGTCCAGTGACCATAGATCAGATCAATGATTTATAAATAATTGAATTGTACTATTATATATCTTGATTTGTAGCTATTAATAGACTTTGCATTTATGAGTTATTAATAGCACTTTGCACTTCCCATCTTGGTTTGTCCCACCTTCCCATCTTGGTTTGTCCATCTTGATTTGTAGCTATTAATAGCACTTTGCATTTATGAGGTTTATAATTAAACTCCCACCTTCCCATGCAAAATACAAATGTTTCAAAGGTAACACAATAATTGAATTGTACTATTATCGTCGGTTTGTCCCATTATCTTGATTTATAAATAATTGAATTGTACTATTATCTTGAATTGTAGTATTAAATGACAGTCCATAATTTATGAAATAGGATTAGGATAGACAACCAGTCATGGCAAGACAGAAATTACGACAATGTTAGGTGCATGTATGTAAAATAAATGTTCCTTTTGGCAAATGCAAATCTCCAAATTTAGAGCTCCAGAAAGTTAAAAAGTTAAAACCAATAAGAACCATTATTTCTGCCTATTTATATATTTGTTATATCGTCGCAATTTTGTCCAATTACACAATTGAGGATTGTGGTTACTTGCATTGGACAATAGAAAGCTAGATCAAGGCACAAGTACCATGTAAGTTTTATGGCAAATTCTTCTATGCACATAAGGACCTATTTGTAAAATGAACATATTTTCATTTTCAAAGTTCAAACAGTCGATCCGACCGTTCAACATTATCTCCATATTAAAATGTACTTGGAGGTCAAATTTTACATTTTTTGGAATTTTTTTACTATTTATTAAGATGGGTACAAAATTCAATGGTCTGAATTTGACTAGTTTTGTAAAATACTTAATAAATAGTAAAAAAATTCAAAAAAAATGTAAATTTTGACCTCCAAGTACATTTTAATATGGAGATAATGTTGAACGGTCGGGGATTATACATGAAATTTTGACCTCCAAGTAAATTTTGACCTCCAAGTACATTTTGACCTCCAAGTACATTTCAAGTTTTATACATGAAAATCATCAAATTAATTGAAGGCTTGAATTGCTTAATTTGGGGCTTAGCTACAAAAAGATGGAACTCACACTACTCCAATCAGGGATTTTGTACCTATATAAAAATATAATAATTTTTTTTAAAAACCTATACAATTTGATCTTCAAACATATTTTAATATGAAGATCTTGTTGAGCACTTTGGATCAACTGTTTGGAATAAAGATGTGAAATATCACAAGGCATGAAAGACATGCCTCAATGCATTTTAAATATGCAGAAGAAAAATTATGATATATATCGCATACGAGGGAATTTTGGTGTTGGTGATCTATTTTTTTTATTTATTTCAGGACTTCTGAAAGTTTGTCACATTTGACACGAAAATAAATCATTTGAATAAAAAAAAATGAAGACATTTGTACACTCCACATTCCACAATAAATCATGTTCACCATTCAGGGAACCTCCCAATACAACGGGTCCAGTGACCACAGATCATATCAATGACGACACTGCCGAATGTCATCAGTACTTCAATTCAGATCCAGTGCAATACCTGACCGAGTACAAATAGATCTGACTTGTCAGTTTTAACTTCGCACAAATCTCAAAACGACCCCCCTATATCTAAATAGGCACCGAATTTAATCGCTCGACTGGGAGTTAACCTGGGAGGATACATACTCGCACTAGGATAACAACACACACAAAAAAAGAGAAACAGAAACAGAAGAAGAACAAAGAAAATAAAAGAAGAAGAGAAGAGACTAATGAAAAACTGAACAATTTTATGCAGGAATAGAGATAGAAAGAACATAATATAAAATATCAATTTTTACAACAGTGTAGCTACAAGTAAATTGAATCTTGCCTTTTCGTTTTCTCCCTTTCAGGATTTACCTTCATATCAGAAGAAACACAAAACACCAAGTTCTAAAACCTAAGAAATTCAGTGCTAAATTTATTGTGTAGATATTATCCACATCAGCTTCTGCCCTTGACATTGGTCTGAGTTGCTCCTATACTGTTTGCTTCATTAACTGAAAGAATTAAAAAAATTAAAAGAACAAAAGAGACGTAAAAATGCATTTCCCATCCAATGGATATAACGTAATGAAATATTTAATGCCAACAGAACAGCTAGTACATTGTTGTAATGGCCTTATTTCTTTTTGTTAACTCCTGTGTTACCAGATACGGCTCTCGCCTGACTGTATTTATCTGATATGTATATACAAGTTTTGAATACACGTAATTAAATAAATTATTCTGACCATCGGGTTTCAGTTAAAGATACACCATTGTTTGCACATCTGCACACAAATCACAAGATAGTTATGGCCATATGCAAACTCCTCCAGTGGGGAGTGCTTTCCTATACTGCCACCTTGTTTTTTATATGGATGGGAGCTTCCCTGATTAATTTCTTCCCACCTGTGGGGCTAAAAAGTGTCATGTAATGAACCGGAATCAAGTTTCCAACTCTCCATTCTCCATTCTTGGATTGTAAAAATATGCTTCACATCAAAACATGCTTCACATTTTGGCTATCCGCTGAGAAGGAAGAGAAGAGGTTGACTGCTCATACGACTAGACGAAGATATCCGCTGCACGTCTAGTAGTAAACTCTATTTATCTTGGAATTATATTTGTACATGTAATCTGACTTTCCGATAATTAAAAAATCATAAACTGAATCGAATTGTTGCTCATATGACCTATCCATATTCCCAACAAATTCAAGGTATTACTTCACAATATTTCAATTTTGTGGCAATGCCTGAGAGGTACGATTTTGTACCAATCCATATCAAATTGAAAATTTTGGAAGATATAACTGATATGTATACTTAAAGAAACCAGTAAAGCCAACTATGTTGCACATATGCTGTCACAAAAAGAAGTAATGAACATATTTCCTATTAAATAAGTAAAACCAAGTTTGAATTAAATCACATAACAAAATCACAATCCAATTTTTGCATTGAAGCTATGCTTGAGATTTTGCTCACATTCAGCTTCATCTTTTATAACTTTAATTTAAAAATAATAAGGCATTTTGTCGTTACAAATCCACTGGTACCATTTTGTCTTATTGTTCCATCTTGATTTGTACCTATTAATAGCACTTTGCATTTATGAGGTTTATAAATAATTGAATTGTACTATTATCATCGGTTTGTCCCATTATCTTGATTTATAAATAATCGAATTGTATTATTATCTTGATTTGTAGCTATTAATAGCACTTTGCATTTATGAGCTATTAATAGCACTTTGCACTTCCCATCTTTATTTGTCCCACCTTCCCTTGCAAAATACAATACAATGATTGAATTGTACTATTATCGTCGGTTTAGACATCAAAATCAATACATTAAATTTAAACCTACCTATGATGGCTCTTTAGTTGGTATATCAATTTCCTAAGACTATAAGGATGATGTCGAAGGATACATACTCCAACTATTCAATTTCAAATTTAAGAAATACTTCAGATTTAAAAGGTACACTGAACCTCCTAAGAAAACAAACAAAAAGCACTAGTGCACGAGTAAAATTGGTATATATTTTTCTTACACAAACATATTTTAATTTTTTAATAAGGGTAAAATGGATACTTTACAAATTTAGAATGAGTTTAGTTAAAAAGTAAAAAAATAAAAATAAACTAAGTAAATTTGTGAGTTTTTGGAATTTAGAATGGTAAATATGAGATTATGAATATAAAAGGGAAAATACGTAATTTGAAGTTTGTGAGGGGTACATATGAAATTGTCCCTTAAATTTAATGAGTACAATGAACCTCCTAAGAACAAAAAACAAAAACCACTAGTGCATCATAATGCTCAGCATGCTAAATTAGTTGATTGATTTAGCCAAGTCAAGCATAGTGGCATTTAAATGACAACGACTTGTACTAATTAAGCTGATTTGGGGTACTAGAGAAATAAATTGTTGGCTTGCATTGACGTTATGTTCGTATTAAGCTGCCTGTTTTCAGAAATTTCATCTAAATTAATACCCGACAAAACACAATAATCTGATGCTATGAAGTACATAATTATGTAGAGAGAAACAATAAGTGAAAGCTTGGTGTCATCACATTTTTTTTTCTTAATTTCTTCAAGGATTGATTGAACATAATTATAAAACATGAGTGAGGTTATGGTACTATGGATGTACAGTGTAGTTTGGTCCATATTGCAGAATTTACATTTTTTAGAATTCCTTTTACTATATTCTTTTTTAGAATTCCTTTTTAGAATTCCAGTGCACAAAAGTATGTAATTTGATCCATGAAAAGTACCTCAATGTCCACAGTTGGACACTTCACATCAAAACATGCTTAACATTTTGGAAGGCATACAAATTTGCTAGGTCCGCATGCAGAGTTTTCAAAAGAACTGCTAAAATAATAGAGGTTCAATAAAAAAAAAGTAATTGCAATTACCTTGTATATATATTTCTTCCTAAGCTTAATTGCCATGTTTATGCATCTTTTCACATTTATCTTCAGCACATTATCATTAAACATCTGCGCAAGAAAATGGCAATCAATCATTTCAACCATATTAGTTTGATAAGTATTAAATGACAGCCCATAATTTATGAAATAGGATTAGAATAGACAACCAGTCATGGCAAGAAATAGGATTAGGATAGACGACCATAATTTCATGCCAACAACCTAATTATTTGCATAGCGTGCTTGATAGCTGCTCTCTAAAATGATATGCTGTTGCTCCAACTGAGGCGTGCAAGATAGTACCAAATTTGATTACGTTGGGGACGAAATATGCTCCTCAAAGTGGTACATCCTGATTTTTTTTTTAAATACAAAAAAAAAAAAACAAATTTCATTTTGTTTTTTTTGTTTGGCAAGGCCTACAGGCTTTGACAGTTTGATCGGTTAAAGAGATAGATGGTTAATGAGTTTGGGGGATAAATGGGGGATAGGAGACCTGCATTGATAATTTGATATACTATTATTAAATATTTTAAAATGAAAAAAAATATGATGTCGAGCATGCGAACGATGCATAATAAGATTGGGCTTGGATGTAGGAAATTCATGTTGACCTGATCCAAATTGAATCTTTCAGTTATTGTATCATATATAAACTAATATCTCTTCGGAAGAAAATGGCTAGATAATTAATGAGATTGGGCACATAATATTATTTTTTAGCATCTTCAACATTTTATAAACTACAGTGTTTTTCAATAATACTACATTTTTTTTAACCAGCAATCTAATATTCACAAGAAATCTCCATTCATGTTTCAAAAAATTGCCTTTTGCCCCTAGATCTAGATCAAAAACTGGTTCTTAAAAAATGCTACATTAAAATGAGAAAAGTTGTTTTTATATAAGAACATGTATAACTTAATCAAATGGTACCGGCTCCTTTTAACAAAATCATTGAAATATCGCAACTCACATGCTGCCTATACTATATATATATGAGGAGGGTTCAAATGCCTCCATTTTTCATGCCTCCACCATGCCTCCATTTTTAAAAACTTTAATAACTCAAAATTTAAAACTTAAAAGTCAAAATAAAACCGTTGAATATGATCTACATCATTTTATCTGTACACGTGTAAAAAATTATGACATTTCAATTTTGTTTTGGTTGTCATCAAGAGCTTGTAAAAAACGTACTAATGTGGATAATTTCTAAATGTTGATTTTTCAACTTATTGATTCACATAAAAACAAAACCGAAATGCGATAATTTTTTATGAGCAAATAGTTAAAATAATGTAGATCATATCCAACGGTTTTATTTTGACTTTTAAGTTTTAAATTTTGAGTTATTAAAGTTTTTAAAAATAGAGGCATGGTGGAGACATTTGAACCCTCCTCTATACACACACACACACACACACACATAGAGTGATGCTACGATGCTTTGGGAAGTAAGTAGGGTGTTTACTTCCCGCTCATATCTCTATTTTCATAGTTTAAACAGTCGATCCGAATTTCTCAACATGATTTTTATATTGATATGTGCTTGGAGGCCAAATTTTACTATTTTTTTAGAATTTTTGAAATTCAGTGTTTTTGTGAATTTTTTATTATTTTTTATGTAATGAAAAGCTGTGATTTTCAAAAATTCTTAAAAAGTAGTAAAAAGTTTCTAAAAAATGTAAAATTTGGTCTCCAAGCACATATCAATATGAAGATCAGAGGCGGATCCAGGATTTTCGTCAGGGTAGGGCAAGAAAGCAGCTAATCGGGTTCAAACCCATTAACTAATCGGATTCAAATATAATAGTAGTAAGTGGAGGAGGCGAATCGGATCGGAAACTCTTTTTTTTTGAAAAAAAAACATAATTTGTATGAAAAAAATAGGATTTTTTTTGTAAAATAGTAATTTGTAAAAAATAAAATACAATCATTAAAAATTAAACTATTACATTAAATATTGGTTAATTTGAATGAATGACAAAGTAATTCCAAACTTTTGAATTGAAAATCAACATATTGGCTAAAATTTAAACATAAAACTTATAAATAAATTTGAAATAAGGAACGGCCCAATATAGTAACCAAACTTCAGCCCACAATTGAATCTCAAATATTAGTCCCACACTGTCAGTTTTCGGAACTATACTCTCAACAGTCAGCAGGGTAGGGCATTTAATTTTTCCAGAGTGGGGCAAGAGTTCAAAATCCAGTACTCCAACAACTGTTTTCGAAAACCCAGGGTAGGGCACTTGCCCACCCCTGGCTTAATGTGGATCCGCCCCTGATGAAGATCATGTTGAGAAGTTCGGATCGACTGTTTGAACTTTGAAATGGAGATATGAGCGGAAAGTAAAACACTCTCTTTACTTCCCAAAGCATGATAGCCTATTTATGTGTGTGTGTCTGTGTATATATGTATATATATATATATAGAGGAGGGTTCAAATGCCTCAATTTTTCATGCCTCCACCATGCCTCCATTTTTTAAAACTTTAATAACTCAAAATTTAAAACTTAAAAGTCAAAATAAAACCGTTGGATATGATCTATATCATTTTATCTATGCATGTGTAAAAAATTATGACATTTCAATTTTGTTTTGGTTGTCATCAAGAGCTTGTAAAAAACGTACTAATGTGGATAATTTCTAGACGTTGATTTTTCAACTTATTGATTCACATAAAAACAAAATCAAAATGTGATAATTTTTTATGAGCATATAGATAAAATGATGTAGATCATATCCAACGGTTTTATTTTGACTTTTAAGTTTTAAATTTTGAGTTATTAAAGTTTTAAAAATGGAGGCATGGTGGAGGCATGAAAAGTGGAGGCATTGGAACCCTCCTCATATATTATGAGTGAGGCTATGGTGCTATGCATAGCACCAATAGCTAGTGTACTACGGCTCAATATGGTACTTTTTAAAATTCTAACGGTCGATCCGAACCGTTCAATGTGATATTCATATGAATATGTACTTGCAAACTAAATTTTATATTTTTTCGAATTTTTTTACTATTTTTTTAGATAGGTAGAAAAATCAGTGTTTTCTGAAAATTCTGGACCATCAAAATTCTACCTATCTAAAAAAATAGTAAAAAAAATCGAAAAAATATAAAATTTAGTTTGCAAGTACATATTCATATGGTTATCACATTGAACGGTTCGGATCGACCGTTAGGATTTTAAAAAGTACCATATTGAGCCGTAGTACACTAGCCATCCGTGCTATGCATAGCACCATAGCCTCACTCATATATATATATAATAGAGATGAGCTATGCTACTACATGGAGTAAAACGCGTTTGTACTTCACGCCGTATTTTCATTTTGAAAGTCCAAATGACCGATCCGAACCGCTCAACATGATCTCCATATTGAAATGTGCTTGGAGACCAAATTTTACATTTTTTAGAATTTTTTTACTATTTATTAAGCCACTTTGAAAATCTGAAAATCCGGGTGAACAGTGAAAAACAGTAAAAAATTCTGGACTGCCGGATCAGTGATTTTCAAAGTGGCTTAATAAATAGTAAAAAAATTCTAAAAAATGTAAAATTTGGTCTCCAAGCACATTTCAATATGGAGATCATGTTGAGCGGTTCGGATCGGTCGTTTGGATTTTCAAAATGAAAATATAGCGGCGTGGAGCACCAACGCGTTTTACTCCATGTAGTAGCATAGCTCAATTATATATATATATATATATATATATATTCTTTTTCCGATATCAATTCTGTAAAATTGGAGAAGTCATCATGATTAAACTGGAGAAACCAATTTGAAAATGTTACTTTTTATTTTTACTAATTTAGTTTTAAATTTTCACATTAATTGTTAAATATAGCATAAAGTAAGGTATTCGCAAGTTATGAGATCTTGTGAAATAAGATTCCTTGGACATGAGATTTTCTATTCACAGACATGAGAACTCGTAGGGATCTGGGATGGTAGGTTGTTCGTTTGTATCACAAGAATTAATTTGAAAAAAAATTGTAATCGAGATTTTAAATTTATTTTGTAGATGCAGTAGATTAGAACAAAAAAATGAAGCTAGACATCAGAAATTCTAATTTGGAATTTCACTATTTTTGCAAACAACACACAATTTATTCTTAGATATAAGATAATTAATCATAATGGTCACCGAGATTCTGCTGGAATCTTTTACCCAAAAAAGGAAAAAAAAATACAGAAAGGATCACACTTGTATTACAAGATTAACAAAGAAACTTATGGATAAATCTCAATTATGGAATTAAATCCAATGGTACGGGTGATCTGGTACGAAGCAAACCCTGCATCAGTGAATAACTTTTTCCACTGGAGCTCATCTCGCTCTGCTCCGTTTACTATCGTCAGCATTAACAAATCAGACAACAAGTGTGCTTCTTGGCATGTCTTGGATGATGTTGATCCGATCACATTCTCGATTACAATCACCTTGCCTCCGGCATCGCTCGAAGCAATTGCCTCTTTGCATCGCCGCAATATCTTAATGCAATCCTCATCGCACCAATCATGCAGGATCCACTAGAACCAGGAGATGAAAAAAATTACTTCAGTACATTAATTTTTTGTGGAATGGTTTATATTATTGAATAAATATATATAATGTTATTGATGTTTTTGACAAGGATATTACTTTTGTTATAACTCATATTTATTAGTGAATATTTTTTAACTAAAAATTAGAACTAAAAAGTATAGTAAACATTATATTATATACTCTAATTTCTTTAATCTCTATTTGAAATAAAGACTTGATCTAACATCTCAACTATAAATATTTATAACATTCTCTAGTCTAGTCAGGTTTCGAAGGTGTACCTTCCACACATAGCACATTTTTTTTTAATTTTATTTGATTAATGATTGAATTCTTTTATAAAATGTAGCATACTGAAACATTACTCTTAAATTTAGTAAACAATTTAGTACATATATACCAGTTATAAGGATGCATTTAGTGCAAAAAAAAAAGTTTGCTGACCTTGAGAACCACAACATGTGCCGGAGGAATGTAATTAAACATGTCGCCAGAAACAAATTTGACGGGTCCATCATTTGGAATGTCGCGTATCACATGAGGCAGGTCCAGAACAGTGCACTCGATGTGCGGGAAATTCTCGGCGATTCCTTTGGCCAGTAAACCGGTTCCTCCACCCACGTCGACTATAGAGTGTACGCCTTTGAATACATCACTGACATGATTGACAAATGCGACAGTGAAAATGATGTTGGTTCCTTCCATCGCATCGTTGAACATCTTATTGAATTTCGGGTTCTTGCTCATCATCTCCCAAAATGTGGTATCGTGTGCCATTTCGAATGGCTTTTGTTGGTCATCTTGCTTGAACCAATCACCCAAATGTAAAGAAGGTTTCACCATAAGGAAATCGAGTTGCCAACACACTAAAGAAAACATGCTAAAAGCTCCTTCATTCTTTAGTACAAGGCGTGACATAGTACTAAGGCCATAGACCGCCTCAGTTCCTACACTGGCACCTTGCTCAAGGAGGAAGCCGACATGCGTCAACATGCGCAGGAGACGGTGCAAGTGAGGTTTCTTTGTGGCAGGAAGGGACAAAGTCGACTGAAGCTGGCCGAGGGTCATAGGTTCGCCATGATTGTTGATTGCATCGGCGATGCCGAGGTCTAAGGCACATCTCAGTGACATAGATTTCAGAAAACCTATTGTCAGGTTCCATAGCTCAGCTTGAGCTTGAACCAACTCAGAGTACTCATTTGATAGGTTGCTCTCCATGGATGCTTGTTTTATAACTGGTTGTTCTTTTTCTTGGGCTCTTTTCGATTCTTTGGTAAGTTTTGATTTTGTTTCTGATTCATCTCACTTCTATTTATAGGAAGATCAAGATGTAGTCTAAAATAAGTAATTGCCAACCAGACAAATAGGACAAATTTTATCTCTTATTAGACTATATAATGTCTCTTTCAATATATTATAAATTCTAGTCTAGCTATCAATTAAATGCCAGTATTGGTAAAAGCTTCTGAACATTTCGTTGTCACGTTGTAATACAATAAATATGGAAATATATAATCAGTTTTTAAACCCAATTAATTAAGGCTTTAAGAGCATTTTGACTAGAGGTGCTACTTTTATCCGATTACCCGAATCCGATCCGGAACCGAACCGGATCCGACCAGGAACCGACCCGGATCCGGTTAATTTGGGTAGGGTATGGCTTAAAAAATATAACCGGTTAAATTATGGGTACGGTTACAAAATTAATAATTTAATATTCGATCCGGATCCGAACCGGAACCGATATTGTAATGGATAGGATATGGGTTTGAATTAGTTATCCGAACCATAACCGAATCCGACCTGATACCCATATAAATACCCGATAAAATATATATTAATAACTATGAAAATACAATTTTACATATAATCAAATTAACAAATGTCACGCCAGTAATCACATTTTGCATATTAATTTTTTAATAAAATTTATTGCTCTGAATATATCTTTCAATATCTGCCTTATATATCCTCTGCATAATCATGAAAATTTATTGCTCTGAATATATCTTTCAATATCTACCTTATATATCCTCTGCATAATCATGAAAATTTATTGCTCTGAATATATCTTTCAATATTTGCCTTATATATCATCTGCATAATCATGATAATTTATTGCTCTAATTGATATGTCATTTGCAATAAATCTCATTGAAATTAAATATATGCCATAAATTTAATTCTCTATTAAAAACTTAGTATTAATATTCCATTCATGGATTTTTTTAATCATAGAAAAGGAAATCACCATCTCCAATATTTTACTTTCTCAAATTCTTGGGAGTTGTGACATATACCCGCTTCGGATCCGGAACCACCCATATCCGGACCGGACCCGATAATCCACAAACAAGTTATGGGTATCTATCTATCCAGAATCGAAAGACTGGACCCGAAATATCTACGGGTAGATAGGTATCCGGATCCGGACCCGACCAGATTTGAAACAAATAAGTATATGGATCGAAATTTGGACCCAAACACTTTTAGGATATGGATCCAAATATAATAGTATCCGGACCCGACCCGACCCGATAGCACCTCTAATTTTGACAAGTTCTGAACAACTTTGAAATATTTTAGGGCATAACAAGAGGTCTATTTTTTGTGGACCAAATTGTAATTTGAAATTGTTTCCCGGCCTAACAGCTACTTTCTTTGACAACATATTTTAAGTTAGTGTTGTCATCACTCATCATGTAAAAGCATAGATTATTTAGTTAGCCAGTAGTAAGCAAACTAGAGACTAATTAGAAAATTCCATAGTTGTGCCTAGCATTAATTAGAGAGATATTTCGTTACAATCAAGGCAATCAAATACATGGCTGTTTTTCAGGTAGCAACAAAAATTTAAGTATTTTTTTAATTAATAGTCTCAAAACCTATTACGGCGTATAATTTTCTTCATATTGTAATTATATGTTCCAACTGATTGCCAAGTTCATCGCAACATCTCAATCACTGAAATTAACACAAACACATTTGAGTAAAATGTAAAACAGGCCCAATTTAAATATACACTTGATACCTCGCATATTTAGTCTATTTTAGGCCTGTTTTAGTACCAGATTCGTGCCCTAATTCATCAGAATCATGTGCATTTCATTGATATATCTTTAGAATTTGGTACTGCTGAGTGTTTGTTTGTTTTCTGCAGGTTTGGAGCAAAACACACGAAGAAACGGCGATTCAGATGATGAGGTACGACCCTTACCAGGCTTGGTACGGGTCTCACCAGACTTGGCCATTTTTCAGCTCATCACGCCTGGTACGGCCAGGCCGTACCAATTTGGTACGGGCCGTACTTAAAGGCGGCCTGACAGATTCAAATTTTGGCAGAGGCTATTTAAAGCGGGGAACTCTCCAATTTCGAGAGGATTCCATTCCAGATCTATTGGAGAGCACAGTAAGAGAGAGAAAGAGAGCTAAGGAGCTAGGAGCAAGAAGGAAGGAAGAGGAAAGAGGCGAAACTCGACGGATCAAGCTTCCTCCTCTCGATCCCTTCGATCCATGGCTATCTCTATCCCTTTTATTGTATTTTTAGATCAGATCATGTGCTGTGAGTAGTTATTTTAGTTTCTAGGGTTTAGAGATGGATTCTTGATTTGTTTTGACTTTCTTTGACTTGTATCTTGTATGAACTCTTTTGATTGATTGATTGTGATTTCTTTGCCATCTCTTGCTTTGATTGCTGTGATTGTGTATGATGAACCTCTAGGTCTAGATCAAACCTATCAAGGTCATGTGATCATCTCAATCTCTCAACCAAATCAATTGTTTAGGGTAGACTTGTTCGAATTGAAGCCGAGAGGTTGAATTCTCCTCTAATCGACGGATTAGAGGGTGCCTTAGGTCTCCAATCAACCAGCTAGGGTAGATCTGTACCAACACATGAGAATTGAGGTGTAGAAATCCCTAAAAGGCAATCAATTGCATTCCAACCTAGATCTTGATCCAACACACGACGGTTGAGGCTTAGGAACCTTAGGTATGGTCAATTGAACCTTTCTAAAGAGTTTAGCACGAGGTACCAGCAAGGAATGCATCAACTCGAACTGGTAAGCTCTGTTCTGGCAAGCCAGTACGGGTCTTACCAGAGTGGTGCGGCCTTGCCTTACCAAGTGGAGTACGGCCTAGCCGTACCAACTTGGTACGGGCCGTACCACTAGAGGCAGATCACAGATGAAGTCTGAAACCCTGGAAACGCCTTTTATCCATAATCAAAACACAATTTACATTTCTTCTAGCATTTTATTACATTGTTTGAATTGCTTGAATTGACCTTTTTAGGAACTTAAATACCAAACCAAAACCTTCTCACTTCTAGTTTTTAATTGAGTTTGGTAGATTCTAACCGAGTAATTGCCCGTCCCTGTGGATCGATACCCGATTATACTACTCGATAGGGGTTGTGCACTTGCAACCCTTACTCGTGAAGTGTAAACACGGTTTTAAAAGGTACGCCCTCAAGCGTACCGAAACTTGCGTTGCGCTTTTGCGCGAACAAGTTTTTGGCGCCGTTGCCGGGGACGGTAACCAATTGCCTAGTTAGATTTTACCTTACTTAGTTAATCTAGATTTTATCTTGTATCTTTCTTGCTTTTTCTTAATCAAAATAACTAAAAACTGGCTTTTGAACCCCCCCTGCAGTCAAATACAGGTTGAAGTATAATCTGAGAAGCAAGGGCCCACTGTTCGATCAAACTCCTCCAGACTCAGCCGAGACTGCTCAGCCACCCTCTGGTACGGCAGGGCCGCACCAATCTGGTCCGACCCGCACCGATTCAGGCACGGCCAGGCCGCACCAATCTGGTCCGACCCGTACCAAGGCACCTGAACCTGAAGAGATGGCTGGGGCAGAGGACGAAGCCCGAATCAGACTGGAGGCAGAGGCCAGGGAAAGAGAAAGAGAAAGGCGAGAAGAAGAAGGCCGACTGACGGACGATGATGAGGATGTTTTCATGCCTCGGACCCTGCGGGAGTTCAACGTGCCGAGAGCTGGAGACGTGCGAGGTGCAATCCGGCTGCCACACATTCCAGGACAGCAACCGAACTTCAATCCGGGGGTTGTCAACATGGTGCAGCAGAACACCTTCCACGGACTCGACCACGAGGACCCGCACGCTCACCTCCAGACCTTCCTCGAGTGCATCACGACCATCAAAACCAACGGTGAGAATGCTGATTACACCAAGCTTGCTTTATTTCCTTTCACTCTCAGGGATAAGGCCAAGAAATGGTTAGGATCTTTGCCTAGGGACTCTGTTAGAACTTGGAAGGAATTGTCCAAATTGTTTCTGACCAGATTTTTCCCTCACAAGAGGACAGCCAAGGTAAGACATGACCTGACCAGCTTTAGGCAGATTTTTGATGAACCCCTGAACGAGGCTTGGGAAAGGTTTAGAGAAATGCAGTACTCCTGTCCACACCATGGTATACCCGACTGGCTTTTAATTCAAACGTTTTACGACGGCCTGAATGAGAGCACTCGTGCTTACGTGGACGCTGTTGCGGGAGGCGCGTTGATGTCAAGGGAGCCTTTAGAGGCTATGAACTTGATAGACAACATGGCGCAGAACCAGCAGTGGTCCGGCCGCGACACGTCACGCCAGCGAGGAGGCCAAGGAGGTAGCCAAGGAGGTGGCAAGTACGAGCTCGATCACATCACGGCTCTCACCGCCAAGATGGACGCCATGCAGCGGGCGATGGACAAGCTCAGTGTCAAGGCAGTCGAACAGCAACCTCAAGTCTGCGTCATGTGCGGAGACGAGAGGCACGCATACGAGCAATGCCCGCTGGTGCAACAAGACGAGGAGAGTGAGCAGGTCAACTCTCTCAACAACGAGCCTTCCTTCTTCCCAAGACCTCCCTTCAGCCGATCCTACTCCAAGGATCCGATTGAGCAGCAGCACTGGAAGTCGAACCAGAACAACCCTGCGCCTTTCAACAACTCGTCGTTCAGACCGCCCTTCAACAACAACAGCTTCCAGAGGCCGCAGTACAACAACAACAACTGGAACAATCGGGCGAACAACACTGGAAATTACCCCCCTCCGAACAACAACGATTGGAGAGCCCAAGCTTCGAGCAGCAGCAACAGCAACAACAATGGCAACAGGAACTTCTATCAGAACGCTTCCTTTCCCAATCAAGGCAACCGAGCAGCTCCATCTGGCCCCTCAAAGTCGAATGCGCCTGCCGATGTGAACGACTTCACTCACGAGCAGGGCAAGATGAATCAGATGATGTGGGAGCAGATGCAGAGCATGACCACTCAAATGGCTGCCCAAAGCAAGTTGCTGGAGCAGCTGAGCCAGATGGTCACCTCAAGCCACTCTCGACCCGGGAAGCTTCCAGCTCAGCCCGAACCAAATCCAAGAGAAGAGGCTAAGGCGATCACTCTGAGAAGTGGGACCCAATACGACGAGCCACCAATGCCAAGTGAGGGCACAGTTGATCCGATTCTTGACGCGACACCTGACCCTGTGTCAATTCCACTGAAGGAGGTTAATCCAGAACGAGCTGAGGTCATCCAACCTCAAGCGAGTGCAGACTGCACCAGCTCGGCAAGACCTGCACAACCTCCATCCGAAGCGTCAGGTGGTCAGAAGAAGAAAGGTGCCGAGAAACCACCTCCATACCGGCCACCTGTTCCATTCCCCCAGAGATTAGCTGAGACGAGACTGAACGAGCAATTCGCCAACTTCGCAAACGTCATCAAGCAGCTGCAGATCACCATCCCTTTCACCGACGCTTTGACCCAAATGCCCACCTATGCCAAGTTTCTGAAGGACATCCTTTCCAACAAGAGAAGCTTAGAGGGGCACGCGACAGTCAAGCTGACGGAGCAGTGCAGCGCAATTTTGAAAAGCGAGCTACCCCCCAAATTGGACGATCCTGGAAAGTTTTCCATTCCATGCACCATTGGGAAGGCTACAATCAAGAAAGCCCTGTGTGATCTAGGAGCGAGCGTGAGTCTCATGCCACGCACCATCTATGATCGCATAGGAGTGGGGGAGCTCAAGCCCACAAGGATGACACTGCAGTTGGCGGATTCTTCAGTCCGACTTCCACTTGGTGTGGTGGAGGATCTGCCAGTTCAAGTTGGGAAGTTCTTCGTGCCCGTCGATTTCGTCGTCATGGAGATGGAAGAAGATAAGGAAGTCCCAATCATCTTGGGGCGACCTTTTCTGAGTACAGCTGGCGCGATAATTGACGTGAAGCAGGGCATCCTGACTCTGAACTTTGGAGGAGAGAAGGTGAAATTCCAAATCGATCGCGCCATGAGATATCAGGGACAAGAAAGGAGTCGAAAACACCGTGGCTGACCATCTGTCCCGGCTTCGCTGGGAAGATGAGGGCTCTGGTAGCCTGCCAATTGATGACTCGTTCCCTGATGACCAATTCCATTCGATTTCTGCCATGGAGGAGATCCACTCGGTTGGTACACCGATGCACGCGACTCATGCGGTGCAAGATCGGACGTTCCATGCAACTGACCGAGTGAACACCAAGTCAGCGCCCTGGTATGCAGACATTGCGAACTTTCTCGCCTCAGGAGTACTCCCTCCTACCATGTCATACCAGCAGAAGAAGAAGCTGCGATCGGACGCCAAGTTCTACTTCTGGGACGACCCCTACCTCTTCAAGACTGGCGTTGATGGCATCTACAGACGATGTGTGCCATACGATGAGACGCGCTCCATTCTTGAGCACTGCCACTCCTCAGCCTACGGAGGACACGCTTCATCCTCCAAGACTGCTTCAAAGGTCCTACAATCCGGCTTCTTCTGGCCTTCACTTTTCAGGGATGCTAGGACCTTCGTCGCAGCTTGTGACAAGTGTCAGCGCACCGGGAACATCTCCAAGAGGAATGAAATGCCTCTCCACTCTATTCTAGAGGTAGACATCTTTGATGTCTGGGGCATTGACTTCATGGGACCGTTTCCACCCTCTTGTGGGAACGAGTACATCCTGGTGGCTGTTGACTACGTCTCCAAGTGGGTGGAGGCAGTAGCGTGCAAGAATGCGGACTCCAATGCAGTGAAAAGACTGTTCACTGACATCATCTTCCCTCGCTTTGGAGTTCCAAGAGCCGTCATCAGTGATGGTGGCAAGCACTTCATCAACCGCCAGTTCGACAATCTCCTGAGTCGCCATGGAGTCACTCACAAGTTGACCACATCCTACCATCCTCAAGCCAACAGTCAAGCCGAGATTTCCAACAGAGAGATCAAGTCTATCCTGGAGAAGACCGTTGCTCGAACGAGAAAGGATTGGTCGCTCAAGCTGAGTGACGCACTTTGGGCCTACCGTACAGCCTTCAAAACTCCGATTGGGATGAGCCCTTTCAAATTGGTGTACGGAAAGTCCTGCCACTTGCCCGTGGAAATTGAGCACAAGGCATACTGGGCCACACGGGCCATCAACATGGACTTGCTCTCAGCTGGAGAGAAACGCATCCTTGACTTGCATGAGTTAGAGGAGATGCGTCTCAATGCCTACGAGAACGCGAGAATTTACAAGGAAAGGACCAAACAGGTTCACGACAAGCGCATCATGCCTCGTGAGTTTCATGAGGGAGACCTGGTCCTCTTGTTCAATTCTCGACTTAGGCTCTTTCCAGGGAAGCTGAAGTCCAGGTGGTCCGGTCCATTCCGGGTGAGGGCAGTGTTCCCATTTGGCGCCGTGGAATTGGAAAACAAGGAGGGGCAGACTTTCAAAGTCAATGGTCAGCGTCTCAAGCACTACATTGCTGATCATCCCCAAGAAATGCGAGTGAGCTTGGATCTCTCCGATCCATCTCCAACCAAAGCCTGAAGAGAGAAGGTCGAGCTCGAGACCTAAAACGAGCGCTCCTTGGGAGGCAGCCCAAGCCATTTTTACCTGTTTTGCATTTTAGGAACAGATAGACATGCATTCATTCTTCTGCATTGCATCACGAGCGGCTTGAGAAGTCACGAGAAAGAGAAACCAAAAAATTTGAGGTTGGTTCGGCTAGGCCATACCACATTGGTACGGCCTGAAAATTGAAGGGTTGGTACGGCCAGGCCGTACCTAGGTCAGAGACGCGAACCGACGCATTAACTGCCGCCTTTTTCTTTTTAAACCCCCCGAACCCGTACCCCTTCCCCTTCCCCTTTCCTCCCAGCCGCACCCCTCTCATCTCTTCTCTCCCTCTCCATTTTCTCTCCCTCTCCACTCATTCTTCCTTCCTTCCACCCTAACCGAGCACTAGGAGCACCTGAGCACCGGCGCACCACCAGGACTCCCTCTGGTCCGACCCTCTTCAGTCCGACCCGCACTCGTTCTTCAGTCCGACCCGCACCGTCTCTTCCTTCTTGCTCTCGGTTAGTACCTTTTCTTCCATTTTCATTGTTTTCACCGATTTTTCGTGCATTTTTCTCTTCCTTGCACGGTTCTGCCCCATTTCTGTCAAAACCCTAGCTTGGTACGGCCCACCCGTACCATGTAGGTACGGCCCGTACCGGCCTCTCTGACCTGACACCAAACCTGTACCAGTTTGTACCAATTAATCCTTACCAGCCCAGTTCTATGTTGTGTAACATCCTTGTACTGGTTTAGGAGTTAATTGGTTGAACAAATTCCAATTTCTGTCACTGGTACCAGTTGGTGCGGCCCTTAGCAGCCAACACCAAAACCCTAAGTTAGGTACGGCCCGTACCAGTCTGTGCGGCTAGGCCGTACCTACCTAGGTCAGCCAGGCCGTACCAACTAGGTCAGACCAGGCCGTACCTACCCAGTCGGACCCTCAACCAACCAACGCCACGAGCGTCTACGAGCTATGCGTCGACAATCCTCTCGCTCCTCCACACCCTCTGACGCCTCCATCCCTTCCGCCACTGGCCCGATGGCCAACGTCCCTCCTGCTGATGCCCCCACGTCATCTCATCACTCCCACCGGAGTGCGTCTCGGAGTGGCTCCCGCGCATCTCGCCACTCCCGGGAGAGTGCAGCCAGGACTGGGTCCCGCCAGAGTGCTTCCCTTCGGGACGCAGTCACGCCCATCTACTATGAGGGAGAGACCACATCCAGTGGGCATCAGTCCGGCTACCGGAGCCCACAGGAGAGCCCCTCCTACCATTCATCTGGAGACCAGGACCAGGGCTCTGACGAGGCCTCTGACCAGGACCAGGGCTCTGACCACGCCTTCGTCCACGACTCCGACCACGCCTCTGATTCCTTTGGCACTGATGCGGCCCTCTCTGACGCCACCCAGCGTGCCGATGCGTACACCGAGGAGTACTTCTTCATGCCGACCCGTCGGCAGTTCAAGTACTTCGATATGCTGCTGAAGAAAAAGATCAACAACACGAGGATTGTTGATTTTTCTGCTCTTCAGACGCTGGGACTGGAGGATGAGTTCCGCCGCATTACCACCCGGATCGGGATCACTCCGGCCTTTTGGACGATCGCCCAGAGGGGGTACAAGAAGCTCACCATTGAGTTTCTTTCCTCTCTGGAGCTCAAGTACACGCGGAACGATAACCCGTTCATCCAGTTCCGCATGCTGAGTGAGACCCACCGTGTGCGGCTGTCTGACTTGAGGGAGTGGTTTGGCTTTGAGCCGAACCCGACCACTGACACCCTCTCTTTCTCTGTGGGCCTGGAGCGCGACAGTTTCTGGGAGCTGATCTCTGGCAGCGCAGCCGGGTCAGCTTTCAACAGGGACTACAAGCAGCTCAATGTCCCTCACCCAGTCATCCGATGTCTGCTGCGTATCCTCGGATGCACCATCTTTGCACGTGGCGAGACGTTCGCCCGTGCCAATGTTGAGGATATGCAGCTGGTGGATCATATGCTGCGCCCCGACAGCACTCTCGAGCGGCCCGATCTGATGCTCGCCATGATCCACCACTGGCTCAGCATCCAGCGGCAGCCCAAGCCAGGTGGCGTTGTCTACATCTCGGCCTATGTCACTCTGATCGCCGAGCGCTTACACCTCCAGATCATCGGCGACGAGGAGTGCCGGAGCTCCCGATCTCTCTCTCTCACTCAATTCACCACCTACAAGTTCATCGAGTCAGCAGCAGGACGCGATGGGCGAGGTGCTTGGGCATGGCGCATGCCTGACGGGAGGACCAGCTATGTCATGCCTTTCCCGGTCACTCTCTCCTTCACTGACCGGAGCACTTGGTTTTTCCGACGTCCGCCCCGCGTGCAGCCTGCCCCTGTGGCCCCACCTCCACCTCCTCCACCTCCTCCACCACCACCGCAGGGCGATGAGGACATGATCGATGCCACTACCTCTCCAGTCCAGGCTCCGTTTGAGCCGCTGCATCATCTCTCTCCTCATGTGCACCCATTCCCCGGCCAGGCTCCCCCCTTCTCCGAGCAGGTACATGTTTCACCATTTGATGCAGGTACCTCATCATATGGTGCTGGCCCTCACACGTACCAGACTGGCCCATCCACCTCCGCCTACGTTGCCGGACCCTCTGCCTACGCAGCCGGACCCTCCACCTCCTCCGGTAGACCCGTGTATCCCCCTCCAGTCTCTGAGCCCACCATCCGGGATGTCTACCACCTGATGTACGACATGCGTCAGGAGCAGGGTGTTGCACTCTATGATCTCCAGCGGCGCGTGACTGGGATAGAGGAGCGGTTTAGCGACTGGCTCTGGTACGACCACCCCGAGGACTGATCAGGTTCGCTCTCTTTTCCCCGAGCTTCTTTTATCTCATAGTCTTGAAGCATTGAGGACAATGCTCAGGCTAAGCTTGGGGGGATGACATTTGCATGTAGGTCATGTTTACTTTACCGTTATTTTCCTTGCATTTTTTCGTATTTTCGTGCATTGTTAGGTGAAGATTTGCGTGAATTGCTTGAATTGAGAATAACTTTGAAACAATTTAGTTGTGATTAGGATAGACCTGAGTGAATTGGAACTAACCCATGATTGGTTATTGAACTACTTAGGTTGAGATGTTTTTAATAATGGAAAAGATGAAACAAACTTAGAATTGAATCGAACGAGATTATTCGAAAAAACTGAACTGTGCCTTTAGGAATTGGGATTTTCAAATTAAGAAAGTTTGGAATATCCATTGGTATGAATGAATACCAATAGATGTGTGTATTCATGGTATGAGCAAACCAAAAAGAAAAAAAAAAAGAAAAAAAAAAAAGAGAAAAGAAATGAAAAAGATGGAGAACATAAGAGTACTGGCAATAAGCCTCGAATGGGCGCTTTTGAGCTCGTCTCCCACTTAGAAATAAAGAAAGAAAATTTTGCTCATACCAACACACTTCGTTCGCAACTTTCTTACCCTTAAGCTTGATTCAAGCTTGGGGGAGGGAAAATGAAAAGAAAAATCACCTTGAATAAAAGCACTAACTCGGAAAAAGAATGAAATTGTTTCGATCAAACCTAGGTAATTAGTCTTTCCATTGTTAGAAGCATCTCAAAATAAGAAGTTCAATTGACTAATTGGTGGAGTGAATCAAGGTTTATAAAGGGATGTTTGAATTACAACCGAATCGATTCTAGAAATTCTTGACTATAGCAAACTCACGTAGGTTTTCACATTTAGACTTGTATCTGCATTTAGATTTAGTTGTCCAGCACTTTTACCCGAGTTTGAAACTTTTTGCTTGAGGACAAGCAAAGGTTCAGCTTGGGGGAATTTGATACCTCGCATATTTAGTCTATTTTAGGCCTGTTTTAGTACCAAATTCGTGCCCTAATTCATCAGAATCATGTGCATTTCATCGATATATCTTTAGAATTTGGTACTGCTGAGTGTTTGTTTGTTTTCTGCAGGTTTGGAGCAAAACACATGAAGAAACGGCGATTCAGATGATGAGGTACGACCCTTACCAGGCTTGGTACGGGTCTCACCAGACTTGGCCATTTTTCAGCTCATCACGCCTGGTACGGCCAGGCCGTACCAATTTGGTACGGGCCGTACTTAAAGGCGGCCTGACAGATTCGAATTTTGGCAGAGGCTATTTAAAGCGGGGAACTCTCCAATTTTGAGAGGATTCCATTCCAGATCTATTGGAGAGCACAGTAAGAGAGAGAAAGAGAGCTAAGGAGCTAGGAGCAAGAAGGAAGGAAGAGGAAAGAGGCGAAACTCGATGGATCAAGCTTCCTCCTCTCGATCCCTTCGATCCATGGCTATCTCTATCCCTTTTATTGTATTTTTAGATCAGATCATGTGCTGTGAGTAGTTATTTTAGTTTCTAGGGTTTAGAGATGGATTCTTGATTTGTTTTGACTTTCTTTGACTTGTATCTTGTATGAACTCTTTTGATTGATTGATTGTGATTTCTTTGCCATCTCTTGCTTTGATTGCTGTGATTGTGTATGATGAACCTCTAGGTCTAGATCAAACCTATCAAGGTCATGTGATCATCTCAATCTCTCAACCAAATCAATTGTTTAGGGTAGACTTGTTCGAATTGAAGCCGAGAGGTTGAATTCTCCTCTAATCGACGGATTAGAGGGTGCCTTAGGTCTCCAATCAACCAGCTAGGGTAGATCTGTACCAACACATGAGAATTGAGGTGTAGAAATCCCTAAAAGGCAATCAATTGCATTCCAACCTAGATCTTGATCCAACACACGACGGTTGAGGCTTAGGAACCTTAGGTATGGTCAATTGAACCTTTCTAAAGAGTTTAGTACGAGGTACCAGCAAGGAATGCATCAACTCGAACTGGTAAGCTCTGTTCTGGCAAGCCAGTATGGGTCTTACCAGAGTGGTGCGGCCTTGCCTTACCAAGTGGAGTACGGCCTAGCCGTACCACTAGAGGCAGATCACAGATGAAGTCTGAAACCCTGGAAACGCCTTTTATCCATAATCAAAACACAATTTACATTTCTTCTAGCATTTTATTACATTGTTTGAATTGCTTGAATTGACCTTTTTAGGAACTTAAATACCAAACCAAAACCTTCTCACTTCTAGTTTTTAATTGAGTTTGGTAGATTCTAACCGAGTAATTGCCCGTCCCTGTGGATCGATACCCGATTATACTACTCGATAGGGGTTGTGCACTTGCAACCCTTACTCGTGAAGTGTAAACGCGGTTTTAAAAGGTACGCCCTCAAGCGTACCGAAACTTGCGTTGCGCTTTTGCGCGAACAACACTTTTGACCTTAATAAGTTTATTGGGCATACAAGTAATAGCCCTTCAGGTCAATGTTTGGATATATAGACAAACAGTAATAGGGAATAACAGCAGTCGGGTATATAAACTTTCCTTACCCATACTGTTTGGTTACTCTTTATCTACTCCATAACAGCTCATAGACCATTTGAGGTTTTGACTGCCTTTTTACCATGGACTTGAGATCAGAGACTTAAATTAAGACCCGCTCATTTGTAAATAAAATAACATGGGAAATACAACTGAATAAACTGATATCATACTGAACAGCTAGTATATACACGAACACTATGCATACAAGACCTGAAGATCATGATATCTTACACCAGAACTTAACAAAGGCGCAGAAAATTGTTCCCAAAGTATGCATATACTACAACAAAACGTACCTTAAATAGCTGTACTAGAGAAACTCTGCAGAACCCTAGATCCAAGGGAAGCATTCTTCAACTTCCAGAGAAATTCTTTTACTAAATTTATCCCAATATAACATGTAAATACTTTTTTATCCCAAAGTATGCAGATTAAATAGTTACAAGGATCGGTTGATCCGAGTAGCTCTCATGTAAATACTTTTTTATCCCAATATATCTTAGTGGAAACTTCCACTAACCTTCAAAGAAAAAAGACTTCAAGTGAAATTCTAAAACCTAAGAAAAAATTTAGTGCTAAATTTATTGTGTAGATATTATCCACATCAGCTTCTGCCCTTGACATTGGTCTGAGTTGCTTCCTATACTGGTTTGCTTCATTAACTGAAAGAATTAAAAAAAATTAAAAGAACAAAAGAGATGTAAAAATGCATTTCCCATCTAATGGATATAACGTAATGAAATATTTAATGCCAACAGAACAGCTAGTACATTGTTGTAATGGCCTTATTTCTTTTTGTTAATTCCTGTGTTACCAGATACGGCTCTCACCTGACTGTATTTATCTGATATGTATATACAAGGTTTGAATACACGTAATTAAATAAATTATTCTGACCATCGGGTTTCAGTCAAAGATACACCATTGTTTGCATATCTGCACACAAATCACAAGATAGTTATGGCCATATGCAAACTCCTCCAGTGGGGAGTGCTTTCCTATACTGCCACCTTGCTTTTTATATGGATGGGAGATTTCCAGATTAATTTCTTCCCACCTGTGGGGCTAAAAAGTGTCATGTAATGAACCGGAACTCTCCATTCTCAATGCTTTGATTATAAAAATATGCTTCACATCAAAACATGCTTCACATTTTGGCTATCCGCTGAACTGACTGCTCATACGACTAGACGAAGATATCCGCTGCACGTCTAGTAGGAAACTCTATTTATCTTGGCATTAATTTTGTATATGTATTCTGATTTTCCGATAATTAACAAATCATGAACTGAATCGAATTGTTGCACATATGACCTACCCATATTCCCAACAAATTCAAGGTAGTAGTTCACAATATTTCAATTTTTGGCGATGCCTGAGAGGTACCATTTTGTACCAATCCATATCAAATTGAAAATTTTGGAAGATATAGCTGATATGTATACTTAAAGAAACCAGTAAAGCCAACTATGTTGTACAAATGCTGTCACAAAAAGAAGTAATGAACCTATTTCCTATTAAATAAGTAAAACTAAGTTTGAATTAAATCACATAACAAAATCACAATCCAATTTTTGCATTGAAGCTATGCTTGAGATTTTGCTCACATTCAGCTTCATCTTTTATAACTTTAATTTAAAAATAATTAGGTATTTTGTCGTTACATATCCACTGGTACCATTTTGTCTTATTTTTCCATCTTGATTTGTACCTATTAATAGCACTTTGCATTTATGAGGTTTATAAATAATTGAATTGTACTATTATCATCGGTCTGTCCCATTATCTTGATTTATAAATAATTGAATTGTACTATTATCTTGATTTGTAGCTATTAATAGCACTTTGCATTTATGAGTTATTAATAGCACTTTGCACTTTCCATCTTGATTTGTCCCACTTTCCCATGCAAAATACAAATGTTTCAAAGGTATCACAATAATTGAATTGTACTATTATCGTCGGTTTAGACATCAAAATCAATACATTAAAACCTACCTATGATGGCTCTTTAGTTGGTATATCAATTTCCTAAGACTAAGGATGATGTCGAAGGATACATACTCCAACTATTGAATTTCAAATTTAAGGAATACTTCATATTTAAAAGGTACAATGAACCTCCTAAAAATGAATACATTGTACACTCCACATTCCACAATAAATCATGTTCACCATTTACGAAACCTCCTAACACAACGGGTCCAGTGACCACAGATCAGATCAATGACGACCCTGCCGAATGCCATCATTACTTCAATTCAGATCCAGTGCAATACCTGACCGAGTACAATTAGATCTAACTTGTCAGTTTTAACTTGGCACAAATCTCAAAACGATCCCCTTATATCTAAGTAGGCACCGAATTCCAATCGCTCGACTGGGAGTTAACCTGGGAGGATACATACTCTCACTAGGATAACAACACACACAAAAAAAAAGAGAGAAACAGAAACAGAAAAAGAACAAAGAAAATAAAAGAAGAAGAGAAGAGACTAGTAAAGAACTGAGCAACTTTATGCAGGAATAGGAGAGAACGAAATATTAATAATCCATTTCTACAACAGTGTAGCTACAACTAAATTGAATCTTGCCTTTTCGTTTTCTCCCTTTCAGAAGTTACCTTCATATCAGAAGAAACACAAAACACCAAGTTCTGTTGCCACAGAAAATATAATCTTAATCACTCAATACCTCTTGGTTTCTCAGTCGCCACTGGACTAATTCCGAAGTATATGGCCTCCTCCTAAAGATTTATTTACATCTTTTCTGAATAAAGGAAAAACAAAAATTGAACAGTTAAAAACAATATAAAAAAGTTAGAGGCAAGTTGCAAAAGTATCACAAAAAACTACAAAGGTTAAAATAACTATTAAAATGAAGAATAACCACTCAAGACTACAATAGTAACAGGTTGAATACAGCTTACATCCTTGCTCTAGTGAAATTACTCAATGCCCGACTCTGAACTTTCCTTACCCATACTGTTTGGTTACTTATCTACTACATAACAGCACTTTGCATTTATGAGGTTGATAAAGTCCCACCTTCCCTTGCAAAATACAAATGTTTCAAAGGTATTACAATAATTGAATTGTAGTATTATCGTCGGTTTAGACATCAAAATCAATACATTAAAACCTGCCTATGATGGCTCTTTAGTTGGTATATCAATTTCCTAAGACTAAGTATGATGTCGAAGGATACATACTCCAACTATTCAATTTCAAATTTAAGAAATACTTCAGATTTAAAAGGTACAATGAACCTCCTAAGAAAACAAACAAAAAGCACTAGTGCACGTGTAAAATTGGTATATATTTTTCTTACACAAACATATTTTAATTTTTTAATAAGGGTAAAATGGATACTTTACAAATTTAGAATGAGTTTAGTTAAAAAGTAAAAAAAAATAAGTAAGTTTGTGAGTTTTTGGAATTTAGAATGGTAAATATGAGATTATGAATATAAAATGGAAAATGCGTAATTTGAAGTTTGTGAGGGGTACACATGAAATTGTCCCTTAAATATAACGAGTACAATGAACCTCCTAAGAAAAAAAAAACAAAAACCACTGGTGCGTCATAACGCTCAGCATGCTAAATTAGTTGATTGATTTAGCCAAGTAAAGCATAGTGACATTTAAATGACAACAACATGTACTAATTAATTAAGCTGATTAGGGGTACTAGAGAAATAAATTGTTGGCTTGCATTGACGTTATGTTGGTATAAGCTGCCTGTTTTCAGAAATTTCATCTAAATTAATACCCGACAAAACACAATAATCTGATGCTATGAAGTACATAATTATGTAGAGAGACAATAAGTGAAAGCTTGGTGTCATCACATTTTTTTTTTCTTAATTTCTTCAAGGATTCATTGAAGAAAAAGATAATTATAAAACATGAGTGAGGCTATGGTCCTATGGATATACAGTGTAGTTTGGTCCATATTGCATAATTTACATTTTTTAGAATTCCTTTACTATATTCTTGTGCTTATTCTTGAACAGGTACCGGAGTTCGTACCAGTCCCTGATTTCTTACCATAATTGTTACCATAATTGATGCATACTGGTTCTCCAAAGCCCGTTGTCATACCAGTGGTACCAGTATGCCCGTCAGTGTGGCCAAAGGACCGCTGTCAGTCTAGTACGCTTCTTCATATCTTGTCAGGCTATGTGCCATTGTATATCCTCACTCATAAAATAACATGGGAAATACAAATGAATAAACTCATATCATATTGAACAACTAGTATATACACGAACACTATGCATACAAGACCTGAAGATCATGATATCTTACACTAGAACTTAACAAAGGCGCAGAAAATTGTTCCCAAAGTATGCATATACTACAACAAAATGTACATTAAACAGCTGTACTAGAGAAACTCTGCAGAACCCTGGTTCCAAGGAAGCATTCTTCAACTTCCAGTGAAATTCTAAAACCTAAGAAATTCAGTGCTAAATTTATTGTGTAGATATTATTCACATCAGCTTCTGCCCTTGACATTGGTCTGAGTTGCTTCCTATTGGTTTGCTTCATTAACTGAAAAAATTAAAAAAATTAAAAGAACAAAAGAGATGTAAAAATGCATTTCCCATCTAATGGATATAACGTAATGAAATATTTAATGCCAACAGAACAGCTAGTACATTGTTGTAATGGCTTATTTCTTTTTGTTAATTCCTGTGTTACCAGATACGGCTCTCGCGTGACTATATTTATCTGATATGTATATACAAGTTTTGAATACACGTAATTAAATAAATTATTCTGACCATCGGGTTTCAGTCAAAGATACACCATTGTTTGCATATCTGCACACAAATCACAAGATAGTTATGGCCATATGCCAACTCCTCCAGTGGGGAGTGCTTTCCTATACTGCCACCTTGTTTTTTATATGGATGGGAGCTTCCCAGATTAATTTCTTCCCACCTGTGGGGCTAAAAAGTGTCATGTAATGAACATGAATTAAGTTTCCAACTCTCCATTCTCAATGCTTTGATTATATATGCTTCACATCAAAACATGCTTCACATTTTGGCTATCCGATGAGAAGGAAGAGAAGAGGCTGACTGCTCATACGACTAGACGAAGATATCCGCTGCACGTCTAGTAGTAAACTCTATTTATCTTGGAATTAATTTTGTACATGTATTCTAATTTTCCGATAATTAACAAATCATGAACTGAATCGAATTGTTGCACATGTGACCTACCCATATTCCCAACATATTCAAGGTATTAGTTCACAATATTTCAATTTTGTGGCGATGCCTGAGAGGTACCATTTTGTACCAATCCATATCAAATTGAAATTTTGGAATATATAACTGATATGTATACTTGAAGAAACCAGTAAAGCCAACTATGTTGCACAAATGCTGTCATAAAAAGAAGTAAAGAACTTTTTTCCTATGAAATAAGTAAAACCAAGTTTGAATTAACTCACATAACAAAATCACAATCAATTTTTGCATTGAAGCTATGCTTGAGATTTTGCTCACATTCAGCTTCATCTTTTATAACTTTAATTTAAAAATAATAAGGCATTTTGTCGTTACAAATCCATTGCTACCATTTTGTCTTATTTTTCCATCTTGATTTGTAACTATTAATAGCACTTTGCATTTATGAGGTTTATAAAGTCCCACCTTCCCACGCAAAATACAAATGTTTCAAAGGTATCACAATAATTGAATTGTACTATTATCGTCGGTTTAGACATCAAAATCAATACATTAAAACCTACCTATGATGGCTCTTTAGTAGGTATATCAATTTCCTAAGACTAATACTACAGCATTCATACCCTTCTGCGACCGGCCAAATCGGTCGCAGAAGGTATTTTCGCCGGTCGCAAACGGGTATACCTGTCACTGATGACCAAAATCGGTCGCAGATGATCCGGACGCAATTGCTTCGTCGCTGATGACCACCTCGCTAACATCACTAGTCGTTGAAGGGTCAGGCGCCGGTCGTTGATGACCCCTTTAGCGACCGATTGGGTCTGTCGCTGATGCTGCGTGCTGACGTGGCGCAAGACCATCAGAGACCGATTGGCCGGTTGTTGATGGGCCAAAATCGGTCGCAGAAGGGTGTTTTTTTTTATGTTTTTTTTGTTATTTTTCTTTTTCCCAATTGGTACGAAACGTACCAAGCAATGGAAACATAATTCACAAGCAAATATACAATTCACCGTCGTCGTTCTCGATCGACAAATATATAATTCACAAACAATTCACATGCAAGCAATTGAACAATATAAAATACTGATATGACATCCAATATCAAATATCCAAGCAAATATCCAATATCAAATATCCAATATCCAATATCCAACATAAACAAGAAATATGTAAAATACTACATAAACATTCAATATCAAAGTACGATATAAAAATAAAATATCTAAAGTACGACATATAAATCAAAACATCCTAAAACTAGTCATCTCCTAAATCATCACCGCTGTCATCCTGCGCATTGGGACGGTGTGAGGTAGAACCTTCCTGTGAGAATATAACTAAAGTTTTTAGGGTTTACTGTTTAGGGTTTACAATTTTTAAGAGTTTACTGTTCCGTCAATTGGTTTATCATACTTGGTGTTCTTATTGGATTGAAACATACTCCAAAATTGAATTTCGTACCTGATGAGGCGAAGAACGTCCCACGCTACGCCTCACCTCCTCCATGAATTGGTTGAGCTGTAGTTGAAGCACGCCCAACACCTGACTTGAAATTGCATTTATGTCTTCTTGCCTAAGAGGAGGCGGCGCCGAAGAATATGATTGCGCTTGCGATTGCGATTGCGATTGCGAAGAAGACGTCTGCGACCCACCTGGGCGATACATCGATCTCGTCTTACCTGAAATATTAAATCGAAGATCATTAATTATTACGTTATATAATTTAAATACAAATTTACAATTTTAAGTATGTGTATTTTACCTAGAGCACCGAGACCATAGTTATCGCCGTGAGCATTATTGTCTGTGTTGGCATACCAGACGTCTGCGTCAAAAGCTGGCCAAAGGGCTCGATTAGGCCCATATTTTGCGCTCATACCCCGATCGTAGTCTTCCTGCAAAATTTATAAAATAAAACAAAAATAAAGTAAGTACAACAAAGAATGAATATTAATATAAGATTGTTATGTTCTATTACCTGTGCCTTTTTCGCCCTCGCGGATATGAATTGCCCCGTTTTCTTGCTGGTATGCGTCGGCGTGAACAGCTCGTCAGACCACCTAGGCTCGCGCTGGTTTTCTTTCTCCTATTACGAATAAACATTTCAACACAAATAAAATTATCAAAGTTAGTTCGAGTAAATTGAAATTGGAATTAATTGTTTTGCTAAAATAAAACATCTTACGAATCTTTGTTTGTGAACCAGCATGTTCACTGAGCCCGTGGTTGCAAAAGAACCCTCTCCAGATGAGGCCCTATTTTGTTGATTTTGCTCACTCCACCTAGCAAACTCTTCGGTGCACCAATAGTCGCACAATTTGGGCCAGGTACCCGCTTGTATCCAATCATACGTGCTTGGCACCCCTCGGTCCTTACACTCCAGGATGCTATCTCCATACCTAGCTTTTGCTTCGTCTCTGCACTTGTGAAGCAGGTTGTGGAGAGCTATGTTAGCTATGCTCACAAAGGTCTTCCATGCCGAATCCTCGTCTTCACCTGAGTGAAACTGAAAGTGCGTCTGCATGCGTAATTAAAAAGTCATTGGTTAGCTTAAAAAGAGAAACAGTATGTTGTCAATTTTAAAAAGGATATTTTACTCACCAAAAACTCGGCCTTAACCCTATTTTGTACCTCATCTGGATAGTCATCAAATTTCGTGCACACGAAAATAGTGGGCAATTTAGTTTCCGGAGGATAGTGAAAACGTACACATTGAGAGATTATTTTGTTGATATTTTTTGTCACATCCACCACATCTCCAGCAAAAGCTCTGCAAATAAAATTAGTTTTGAAACAACTACAAATGGATAATACTACAAACTCAGAAATGCACAAAAAAAGCTCGTACCTATAAGCGACCCGACGAATCACCGGTCTGTCCTCTGACCTTTGCGGCGGCTGAATATATGCATTTTGACCGCGCGGAGGGTGCCTGGATCTACATCAAATGTCGTCGCCGAAATCAAATTTTTTTTTTGCCTGAGAGGAGGTCATCAGCGACCGGCAACTGGAGCGGTCGCTGATGCCGGTCACTGAAGACTTGCTTTGTTGTAGCGTAAGGATGATGTCGAAGGATACATACTCCAACTATTCAATTTCAAAATTAAAGAAATACTTCAGATTTAGAAGGTACAATGAACCTCCTAAGAAAACAAACAAAAAGCACTAGTGCGCGTGTAAAATTGGTATATATTTTTCTTACACAAACATATTTTAATTTTTTAATAAGGGTAAAATGGATACATTACAAATTTAGAATGAGTTTATTTAAAAAGTTAAAAAAAAAATAAGTAAATTTGTGAGTTTTTGGAATTTAGAATGGTAAATATGAGATTATGAATATAAAAGGGAAAATACGTAATTCAAAGTTTGTGAGGGGTACATATGAAATTGTCCCTTAAATTTAACGAGTACAATGAACCTCCTAAGAGAAAAAAAAAACAAAAACCACTAGTGCATCATAATGCTCAGCATGCTAAATTAGTTGATTGATTTAGCCAAGTCAAGCACAGTGGCATTTAAATGACAACGACTTGTACTAATTAAGCTTGTATGGGGTACCAGATAAATAAATTGTTGGCTTGCATTGACGTTATGTTGGTATTAAGCTGCCTGTTTTCAGAAATTTCATCTAAATTAATACCCGACAAAACACAATAATATGATGCTATGAAGTACATAATTAGTAGAGAGAAACAATAAGTGAAAGTTGGTGTCATCACATTTTTTTTCTTAATTTCTTCAAGGATTAATTGAAGATAATATATAAAACATGAGTGAGGCTATGGTACTATGGATATACAGTGTAGTTTGGTCCATATTGCAGAATTTACATTTTTTAGAATTATTTTACTATATTCTTGTGCTTATTCCTGAACAGGTACCGGAGTTCATACCAGTCCCTGATTTCTTACCAGAATTGTTACCATAATTGATACATGTATTCTGATTTTCGGATAAAGCTAGTAAAGCCAACTATGTTGCACAGATGTTGTCACAAAAAGAAGTAATGAACCTATTTCCTATTAAATAAGTAAAACCAAGTTTGAATTAAATCACATAACAAAATCACAATCCAATTTTTGCATTGAAGCTATGCTTGAGATTTTGCTCACAATCAGCTTCATCTTTTATAACTTTAATTTAAAAAATAATTAGGCATTTTGTCGTTACAAATCCACTGCTACCATTTTGTCTTATTTTTCCATCTTGATTTGTAGCTATTAATAGCACTTTGCATTTATGAGGTTTATAAACTCCCACCTTCCCATGCAAAATACAAATGTTTCAAAGGTATCACAATAATTGAATTGTAGTATTATCGTCGGTTTAGACATCAAAATCAATACATTAAAACCTACCTATGAAGGCTCTTTAGTTTGTATATCAATTTCCTAAGACTAAGGATGATGTCGAAGGATACATACTCCAACTATTCAATTTCAAATTTAAGAAATACTTCAGATTTAAAAGGTACAATGAACCTCCTAAGAAAACAAACAAAAAGCACTAGTGCACGAGTAAAATTGGTATATATTTTTCTTACACAAACATATTTTAATTTTTTAATAAGGGTAAAATGGATACTTTACAAATTTAGAATGAGTTTAGTTAAAAAGTAAAAAAAAAAAACTAAGTAAATTTGTGAGTTTTTGGAATTTAGAATGGTAAATATGAGATTATGAATATAAAAGGGAAAATACGTAATTTGAAGTTTGTGAGGGCTACATATGAAATTGTCCCTTAAATTTAATGAGTACAATGAACCTCCTAAGAAAAAAAACAAAACCACGAGTGCATCATAGTGCTCAGCATGCTAAATTTAGTTGATTGATTTAGCCAAGTCAAGCAAAGTGGCATTTAAATGACAACGACTTGTACTAATTAAGCATAGTGGCATTTAAATGACAAAGACTTGTTTTTTATATGGATGGGAGATTCCCAGATTAATTTCTTCCCACCTGTGGGGCTAAAAAGTGTCATGTAATGAACCGGAATTAAGTTTCCAACTCTTCATTCTGAATGCTTTGATTATAAAAATGTGCTTCACATCAAAACATGCTTCATATTTTGGATATCCGCTGAGAAGGAAGAGAAGAGGCTGGCTGCTCATACGACTAGACGAAGATATCCGCTGCACATCTAGTAGTAAACTATTTATCTTGGAACTAATTTTATACATGTATTCTGATTTTCAGATAATTAACAAATCATGAACTGAATCGAATTGTTGCACATATGACCTACCCATATTCCCAACAAATTCAAGGTATTAGTTCACAATATTTCAATTTTGTGGCGATGCTTGAGAGGTACCATGCATATTGTACCAATCCATATCAAATTGAAAAGTTTGGAAGGTATAACTGATATGTTGCACAGATGCTGTACAAAAAGAAGTAATGAACCTATTTCCTATTAAATAAGTAAAACCAAGTTTGAATTAAATCACATAGCAAAATCACAATCCAATTTTTGCATTGAAGCTATGCTTGAGATTTTGCTCACATTCCGCTTCATCTTTTATAACTTTAATTTCAAAATAATTAGGCATTTTGTTGTTACAAATCCACTGGAGCCATTTTGTCTTATTTTTCCATCTTGATTTGTAGTTATTAATAGCACTTTGCATTTATGAGGTTTATAAATAATTAAATTGTACTATTATCGTCGGTTTGTCCCATTATAGATTTATAAATAATTGAATTGTACTATTATCTTGATTTGTAGCTATTAATAGCACTTTGCACTTTCCATATGTAGATCAGATTTATATGTAAAATGGCCATGCTAACAATTATCTAGGCATAAAATGTTTTAAAATTTTCATGCCAACAACCTAATTATTTGCATAGCGTGCTTGATAGCTGCTCTCTAAAATGATATGCTGTTGCTCCAACTGAGGCGTGCAAGATAGTAATCAAATTTGATTATGTTGGGGACGAAATAAGTTAGCTCAAAGTGGTGAATCCCGATTTTTTTTAAATACCCTCAAAAAATAAGAAAATAACAAAAATACTCTCTATTATATATATATATATATAGTATGGCTAATTTGCTGCTGGCAGCATTTCGGCCAGCTGCTGCCGGGGGCATATCTGCCATACTGATGTTCAAACAACAAATCCAAACCGTTAGATGTTCAATCTATATTAAAATCTACTTGGAGACCAAATTTTACATTTTTTAGAATTTTTTTACTATTTATTAAGCCACTTTGAAAATTGCTGATCCGGGTGAACAGTAAAAACAGTGCAACCAAATTCTGGACCATGTGATCAGCAATTTTCAAAGTGGCTTAATAAATAGTAAAAAAATTCCAAAAAATGTAAAATTTGGTCTCCAAGTAGATTTTAATATAGATTGAACATCTAACGGTTTGGATTTGTTGTTTGAACATCAGTATGGCAGATATGCCCCCGGCAGCAGCTGGCCGAAATGCTGCCAGCAGCAAATTAGCCATACTATATATATATATATATATATATATATATATACAGCTGAGCTATGGTGAGTTGTGAAGTAAGAGGTCATTTTTACTTCACGCTCATATTTTCATTTTGAAAATCCAAACAACCGATTTGAACCGCTCAGCATGTTCTCTATACTGAAATGTGCTTGGAGACTAAATTTTACATTTTTTGGAATTTTTTTACTATTTATTAAGCCACTTTGAAAATCGTTGATCCGGTGGTACAGAAATTTTTACTGTTTTTTACTGTTCACAGTGGATCAGCAATTTCAAAGTGGCTTAATAAATAGTAAAAAAATTCCTAAAAATGTAAAATTTAGTCTCCAAGCACATTTCAATATTTAGGAAATGTTGAGCGGTTTGGATCGGTTGTTTGAATTTTCAAAATGAAAATATGGCGTGAAGTCGTTTTACTTCACAACTCACCATAGCCTATATATATAGATAGGCTAACATGCTTCTGGTAGAACTTCGGCCTCGTGCTTCCGGGGGCATATCTTAGTGTTGGATGTTCAAACAACAAATTCAAACCGTTAGATGTGATCTCTATATTAAAATCTGCTTGGAGACCAAATTTTACATTTTTTGGAATTTTTTTACTATTTATTAAGCCACTTTGAAAATTCCAGATCATATGGTCCAGACTGTTTTTACTGTTCACCCGGATCTGAAATTTTCAAAGTGGCTTAATAAATAGTAAAAAAATTCCAAAAAATGTAAAATTTGGTCTCCAAGCAGATTTTAATATAGAGATCACATCTAACGGTTTGAATTTGTTGTTTGAACATCAAACACTAAGATATGCCCCCGGAAGCACGAGGCCGAAATACTTCTAGAAGCACGTTAGCCTATCTCTCTCTATATATATATATATAGGACATGGCTACCGTGCTACGCGTAGCATAGAGCACTCCGTGCTACGGCTCACTTTTTGAGTTTTCAAAATCCTAACGGTCGATCCGAACCGTTCAACATGATCTCCATATTAATATGTACTTGCAAACCAAATTTTACATTTTTTAGAATTTTTTTACTATTTATTAAGCCACTTTGAAAAAACACTAATTTGTACACAACAGTAAAATCTGCTGGACCATTGGATCAGCGATTTTCAAAGTGGCTTAATAAATAGTAAAAAAATTCTAAAAAATGTAAAATTTGGTTTGCAAGTACATATTAATATGGAGATCATGTTGAACGGTTCGGATCGACCGTTAGGATTTTGAAAACTCAAAAAATGAGCCGTAGCACGGTAGAGGCTCTATGCTACGCGTAGCATATTAGCCAAATCCTATATATATATATATATATATATAGAGTAAGGCTACGGTGCTTTGCAAAGCATAGAGGCCTCCGTGCTTCGGGGCTACTTTTTGGATTTTGAAAATCCAAACAACCCATCCGAACCGTTCAACATGTTCTAAATATTGAAATGTGCTTGGAGACCAAATTTTACATTTTTTGGAATTTTTTTACTATTTATTAAGCCACTTTGAAAATCCCAAATCCGGTGGTCCAAATTTTTGTACTGTTTACCGTTGGATTTTGGGATTTTCAAAGTGGCTTAATAAATAGTAAAAAAATTCCAAAAAATGTAAAATTTGGTCTCCAAGCACATTTCAATATTTAGAACATGTTGAACGGTTCGGATGGGTTGTTTGGATTTTCAAAATCCAAAAAGTAGCCCCGAAGCACGGAGGCCTCTATGCTTTGCAAAGCACCGTAGCCTTACTCATATATATATATATATAGTAGAACTAGGGTGCTCTCGAGTTCACCAAGCCCTTGGTGAACTCAAGTCCAAAACTCATCGGATCGGCTTCAAACGACGAATCCGACCGTTGAAACCCGTCTACCTTACGAGTGATGCGTCTACATGCAAAAAATTTAAATTTTGAAATTAATTTTGCATAGAGTCAAGTGGTCAAAAAACGTCAAAAAATGAATGCATTAAAATTAATTTATTAACCTTCTAATTTTGACCACTTGACTCTATGCAAAATTAATTTCAAAATTCAAAATTTGTGCATGTAGACGCATCACTCGTAAGGTAGACGGGTTTCAACGGTCAGATTCGTTGTTTGAAGCCGATCCGATGAGTTTTGGACTTGAGTTCACCAAGGGCTTGGTGAACTCGAGAGCACCCTAGTTCTACTATATATATATATATATATATATATGAGGAGGGATCAAGTTACAATAAAGTTACAACAACCATTTTTTTCATTTTCAAAGTCTAAATCATCGATCCAAACCGTTCAACATGATCTCCACAATAAAATGTGCTTGCAGATCAAATTTTACATTTTTTTTAATTTCTTTACTATTTATTAAGTATTTTACAAAAAATAGTCATATTCAGACCATTGAATTTTGTACTCATCTTAATAAATAGTAAAAAAATTCAAAAAAATGTAAAATTTGATCTGCAAGCACATTTTATTTAGATAATCATGTTGAACAGTTTGGATCGACGATTTGGACATTGAAAATGAAAAAAATGGTTGTTGTAACTTTGTTGCAACTCAAATTTGTTGTAACTTGATCCCTCCTCTATATATATATATATATAGAGAGAGAGAGAGAGAGAGATGGGCTATTGTACTTCGCGAAGTAAAACCCCCGTTTACTTCACGCTCATATTTTCATTTTGAAAATCCAAACAACCGATCCGAACCGTTCAACATGTTCTAAATATTGAAATGTGCTTGGAGACTAAATTTTACATTTTTTGGAATTTTTTTACTATTTATTAAGCCACTTTGAAAATCGCTGATCCACTGTGAACAGTAAAAAACAGTAAAATTTTCTGGACCACCGGATCAGCGACTTTCAAAGTGGCTTAATAAATAGTAAAAAAGTTCCAAAAAATGTAAAATTTAGTCTCCAAGCACATTTCAATATTTAGAACATGTTGAACGGTTCGGATCGGTTGTTTGAATTTTCAAAATGAAAATATGAGCGTGAAGTAAACGGGGGTTTTACTTCGCGAAGTACAATAGCCCATCTATATATATATATATATAGAGAATGGCTAATATCAAAACGTTTGTTCCTGGCTCTTGGAGCAATCAAGTTTTAAACCGTCCGATTCAGTTTTAGATCCGTGCTAGATCAAATTGATCAGATTCGCTGAAATTAGAAATATGGCCTCTCCATTAACTGGATATGTCCAGTGGAACAAAACCCAAATCCCTGAGCGTTCTCTCTCTTTCTCTCACGCGCTTCTTTCCAAGCCAGACGTAAATCGCCTCCTCCCGCTCCTCTCCTCTCTCGGCACGCACCGCATCGCCAGTCCCGCTCCTCTCCTCTCTTAGCGCGCACCGCGATTCCAGTCCCGCTCCTTTCCTTCTCTAGTGAGTCCTCTCTAGCCACCTCGCGACTCCAGCCCTAACCCTAAATCACGACTCCAGCCACCTCGCCTACTAGCTCCACTTCTCCAGCTTTCCTTCGAAGCTCTGTAAAAGTACTCCTTTTTTTGTAAGAACTTGCTATTTTTTTCAGTTTGCGTGTGAGATTATTTCTCGTTAGTGCTCTTAGCTTAGTTGTTTTTTTCTTAAGTTCCAATTCTTTTGATACGAAAGAATTGACTGTTAGAATGTATCTTGGTAGAATTGCATAAAAGGGTAAACAAAAGATGTATGATGAGGTGGCAATCAAGAAGGTGAATCAGCAATGTCTCTTCCTCCATCAGTACTAAAATCTAACTAACAAAATGATTTAGTCCACTGGTGCAAATGTGTATATAGGGATCATGTGTTAATGTGATTGTTTTTTATTATTAGGTTAGTTAAGGTAGTAGTTTTGGGGGTTTTAGGTTTTAGGATTGTCATAGGGGGCTTGTTGTAAGATGGAGCTTGTTTGATGTCAGAGGGGGTTTGTTGTCAGCAGAAGCTCCTTCTCCTCAGATGGAGATGAATTGGAGCTGAATTGGTTTGGTAAAAGAAGTGCTTTCAACCCAACCATATTAGCATAGATTCAATTACAGTATAATTTTCCCTTAGGTCAGCTATACACAGGATTAGTGCTCTCTTTTCTTTATTTTTTCTTCTTTCATTCATCAGTTTCTGTCTTAATAATCTGTTTTTTTTATAGGCATTGATACCAATGTCATATGTGGTCTTTCTAGTAGTGTAGATGTACGCTCAAACGATGCTTATGTCGAATTTTTTGTTTTTGTTTTTCATCAGTTGTCAGAGATGGTGGTTTGCTAGTCTGCTACATAAGCGAACCTGTACATCCCCGGTGCAAGCTGGTAAGAAGAGCTAGATTTAGAGCACAAGTTGGTACTTGTGCTATCTTGTTTGTAATATTGCAATCAATGTTTTGTATCTAATATACAAGACTGTAAGAGGACTCAAAATTTCTAGTAAATGTAAAGACTGCAAATAGAATGAACTGGTTTTGGTAATGTTTCAGAAAAATGTGTATAAGAGTATGCAAATTATGTGCCTTTCCTTTATATTCTACGCATCTCAATTTTAAATTCCTATTTGTTTAGCAATTGTGGTGAATTCTTGTGAATGCTTTATGTTCATACCAAATTACGCCGATGTACCGTTGCATAGGATTTGCATTTCATTTAAGATACTTATCAAAACTAATTGGTTGGTACCAATTTTATTATTATTCAAAATGGTTGGTGTCAGTTTCTATTAGCTTCAAATCAGTTTGTGAATAATTTCAGATGCTTCATAGGTTAATTTCAACACAGATTTACAAAGTAAATCAAGAAGAGATTGTTCTTGCTCAATATAAATTTAACCTATGTGCTTAATAGGTACTGAAACAATTCAATACAACAATTCATTACTGGAAAGAAAAGAGTATAACAAGCTGCAATCTCTCCAGTGCATTACATGACAAACGCTAACATAGAATAGAGTTTCAAAAAAATAAAACATTACATAGTCCAAACAAAATAACAATCATCTTCACTGTTTAAAATAACAGCAGCTCATAACTACTCAATTGCTAACTTAAATGAAACAACAACAACAACAAAGTCTTTAGTCCCAAATAAGTTGGGGTAGGCTTGACAACATTTCTTATAAATCAGATTCCTCAAAATATTCTTTACTTTTTTATTTTGAGGAAAAGCCCTGAAGCATCTTAATTAACAAATTAAAAGTTGCTACATTGTACTGGTAATTGTAAAAACTGCAAGTAAAAAATTACATCATTAATCTATCCTAGTGCCAACATGAAAGGCATCTCTTCTAAAAACTACTCCTAAGGCAGGCGTACCAGTATTATTGCCTTGTACCAGTTGAGACACATCTCCATATCAACCAAGATACATTATTACAAATTTTCAAGAAGTCAAAGTCTCTATTAACGAGATTAAAACATAGCATCAATTTTTCAAGAATCAAATAGCAACCATATCATGATACCAAAATGAGCAAATCAAATTAAACAACAAATAATATAGTGTCAAATTAGAAATGTCTCTTCCCTCCATCAGTGCTAAAATCTAACTAACAAAATGACATAGTCTATCACTACTTAAATAAAAAGAACAACAACATTTCTTATAAATCGACTTCATCATATTAGTAAATTTCTGCCAGCTTTTGAACACCACTCTTCTCATTATCAGCCGCCTTTTGTTTGCCTTTTCTATTGTTTTTCCAGCTATAACAATGAGCAAAAACATAATTAAAATTGAGTAAAAAAAATAGGTAAGCAATTGATCAAAGAACATCTGAATTGAAATTGAAAGTAAAATAATATGTAAACAGAATTGAACCTTTCCATAGTGCTCTTTTGTTTTTACTGTTCTCGTGTTATATGTGCCTATGTTCTCCAAAAAATAAATATAATAAATAAACCACATCGATACTGAACTAAGAGCACAATTCTTTCGTTATCAAAAGAATTGAAACTTAAGAAAAAAAAAACTAAACTAAGAGCACTAACGAGAAATAATCCCACACACAAACTGAAAAAAAAATAGCAAGTTCTTACAAAAAGGAGTACCTTTACAGAGCTTTGAAGGAGAGCTGGAGAAGTGGAGCTAGGAGGCGAGGTGGCTAGAGTCGCGATTTAGGGTTAGGGCTGGAGTCGCGAGGTGGCTAGAGAGGACTCACTAGAGAAGGAAAGGAGCGGGACTGGAATCACGGTGCGCGCTAAGAGGAGAGGAGTGGGACTGGCGATGCGGTGCGCGCCGAGAGAGGAGAGGAGCGGGAGGAGGCGATTTACGTCTTGCTTGGAAAGAAGCACGTGAGAGAAAGAGAGAGAGAACGCTCAGGGATTTGGGTTTTGTTCCACTGGACATATCCAGTTAATGGAGAGGCCATATTTCTAATTTCAGCGGATCTGATCAATTTGATCTAGCACGGATCTAAAACCTAATCGGACGGTTTAAAACTTGATTGCTCCAAGGGCCAGGAACAAACGTTTTGATATTAGCCATTCTCTCTCTATATATATATATATATATATATATGAGTAGAACTAGGGTGCTCTCGAGTTCACCAAGCCCTTGGTGAACTCAAGTCCAAAACTCATCGGATCGGCTTCAAACGACGAATCCGACCGTTGAAACCCGTCTACCTTACGAGTGATGCGTCTACATGCAAAAATTTTAAATTTGGAAATTAATTTTGCTTAGAGTCAAGTGGTCAAAATTAGAAGGTTAATAAATTAATTTTAATGGATTCATTTTTTGACGTTTTTTTACCACTTGACTCTATGCAAAATTAATTTCAAAATTTAAAATTTTTACATGTAGACGCATCACTCGTAAGGTAGACGAGTTTCAACGGTCGGATTCGTTGTTTGAAGCCGATCCGATGAGTTTTGGACTTGAGTTCACCAAGGGCTTGGTGAACTCGAGAGCACCCTAGTTCTACTATATATATATAGGACATGGCTAGCGTGCTACGCGTAGCATAGAGCACTCCGTGCTACGGCTCACTTTTTGAGTTTTCAAAATCCTAACGGTCGATCCGAACCGTTGAACATGATCTCCATATTAATATGTACTTGTAAACCAAATTTTACATTTTTTAGAATTTTTTTACTATTTATTAAGCCACTTTGAAAAAACACTAATTTGTACACAACAGTGAAATCTGCTGGACCATTGGATCAGCGATTTTCAAAGTGTCTTAATAAATAGTAAAAAAATTCTAAAAAATGTAAAATTTGGTTTGCAAGTACATATTAATATGGAGATCATGTTGAACGGTTCGGATCGACCGTTAGGATTTTGAAAAATCAAAAAGTGAGCCGTAGCACGGAGAGGCCCTATGCTACGCGTAGCATATTAGCCAAATCCTATATATATATATATATATATATAGAGTAGAACTAGGGTGCTCCTAAGCTCACCAAGCCCTTCGTGAGCGCGGCTCTAAAACCTATCAAATTGACTTCAAACGATATTTCCAAACCGTTAGATGTTCAATCTATATCAAAATCTACTTGGAGACCAAATTTTACATTTTTTGGAATTTTTTTACTATTTATTAAGATGGTTTGAAAATCGCTGTTTTTATTAAAATTCTGCACCATTAGAAAACAGCGATTTTCAAACCATCTTAATAAATAGTAAAAAAATTCCAAAAAATGTAAAATTTGGTCTCCAAGTAGATTTTGATATATACTGAACATCTAACGGTTTGGAAATGTCATTTGAAGTCAATTTGATAGGTTTTAGAGCCGCGCTCACGGAAGGGCTTGGTGAGCTTAGGAGCACCCTAGTTCTACTCTATATATATATATGAGGAGGGATCAAGTTACAACAAAGTTACAACAACCATTTTTTTCATTTTCAAAGTCCAAATCATCGATCCAAACCGTTCAACATGATCTCCACAATAAAATGTGCTTGCAGATCAAATTTTACATTTTTTTAATTTTTTTACTATTTATTAAGTATTTTACAAAAAATAGTCATATTCAGACCATTGAATTTTGTACCCATCTTAATAAATAGTAAAAAAATTCAAAAAAATGTAAAATTTGATCTGCAAGCACATTTTATTTAGATAATCATGTTGAACGGTTTGGATCGACGATTTGGACTTTGAAAATGAAAAAAATGGTTGTTGTAACTTTGTTGTAACTCAAATTTGTTGTAACTTGATCCCTCCTCTATATATATATATATATATAGAGAGAGAGAGAGAGAGAGATGGGCTATTGTACTTCGCGAAGTAAAACCCCCGTTTACTTCACGCTCATATTTTCATTTTGAAAATTCAAACAACCGATCCGAACCGTTCAACATGTTCTAAATATTGAAATGTGCTTGGAGACTAAATTTTACATTTTTTGGAATTTTTTTACTATTTATTAAGCCACTTTGAAAATCGCTGATCCACTGTGAACAGTAAAAAACAGTAAAATTTTCTGGACCACCGGATCAGCGACTTTCAAAGTGGCTTAATAAATAGTAAAAAAATTCCAAAAAATGTAAAATTTAGTCTCCAAGCACATTTCAATATTTAGAACATGTTGAACGGTTCGGATCAGTTGTTTGGATTTTCAAAATGAAAATATGAGCGTGAAGTAAACGGGGGTTTTACTTCGCGAAGTACAATAGCCCATCTCTATATATATATAGGTTGGCTAATATCAAAACGTTTGTTCTGGAGCTATGGTGCAACCAATTGGTTTTCCGATTTTCAAAGTTCAAATGGTCGATCCAAACCGTTAGATGTGATCTTTATATTAAAATGTGTTTGGAGACCAAATTTTACATTTTTTGAATTTTTTACTATTTATTAAGTCATTTTTAAAATCGCTGATTTTAATAAACAGTGAAAAATTTATGGATCATTAAAAACAACGATTTTAAAATGTAAATTTGGTCTCCAAGCACATTTTAATATAGATTAAATGTTGAACGGTTTGAATCGACTGTTTAAACTTTAAAAATATAAAATCCGAAACATTTGTTCCATAGCCTAGGAACAAACGTTTTGATATTAGCCACTCACTATATATTTATAGAGGAGGGTTCCACTGCACCATTATTTGGTGCACCTAACGTGCACCCAAAACTCATATGGTGCATTTTCAAAGTTCGAATAGTCGATTCGAACATTCCAACGTGTTCTTCATATTAAAATGTGCTTGGAGACCAAATTTTACATTTTTTGGAAATTTTTTACTATTTTTTCAGAATTTTTGAAAATACTAAATTTGCTGAATTTTTTACTATTCATCAAATTATTGTTTAGTATTTTCAAAAATTCTGAAAAAATAGTAAAAATTTCCAAAAAATGTAAAATTTGGTCTCCAAACACATTTTAATATGAAGAACACATTGGAAGGTTCGAATCGACTATTTGAACTTTGAAAATACACCATAATCGTTTTGGGTGCACGTTAGGTGCACCAAATAATGGTGCATTGGAACCCTCCTCTATATATATATATAGGAATTTGGCTAGCATGCAACAACGTTGCTAACTCTAAAATTTGCTACGGACTTTTTTATGGTCGGATTGCTATAATTTTCGTATTAGAGATTGAACGCTGATTCAAGTTAAACAGAGACGGAAAATTGTAATTAAAACGCTCCGCCGTTAAGACTTCAATCGTTCAAAGCCTTACTCCCCTTCCGATCCATACTATTCCTTGAATCCCACCCCTAGGCCTCGCTAGGGTTTTTCCCCGCCCTCCTCCATGTCGCCCCTGTGCGCTAATTTTCTCCTATCGACCCTGTGCGCTAAACTTCTCCGATCGACCCACTGCGCTTCATTTCTCCCATTGTCCCTGTGTAGAACCTCTCTGTCGCGCGATCTCCTTCTCTAGTAACATGAGCACGAGAATTTTCTGTAATAAATTGCTTGTTCAGCTGAAACTTATAATGAAACAAATAATTGATGCCTTCTATGTAGTGTTCAATATTTGTTGTTACTTTAATTAAGATAGCTCAATTTTCTGCAATAAATTTTCCGCAATATTCGAGTGCTATTGGTAATTTTTGGATCGCTGACAAGGTCTGGAACAGTGAAAGGTGAACCGGATGGAATGGTAAACACAAAATGCTATACTGACAAGATAAGAAGAACTGTACCGAACTGGTATGATGATGTTATGGTATGTAGGAAGCGACTAGTGCATCATAATGCTCAGCATGCTAAATTAGTTGATTGATTTAGCCAAGTCAAGCATAGTGGCATTTAAATGACAACGACTTGTACTAATTAAGCTGGTTTGGGTACTAGAGAAATAAATTGTTGGCTTGTATTGACGTTATGTTGGTATTAAGCTTCCTGTTTTCAGAAATTTCATCTAAATTAATACCCGACAAAACACTAATATGATGCTATCAAGTACATAATTATGTAGAGAGAAACAGTAAGTGCAAGCTTGGTGTCATCACATTTTTTTTTCTTAATTTCTTCAAGGATTGATTGGATAATTATAAAACATGAGTGAGGCTATGGTACTATGGATGTACAGTGTAGTTTGGTCCATATTGCAGAATTTACATTTTTTAGAATTTCTTTTACTATATTCTTTTTTAGAATTCCTTTTTAGAATCTGAAACCTAAAGTGAAAATCCAATCTCACATCTAGATAGATCTTTCAAAAACACACAAGTTAGAGTGTGATTTTCCATTTTTAGCATTTTTCTACCATTTTTTAGCTATGTTTTAATCTCACACCAGAAAACTGTAAAATACTGTATTTTTCTGCACATTTTCCAGAAATGCCACTGTATTGTACATACTATTTGATACAGAAACAATAACCCAAAAATTATGAAATTTTGCAGGTAAATAGGTTAGTCCTTCCTCTTTAAACTCATATAAAGTACAAAAATTTATGTGTATTATTTTGCTCAGAAATGGGATTTGAAGTTGGTAGAAAATAATAAAATTCTGTGTATTGCACACATTTCACTTAACAAATAAAAATGGATAAAACTCATCTAAAAATATGGTAAAGTTTCTAAAATATCTCTGGAGCATGCTAAACATAATGATGAAAAAAAAAAATCTTATCTTTATTTGACAAAATTACAAGAAAAGGATTAATCTTTAATTGACAAAATTGCTAAAAATAATGATTCAGGCCATAACCGAATTCCAATCGCTCGACTGGGAGTTAACCTGGGAGGATACATACTCGCACTAGGATAACAACACACAAAAAAAAGAGAAACAGAAACAGAAAAAGAACAAAGAAAATAAAAGAAGAAGAGAAGAGACTAGTGAAAAACTGAGCAACTTTATGCTGGAATAGGAGAGAACGAAATATAAATAATCCATTTCTACAACAGTGTAGCTACAACTAAATTGAATCTTGCCTTTTCGTTTTCTCCCTTTCAGAAGTTACCTTCATATCAGAAGAAACACAAAACACCAAGTTCAGTTGCCACAGAAAATATATTCTTAATCACTCAATATCTCTTGGTTTCTCAGTCGCCACTGGACTAATTCCGAAGTATATGGCCTCCTCCTAAAGATTTATTTACATCTTTTCAGAATAGAGGAAAAACAAAAATTGAACAGTTAAAATCAGTATAAAAAAGTTAAGAGGCAAGTTGCAAAAGTATCACAAAAAACTAGGAAGGTTAAATAACTATTAAAATGAAGAATAACCACTCAAGACTACAATAGTAGCAGGTTGAATACAGCATACATCCTTGCTCTAGTGAAATTACTCAATGCCCGACTCTGAACTTTCCTTACCCATACTGTTTGGTTACTCTTTATCTACTACATAACAGCTCATAGACCATTTGAGGTTTTGACTGCCTTTTTACTAGGGACTTGATATCAGAGACTAAAATTAAGACCCGCTCATTTGTAAATAAAATAACATGGGAAATACAAATGAATAAACTGATATCATACTGAACAGCTAGTATATACACGAACACTATGCATACAAGACCTGAAGATCATGATATCTTACACCAGAACTTAACAAAGGCGCAGAAAATAACATGGGAAATACAAATGAATAAACTGATATCATACTGAACAGCTAGTATATACACGAACACTATGCATACAAGACCTGAAGATCATGATATCTTACACCAGAACTTAACAAAGGCGCAGAAAATTGTTCCCAAAGTATGCATATGCTACAACAAAACGTACCTTAAAAAGCTGTACTAGAGAAACTCTGCAGAACCCTGGATCCAAGGGAAGCATTCTTCAACTTCCAGTGAAATTCTAAAACCTAAGAAATTCAGTGCTAAATTTATTGTGTAGATATTATTCACATCAGCTTCTGCCCTTGACATTGGTCTGAGTTGCTTCCTATACTGGTTTGCTTCATTAACTGAAAGAATTAAAAAAATGAAAAGAACAAAAGAGGCGTAAAAATGCATTTCCCATCTAATGGATATAACGTAATGAAATATTTAATGCCAACAGAACAGCTAGTACATTGTTGTAATGGCCTTATTTCTTTTTGTTAATTCCTGTGTTACCAGATACGGCTCTTGCCTGACTGTATTTATCTGATATGTATATACAAGTTTTGAATACACGTAATTAAATAAATTATTCTGACCATCGGGTTTCAGTCAAAGATACACCATTGTTTGCATATCTGCACACAAATCACAAGATAGTTATGGCCATATGCAAACTCCTCCAGTGGGGAGTGCTTTCCTATACTGCCACCTTGCTTTTTATATGGATGGGAGATTCCCAGATTAATTTCTTCCCACCTGTGGGGCTAAAAAGTGTCATGTAATGAACCGGAACCAAGTTTCCAACTCTCCATTCTCTATGCTTTGATTATAAAAATAGAAATTATACTCTGGTGCAAAAAAAGAAAAAAAAAAAAAAAGGATCTGTGCTGATGCTAAAAAGATAGAATTACGTGCATTTTGCTTATGCCCTAAACTTTCTAAAAATTCTATAATACTGAAAATATTTTATTTATTCCCCAACCTTTTACATCTAATTATTCATGATAACGGGTGCAGGCTAAACTTTAACTATTGGGTTCTATAATTATTTAAGTTTTAACATTTACTTAGTCAAAGTTTAATTAGTGACAAACCCTATCTGCATTCATTTTTTTAAATAAAACTAAGTATTATGTATAAAAAATAAGCGAAGTACATATATATAATATATCATATCCTTGGATTTTGAAAAATGCTAAATTGCCCTATCTGCATTGTATCCGATATGATACTCGTATCCATATCATTGCCACTTACATTAGTTCTAATTAGTAGCTAGTAAGCTACTAATTTAAAATTTAAAATAAGGGAATACAAAAACAGGTACCAGGAATCACAGGCCACAATTGTAACCATTTTAACACTGATGTATTTAAGGTTCCAGTACCATCCAGTGCACAAAAGTATGCAATTTGATCCGTGAAAAGTACCTTAATGTCCACAGTTGGACACTTCACATCAAAACATGCTTCACATTTTGGAAGGCATACAAATTTGCTAGGTCCGCAGAGTTTTCAAAAGAACTGCTAAAATAATAGAGGTTCAATAAAAAAAAAGTAATTGCAATTACCTTGTATATATATTTCTTCCTAAGCTTAATTGCCATGTTTATGCATCTTTTCACATTTATCTTCAGCACATTATCATTAAACATCTGCGCAAGAAAATGGCAATCAATCATTTCAACCATATTAGTTTGATAAGTATTAAATGACAGTCCATAATTTATGAAATAGGATTAGGATAGACAACCAGTCATGGCAAGACAGAAATTACGACAATGTTTGGTGCATATATGTAAAATAAATGTTCCTTTTGGCAAATGCAAATCTCCAAATTTAGAGCTCCAGAGGTTAAAAAGTTAAAATTAATAAGAACCATTGTTTCTGTCTATTAATATATTTGTCATATCCTCACAGTTTTGTCCAAATGCACAATTGAGGATTGTAGTCACTTGGGTTGGACAATGGAAAGCTAGATTGAGGCACAAGTACCATGTAAGTTTTATACATGAAAATCATCAAATTAATTCCAGAATTGAAGGCTTGAATTGCTTAATTTGATACTTAGCTACAAAAAGATGGAACTCGTACTACTCCAATCAGGGATGTTACAGGGCCAAATTGTTTGTCCTGGTTGAAATATAATATATTTTGAAGTTTCAAATATTTCAGGGGCAAACAAACAAAAATAACAACTAAAACAGAAACACCTGCCTTAATAACATCATCAATGGATTTAGTCTCTCTCATGATCTTGTGCCGGTTGGTAATCAAAATAGCTGCAACACAAAACACAGCCAGCTCATCATCTCCAGCCTTACCCGTTGGACCCACTTCATGCTCATGCTTTGAGATCCAGAAATTTCTAGTAGCCCTAGATAGCCCGCAAAGAGGATTCTTCGCACCATTAGTCATGATGCCACTTGTAGTCATAGACCTAGAGTTTTCTCTATTTTTGTAAAGGGACATTCTCTTGTGCTTTGGTTTTCTAATAATTGTATCTGATGGGATCATATTGGGGGTAGAGAGGTCAATTGTTAATGCTTCTAGGCAATTTTGGTCTAATTCGCGGACAAATTCTTCATCAAAATCTGCAGCCCACATCATCTGAAATAGAGGGAAATGATAAAATTGATGATCAGCATCAGACTGCATCCACAAGTTGGTGTTATACTGAAAGGGGTACCAATCATCCTCTATATCATAGAACCAACACAGAACAGATTCTTAAACAGGTCTTATTTTCCTGTGTAGAAAGAAGCCAGAACGGAATCCCGTATCATACCAGATGAGGTGTTTTGTATTATAGTCCTGGTCAAATTAGAACTGGTTACATCAACCTCAATGACACTCCTGAACCCAAACTGAACCTAAAACAATGTAAAAATATATTAGAAATCAACTAGCCCAAAATGCCAACTAGCTTGTAATTAAGACTTAACCAAAAGTTCAACCTAGTAGCAGCCATGATCTATTAAGAGGGTTAGGTTGTGAAGACAAACAGACAGGGGCAAGGCATTCTTTTTAGTTCCCAAATTCCAATATCTTTGACAAACAACAAAACATTATTGACCAGATTTCAAAGCCAACAACGAATCCAAACCAACAGGTAACTTTTAAAGAAAAGATGTATATTGTTGAACAAGAAAAAGTATAGAATACTAAAATTCAAAACCTCCCACATGCAGAGGGCCTCATCAAAGGATAACTCCCGGCGAAATTGCACCAACAACATGCGAAATGCAAAATGGAGGCTCTCAGCACCAATCGCCGACAAATGCTCAAATAACTCAACATCTGTCAATTCAGTTATTTTCCACAATGCTTGCAACTGCCTCATCACACCAGTGGGCCCTTCCATCTGAAAATTTTCCCTCTGTAAAAGAAATGTGAATAAGTCAGCAGTTCTAATTTAATGCAACTAGGAGAGACAACAGGTCATGCCGAGTCAGTTTACTTTTAAAAAGCTAATAAAACTAATCTGATTTAAGCCCTCAATTTCAAGAAAATGAATTAGAAAAAGAAAAATTCAAACAGAACTGGTTTGACCAAGCACATACTCGGGTTACTTCACAAACAGAACTGGTCTGACCAGAAACTGAACAACAGAAAACCAGTTACCCTAACCTGAAATGACCAGACCAAATGAAACAAGACACAGAATGACTGGGCAGGAAAATAGCCTTACCAAAATAACAACAACAAGAACAAAGCCTTTAGTCCCAAACAAGTTGGGGTAGGCTAGAAATGAAACCCAAGTGAGGGTTTCATTTCCATAAAGAGGCTGTATTTTACGTTGGCTCGCCACGCCTATCACAACCCTCCTCCTTTTTCCTGGCTTGGGACAGGCTATGTAGTTTCTACAAAAATGACCAGAATTTTTTTTCACCTAAACCAGACATGACCTGAACCAATTACTTGTATGTGACATCTAGTTGCAAGTAGTTGTTGACGTAGAGGGATTTTCAGAATGTAATAAAAGATGTGTAGATTAAAATTATAGTAAAGCTACCAATCTTTGCTAAAATCATATCTCAAATTATCTCATTTTAAAAAATACTCTAAATAAATCAATACAGGATTTGACCAAGTGAGTAAATCAATTATCAAAACAAGGAGTTAGACATACCAATCTTCGCAATAGCATCTCGAAGCACCAAAATGCATCGGCATTATCTTCGTATAGAACAACAAAAGGGGAAAGCAAATCACTCATACCTACAGAAAATTAGCTTGACATTGTTAAGAAGCTCATTTTATACATCAAAAATATTAATTCTATAGGAGTTTCTAAACCTTGTTTACCAAGCACACCTCAAGTAACCCTTCATTTGCATTTGTAAGTGTTTTGCTGATCAATTTATCACATTTACCAAACTTGTTTCTTTTTCTTTTTTATATATTAGTTCCAATGTATATTGTGCAATAAAGGTAAATTACAAATATGTATTAGAAATTCAAGGTAAATTATATCTTATCAATAACAAACAGAATGCATACTCTATAAGAAAAGTGATTTGTTTACAGCAATTACCAATTTAGATACCCAAAAGAATGATAAATAGCATAAATTCCAAAAGGAAGACTCCAACAGTATTTATGTGAATAGTAAGAGAAGACCAAGACACACAATATAAGTTTTACACATTTACGTCCAAATTATCCAAATATCCAAATATCCAAATTCTTATTTTTCCCTTTTAGATGTCACAAGTTACTAGCTTTATAACTTACCCTGACAGTATCCAGTTGAAGGATCAACCCATGCATAAACTGCTAGAATATCTGACATGCGGGCCATATTTCTTGAATCTTCATAAAACTGAAGATGGTTGTCTGTTCTTACCACATCGACAACTACAGAAGTATTATTCACAAAAAGATTAAAAAAAATCTTAATAAGAAGGAAGTTCTTAACAGCAAAAACTACAATACAAATTAACGCACGGATTTAAGTGGTGCAATGACATAGGAGAGAAAATAACTAAAAGTTTAACCTGTTAGAGCCTTGAAATATCTCATGGTGCTACTACTATACCATACACATTAAGAATATCTGTGTAGGTTCGTTTGTTTTCTTTGTTTTCTCAGATTTCTGTATTTATGTCATTTTTCTTGGGCTGTATACAACTGAGTTCAGGAGAATATACAAATATCAGTTTAAGAACAAGAAACAAACAATAAACCAGCCACTAGGTTCATCTTTATTGTAAACTTGTTTGTCATTTGAAGTTTTGATTCACTGGAGTTTAACATGAACATGGGACATACCCTTTTTTCAAAAGAGTTACCGGACATTTCAACATTTCATAGACCAAAAATAAAATCATTAAGCAAAATTTAATTATAAATACTCTCAAAGCAACAAACCTATTCGATGCAGAGTCCACAGCCATTCAGAAACTCGATCACCATCTGAACCAAAGCCATTAGATACAGGTCCCCCACCCACATCCCCATCTCTCCCAGTATTATACCCAGTAGCAACTTTATTAATCCATGTCTCACTCTCTCTCTTCCTATCTGCCTCCATAACAAGGTCTATATTATTATTAATCTCAAAACTATGCATGTTTTCTTCATTGCCTTCGTGGTTGTCCCAAAATAAATTTGCCACTGGTAGAGAGTCAAAGCCATACGAATCCTCGGTATCATAGCTTGGCTCGTCATATTTTGGCTCATCATATCTGGGTTCATCATATCTTGGCTCGGTATCGTATATGGGGAAATCAGAGGAATTTCCATAGCTTTTTCTCTTGTGTGCTCGTGAGGTAGCGGTGTAAGAATTATTGTTGTAACTGGTACTGGTGCGGTAAGAGGATCTAGTAGGGTTTGTGGAGGCTGGTTCAGGGCTTGGGGAGTGTTCCTTGGGGGTGGTACGCATGTCCATAACTCGTGAGCCCACCACATAGGCCAGTTCACCGGTACCGATACTTGAGTGGATTGCTTGACATTGCTTGACAAGCATTTGATAGTGTTCCCTGTTTTATTTTCTATCACAAGTTAAACCAGACGTATGTGCTTAGAGGAAGCAAGTAATGAAACAACAGTAAAAAAAATCATACAAAACTATTAATGATTATACTTATAAAATGGCTGAAAAACAATATGAAACTCCAACGGTCACGGTAAGTGTCAGTTTTTTTTTTTTATATATTTACTTCCTTTAGAGTTTTTCTTCAACTATGAAAGTCCAAGCTTCAGGTTTTCTTTAACTGCAAAGCTACTAGTTTTTCAAAACTTTTTCCTGCTTTCTTGATATGTGAAGTGCTTTATATACATGGAAACTGGAATCTAACATACCCTTCAGTCAAGACAAATCATTGGAAAATATTGTGTCCATTAATGATAAGCCATTAAAACAAAGGTAAGGTAAAGAATAAAATGAATAAATTTGGGAATTCACTTCAAAATAATTTGCTTGTTTGAATGCTGTTTCTAAGTAAGGTTACATAAACACAAGACTTCTTGCAAATAACCTGAGTAGTCTCCGAAGAATGACCTATAGTAATTTGCAAAATATCTGAAAAATAGTAAACAAATGGTAAAAGAATTGAAACCTTCTAGCCATCCTTAGTCGGCTCCTATACTCGGACGTGCTATTCAATGCATAGCAACCAAGAAGAAATTCCCATACCTCTCCCCTTATAGATGGATCCACTCCCTATATATACAACATAATGCTTATTCTAAGTCAATTTAAACAGCTTTTACACCAAAGGTTACATAATACTGGTACACCATCAGTAGGTTCATCTCTTAATTTGTGTTATCTGAAGGGGTATTGTTGTATAATCTCCAGCAATCTTAAAGGTATGTTGGCTTACAGCTGAAAAACAACATACCATACCATAACTTTATTTTGGTTTCTCTTTACAGAAAAGGCCAACCGTAAAACAGCGCGTTTGCATAATAGGGAGTGAACTGAAAAAAGCTGATTTACTTGTAGGCTTATTTATAGAAATTCAAATTTAATGGACCTAGCCTAAGCTTTATCTATGGTTTCAAGGTATGTGTAGTACACTTATAAGCAGCCCATGATTCTGTACCAGTGTGGACCTAACCCAGGTTTGAACAGGATGAAACTGACACTGTTATGCAAGAAATTGTGGCTTTGATTCCATGCAAAAACTTGAATCAAACAGTTTTAAAAGAAAGAAGAAAGAAAAGAAAAATACATAGAGGAAAAAGGACAGAAAGAAAAGAACACATACCCCTAAGATAATTAACTTGAGTGCCTTCTGGAAACCTATAACCTTGCCATCGCTGTCAAAGGTTGTCTGCCACTTCTCTGGCTTTAGCACTTTGTGTCCCTATGTAATCCAAAAGAAAAAGTAGTAGAGTAATGTTATTGACATGGCATTTGAGCTGAGAGATGGGATATGATGTATCCCCAAAGCAAACAATGACCAGCTGCAACTAGATTTCAGTACGCCTTTTAGCCTGGTATACTTTCTAATTTAGTTATCAGTCACTACACCAATAACAAGTATAACAATTTAGTTCAACATCATTTAAGACTCATAATTTCCTTGCAATTCCTCTTATGAAACAGAATAGACAGAATAGAGAGTTCACATACAGGCACATAAAAGTCGAAATATCACAAATACCCACCAGCCTTTTTTTTTTCTTTTCATTTTACAAGTCTACTGAAAACAAACGAGAAATACCAACATATCCTTATCACTACAAAAGTTGGGACATATAGTCCATACCTTCCCCTTTACTTGAAACAATGTATAAAAGTAACCCCCCCCCCCCCCCCCCCCCCCCCCCGACTTTAAATCAGTCAATGAAAGAGAGCTAAGCTGGGTAACTTTCAACGGTATATGGATGAAGGGTACACATGATATGTTCCACATTTTAGAGGGGACACAAAATCTTAGTTTTTTCTTGAAAGGGCAATTGTGATATTTGATGTTTCTGTAGGGTCAGACAAATGCATATTTCCTAGAAAGAACTACCTTGGAAGGAGAGTGATGGAGACAGGGGTCACGCATGTCACGGACAATAGCGCTGACACGATGCAAATTAACCATGCTTCCCCTCCCACACATCCACCTTGCATATTCCCCTTCATCTTCTGACATTTCTCGCTCCACACCAGTTCCCCTTTGCACCCTTTTTTTCTTCTCTTTATTACAGTTACCAGCTAAGCATCAGGCATCGTGCAGAAATGAAAGTCTGGATGAAATATGTTTCAGTAGAACAATTAACCATAGGAATCTTAAAAAAAGCGTTTCACGGATCAATTCCACGTAAACTTCAAAATTCAGGATTGAAACTTCATAAACTTATAGCTTCATACATCTTTGGCATCAAATTACTTGACAAATCAAAATACTTCATGACTTACTAGAAGGTAATTGTCTACTACTTTAAAAACAAAATTACTTGACAGATCAGCATGTGCCTTTTTGTGTACTCCCAGAAAAATAAACGGAGCGATGTGAATGAAAACATCAAGTTGAATGGTTCTGTTGTGTGGGAGGCGGGGTGGAATCAAAGTTGAATGACCAATTTCAAACATGATATATTGTTAGGAGGGATTGAATTGAAATTTACCAAAAATTAAGACAAGCTTAAAATAATAACCTTCTTTTAGAAAAAAGTACTATATAGTGACACCAGAGTTTCATATGGATATATAAAACTAGAGACAAATCTAACCAACAACCAAAAAAGGGAAAAGTTCCAAGAAAAGTAATCATCAGAAAGGATCTCTACAAGAATTTACAGAAATCGATCACCTATCAAGTTCTTTGCTTTTATGCTTGTCAGTCATGATTTGAGTGCCTGAGTGAAGCAATAGTTCTTAATATAACTATATAATATATGAGATTTTAAGGTGGACCATGGTTAACAGAAAAGGAGAGCGAATAGTTCAATCTCTGCTGGCCATATACAATATCTCCTTCAAATTATGACAACGAATGTTCAACTAATTCCATCATTCAAGTTCCAACCACGCCAAGGACTTTCAATTAAAAGGAAATTAAATCAAACATAAACATCCTAATTAAAATGAAAGAGACATGATGCCCAAGCAACGCGAGGAGGGAGAAAATTGTCAACGAACACTAACCAAATCTGATCTCGTACTTACAGAGACTGTAGAGACGGACAAAACAAGTTTAAAATTGAATTAAATGCAGCTAGAGAAAGGGTACTTACCGAATAAGCAGAGACTAATGAGAGATCGGGAGGAAATAGAGAGAGAAAGATCGCGCCATGGCGAGACGAGTTGAGGTCTGGGGTTTCGCTTTGGGGCTGGGCTATCTCTGCTGTCAGCGACTGGGTGTGTGAATTTACTCGGATTCTCCTCTCTGTTTCTTGTTATTTAGTTCTTCTCCATTGCAGCATCCTCTACAGTTACAGTTTAATAGTTATGGATAAAAAATCAGGATAAATAACAGAGTATATTTTACTCATGCAGCGCACGGACTTTACAATGAAAACAATGTTGCATATGCTCTGTGCGCTGCATGAAGCCAAAAATACTGTGTTAATATATTTACCCAAAAATCACGATTTTTCCACTTTAACCTAAAACTAGTGAAATGAAATGGAAGCGCGTTTAATGCCATGTAGCACTTTTGAAGAGTAACGTGCTTTCCTCAATAAATTGTTACTATTCTGTTATTTGATAAAATCAGTAACAAAACATTGCAATTCTATTTTTATATTTCTACCGTCGATCCTACTATCTTTATGGAATTGCAAATATTACCATGAAATTATTAAAACAAGCTAAGATTTACATGTCTGTTATGGGGTCAATTTCTTAACTCGCTTCATTATGCTACCCAATTCGAGAAAGTTTTGTATTAAAATATGAAGGAGCTCTAATAGGGGTGTAAGCGGAGCGGATTCGGAGCGGATAATGCTAATACCAAATCTTGAAAGGCGGATACGGATAGTAAACGGATATCAAAATTTAAAACCATATCCGCCTTAAACGGATACGGAGCGGATAATTGTCGGATACGGATTCGAATACGAATATAGAACGGATAATTGTCGGATAGTGAGTTATATGAACTTTAAGATATAATTAATAATTAATAAAATTTAAATATAAAAATAAATGAATAATTGTAAGTTGATGGAGATATTAATGTTAGAAAGATGAGAGAATATAAGATATTTATTTTATTAATAGTGTGGTGTAGTGGTTTGTACCTTGGTTGCTTAGATTTTCACTTCACATGACATGGGTTCAAATCCCCTTGAAGGCAAAATAATTTAAAACCTCACATGATATGGATACGGATACGGATACGGATACGGATAGTAAACGGATATCAAAATTTAAAACCATATCCGTATCCGTATCCGCATCTTCTATGGGTAATTGATAATTATCCGTATCCGTATCCGCGATATCCGTATCCGTTTAAATCCGGATACGGATTATATGCGGATTCGGAGCGGATATCCGGCCGGATATCCGTGTCCGTTTACACCCCTGCTGCTCTAATAAAAATAGCTGTATTTAAGATATTTTATTTATTGTTTAAACTTTAGAGAACACGTAAGAGATTTAATTATTGCCAGGCTAATTCCTTGCTTGAGCCCACATAACTGCCCCCACATTTGGGTCCTTTTGAAAAATATAATTTATGGCAAAAACTTTATCATTAGAATTGTATCATGATTAAAATATTAAGAGATGATTTGGAGCCTCCGTACACCGTACCTCCCATCACCATCAGTCAGAAGAGAAGAATCATATGGGATGGGATATTCTTTTTATGCCGAAATTTTTAAAACGACTATTGTTTAAAAAATAAAAAATAAAAAAACTATCGTTTTTGGAAAATTCAAAATCTACCACAGTTGCAGAATGATTTTGCAGACCCAAATGCTGAAAACCGCACAGGCGTTCTGCAGCCCCATATATTATTATTATTTTTTTAACTTTGAGATATCTCATAAAGGGGCACGCATTCCTAGAACAAAAAGAATGTTAAAAAAACCAAAAAACTTTGAGATATCTCATAAAGGGGCACGCATTCCTAGAACAAAAAGAATGTTAAAAAACCAAAAAACTTTGAGATATCTCATCCGGGGCACGCATCCCCACGTGGTGCCTCTTTTATTAGATAAAACACCAAAAAAAATGGGGCCGCAGAACGCCTATGCGGTCTCCAGCATTTGGGTCCGCAAAATCATTCTGCAGCCGTGGTAGATTTCGAATTTTTCAAAAACGATGGTTTTTTGGTTTTTTTTTTTTAAAACTGTGCTAACTTTAAAAATTTCGGCTTTTTATGGGAGCAAAATTAGGGTGTGATGTGTTCACCAAGAGGGGTTGGTGAGCACACCTCCAAAAGACTATCGGATTGACTTCGAATTACGAATTCAAACCGTTGAAATCCATGTGCTTCGTGAGTGATACATGTACATGTAAAAATTTTAAAGTTTCGAATTCATAGTACATGGTTAAGCGGTCAAAAAAATGATGAAAAATGAATACATAAAATGTACAATTTCAAAAATAACTTATAAAATGTTCATTTTTTTACCGCTTGACCATGTGCTAAATGAATTCGAATCTTTAAAAATTTTGCATGTACATGCATCACTCACGAAGTACATAGATTTCAACGGTTTGAATTCGTTGTTTGAAGTCAATCCAATAGTATTTTGGAGATGTGTTCACCAACTCCTCTTAGTGAGCACATCACACTCTAGTTTTATATAAATGAAAAGAATCAAGCCTTCAATTAATTTCAATAGATTTTTAGTATGAGCTATTACATAATCTCATGCAACATATTGACATTTCTATTCAATCAAATTTTATTTTGACATTTTGGCTATCCAAATATATTCTCATTCTACATTCTATGTGCTTGTTAAGAGTGGAAACGGAACGTATTTAGAACAAATAATGTAAAAATAAAATATGTATGTTAGATGGATGATGAAATTCAAAATAAAATATGCTATAAATGGAATAAGTTAAGGAGCGAATAATTGATGGATACATATTTAGATATGTATAAGAAATGAATAATTAACGGATATTACTAACAAATATGCATATAATAAAAATAAGTATTTTAAGAATAATAAAATAAAAAATTTAATAAAAAAATGATAAAAAAATGTCTTTATATATTAGTTGATGTTAGTAATAGATATGTATATAAAATATGAGGATATTTTCAACAAAAAATGAAAAAAAAGAGAATTGAAATTATATACAAATAAAAAGTTTTAACAATTTGACCTTGTCCTACGTATAAAAACCTTGTAGTTTCTTGTATTTCAGATTCAAATAATCCGAAAATTCACATTATTTTGACAATTCGAAATCAAATCTGTACCCATATCCACATTATTTTTGCCGATATGGAGCAGATATGAATACAGATAAATTATTTATGCGTATGGTCAGATACGGATTGAAGAAGGCAGAATGGAGTCAATTGACCTCCATTTTAAAAACAAATGTATTATATATGACTTGCTATATAATTTAGAATAAAATGTCATAGTACTGTAAAATTGATCACCATCTTAGGTAAGAAAATTTCCTATGGATAATATATTTATAGATAATATATGAATACGGACATCTAAGAAACATATAAATATCCATTCCTTGTACACCTTAGTGCTTGTAGTTATCAAAAGGCAATCAATCAGGTTAGTTGTGGTTGTTTCATCAACCAACTATAAATTACAATATCTTCAATTTCTTGCTACTGCACTGCTCCCTCCAAAAGAATTATTCTGGCAAGGAGGATTGGGGCAGTAGGTCCAACAAATACAATATGACCCTACACATTCTTCAAGTGGTTTCCTAATTTAATTAGAGGAGGGCTCAAATGTCCCATTGCTTCATGTTCCAACCGTATCCCAACATCTTTATCTTTAATTTTAAAGTTCAAACAGACGATCTGAATCGCTCAACATGATATCCACGTTAAAATATGATTGAAAACTAAATTTTATATTTTTTGAAACTTTTTTACTATTTTTTAAGATAGGTACAAAATTATTATTTTTACATGGTCCACAATTTCCTTAAAAACAATGATTTTGTATCTATCTTAAATAGTAATTTTTTTCCAAAAAATATAAAATTTGACCTCAGATCTTTTATTGAACTTGGAAATTGAAGATAAAAATGTTTGAATACAATTGAGACATAAAGCAATGGAGCATTTGAGCCCTCCTCATTTAATTAATATCTGCAATAAAAGTTGTTTATTGCTCTGCGTGGAGGAAGTTATAAAACATGGCCCCACAAGTTTCATAAATTTAACCAGAACTAATTTCAGGATTAAATTATGACAGTACTATGCATATTTATTTTGCTGCTTCGGACCACAAGTGCCAATTTGCCAGCAAGGACTAATCAATATTATTTCCACATTATTAGAAGGCATGATCTGCAAAATAAATACACAGAAAACTATGTGTGAAGTTAACACAATTTTGCAAAGGATTCTGTGAACAAAACCAAATGTTGTATCAAGGACTGAAAGAACACAACGCCACAATCTTAGACATTTATATTGCTAACTTGTGCACAAATTTACCTGTAAAGGAAATATACAAATAAAAGGACCAATCAGGTTATGCCGTGCCACCAATATTAGGTTATTCCAGTAGCAGTTTATCCTTCATGCTCTTTCAAACACTTATTTTCATAGGCTTGAAACTGATCAATCACAGCTTATGAATCATACATATCACCGGGTCCCACAATATATAGTAACACACCCAGCAAAATATTTGTGAAGAACCAGATAATAAATCCCAAAATGAGGCAAAAAGAGCAAATCTTTAAGTCTTTGACAGAACATCTATCTATGGTTTTACACCAATATAAAACATTTTATTACTGCAGGGTAAAGCAAAGTCTAACTAGTAAATGAAACAAAAGGATCTATCATGTTCTGTCACGTCATCTAGGATGAGGTCTTTTCACCATTAGCTTTATCCTTCAAGCTCTCAAACTTGTCAATTGCTGTTTGTAACTCATCGGAACCGCCAACTGCTTTCATAGTGTAGAAATAAACACCAAATACAAAAGCTGACAACCCACCAGCCACTACTAGGTTTTTGGTTTTTGGTGCCAGGCCGGCAAACGCACTTCCTGGAGACATTTTTTGGGAGAGGTAAACCCTAAGAGAGTCAAGAAAAGAAACCGGTCATTATTCAGCATATCTTTTAATAATTAAGGAAGAGCAAGCTCATATATTGAGTTCATGTCAAGTTCAAAATTACTATCAGCGCGTTCCAGATGATCTCAACTATTATGTACAGGTAATGTGATAACTAGATTGATTCCAGATTATTTAGCCTTAAGTTAAGCCAATTAAACTCTCGATGGCACTAATAAAATATATAGTTCAGCAACCATACAATTAGAACTCAAATGCAAGCCGCACTTAAACTAATTACCCCCTTGTGGTATTTAAACTAAATTTAACAGAAATAAGTCTCTAAATTGAGTCGGTTCAGCATATATAAAATTGCAAATTAACCCTTGATTGTGTGATACTGTTTTTGAATGAGGAAAGAAAGTTCGCTAGGAAATACATCCAAGACTAGAGCTTGAATTGTCCATATCTCACCGAAATTAGCATCAGTTTTGCAATTGGACACTAAAAAAGCAAATATAGTGAAAATAAAACAAAAAAGAACTTTTGGTCAAACTGGTACTGTACAATAATGGTATCTACCAGCCAAAATCACCACAATTACAGTTATGACTCCCTGTATCAATTTTGTAGCTTGGTTTTTCGAATATTATTGAATGATCGTAATTATTAGCTTAGTTGAACATTTTTCTTTGCTTTTCTCAACTTGTGTAACAAAGTAAAATAGAAGTCTACAAACAAACATCTCCCAATGATCAAGCAAATGATATTATCCATGTAAAGGACATTGTTAATTTCACCTCTCTAGGGGAAATGAACTTAGTGCAAGGTTCAAAGGCATGACGTATCTCATGCTTCCACGAGTTGGAGAGGGTAAAGTAAAAATATTGAATAGGAAACAAAATGGCATTTTTATACTATACAAAGTACAAAGACGGTGAAAGTTATAGGATGTTGGAAACTAGGAATGACAAGGATTTCCAATTTAGAACTGCACTGAACACTACTCATATCCTATTTATGCGCTAAGCAAACTGTTATGGTAAATATTGTGTTTCCCGAAACTTCAACTTAACCCAGAATTTAGCTCTAAATTAAGGTGCTCTTTTGCAAGAAAGACTTAATTGCATCCAAATTTTCATCATTTAATCCAAATATATGCAACTACACTCAGTATGCTCCACTCGAGACTTTTATTAGTCTTCATTTGTCATCACACCAATTTAGCCTCAGTCAACCCTAAATTTTTGCAAATCATTAAAAGAGAAAAGAAAAAAAGAAGGAAATCCTTTGGATTAAATGCTACCAAATTCTGTTAATGCAATTATAATTATAAAGTTCCTTTCTCAGTTGCAACTCAATATCCTTTGCTATTGAACCAGCAAGAACACTCTTATATCAAATTGCAACAAAGAAATCTATATAAGCTACTGATACCTAACTCTAACAGCCCGTTTTTAATTAATAAAAAAAATCTGATAAATAAAAGATAGCTATAATATTCCTTATCAAGTTTAATTTTTGAATTCCTGTAAAGTGTTTCAAGCCCAAGTTGCACATGGAATTAATAAGATATTGTAGTTATGGCTTTCGCTTCTGTAAGTTACTTTAGTTTGAAACAACAGAATGAGGATAAAGCAATTCTATCATGCAATGTGAAATCAGGTTCCTTTCTCACGCTTAGCAAATACAAAACTTACAGCCCAAACCCCTTTCTAGATTTCAACTTATTATTATTTTAATTAAGCAATTTCATGCATAGACAATCCTCGGATGTATCTATAAAGGGTACAAGGCCAAAATTAAAAAGATGCAAAATAGAAAATGTTAAGCTGGAAAAATAAAAAGTTCTAAGTTCTAAAAGATACTTTCTCTAGGAACTGGAATGCCTATTCTCATTATCCTACTAATTCCAAAAGACAATCCTTATTCCAATACTTCTCTAGCCCCAGCTAAACCACAGCAAATGAGGAACAAATGTTATAAATTAAGGTCTTTATTATCAGAAACGGAGCGAAAGCAATAGTCCATTGTTGCTACCATGGTCTGGAAATCTATCGGCAGCGTACGATCCGACTAATGAGCGATTTTCCAAACGGACAGGCCAAAAGCATTTTGATTTTGCGCGAAACAACGCTTGAATCAGAAGAGACTTACCTTATAAGTCCAAGTTACGCCGATTCTTGCTTCTAGTTTGTTCGTGACTGATTGATTTTTGACCGATTCTTCAAAAGCTGGATGGAAATGATGCTCGGAACTCGGAAGAGAGATTTGGGGGTTAGCGTGAAGCCGCGAAGTATGTTGCAACAAGAGTTCTCGAGTACTCTGGAGCTACATATCCAAAATCACCAAACTCACCATTAACAAATGTGCTCAAGTGGGTTTCTATCGGGTTCATCAGCCTTGCAAGCCCAAAATCCGATATCTTCGGCTCAAAATTCTGATCCAGTAGAATACATTTTGAGCTTATATTACGATGTAGGATTTTAGGGTTACAGCCTTACAGGTGTGGTGGAGCCATGCGAACCCACGGGCTGAGCCAATGGCAACCTTGAGCCGTACCGACCACTTAAGTTGCTTAAGTTGGTCATGGAGCATCCCGTTCGGCCCAAAAGTGCAACAAAGTTGTCAAGCCCAGAAGATAAAAAAGAAGCTATGTTGACCCGTTTGAACTCCAATGAAACAAAATCCCCACTAAATAGGAGTGTAAACGGTCAGATACATTGGATAGTGGTCAAACCGTATTCTTATCCGTTATAATTTTTTAATATGGATACAAAAACAGATAGTTTCGGATACGAATACGGATAAGATATTAAACAGTTACGGATACGGATCGGATATCAGGCGTATTCGTAATACGGATATGAATATAATTCAGATAATTAAAAATAAATTTCTAATTGGATCAATTTGTATTTGGATTTTCATAGGTACTTTATATATGGAAATAACATATAAAGGTACTGCACTTAGGACTGCATTTGAAGAACGAATTGTTTTATATTTTTTGTTCTCATGATTGCCCAAAAAGCATTCAGTTCAATACCTGATACTGAAACAAGCCGAGTAACAAAGCTGTGTACCACCCTTGGTAGCTACTACAAGTTTCTCAAAAGAAAAAAAAGCTGTGTACCAAACCTTACTGTTACTAATATCCTGCTTCATACCAACTAGTGTTTCAATTCCAATAACAAGACCTAAAACAAGAATGTTCAATAAGAACAAAAATAAAATAACAGGAAAAAAGAAAAAAAGTTACACCAACTGTATTTATTTATCATAAAAATTCCAAATTGAGACGCCTAATACTAGCATAAGCAATAAGATATTTTACACCAAAATTTAAAATGAAAAAAATGAAGGCAAACATGTGCCTCACTGAAGATCTCAAGCCATTGGCAAACTACAGACTATTATTATACAAACATTAGCTAGCGTATGGATCCCAATTATACTTTTCATAACATACTAAAATAACACTTAAAACTATATATATATACCCCAAACCAATTGTGCCGAATTTGAAAGCTACTTTTTTAATCAACGGGCGACAATGAGCTCATCCAAGCCACCATGTTCTGCAGTCTGATCTGTCAAAATTACATCATCGCCCCCCGTACTACTAAAGTGGTATTTTTCTCCAATAGCCCTCAACAGTTGGTACACCTCAAACATAGTCGGCCTCTCTTTCGGGGCTGACAACACACACCTATAAGCCACCTTCAAAACTTGCATAACCTCACGCTCCAAGTTATCATCATTCCCAATTATGTCCCTATCCACCGCCTCACCAAGTGCATTATTCTCTGAAAGGTGTTTTACCCACTCTACTAGGTTTCCCTTGAACCTCTCAGGTGCTCTAGAGACTTGAGTAGGCTTCTCTCCAGTGACCAATTCAAGCAACACAACCCCAAAACTATATACATCGCCTTTTGGTGTTGCAACAAGAGTTCGTGTGTACTCTGGAGCTACATATCCAAATTCACCAAACTCACCATTAACAAATGTGCTCAAGTGGGTTTCTATCGGGTTCATCAGCCTTGCAAGCCCAAAATCCGATATCTTCGGCTCAAAATTCTGATCCAGTAGAATACATTTTGAGCTTATATTACGATGTAGGATTCTAGGGTTACAGGTGTGGTGGAGCCATGCAAACCCACGGGCTGAGCCAATGGCAACCTTGAGCCGTACCGACCACTTAAGTTGCTTAAGTTGGTCATGGAGCATCCCGTTCGGCATGTAGTGGTACACCAAAAATTTCTCATTTTTGGCGATGCAATAGCCAATCAAGGGCAAGAGATTCTGTTGCTTAATTTTTCCTAAGGTTTCCATCTCAGCCTTGAACTGACTCTCTGAATGACTAGAGTCTTGCAACCTCTTTATGGAGAGGAAAGAACTGTCTGGGAGCACGGCCTTGTAGATGGACCCAGTCCGGCCAGTTAGAATTATGTTGTCATTGCTGAAGTCATCAGTAGCTTTCATTAAGTCTGCTAACTTCATCTTTGAGATTGAATTCTCGAACATGGAAACCTATGCAACCAAAAAGAACAGAATGAAAAAAAGAACAATACGGAATAAAAGAAAACCTTTTTTTCATTTTTTTCATCTAGCATGCTTACCAACACGTTATAGTAGTGGATCTTTATTGAATACATGCTGGTTGAACCGATACCTAAACACTTTTTAATAATCTTCTACTAGATAATTTTTTTACCAAAGACAAAACATAAAGTGTTATAATGCAAAATGCCTCAAAAAAAAGTACCTTGGATGCTTTCGCGCCCTTGAGAACCTTGGCCCATTTGTTCCCCTTTAGATCCTCCTCCCTCTTCCTCTTCGGCACTTTTCTCAACAGCACAAAAACCACCACTCCAACCACCAAAGCCACCACTACTATGCCACCCACCGCTGACCCAATAATCACCCCAGTATTACTCTTCTTCGATGGTGCCACACAACCCACGTTCAACGGCAGCCCACAGAGAGCTGAGTTGTTTGCATAGCTGTCGGCTTGGAACTGGACTTTGAATGCAGGGATCAGGCCTGAGAGCAAGTTGTTGGCCACATCAAAGAAGTTGAGGCGGGACAGCGTAACTAGTTGTCCTGGGATCTGGCCTGTGAGGGAGTTGTATTGGAGGCTTATGCTGTTCAGGTACTGGCAAAGTGACAGGTTCACCGGGATTTCACCCGTGAATGAGTTGTAAGAGAGGTCGAAGGAAGTCACGTACTGTACCTATTTGTAAAGAGAGGCAATAGAAGAGCAGGATGTCACTGAAAAGATTTGAATCCTGTCAAAAGACCTGACTGTTTATAACAGAACTGAACAGACTTGAGTCTTATAAGAAAGACCTGACTGTGCCACGAGTACTGGTACTGGATAGTCCAGTTTAGTGATTTCAGTCAGTTGACCTGATAATAAGTACAGTGTTCAGTCCTGGCAGAAGAACTAACTAGTACATGCTAAATGCTGATACTGCGTATCCAGTCTTGTTAGCACACTGGACAAGTATGCACCAGTACTGGAGAGATCAGTCCTTTTAGAGGACGTAACTGGTAAAAAATGATGCTCAAACCAGTCATTCAGCATATAAGACTGGAAGGTACTGATTCTGGAAGATCCAGTTCTATGAGCAAACATGCCTGATATGTATTGGTACTGGTCCTACTGCAGTATAGTGGGGAATTATTGAAGCCTGTTAGAAGCCAACATTCTGTGCCACTGGAAACCTGACTGGCACTGACCAATTACAGGAGTTCTGTCATGATGCTGGTCAAGTTCAAGACATGTACCATAACCAAAAACTATATGCACATATAAATAAAAAAAATATCATACCATGTTAGAGATGTTCTCTGGGATGGACCCTGTAAAGCTGTTGCGAGAAAGATCCAAACCTGTCAAACTCTCACACAACTGAAGCCCAGAGGGGAAATGTCCCTCAAGCCCCATGTTAGAAAGCCGTATATTCAAAACTCTATTCTCATTATTATTCCAACAATCAATACCGTTGAATTTACAAATAGATCCTGGAGTGGAGTTGGTGAAAGTCCATGAGCTCAAATAGCCATTTGGGTCAGAGATTGAGGCCTTTAAGGTCTTGAGGCAGCTGACATCATCACCGGTCGTTGCACCTTGAGTTAAGGTTATAATTAGGAGAAGGGACAGAAAAAGTTTTAGAAGGTTTAAAAGATTAGGTTTTCTCATTGGGTGTCTATGAAGGAAGACAGGGGTCACTGTGGAGGTTCTTCAAATAAGACCCTCAGCTTTTGGAATTACTGAACCTGCAAGAAAATTGAAACATTAATCAGAACACCAGTTGGGATAACTGCCATTTTTGTTTCTTCAAGAGGGGCATTTCTTCAGGATTTTTAATGTAAGCTATGCCATAATAAAGCTATCTTATGGCAAATTTAGGAATTATTTAAATTTAAAACAACCATTAGAGAGCCAAATTCAGTTGTACCACAGCAAGAATAATGTACCAGGCTTCCGTGGTTTACAAGGTTTTGAGCAGTAAACACCTCTGCCAGGTAATAATAACAAAGTTCCACACTAAAATCTTACTGCCTGGTACTGGTGGTAGATCACTTATATGTTCTTGTATTTTTATATTTTTTTAATTCAAATGTAAGAACTATTACAGTGTATTACAGTGCTCATAACCAGCACACACAGTAAAAGTACTTAACAAATTTAAATATTTCAATTTCCACCATAGTAAGGGGAATTATCCCCTGTAATATAGTACTTAGGATTACAAAAATTATGATTAGTTCATGATACCATGTAACCAGTGAAGCAAGGAGATGCAAATAGTTGCAGATAAAAATGAAAATACCCATCTAATGGAAGAGATATGAAGGAAAGAGTACTTCATTACTCAAAATACTTTGGTCAAACAGCTAATTTTGACCATAAAATACGACATGATTGCATGCCTCTATAGGTTGAAAAATTAAAATAAACAAAACTAACGCAGCCATAAAAAATATATTTACAGAAATACAAACTGAGTCTTTTTGTTCACTTAGAAGCAAAATAGTTAACTGAAGCGAGCAAGATAGGGCTCGGGAAAAAAAAGGTGGAAAAAAAAGAAGAAGAAAACAGCCGCCATGGAGCGAATCAGAACTGAAGTTCGAAGTAACTGTGGTTATTGGTTAAAATCAACACCAAAACAAACGAAAACAACTCCTATACTAAAACAAGAAAAAAAAAATCCCCATGGATGATTACTTACAAGTGGAGACATAGGTGCCCGAGCGAATCGGAGAAAAACCCAGGTCTGTGAAATTGGATTGTGTTGAGACGAAGCTGTGACGGGGAAAACGCGGATTCAAAGTTGAATACTTGTATGAATGAGTGGGAGAAGATTGACTGGAAAAGCTGGGTCTTTTTTTCTCTCTTGGCTCACTATCAAGTTTTACCCGTATTGAAAGCAAGGGGGAGACGACCACAAGTCTTCTCTCTGCATATTGCTCTTAGTCGGAAAAAGAAACTGACAGTCCAATCAATTTTGCCTTTTTGTCTTTTCCTCCTTGAATTTTCTTTAATTTATTATAAAACCTACTCTTTTAAATTGTGGTGATTGATGAATCTATTTCCTCTGAGGTAACAGAATATTTCTGTTTGGATCACGGCCGTTCTATCGGAATCCGGACCAATCCGGTTCGAAGTGAAACGTACGGGGACGCTTTAATAATCGTGCGGATTCTGATTAGACGATCCGGATCCAAACTAAAATATTCTGTTACCTTAGGTGATACGAATTCGTGATTGATGCAGGTCCTCGGAGGCTAAAATACTAGTCCACATCCTCTGAGGTAACAGAATATTTGATTTTAGATCCGAACCGTCCGATCATAATCCGGGCCAATCCGGTCCAAGATGAAATGCACGGGACATCTTTAATATTCGTGCCAAAGCGATCGGACGGTTCGGATCTAAACTTAAAAGTTATGTTAGAACAGGTGCTATGAATACAAAATATCGAATTTGTCTTCACGGGCAATTATGTCGCCTGGATTGGTAAAAATATCTTATCTTGTTCTCACTACTCAGTATGAATCCGAAACTCGGATTAGGAATTATAATAATCAGCATGAATGTTGCGTGTTGAATCGGATTCGGGCGAGTCAACTGGGCGAGTAACCAGGGGCGTATTTCAGGGCAAAGCTGTCTCCTGTGAATTTGGAGTTTTAGTAGAAATTTATCGGTTCCGATCGACTTTGACCTCTTTGGAATTTTTTTTGCCCTCCTCTGGACGTTTAATTTGTAATTCGAGTTAAATTTAGGATTAAAATTGAAATAAATATGTTGAATTTTTATTGGTAATTAGAATTATAAGTCAGAGCATCAGAAATTACAAGTCAAAACATTGGGAAGTATAAGTTAAAAACATTATTTTTTGTCGAGTACCCAATTGGTTAATGGATTTAAACCCAGTTAGGTACTTAAACCTGATTCGATATTTTTTTGCTCCCCCTGACGAATATCCTGGATCCGCCCCTGCGAGTAACCCGACTTTAATACAACGTTTAATAGTTTAATACAATTCAAGCAATAAAAAGTAAAAATATTTTGACTTATTGATATATTTTCATTAAAATTAAATCATAAATAAGTAATCTGAAAGTTGGATCGCATATTCTTAAAAGTAAAAATATTTCACTAATTAGAGCATCTACATCTCAAATTAGTTTCTAAATAACTGTTAATCACTTTTTAGAAATTAAGATCTCTAAAGTTTCTAACTCTCACATTCCGGAAATTAATTTTAGAGTTTCTATTAAGCCACGTCAGCAATAAATTAAAAATGAAAAATAATTTGAGCCAATCATTTGGCCAGCATAGAGTTTATAAACAGTTTCTTAATAAGAAACTTTACTGCATAGTTTATAAATAAGAACCTCTCACACATCTCTGAAACTGGATTAGAAATTGTCACATCAGATTAGAAACTCTAATAATATCAGAGATGTAGATGCTTTAGATTGCTTCAGTATGAGCTAATTTAAGTACTAAAAAAGTTAATAAAATAAGGGTAATTTTTCTAATATTCATTATTTATTAGAAACTAATTTGATGCTGAGATATCAAACATCACTTGTGATAAATTTATGCAAGTATTTCTTTTCATATCGAGCAAAATTTGATATTTTTTCTCAATTAATTTTTTTGTTAATATTTTGAAATTCGTAAGTATTTCAAGACATGAAATAAAAAATATTAAGTCTGAAGTTAATTAAAACTAAAAAGGAAAAATATACAATGTATTCTATCTACTTTTTAATGATGAGTTTGGTTATTGTAATACCAGTGGTACTTGTTATCAATTTTAAAACTTCTCAAGTATGTTTTAAACAACGAATTTAAATTGTTCAAACTGATCTACTTTATGATTAATGCATTTACATGCAAAATTTATATTTTTTTGAATTATTTTAGTATCATATCAAGTTTTAAAAAACTGATGAAAAATTAACTAAAAAAACTCTTACATTTACCGATTGACTTGATACTAAATAAATTCGAAAAATAGTAAATTTTATATGTAACACAACACTCATGAATAAGATTGGTTTTAATGATTTGAATTAGTCGTTTGAAATTAATTTGATAGATTTTAGATTTGCTGATATTTAGGCTGCCTGAAATATCGAATCAATATTTTAACATAGCAGTTTTGACTTCATGCAATGTACGGTCATATGCATGGCTGTTTCGATTCTATAATATGTGCGCTGCATGAAGCTAAACCTATTCTGTTAACGCATTAGAATTAACTTAAAAACCTCTCACACTGATCATTTGACTTGATGCTAAATAAATTTGAATAATTAAAAATTTTATATGTAAACACGGTATGAACGGCTGAATTCGTCGTTCAAAATTTAATTGATAGATTTTAGATTTACTGATATTAAGCCTGCTTGAAATATCGGGTCAATATTATAACAGAGCAATTTTGACTTCATGCAGCGTACGAACTATATACAGGACTTTTGATTCTATGTGCGCTGCATGAAGCCAAATATGCTCTGTTAACATATTTATCCGAAATATCGTGGATGTCACGGTTACACATGACTCTTAATTTATATGGTTCATAGTATAATTAAATAAAAATAATAAGTACGGATCCAACTAGGGGTGTCAACGAGTACAGCAAGAAGGGTCGGATGGAAGTATTTTCATACAATCATACATGTACCTATTACAAATTGTCTTTATCCGTACTTTATCTTTACCCGTTACGAATTATCTTATCCGTACTCTACTCTTACCCGTTATGATTGTCGGATAACGAAACGGTAGCGGGTAAATAACGGGTAATGCTATTATAATAAAAAAAATATTTACTAATAATACATTAAAACACATTCATTTCACAAATATATACGTGTTTTAAAGTCTAAACTTTATTGAGATTTGCTGAAGTTTATTTACGTATTTTAATGATTAGTTAAGCGTAACACAACTATCAAGAATAGTTAGAGAATTAATATTTATTGCTCATATATATATATGATATATATATAATTGTTTTATAATTATCCAATCGGGTAACGGATACATAATAGGCTTTACCCGTACTCTTATCTATTTAGATAGAGAAAAAAAATCTTTACTCGTACTCATACCCGATAAATTTACAAAAAGAAAATCTACCTATATCTATTTTATCGAATACGGTACGGATCCATACGGATCGAGTAAATGGATAAAAGAGTGCCATTGACACCCCTAGATCCAACAAATACTCAAAACATACAGACCACCGAAATTTTTATTAATAGAAAAAAGATTAAATTAATGTCGACATAGAATAAAGAATTCATCAGATTTTGAAATCTAACAAAGACGTTACAGTTCGTAACGGCCAGCTTAACAACCTACCATCGCTAATCAAAGCAGCTTAAGGGCTGGCCGTTCAGAACAATGACGGCCAGCGATAGAAGGAAAAAAAATCGAAGGTTTGGCCGTTGGGAACGATGACGTCCCTGTTGGGTTTTGACTGTTCAAACTCGGGTTTTGACTGTTCAAATCCGTTGATTAACTTTTAGGCTCAAGCTGCGGAAAGACCGTAGAACAAAAAATTTCTACGTCTAACTCAAGCCAAGAATTTAAAAGATGGTATTGTTCTTTTAATCCTTTAAGGATCTATTCCCGTAATTGATTTCTAAAACTTAAATCTATTTACCAAGTAAATAAATTTATATAATATTTATACCTTGTATCCAAATTCTAATTGGATTGTAGTCGCGTCTCGTAGCACCAGACGTATGATGCCTCTATCGGTTGTCCACCAGGAAATAACCAGAGGGCGGTTATTTCTTTTGCCAGAAATACTATAACTGCGTTTTTCGCAAATACACTATTCACGAAAGGCGAAAACACTATTCACAATTTCGCAAAAGATGATTCACGATCGACGGCAAAATACCGCGTACTTCGCAAAAACACTATTCACGAATCCCGAGAACACTATTCACCGCAAACACTATTCACAACTCGCAAGATATACGTAATCAAATTACATATTCTTTCTTTTCTCACGAAAATACTATTGGGAGAGAAAAATATTATAACTGAATCGAATCGAGTCGAATCAGATTTCTATATTTTTCTCTACCCCTACCCCTCTATTTATAGGGTTAGGGAGGTGCTTGTAAGCTGCTTGCAGCAGAGGTGCTTTCAAGGAGGTGCTTGCAAGGAGGTGCTTTCAAGCTGCTTGCAAGGAAGTGTTTGTTGCGATAAATTTATATAACGTGTCGAACACGCTTATAATTTTAATGTGTTTAAGCTTGTCATCTCTATGACATTTATTTATTAATTATAACATTTATAATTAATCAAATAAATTAATTCTCTGATTACTTTCCTATTGGTGTGACCCGATAGGATCTGTGTTATGTTGGTAAATAGAAATTAAAACTATTTTAACTTCTACAAATCATAAGAGGCATCTGGCAAAACGCATTATGACCATCCAATTACATAGATGATTTTGTACTGTACAATATCACGATCCAGTAAACTATTTACTCGTGTTAATTCTTTTGTCTCATAGCTGTCAGATTAATTTCAAGGTAGGTTTGTGTCATCCTTGCAAATTAATATTTTCTTGATCTTGAACAGATTATCAAATATGATTAACTCTTGTTAATCATACCGCATGCAGATAATCTTATTCTATCTAGGGGCCCAGTGACGCTATAACTCGTATAATAAATACGAGGGACAATAGTACTTTTGGTAGACCATCACTTCCTCAGCATAAGTTATGTATACCGAATAGCTACCGTTATAGCTACTTTTTACGGATAGCGTTAGGTAACAGTCACAGATACATTTCTTATGTAGGAACGATGAATACCTCATACTTTAGAATTTAACACTGAATGAAAGCATTATATGACACGAACACAATTCAGTATAATGTTTCATTGAGGGTCTGTCAAATACCATGTTCTCTAACATGTATCTATGTGATTAAATTGACAACTCCTTGTCTATGGTCAGTAAAACTTAACCATCATTTAATCCACATACTAACATTTAATTGGTTAATTAGTGTTCTTTGCTAATTACCTCGGTCAGTGACTATTAAGAGTATTTATCATCTATATTATGAAGTTCTACTCATTTCGAATCTGAATGCCGAAATGATCCATAATTCGATAAAACTCAAAGAACAAAATGATAATTTTATTAATCATTCAATTCATGAATAAAGCTTTATATAAATAAATTATCGTATTATTGACTTCTAGATTATTACACTAACAGTCCTGGGAGAGAAGAAAAAAAATAATAAGGTGTGGCCGTTCCGAATGATGACGGCCTGTTGGAGAACAGAAAAAAAAATATTGGGCCGTTAGGAACCATGACGGACTGTCGGCAGTACCGGGAAAGCACCGTGGACGTTATTCTTCATAACGGGAAGAATTCCAAAGTGGTTCCCCGGTCCCAGCGGAAAAAAATTAAAAATTTGGACGCTGTAAAACTTAACGTCCAAACGGTGTATAAATAACACCCTCCTCTCGCTTAAGTCTGTACAACACTCTCTCTGAGAGTCTCAGAGGCTTAGTCTCTGCGGGTACGTTTGGATGAATCAAGGAACAGCAGCTATTCCTGGGTTGAGAATAGCTGTTAACCCAACATTTCATAGGAATAGCGGAATAGCAGCTAACCCGAGCTATTCCTTTGTTGAAAATAGCGTTTTTTTTCACCCAAACGTGTTGTGTTAAGAATAGCTCGCCAGGAATAGCAGCTATTCCTGTGTCACCCAAACGTACCCTGCAACTCTCCCCTCCTGTTTAAAAAAAAAAAAAATTCTCTCCTCTAAGAAAAAAAAAATTACGCCTTGTTCTACACCTCTTCCCTTGAGAATAAAGAAATCATCAATATAAAAAGTAAATCTTCAATTATATGTCATGTATTTACGTTTATGATTTACATTATATGAATATCAAAATTGTTTGATCATATTAGTAATGTTAATGTTAATTTGTAATATTAGTAATGTTAATGTAATGTTGTAATATTAGTAATGTCTTCAATTATATGTCATGTATTAGTAATGTTAATTAATTTGTAAAAATATTAGTAATGTTAGTAATGTGAATTTGTAAAAATATTGTAAATTTGTAATGTTAATTTGTAAATAATATTAGTAATGTTAGTAAAAAAATATTAGTAATGTTAATTTGTAAAAATATTAGTAATGCTAATGTGTAAAAAATATTAGTAGTGTTAATGTGTAAAAAATATTAGTAATGTTAATTTTAATTTTAATGTTAATGTGTAAAATATTAGTAATGTTAATGTTAATGTTAATTTATAAAATTATTGTAAAAATATTAGTAATGTTAATGTTAATTTGTAAAAATTATTAATGTTAATATTAAAAAAAATAGTAATGTTAATATTAAATAATTTGAAATATATAAATAAATAAAGAAGTTCACATTTGCATGCTTAATTAAATTTTGTTTTTGAAAAAATATTATAAAAATTTACTAGTTTAGATTTTTAATAACTATTGTGTAGGGTAATTAATTAATATTTATTGTTCATTAGTGGCAACATTTTTTAAATTCATTTTTTTGGACGAGAAGGATGGACAGTAACAATCGAGGTAAGAAAGAGAGCAACCGAGATCGTGGCGTAGCGAGAGGAGGGTCAATTAGTGATCGAGGTAAAAATTTGACCTCCAAGTACATTGTAATATGGAGAAAATGTTGAACGGTCGGATCGACTGTTTGAACTTTGAAAATGAAAATATGCTCATTTTACAAATAGGTCCTTATGCCCATAGAAGCATCCCTCTTATTATAAAACCTACTCTTTTAAATTGTGGTGATTGATGAATCTATTTCCTCTGAGGTAACAGAATATTTCTGTTTGGATCACGGCTGTTTTATCGGAATCCGGACCAATCCGGTTCGAAGTGAAACGTAGGGGCCGCTTTAATAATCGTGCAGATTCTGATTAGACGATCCGGATCCAAACTAAAATATTCTGTTACCTTAGGTGATACGAATTCGTGATTGATGCAGGTCCTCGGAGGCTAAAATACTAGTCCACATCCTCTGAGGTAACAGAATATTTGATTTTAGATCCGAACCGTCCGATCATAATCCGGGCCAATCCGGTCCGAGATGAAATGCACGGGACATCTTTAATATTCGTGCCAAAGCGATCGGACGGTTCGGATCTAAACTTAAAAGTTATGTTAGAACAGGTGCTATGAATACAAAATATCGAATTTGTCTTCACGGGCAATTATGTCGCCTGGATTGGTAAAAATATCTTATCTTGTTCTCACTACTCAGTATGAATCCGAAACTCGGATTAGGAATTATAATAATCAGCATGAATGTTGCGTGTTGAATCGGATTCGGGCGAGTCAACTGGGCGAGTAACCAGGGGCTTATTCCAGGGCAGAGCTGTCTGTTCTGAATTTTGAGTTTTAGTGGAGATTTATCGGTTCCGATCGATTTTGGCTTCTCTGGAATTTTTTTTACCCTCCTCTGGACGTTTAATTTGTAATTTGAGTTAAATTTAGAATTAAAATTGAAATAAATATATTGAATTTTTATTGGTAATTAGAATTATAAGTCAGAGTATTAGAAATTACAAGTCAAAGAGACGGCGCCAGTATGAGAGAGAAGAGAATATGAGAGACCGATCATTGCTCAACCGGGTTGTTCATTGTTTATGAATTAAATTTTTGTTCGGTTACTGTTCATGTTCAGCCCGTGACCGGTCCGTACTTTTATTTTCAATTGAATCTGAACCGGATATTAAGCCCATTTATATTACAGCCCATCCAGACTTTGTCCAGTATTTGTCCAGCCCAGTTGCCCATGGGCAAACCAGTCCAATTAGCAGGCCTACAGCTGACCCAATAATCACCCCAGTATTACTCTTCTTCGATGGTGCCGCACAATCACTCAACGGGAACCCACAGAGACCTGAGTTGTTTGCATAGCTGTCGGCTTGGAACTTGCCATTGAATGCAGGGATTTGGCCTGAGAGCAAGTTGTTGGCCACATCAAAGCTGGTGAGGCGGGACAGAGTGGTAAGTTGTCCTGGGATTGGGCCTGTGAGGGAGTTGTCTTGGAGGCTCATGGTGTTCAGGTACTGGCAATGTGACAGATTCACTGGGATTTCACCTGTGAACGAGTTGTAAGAGAGGTCGAAGGAAGTCAAGAACGGTACCTATTTGTAAAGAGGGGCAATAGAAGAGCATGATGTCACTGAAAATTTCTGAATCCTGTCAAAACACCTGACTGTTTATAACAGAACTGAACAGACTTGAGTCTTATCAGAAAGACCTGACTGTGCCACGAGTACTGGTACTGGATAGTCCAGTTTAGTGATTTCAGTCAGTTTACCTGATTGTAAGTACAGCGTTCAGTCCTGTCAGAAGACCTAACTAGTAAATGCTAAATGCTGATACTGCAGATCCAGTCTCAGTAGCACACTGGACAAGTATGCACCAGTACTGGAGAGAGCAGTCCTTTTAGAGGACATAACCGGTACAAAATGATGCTCAAACCAGTCCTTCAGCATATGAGACTGGAAGGTACTGATTCTGGAAGATCCAGTTCTATAAGCAAACATGACTGATATGTATTGGTACTGGTCCTACTGCAGTATAGTGGGGAATTATTGAAGCCCGTTAGAAGCCAACATTCTGTGCCACTGGAAACCTGACTGGAACTGACCAATTACAGGAGTTCTGTAATTATGCTGGTAAAGTTTAAGACATGTACCATAACCAAAAACTATATTTACATATAAATTAAATAAATGTCATACCATGCTAAAGATGTTCTCCGGGATGGACCCTGTAAAGCTGTTGCGAGAAAGATCCAAACCCGTCAAACTCCCACACAACTGAAGCCCAGAGGGAAAATGTCCCTCAAGCCCCATGTTAGCAAGCCGTAAATTCAAAACTCTATTCTCATTATTATTCCAACATTCAATACCATTGAATTGACAAATAGATCCTGGAGTGGAGTCGGTGAAAGTCCATGAGCTCAAATAGCCATTTGGGTCAGAGATCTCGGCCTTTAAGGTCTTTAGGCAGTTGACATCATCAGCAGTCGTTGCACCTTGAAGTAAGCTTATAATTAGAAAAAGGGACAGAAAAGGCTTTATAAGGTTTAACAGATTAGGTTTTCTCATTGGGGGTCTATGAAGGAAGACAGGAGTCATTGCGGAGGTTCTTCAAATAAGACCCTCAAAATTTTGGAATTACTAAACCTGCAAGAAATTAAAACATTAATTAAAAGACCATACAGGACACCTGCCACCATTTTTGTTTCTTCATGAGGAGCATTACTTTACGGATTTTTAATGTAAGCTAAACCATAATAAAGCTACCATATGGCAAATTTAGGAATTATTTATGTTTAAACACCAATTAGAGAGCCAAATTCAGTTGTACCACAGCAAGAATAATGTACCAGGCTTCCGTGGTTTACAAGGTTTTGAGCAGTAAACACCTCTGCCAGGTAATAATAACAAAGTTCCACACTAAAATCTTACTGCCTGGTACTGGTGGTAGATCACTTATATGTTCTTGTATTTTTATATTTTTTTAATTCAAATGTAAGAACTATTACAGTGTATTACAGTGCTCATAACCAGCACACACAGTAAAAGTACTTAACAAATTTAAATATTTCAATTTCCACCATAGTAAGGGGCATTATCCCCTGTAATATAGTACTTAGGATTACAAAAATTATGATTAGTTCATGATACCATGTAACCAGTGAAGCAAGGAGATGCAAATAGTCGCAGATAAAAATGAAAATACCCATCTAATGGAAGAGATATGAAGGAAAGAGTACTTCATTACTCAAAATACTTTGGTCAAACAGCTAATTTTGACCATAAAATACGACATGATTGCATGCCTCTATAGTTTGAAAAATTAAAATAAACAAAACTAACGCAGCCATAAAAAATATATTTACAGAAATACAAACTGAGTCTTTTGTTCACTTAGAAGCAAAATAGTTAACTGAAGCGAGCAAGATAGGGCTCGGGAAAAAAAAAGAGAAAACACAGACATGGAGCAAATCAGAACTGAAGTTTGAAATAACTTTGGTTAAATCAACACCAAAGCAAACGAAAACAACTCTTATACTAAAACAAGAAAAAAAAAAACCCCATGGATGATTACTTACAAGTAAAGACATAGGTGCTCGAGCGAATCGGAGAAAAACCCAGGTCGTAAAAATCGGAAATAGCCTGTGAAATTGGATTGTGTTGAGGCTAAGCAGTGACGGGGAGAACGCGGATTCAAAGTTGAATACTTGAATGAATGAGTGGGAGAAGATTATTTGACTGGAAAAGCTGTGGTCTTTTTTGTCTTAGCTCACTTTGAAGTTTCACCCGTATTGAAAGCAAAGGGGACTAGGGGAGACGACCTGAAGTCTTCTCTTATTGTTCTTAGTCAGAAAGAAACTGACAGCCCAATCAATTTTGCCCCTTTTTGTCTTTTCTTCCTTGAAATTTCCTTAATTTATTATAAAACCTACTCTTTTAAATTGTGGTGATTGATGAATCTATTTCCTCTGAGGTAACAGAATATTTCTGTTTGGATCACGGCCGTTCTATCGGAATCCGGACCAATCCGGTTCGAAGTGAAACGTACGGGGACGCTTTAATAATCGTGCGGATTCTGATTAGACGATCCGGATCCAAACTAAAATATTCTGTTACCTTAGGTGATACGAATTCGTGATTGATGCAGTCCTCGGAGGCTAAAATACTAGTCCACATCCACTGAGGTGACAGAATATTTGATTTTAGATCCGAACCGTCCGATCATAATCCGGGCCAATCCGGTCCGAGATGAAATGCACGGGACATTCGTGCCAAAGCGATCGGACGGTTCGGATCTAAACTTAAAAGTTATGTTAGAACAGGTGCTATGAATTCAAAATATCGAATTTGTCTTCACGGGCAATTATGTCGCCTGGATTGGTAAAAATATCTTATCTTGTTCTCACTACTCAGTATGAATCCGAAACTCGGATTAGGAATTATAATATGTTGCGTGTTGAATCGGATTCGGGCGAGTCAACTCGGCGAGTAACCAGGGGCGTATTTCAGGGCAGAGCTGTCTCTTATGCATTTTGAGTTTTAGTGGAAATTTATCGGTTCCGATTGATTTTGACCTCTTTGAAATTTTTTTTTCCCTCCTCTGGACGTTTAATTTGTAATTGGAGTTAAATTTAGAGTTAAAATTGAAATAAATATGTTGAATTTTTATTGGTAATTAGAATTATACGTCAGAGCATCAGAAATTACAAGTAAAAGCATTGGAAAGTATAAGTTAAAGTATTATTTTTTGTCGAGTATCCAATTGGTTAATGGATTTAAATCCGATTCAATATTTTTTTGCTCCCCCTACGAAAATCATTAATCCGCCCCTGCGAGTAACCCGACTTTAATACAACGTTTAATAGTTTAATACAATTCAAGCAATAAAAAGTAAAAATATTTTGACTTGTTGATATATTTTCATTAAAATTAAATCATAAATAAGTAATCTGAAAGTTGGAGCGCATATTCTTAAAAGTAAAAATATTTCACTAATTAGAGCATCTACGTCCCAACAACTCAAATTAGTTTCTAAATAACTATTAACCACTTTTTATAAATTAAGGTCTCTAAAGTTTCTAACTCTCACATTCCTGAAATTAATTTTAGAGTTTCTATTAAGCCACGTCAGCAACAAATTAAAAATAAAAAATAATTTGAGCCAATCATTTGGCCAGCATAGAGTTTATAAACAGTTTCTTAATAAGAAACTTTACTGCATAGTTTCTAAATAAGAAACTCTCCCACATCTCTGAAACTGGATTAGAAACTGCCACATCAGATTAGAAACTCTAATAATATTAGGGATGTAGATGCTCTTAGATTGCTTCAGTATGAGATAATTTAAGTACTAAAAAAGTTAATAAAATAAGGGTAATTTTCTAATATTCATTATTTATTAGAAAGTAATTTGATTCTGAGATATCAAACAAAACTTATGATAAATTTATGCAAGTATTTCTTTTCATATCGAGCAAAATTTGATATTTTTTCTCAATTAATTTTTTTGTTAATATTTTGAAATTTTTAAATATTTCAAGACATGAAATAAAAAATATTAAGTATGAAGTTAATTAAAACTAAAAAGGAAAAATATACAATGTATTCTATCTACTTTTTAATGATGAGTTTGGTTATTGTAATATTAGTGGTACTTGTTATCAATTTCAAAACTTCTCATGTATGTTTTAAACAACGAATTTAAATTTTCAAACTGATCTACTTTATGATTAATGCATTTACATGTAAAATTTATATTTTTTTGAATTATTTTAATATCATATCAAGTTTTAAAAAATGATGAAAAATTAACTTAAAAAACTCTAACACTTACCGATTGACTTGATACTAAATAAATTTTATATGTAACACACCACTCATGAATAAGATTGGTTTTAATGATTTGAATTAGTCGTTTGAAATTAATTTTATAAATTTTAGATTTGCTGATATTTAGGCTGCCTAAAATATCGAATCAATATTTTAACATAGCAGTTTTAACTTCATGTACGGACACATGCATGGCTGTTTCGATTCTATAATATGTGCGCTGCATGAAGCTAAACCAATTTTGTTAACGCATTAAAATTAACTTAAAAACCTCTCACACTGACCGTTTGACTTGATGCTAAATAAATTTGAATAATTAAAAATTTTATATGTAAATACGGTTTGAACGGATATTAAAAAATTTATTCGTCGTTTAAAATTTAATTGATAGATTTTAGATTTACTGATATTAAGCCTGCTTGAAATATCGGGTCAATATTATAACAGAGCATCTTTGACTTCATGCAGCGTACGAACTATATACAAGACTGTTTCGATTCTATAATAAGTGCGCTGCATGAAGCTAAATATACTCTGTTAACATATTTACCCGAAATATCGTGGATGTCACGGTTACACATGACTCTTAATTTATATGGTTCATAGTATAATTAAATAAAAATAATAAGTACGGATCCAACTAGGGGTGTGAACGAGATGGAAGTATTTTCATACAATCATACATGTATCTATTACAAATTGTATTTATCCGTACTCTATCTTTACCTGTTACAAATTATCTTATTCGTATTCTACTGTTGCCCATTATGATTGTCGGATAATGAAACGGTAGCGGGTAAATAACGGGTAATACTATTATAATAAAAAAAATATTTACTAAATAATACATTAAAACACATTCATTTCACAAATATATACGTGTTTTAAAGGTCTAAACTTTATTGGAATTTGCTAAAATTTATTGACGTATTTTAATAATTAGTTAAGCGTAACACAACTATCAAGAATAGTTAGAGAATTAATATTTATTTCTCATTAATATATATAATATAATATATATATTTTTTTTATAATTATCCAATCGGGAGGCTTTACCCGTATCCTTATCTATTTAGATAGAGAAAAAAAATCTCCACCCGTACCCTTATTCAATAAATTACGAAAAAAATTCTTACCTATACTCGTCTTATCAAATACGGTACAAATTGAGTAAACAGATAAAAGGGTGCCATTGACACCCCTAGATCCAACAAATACTCGAAACATACAGACCAGCCCAAAATTAATTTTACTCTAAGCAGCATAGCCCACGGCCCAACCCTCCCACCAGGCGGAGAGAAACAGACACCCATCTCCCTTTCTCCTTTGGTAAATGTTTAAAGTTTCAACTCATGAAGCATACTCAACGCTTTCCCAAATCTCTTCCGATCATCAATCAATCACATACACCCACTGCCATTGCCTTTGAAGAATCGGCTAAGAGTTGAATCTGAAGAAACAAACTCGAAGCAAGAATCGCTCGAAATGGTATGGTAGAAGGTCCTAATTTTAATTTTAAGTCAGGTTTTTTCACAAGCAATTGGTGCTCGATCCGTCTCTTTCTACGGGGTGGTTGAGTTGTTGATTTGAGATGCATTTTGCTTCATTTTAAATTCTTCAAGATTTTTAGTTAAATCAAAACAATCTGATACTAGTATTTTGAGCTGGTTTCTCTTGACTTAATCAAACTTTATTACCTGTAATCTCCTTTTTTTAATTGTCAAAGCTGGTAGTATAATTTTGCATGCTTAAAAGTTAACCGTTACCAATTTATTTAATTTCGTTTTCAGGCCAATTCTCTTCGGCTGTACCTGACTTGCATCCGAAACACCTTAGAGGCTGCAATGTGCTTACAGGTACCTTTCTCTTACTGGAAGTGAGTTATTTTTTATAGTCATTATTTTGCTGTAGATTGCATCACTGATTTTATCACATTATCCTTTTTATGAAGAATTTCCCTTGTCAAGAGGTTGAACGGCACAACAAGCCTGAGGTTGAGCTGAAGTAAGTTCCTTTGATATAGAATTCTCATGTTCTGTTGTTTCCTATAATACCATAAGGTTCTGTTTTTGCAATGTTTTCGAGGAATGGTCATAAAAATGTCACGGTAGAATGCTTGATCCCTGTTGCTGAAGCAATATTGCATATATTATCAATAATGGTACAAGTACAAATGTACAATATCGTCATTACATATGCCTGGTCTTTTAGTTTACGCCATGTATGAATTTCTATCTAGATAGGGTTTGGATTAAAGTAGCAATGTATGGGGGTTAAGCTATATATGCAATTGTTCTGTTGATTGTTATTGTTGATAAGATTTTGTTCTAGTTTGTGAAACTATATGCTTTTATGTAGTTAATAAGATTTTGATTATTGTTACTTGTAACTTTGTCTTCCGTTGCAGAACAAGTCCAGAGCTGCTGTTGAACCCAGTAAGACTAATTGATCGCTTCATTTAATATTATAAATTGTTTGCTATGTGGATAAGTTCTGTACCCCTTTTTTATTATCTACAGGTTTTGATATGCCGTAATGAGGCAGAGAAGTGCTTGATAGAAACATCCATCAATTCTATACGTATAAGCATGAAGGTTGATAGTTCCCTACTTGCCACATAACCCATATGCTTCTCTTTTGTTTTTCATAGATCTTTATATCTTGTTATAAGGACAAAGAAAGTCTTTTGTTTTGTTATGCACATCAAACCTCCTTGTTTCCATTATTGTTTACTTTTTCACTTTTATATTAATTTATTTGATCGTTTATCATTTTTTTATTATTTAATTGCTTGTTTTTGTGTTCAAGGTGAAGCAATCAGATGAACTGGAGAACATCCTTGCAAAGAAGTTCCTCAGATTTTTGTCTATGAGAGCTGAAGCATTTCAAGTACTTAGGAGAAAACCAGTTCAGGTTATTTGAAATTTTATTATGTTTTTTAGTTTCTTTTCCTTGAACTAAGATTGGTAATATACTTGATTGGCTATTGGTCTATCCTTATCGATATAATTTTAGCAATTTCAGTAGCAGGCAATCACCACTTGGGTCGTGACCAGTACCACATGTATCTTTTGTTATTTCTGATGTTTTGGAATATCTTTTATAAATTGTACCCTTTTAGGATTTTGCAATTCCATTTTGAAAAGTATGTAAATCGTACTTTTTTTTTCTAGTATAACTAATACCTATGGTAGGGAGGACAGTTTTCTATTTCTTTTGTTGTCAGTGACTTGACTTGATTATATCTTATGGTTTACTTGATTCAATTGTTTTTTCTTTCTTTAATCTTTTCCTCTTTCAGGGGTATGACATAAGTTTCTTGATAACCAACTATCATTGTGAGGAGATGCATAAGCACAAGCTTATAGATTTTATCGTCCAATTTATGGAGGTAACCTATCCGTTTACGTAATGATATTTAGAATTTGTTGTTAAAGACATAAGTTGAAGTTAGGTAGGTACTTTGGATTTGAAGAAAAATGTTGAGTGCACACATGCAGTAGTTAAAAACAATATTGGAAAAAAAAAAAATACTGGTGAAGTGCATACATGCATAGTAACCAGATGGTACAGTATATGTACCAGTCTACAGTCTGGTTCCAGTATTATTTGGATTGATTTCTCACCCCCATCCCCGTCAGAAAAAATAAATAAATGAAAAAACAAGGAAAAAGGACAATCTTTTCGTTTATATTGACCCTTGCATTTATGATTGGGGGGGGGGGGGGGATTGGTGTGTTCAGCACCACCTGTCAATTTTGATTGGTGTTTTGTTTACTTTAAATATTCGATCTTATTGTATAGGATATTGACAAAGAAATCAGTGAGCTGAAGCTTTCAGTTAATACACGTGGTCGCCTTGTGGCTACAGAGTTCTTGAAGCAGTTTATTTGAACCTGCTATCTACTTTTTACTAATTGGAATGGTGCACTTTTAGGTAATTCGAGAAGCTTTAAACTGTCAGATTTCTTAGTTTGTTCCTTTTGTTTATAGTTGTGTATTTAGTTGAAACTGCTTCATGTCAATTATTTTATATGGAATCATGTTACATGTCCCATTCTTTTACTTTCTTTGCTATATTCATGATTTGACAAGTCGACACCACTATAGTTAAATTTTGGCCGTGCTTTTTTAATAATCTTATTTTTTTTTTTTTGAGATAAGTGGGAATTCAGCCCACCAATTTCTTTCATTATAAAAGAAATTACTTACAATGTACTGGTACCAACTTACTTACAATCCAACAATTACTCCAAGACTATTCTATTACATAAAAAACACACAGATTATCAGAACATAGCAAACATAGTAAAGATCAACAACATAGCATAATAGTCCTCACAAAAACTACTAATTTCCAACATTAGCTGCTGCCATTGTCTTCAAAAACACCCTCCATCTCTGCTCCAGACATTGGGTCTGTAGCTGCCACCATAGCCCCCTCTGAAATGGCCTCTAAACCATTTTTATCACCAGGTAATAACAAGGTTAGCTTGAAATAAGAATCATTCATTTGTTGCTTACACCAAAAGCTTGCTAATGCAATGATTTGAGCACCTAAACTTTGACTTTCATCCCCCCTGGAAAGTCAATCTATTTCTTTTCAGTCCAAATGGTCCAAAGTACCACACCTCTAATCATTTGAACTAACAATCTTTCCTTCAAAGGCACACAAGCATCTAAATACCACAGATCCTGCACAGTTGAGCAGGAAAACTGGAAGCCATTAATGATCTTATTTTTAAATTTAGTTTTAAGTTGCCATAATCAGATGTGATGAGTTATTTAAAGAATTGCTTAAATGGTGAGTGATTTGTTACTATTATTATAATAAATTAATAATAGTAGAAGTATGAACTAGACATTACTTGTATCGTGAATTCGGGTAAAGATTTTAACAGAGCAGTTTTGGCTTCATGCACTGTACGGACTAGAATCATATGGTTCGTGCGCTGTATGAAGCCAAAACTGCTCTATTAAAATCTTTAACCCTGACTTCTTAATTCATTGTCTACTTGGAAACTGAAAGACTAGACACATTTAGGGGTTTGAAAACGGTCCGGTCCAAACCCGCCCGGTTCACGGGTTGGCACGGGTCGGGTTTCACGGGTTGGGTTTGGTTCGGTCAACTCAAACCCGTTCTCAACCCCCGGTTCCACGGGTCCACGGTTCGGTCCGGTCCGGGTCCACGGTCCGGTCCGGTTCTTTTTTTTTTTGCTGTTGTTTTTTCTTCTTTTGTTTTTGCTGCTGTGCAATAATTTTTTTTTTTCCAATTCAACAAGTTTGTTATTTGAACTCAATAATTTTTGTTATAATAAAATATAAATCAAAATTCACGAAATATTTACAAAAATTCCTTAAATCAATTACTTTTGAAAAAAATACGAATTATTTGATCTTTAAAACCGAATTATTTTAAAACAATAGATTTAAAAACAAAAGTTACCCTCCTCCTTTATTCCGGGCTTGGGACCGGCTATGTAAAATAACATAGACGGAGTTCTAACTTTTTTTTTTGTTAGTAATGTTTCTTAAAAATGAATAATTTAAAAAATAATGGAAATGTTTAAAAAATAGCCAAAAAGATTAAAAGAGTTTAAAAATTTATACCGACAATACTTATCTAGTAGTCGTTGTTCATATACCATAGGTCATTCTCTTGCTCACCGTCTGAATCATCCTCAGGCTCAGGCTCGGTACCGCTTTCTTGAGTTTCGACACCGGATGTTGTTTCTTTAATGGATTGATGTTGCATGCGAGTTTCAGCATCAATCAAATCTTTCAAGCACACAAGATGCTCGAAAACATTTAGACCCAACTTACTGCGTTTATCGGAGATGATCATGTTCGCCGAACTAAAACACGATTCGGAAGGGACGATTGACACGGGCACGGCAAATATATCGTGGGCCATCGTCGCGGGCCATCATCGCCAGCATTGGATAGGCACTTGCATTCCTCCTCCACCAATCCATGAAGTCAATGGATTCATCTTCGTTGACCTCCAAACAATAGCTTATTAACTCGTTTGTGTTACCTTGGGATGTGTGCGGGTCGTCATCATCCTGAAAATCCGATAACAATCCACTACTGCTGTCGTTCCTGCAACTATTAAAAAATAAAAAAAATTAGTGGACAAATAATGTAGATATTATAAATAATAAAAAAGAAGAAAGTTGAAATAGAAAAGTGCCGAGGACACTTTAAACAAAATGCATCAAGGATTGTTAATTTCTAACCATTGAAGCTCTAAACCCTTAATGTATGATAATATAGATCATGCATGTAATGATAGGTTTCAATTTTAACCTTAATTATTTCATGAAATCGAGAATTTGCCTTTATCAAATTATATGGAATTCATTGGAGGATATCCACAAAATTTGGACCATCTATTTTATATAGGACGATTTAGATCAACTTTGATTGTATAATTATTTTTTATTAGTGCGTTTTGACCGATTTTATTGATATAAAATTAATTTTAATACTTGCTAGATATGAAATGAACGATTTAGATTTTGCATATACTTTCTCTTTTCCCGTTTGACAAGATCAACACTCCGTAGTCCGTCCAACGCCAAGTCTGTTTTCTCTGACAGAGCTTACTCTTTCCCAGTTGAACATCGGAATTTGTGCAATCTATTTCGAGCAAGTTTTAATTTTAGCTGCCTATTTCGAGAAATCTCACCTCAGTTATCTCCGATGGTTTCTCTTCTAAACGATCGCCAATCCTAAACCTCTTCTCCTCTAAATGGATTCCTCCTTCACTGTACTGGAGCAACTCACCGAGCTTGACCCGGCTCGTGTCGCTAACCTCCCGCAATCCACACCAATCACCATCAGATCCGTTGCAATCTCTTTCAGGTCCGACTCCGAAACCCTTATTTATGTCGGTACAGGCGGAGGAAAGTTAATCCTTCTCTCAATTAACCCCTCTATATCAGATTCGGTGCAGTTTGTACAGCTAATTTCAATCGGTTCTCGTCTGATCGAGACAATTTTGGTTCTTTCTGAGATTGAGAGGGTTTTAGTTCTATCAGACGGGAATTTGTACTTGACTGATACGCTTTTGTCACAACCAGTGAAGAAATTAGGGTTTCTCAAGGAAGTGACGGCTGTTGCTAGAAGATTTCGTACAGAGAGTTCTAATTTTATCTCAGAAACTACAGAAAATGGGGATTCTAGCTCTGAAATTACAGAAGACAGCGCAGGGCCCTCTTTGTCAGACACTCATTGTGGTAGTAGTTCCTCTGCAGTTGCAGCAATGGGAAAGAAATTGGTTTTGATAGAGATGATATTGTCCGATAACGATGTAAAGGTACATTTGAAAGAAATACTAGGATTTGATGGAATAAAGGCAATGGCATGGGTTAATGAGTCGATATTTGTTGGTAATTCAAATGGTTATTTCTTAGTTTCTAGTGAAACTGGAAAAAGCAATGATATTTTCACTCTTCCAGAATTTTCCAGAAATCCCAAGTTGAAGCCCTTGTTGCAAGGTGAAGAGGTGCTTCTTTTGGTGGACAACCTGGGGGTGGTCATTGATACACTTGGGCAACCAAAAGGTGGGAGTTTGGTTTTCAAGTGCATGCCCAATGGTGTTTGCCAGTTGGGCTCGTACGTGGTTGTTTCTGGGGATGCAAAGCTGGAGATGTATAGGAGAAATGGTGAGTGCATTCAAGTGGTTGATGTGGGGAAGTTTGGTACAGGTGGTTTGATTCTGGGTGGAGATGATATGGCTAAAGGGGAAATGGTGGCAGTGGCAACTACCAGTAAGGTAGGTAAGTAATATGAATTTAAGAAAAGTGTAATTTTTGTTGCAATTTGTTCCTTTTCAGTTATTTTGCAACTCGGTGGCAGCGACAATATAGTAATAAAATATTGGTACTTGCAAATATCCATTTCCAGTGGAACTTTTCATCTGATTTCCAGCGGGTCGATTTCCATTCCTTTACTCTGTACATAGGAGAAGAATTAAGAAGAAAAGAAATCAGAAAGTAGTTTTCGTAAATATAGGGTTAAATGGTGGTTACAAGTTATATTGCTTTGCTTTTATGGTTGAAACAAATTATAGTTATGTTATGTATTTTAGAATTAAGGGCAGTTGCAAATCTTAGTACCTCAAATATATTTATATATGTTCAAGATAATTTTGAGATGGCTTTTTGCTGTTACGAGAAATTATGGTATTGTCTTAAATTAGGGATAAAAGGTGATCAGTTTTGTGCAAACAGCTGTTTTGAGACTCTATACAAAAGATTGAAATAAATTTATTCTGTAAAAATATCAGGCAGTTATTCCTGTGTGCATTATTAATGTAAACAGAAAGAATAAATAAAAGGTATTCAACAAGCTTCTGTTCATCAGGTTATATGCTATAGAAAAGCATCAATGGAGGAGCAGATCAAAGCTCTGCTGAAGAAGAAGAAATACAGAGAAGCCATCTCCTTGTCAGAAGGTCTCAAGTCAGATGGTGAAATCACCAAAAGGATCTTCTCCTTTGTGCATGCCCAAGTGGGATTCCTTTTGTTCTTTGACTTGCGGTTTGAGGAGGCTGTGGATCATTTTTTGTTATCAGAAGAGATGGATCCATCAGAAATTTTCCCCTTTATCACGCAGGAAAACCGCTGGTCAAAATTGGTATTGTAACTTCTCTTCTTCTTGTTAATATAAACATTTGCTCTTCTTCTTTACTAGTAACTCTTATATTATAATCCAAGAGAAATTAATGTCTCTAGGTACCCCGAAACCGGTACTGGGCCTTGCACCCTCCACCGGCACCACTTGAAGAAGTGATTGATGCAGCACTGGCAAGAATCCAAAACATGATTTTCCTCAAAAGAGCGGGGCTAGATGCAAATTTGGATGAGAGGTTCCTCTTTAACCTTCCAAGTCGAGCGGATTTGTTGGAATTGGCTATAAGAAATATTATCAGGTTCTTTTCATATGAGCCCTTTTATTGTTTTTCTTCTGCAATTAACCCGAGAGAATTAGCCTAATTTGTGTCAGTTTACCAACCTACCAATGTCTTGGGGAATTAAACCTCAATGTATCCTCATATTGTTTGACTTAATCAGCATTGTGCTAATATGCCACAACATATCCTAATTTAAGACTCGAATTTCGTCTTAAATCCACCAAATAAGGGCTGCTTTGTTAAGTTGGATATCAGAAATATCTCCAGGTATATTATCTGTTTCTATTGTAACTGGTTACATCCAATGCAACTTCTTGTTAATCCTTCTTTTGTGCAACATACCCTCCACATTTTAGTTTGATTAACCTTCATTTTTCTGTTAAACGTGTATTAAGCCTTGAGTTACCCAATTTTAGGGTAAATAATGTAAAAACAGTAAATAGAAAGCAAAGAAACGATCCATCATCCGTTGCTTGCATAAGCTCGGTTGTTTATTTCAGTTCCAAATATTTTCAAGCATGCATTAGATTTTGTTTGAAATTGTAAACTTGGCAATGCATGATTTCAACTTTATCGTGTCGGAAGTGATTTCAAGTACGCATTAAATTTTCAAGTATGCAATAAATTTTGTTTGACTTCTCTGTGTAGGTACCTAGTTGCCTCGAGAAACAAGGAATTCTCTCCTGAAGTGAAGGATGGAGTTGATACTCTTCTCATGTACCTTTATCGTGCACTTGATCTTGTACCTGAAATGGAAAACCTTGCCTCGTCAGACAACAGTTGTGTTGTGGTATGTCTTTCTAATATATAATTACATCCTCTTGATCCATGGCATGTGAAATTTTACCTGACCTGAGATAAGTGAAAAATAAATATGTAGCATATTTTTCTAGATCCAGACCCAAGAGCCATGTAAACCAAAACTGAACCCCTCATGTCACAGAAAATATCTATTTTTAATAAATTCCTGTTTTGTGTATGCAATGCCTAACTTTGTTGTATCCCAAGGTTACTCAGGTTAGTTAATATTAGTGACATGGGGTAGAGCCTACATTGGTGCCTTACAGAAGTATTTTTGTAGCATAGTCCAAATCTGGAAAGAAAGTTCTTTATTTCACTTAAACTACAGGAGGAGTTGGAGGTGCTTTTAAACAACTCTGGGCACTTGAGGACGCTTGCGTTTTTATACGGAAGCAAAGGGATGGACTCTAAATCTGTTGCCATCTGGCGTCACTTGGCTAGAAATTATGCAGCCAGTCTACGGAGAGAAACTGCTGATACTTTAGAACGTGGCACTTCTAGTGAGAGAAAAGCAGCTGAAGAAGCTTCAAAAATACTTCAGCTGTCATCAGATCAAGACCTTGTTCTAGAGCACCTTAGTTGGGTTTGTTTCTTACCATTGTTTTTGTTGTTTTGTTTAAAATGTCCATGTTTAAACTGGGTCTCAGATTAACTGCCCATACCCAAAGGCCTGTGTTGATGCTGGTCAAACCTGCCAGAACTTAAGACCCAATTTACATTGAACGATGAAATTAAACAAACACTGCAAACTAAGAAGGACATAAAAAGGGCTAAATGTGGCCTTACCTGCACCAAAATGTGATATAATATTCTTATTTTACTGTAAAGCTCTTTGCTGAAGACTGTTTGTCCTTTTCCTTTGTAGATTTCGGATATCAATGAAGATCTTGCTGTAACAATTCTAATATCTGAGAAGAGAACTGATCAGCTTTCACCAGGTAAACTGTTTTGCCAAAGTAATAACTCTTGGTTCAAAGTAGCAACTACAGACATGTAAAGGAAGAGTCCTCATGGTGACAAATATAAAATAAGCCCTACTTCAGTGATAGAAATTAAAAGCGAAAACTAACTGAAATAATTGGTAGAGCTGATTGCACTGGTATTAAATCTAAGACAGTTAACCTTGTTGCTAACTAGTATTCCTTGCTCAGAGAGTGTACTGGCAGCGATTGATGTGAGGAAGGTTGCAATTCGCCAAAGGTATTGTCCTTTACTTCTGTCAATTAATTGTTCAGAAAATTCCATTGAACTTTATTCCGATTCCAAATATTTTTTCATGTAAGGTTCCTAACTTTTTTTTTTAATTAGAGTGGTAGGAACAGACATCAACTCAATGAACACAAAGTCACAAACTTAATCAGAAAGACCTCAGGCCAAAGAACCTGTTTCTACCCAAAAGTATTACTCTAAAGACAATACCAAATTTTTTGTACCCTAGATGCTTGCATGTTTGTTGGAACAGGTACTTAATCTGTAATTAGCTTAACAAATTTGAATAGAGCTGCAATTTAATGAGCTTTGGTTTGATCAACCCATTTTTCTGCAAGGAAACCTCAGTGTGATCAAATATGTTTTAAAATTATTCTGAAGTGCATAACTAATTGCTGGACAAGCCTAGTCAATGCAAACAGAGCGCAAAAGATGGAAAAGAGATTCTTTTTCCTATTTTTGGTACTAAACCTGAGGTGCAAGGCAACATCATTAAGCTTTATAATAGGACCAAAAGTTAATAACTAAAGGAGGTATTTATTCAACAATTTTGTTGTAAAAACTAAGGATATTTTATTTCATTATCGGGTGTATTTAGTCATTTTTCATCAGATGATATGGTTAATTAGTGGATATATTGACAGTTCATTGTAAAAAGAACTTTTGGTTTAGCCCTGAACTAAAATTGGAACCTCTCATGGCAGGTACTTGCAATGGTTGATCGAGGATCAAGAGTGTGATGACCCACGATACCACACTCTCTATGCCCTCTCTCTTGCCAAGTCAGCACTAGAACAAGTTGCGACAGGTTCTGACAGTACAGACGAGAGAAGCAATGGAAACATGTCAGAGGATTGTAATGATGAGGTTGAAAATGGGTACAAGTTTTCAGTACGAGAGAGGCTCCAATTATTTTTACAGGCTTCTGACTTGTATGATCCTGAGGAGCTGCTTGATGTAGTAAATGATTCTGAGTTATGGCTTGAAAAGGTTCATATTAACTTATTCTGAATACATGCTTCTTTTTCTGTCTCAATTGCAATAAGTTATGCAGTTAGGTGGAAGTTAGCCTAATCGTACCTTAATTATTTCAATATTAATACTTGTTAATCTGTTGGCTTGTATATGGAGTAACTTATATTTTGTAGAGTTTTGTTATTTATTAAAGTTTGTGGTTCAGTATGTCTAGTTGTATTTCTTTATTATGTTAGTAAAAAAACTCGTAAATAAAAATATGTAACATCTATATTGCATGTAGAAATATCTAGTCAGCTCAATATCTAATACGAAAAAAGAAAGTTTGTAATGTTAATAAGTTCCCATATATACAAATCCAGGGTGGATGCTTGGTATTGAACTATTTTTTTATCATTTTGACATGAAACTGATGTGTCAGGTAATATTTTGGTTTTAGTCCCTGATCCATAGTTCCAAAATTATTTTTCTTGCTCAGGCAATATTGTACAGAAAGATGGGACAAGAGAACATTGTTCTTCAGATTCTGGCATTGTAAGAGTAGTAAAGCTTTCTCTTTCTCCCTAACCTGTTTCCTTCTTGGTTCAACATTTCTCACTTTTTTTTTCTTTTTTTCATTTGGAAGAAAGCTGGAAGACAGTGAAGCAGCTGAACAATACTGTGCTGAAATCGGACGAGATGATGCCTATATTCAGTAAGTCTTTGTTTTGAATCCTTCTTATCACCTGTTTTGGATTTAATAGCATCTTAAAAATGAAACGGAAGTTCCCATCATTTTTTTGGAAAACCTTCCCTTCAGTCAGTCACAACTAAGCCCTAAGGTAATTTATAAAGATTAGATATTTTAATCAGTATCTGATTTAATACTGGTAGCGCTTAGTTATTATTGTATTGGCAGAAACTCAACCAAGACTTGTTCTGTGGTTATAATTACCTCTAACCGTCTCTCCTTAGTTTATAGTGCCCTCAAATTCATCTTTTCTGAAAAGTAGTTCTTTTCCTCAACATTTGCTTCTTTATGTTTGTTAGGTTATTAGATTTGTATTTGGACCCTCAAAATGGAAAAGAACCAATGTTCTCAGCTGCTGTGCGTCTTTTACATAATCACGGCGAGTCTCTAGATCCATTGCAAGTTTTGGAGGTATCTTTCTTTTCATTTTGTGTTATTGTATTGTATTATTTTGTATTCCCCAAATGCATAGATGTGTAACAAACTGGTCAAGACTATTACTGGCAAGAATGACCTAGTAAAGAAGAAAAGGGGTCATAGCTGGTAAAGAACAATGTCACCAAGGCATTCAATTTCATATGTTTTCAACCCACCTTATCATTAAGATTCTTTTTCTCATCTTCTCATATTTTTATTAGTTCTATCCGTCTTTTCCTTTCTTCTATTGTAGAGACTGTCACCAGAGATGCCACTTCAGCTTGCCACAGATACAATTTTGAGAATGCTGAGAGCTAGGGTGCATCACCATCGCCAAGGCCAGGTAAGAATCATATTTATTGCTCCCTTACTTTATTGCAAAAGAAGCTTGCATGGAAAAGTTCTTCACTGTAAATGAAGCGGTAGATGTACTTAGCATTTGGCATAAAGCAACATGGGACTATCATATACAGCAGTGACCTTAGAACTTCTCTTTGGGCTTATAATATTTATTGCAGGATTTTGGTTAAATTGAAGTCTAGTAAGTTTACATTGAGAACAACCCAAATTTTGTGGCACCGAATGTTAATATAAATTTGGTTTTTACTTTTTGTGTATATGGTTAGATTGTCCATAGCATGTCAAGGGCAATAAACCTGGATGCCAAGCTGACAAGAATGGAGGAGAGGTCTCGGCATGTGCAATTAAATGATGAGAGCATGTGCAATTCATGCTATGCCCGACTCGGCACCAAGCTGTTTGTGATGTATCCTGACAACTCAGTTGTCTGTTACAGGGTAATATACTAAAATCAACTTGATAGTTTATCCTTTTTTGATGCTCGGGTATTGCAATTAATGAAGAAAAATATATAGTTTGATTTTGTTCAAGTACTATTTTGAGCCTTCTAATTGACTGAGGTGGTCAGATAGAATGGAAAAGATGGGGTTCTAGGGAAAGAAATTCTGGGAAAAAGGTTTTGTGGGGCCATTACGGTGGAGATGTGCACAGTTCTCCATCCTCCCCAGTCCAACCAGGAAAAAAAAGAAAGAATAATAAAATAATTTAAACTGAGTTAATAATAGGACACGTGGTTACTGATATCCCTTGCTTCTCTATTTTCTATATTAATCATGCATACTAATTTTATTGTTATTTACTCTTTTGGAACAGTGTTACCGGAACCAAGGTGAATCAACATCCACAAAAGGCCGCAATTTCAAACAAGATGTCAGTTTCAGACCAGGCTGGCTTGTAACAAGATAGAAACTAAATTTTTCAGGTGCTTAAGATATAATTTTGGATTTTTTTTTTTAAGGCTAATGGCGGGTGTCCCTTTGAGCCCATCCTTAGACATCTTTTAGCTCCTATGGTAGGAAATTTTGTCGGTAGTTGTGCATTCTCTGAAAATTTCTTGTATACTTGACAATATTTATAGTTGTTTCAATAAGATTATTTTTTGCCCTGTTATACCAAATTTTTGCTCATAAAACCATTGAACATCCAGAAATATTAGACTGGAGAGATTTGTGGGTAGAGAATGGAGATCTTTGTACACAATTGAAACTAGAACATCCCTACATGAGATAATTCCAGCCAAGCGATTTTAATTTGGCCCTGCCTTAGATGCACTGAGGGGTCTTTGAGATTCGTGCTATATTAAAATAAACGACCGGGTCTTATTCTAGCAGGTCAGGTTCATTGAAACTGTCCATAAGATAAAAGTTTTATCTTTCTTCGATTGGGGAAAACAAATATTGCTTATTTATTATTTTTTTCATGAGTTAGTATTGCCTTCGGAACTGGCCAATGGGTTGTTCCAAAGTTCACCGTAGGTTACTTGAGTGTAGGGATGAAAATGTGTTATATTCGGCTTGGTACGTATGAAGCCTGAGCATGGCCTGGTCTCAGGGATTCTTAAATTGCTAGTATACAACTACGTCTAAATTTTTTTCCCCCAAATTTATACCATATTTTAATCACATAATTCTTTAATCAAGTTATAAAAATAAATAAAAGTATATGATTCCACGGTACATTCAGTGTACAGTGGTGAAATGAACCTCATATGAATTAAAATTGCACTACTGTTTTCTTTTACATTATTCCGAAATAAAAATTATGTATTACAGAGTGAATTAAAATTTTAAATTGAGATAAATACTGTCAAGTAAATACAATGTCAACAAATCTTTTAGAATTTTTAATAGATGATCACTAATTAAAGTAATCAATTTCACGTATTAAAATATGTATATCTCACATGTTATTGAACATTTATTTATAAAAAAGTAAAATAATTTTCAGCCATATGTTCAAATCTAAAAATAATTAATAATTGCTCCAACGATTGAAAATAACTAATGACGTGCCATGTCTTAGAACTTTTGAAACTCAATGAATGTAATTTATGAGTATAATTTTAGTTGTCATGTCATTATCTGCCGCTGTGGCTTACAAAAAAAATGTTTTCTCATATATCCTTTCTTTCTAGAAAATATTTGCTTTGGTTTTATATATATATGCAATTCCATATTTTATGTAAGAATATCTTGCTTCGCTTCTAGCGACTTAATCTTTTCCTTACCGGGCGGTATTATTTGATACTATAAAATTGTAACACGCGAAGGAACTAGTTCTGGTACTTCTAATAAATTGAATAATATATAGGGGCTATATTGAATCTACAAGATGAACAAGACCCAGTCAAAAAGATTCTAGACAAATTTAGAACAAGAAAACTAATTAGTGCTAGATCAATAAAAGTTGTTGGCAGTATAATGAAAAAAAAGTTGAATAATTAAAAAAACATGATAATAGAACTTCTACAGGATGAATTTTAAGGACGTACCAGCAGGGCTTTTTACATGTATAATTAATTAATTATATGTTAAACCCTATATTATACAGAAGGAAAAAAAGGTAAATAAAATGGTGCTTTATTATGAAAATAGGTAGAACATGCCAATATGTACTCCTTTGGGCGATAAAGCATCTCTCATATTTTATCATATATTGACTTTTGTGCTATGCAAAAAAGTCTATTAATAAAAATTGATTTTGGAAGTCTTAGAAGAAATCTTTCCTTATTTATTTATTGTAAGAAGAACTGATCAAACTGTTTAGAGATTTGACATCTTACTGTCCTGGTATTCTGAGAATTTAGGAAACGCCTATATATGGTGAGTTTTGGCTCTCTACATGTGTTCTTAATCTGTTGATCAGAGTAGCTACAAATTAATTCATGTCCATTTCCTCATCCAATCTCATCTTCTCAACATTTCATTTCTCCTCCAGACAGTTCGCTTCTACACACAAAAGAAACGGAGTACCTCCATGGCGGCAGGTTCCCTATCCTACTCTCTTTCTCTCTCCACCTCATCGAGGGAAAACCATCGCTCAATCAATCCTTAGGTTAGTCTCAACTTCATGAATTGAGGTTATTTCCAACTCCATCATCATCATCATCATCACCATCACTCATCATCATTTTTGGACTTATAATGGAAATATACCTGATTTTTGTTTCCCTTGGTATAGTCATGAAGCAAATTATGGAAATATAAACTCGAGGAAGTCACCGGAGTGGAAAGAGGAGCAAGAAAATGAAAACACCAAACAATGTAATCGCGAGACAGCAGAAGAACATAAAAAGGAGTCTATAGAGGCTGAATCTATAGAGGAACATAAACAAGGTAAATGGGCATTACAGCCAGATTTAACGATTAAAAGGCGTGTGCATTTTGACGGTCGACCTCTCGCACAGGTACGCATTAATTTAAAACATGAAGATCAAATGCAAAAAAGTGCCGTATACTGGACAGTAACTCTGTGTACTTATGCAGAATTTGTAGTAAATCTAAAATACTGGACAGTGATTCTGTATACGTGCAATAGATGAGAGGTTTCAAATCGGCTTAATCATTTTTGTTTCCCCACCTCTTTTTTTTTCATAAATACAGTTAATCAACAAGTCTTTACTGTTACAGTTTAAATTGGAGGAGGAGAAACTAGATGTACCAGTGCAATGCCACTACTACTACAATACATTGCATGATGCTATTATTGAAGGAAACCTGAATGTAATTTTGGATTTCTTAGAAAGCTCTCTGGAGGCAGCTCATACCAAGATAACAGAGAGGAAAGAAACAGTGCTCCACATAGCTATCGCTGTACAGAAGAAAAATCCAACATTTATTGAGAAGTTGCTGGAACACATACCACAAGAAGCATTGTTCACTGTGAATAATGAGGGAGAGACGCTGCTTCATTATGCGGCAGCACATGGAAATTTGGAGGCAGCACAGCTCCTTGTACAAAAGTACCAAGAGTTGCCAAATTTGATGGATAACCACCTCCGATATCCTATATATCATGCTGCCAAAAATGGGCACAGCGAACTCGTTTCTTACTTGATGGATATGACGCGAGGGTTTTCGACACTTGAGAATGGATCAAGAGCAGTGCTCTGATATTACTTAATTCAATCAAATCTCTGTGGTCAGTACACCATGTTAATTTCTTATAGATCCAATTCCTTAATTATGGGTTTACATAACATTTGCATTAACATCCGAATTATTTAATTTTGCAATAGCACCAACACCAAACACCAAACACCAAACACCAAACACCAAACACCAAACACCAAAACAGGTTTAGATCAAGCAAATATTAAAAAGCATTGGTGGTTTCAGCTGCAAAAATGAGATATATTAGGTGTTATTTGTAATCATGATATTGAATTCAGTATAGTTTGCAAAAATAAGTAATTAATAAATTATTTTCTATGGTTTATTTTGTGTGCTTCTCTGTGCTAACTTCTATCACTATTTGCATATTTCTGTTCAGTGTTGAAGACGAGGCCGTAAAACTATTCAACCTTCAATAAGATGATTCAAAACCTTTGAAGTTTCAGCCTAAAAAGATGTAAAAGCTTGCAGTAGGCCATGTTCTTCATCGTCCTCGCCGACCACAAGAAGCCGTGTGTCATTGGAGTGTTATTTTTTATTTTTTTTTTCATTTTATGTGCCTGTCCTTCTATTTGCCATCCATCGCTTGTCGAAAGAATTGAGTGCATATGGTCCTGGTATTTTACATTAGTACTTTAGTACAATTGCTGGGTATATATTGTATGCTTTTTTAACTACTGTAAATTTTCTCTTGAATTAATCTTAACAGGAGCTCATGCTTTTAGTTTTAATCATATATCTGCGATTTGATCTCCATTGAGATGTCGTTGTTATGGGATTTTAAATAGAATTCTTTGTAATACGGAAAGAAAAGTTTAAAGCTGCTGGTTTTCTCACAGCTATATATGGTGCTGTTAATGACAGACCTCGGCCTCATTTTATGAAAGAGTAGCTTTTATAAAAAATTATGTAAAAATCAAGGGCGTAAGACAAATGGCAAAAATGATTGTAATTGGATTTTAAACCTTAGCTTTATTGAATGACTTGGGTTTATATAGAGCCCTACAACGCACTCTTACAAATAACACCCTTAACAATTTCATAATGGTCTATATACCCATAGACCCCTAAAAAACCCAAAAATCTGAAACATATAAATATCTCAACACTCCCCCTCAAGATGAACGAAAGATATCCACTAAACACATCTTGTCACATCCTCTAGCTAGATCTAACGAACCGAGCCCCTTAGTAAGACAATCTGTCGCCTGGCCTTCAGTTGGAATATGGAATATGGCCTAACTCCAGTAGCACATTGTTCAACTTCTCCTTAATAAAGAACCTATCGATCTCGATATGTTTGGTTCTATCATGTTGCACTGGGTTGTTGGCGATGCTGATGGCCGACTTGTTGTCGCACCACAACTTCATTCTGGCTCCTTGATCCAGCTTTAGCTCCACCAACATGTTTTTCAGCCATAACAACTCCGCAATCCCCAAAGCCATAGCTCTGTATTCTGCATCCGTTGTTGATCTTGCCACCACAGACTGTTTCTTGCTCTTCCACGAGACCAAGTTGCCTCCTACAAAGATGTAGTAACCTGAGATGGATCTCCTATCATCAGCACAGCTAGCCTAATCAAAGTCACAGTAGCCCTCAATGCTCATATAGCCATTCTTCCTGAATATCAGCCCTTTTCCATGAGTACTCTTTAGATACCTCAGGATCTGATACACTGCGTCCATATGACCCCTTCATTGGGTCATGCATGTAGCGACTCACCACGCTCACTGCAAAAGAGATATGGGGACGCGTGTGACTTAGATAGATCAACCTACCTACCAACCTCTGGTGTCTGTCGCGATCAACTGGTTCTTTGGCCTCTGCACTCAGTTTGAACCTTTGGTCGATCGGTGTCGCTGCAGGCTTGCATCCCAGCATACTTGTCTCTGTGAGAAGATCTAGTGCGTACTTCCTTTGAGAGAGAACAATCCTCTCTGCTCCTCGAGCTATCTCGATCCCAATGAAGTACCAAAGCAAGCCCAGATCTTTCACCTCGAATTCTTTGCCCAGTCTCACCTTGAGTTGAGCAATCTCCTTCTCGTCGTCCCCTGTGATGATCATGTCATCAACATACACCGCAAGCATAGTAGTGTGACCCTCATGTTATCAAAAGAATACGGTGTAGTCAGCGTTGATATGCTGGTATCCCATACCTATCATAGCTTTCCTGAACCTGTCGAACCAAGTTCGAGGAGATTGCTTCAGCCCATAAAGAGACTTCTTCAATCTGTAGACCTTGCCCACTGTCTGGGCTGTGCCAAATCCTGATGGTATATCTATATACACCTCCTCCACTAGATCCCCATGAAGAAATGCATTATTCACGTCTAGTTGGTGTAGTTTCCACCCACCATTCACTGCCAGAGAGACCAAAGTCCGGACAGTGGTCATCTTCGCCACTGGTGCAAAGGTCTCATCATAATCGATGCCATAGGTCTAGCTATACCTTTTTGCCACCAATCGTTCTTTGTAGCGCTCAACCTGTCTTTTTGGACTCTGTTTCACTGTGAAGACCCATTTACATCCAACCGCCCTTTTCCCGATTGGTGCTGGCACTATCTTCCATGTTCAGTTTTTGTCGAGGGCCCCAAGTTCCTCGTGCATGGCCGCTTTCCACTTCAGGTCCTCAACTACCTGCTAAGTCTTGGGTATAGAGACAGTGTCCAATGATGATCTCGATGAATGTCCCAAAATTTCATGTATTGCAATATGTATATATTTCACATGTTAAAGAACATTTATTTATAAAAAGGTATTTAAGTTTTAGTTATATTATCAAACTGAAAAATAATTTATGATTGTTCCAACGATTGAAAATGACTGATGGCGGGACAATTTTTTTAGAAATTTTGAAACACAATCACTATTGTCATGCCATTATCTGCTGCTGTGGTATACAAAAAGAAAGTTTCCTCCTAGATCTTTTCTAGAAAGTTTTGCTTTGGTTTAATGAAATTCCGTATTTTTTTATTTCTCTTCCTAATTAATTTATTTTGTAAAACAGATATAAAACTTCTAAAGCATGAACTTTAAGGACGTGCCAGCAGGGCTTTAATAAATTAACCATGTTACATGTATAATTATTTGATAAACACACAGAAGGAAAGAAGGTAAATAAAATGGTGCTTTATTTATTTTTTAAAGTCTCAGAAGAAATCTTTCCTTATTTATTTATTGTAAGAAGAACTGATCAAACTGTTTAGAGATTTGACACCTTACTGTCCTCGTATTTTGAGAATTGAGGGAACACATATATATTCTTGATTTTTGAGAAGAAAATAACTGATTTTATGATTTATAATAATATGATTTCAATCTTTTATCCGGCATCTATTTATAGGCTACAAAATTTAAAAGACCATTAAAATATTTCCTTTAACAAGATTTACTATATCTGTTAATTAATACTTATTGATTTTTAAATTAATATTTTATTAATGTAATTGACATCTAATTGATTTTCTATTAATGTAATTAATCTCTAATTGATATTTTTATCTTCAACAATTCCCTTTAAGTTGAAATTAATCGTAGAATCTAAGTTGTGTGTAATTATTTTTTGTTGATTCTTTTATCAAACTTGCTTGCATAGTCGCACTTTACCGCTTAGGTGTCAATCTTTAACTTTTATTTTTTTTTCAAACTAGCATGTGTCTCTTTTTCAACTAGCATTTGTCTCTGCATCTTGTTGCTTGACTGGTTGTTCTAACTCTCTTAAACTGGTTTGTGTCTTTTGCACTTGCTCACTTGAGTGGTCAGATCTTTAAAATTATGAGTGTTGAGGAAGAAAAAAATGTCTTTGATTGTTTTTCTTTTTTGATATTCCTTCTTCTTCTTCTTCTTAATTCGTTTCTATCAAATCCTGCTATAATACCATGTTGATTTTGATCTAGTTTTATGATTTATGATATAATTTCAATCTTTCACCCGGTGCGTATTAATAGGCTACAAAATTTAAAGAACCATTAAAATATTTCCTTATTACAAGATTTACTATTACAAGATTTCAATCTCTCTCTCTCTCGATCTCTCCTCTTCATCGAGGGAAAACCATCGCTCAATCAATTCTTAGGTTAGTTCCAACTTCATGAATAGGTTATTTCCAACTCTGTATCATCATCATCATCATCATCATTTTTTGACTTGTAATGGAAATATACTTGTTTTGGTTCTCTTGAGTCTTGATATAGTCATAATGCACCGGAGTGGAAAGAGGAGCAAGAAAAAGAAAACCCCAAACACTGTAATCATGAAACTGAAGGAAAACATAAAATGGAGTCTATAGAGGCTGAACTTATAGAGGAATAAAAACAAGGTAAATGGGCACTACAGCCGAACTCAACGGTTAAAAGGCGTGTGCATTTTGACGGCTGACCTCTCGTACGAGCATTAATTATTGCTTGTAGTACTTGAGTAATCAACCCCACAAAGGCACAAACATACTGACTTCTTCCAAGATAGAAAATTAAACATGAAGATCAAATGAAAAAAGTGTCGATTTATGCAGTATATTTTATATTACAATAGTTCTGTATATGAATTAAAATAACACCAACTAGCTAGGAAAAACATCACACCAATACACCATGCCATTTGCAAGTTATTGAGACAGCCACCCGTTGGTAAAAGGTGCACCCAATTTGCAAATTATGATGGACATGAGTAGAGCACATTGAAGTCATTATTTCTTTTTTTTTAACTCTTGGCAGTGGTTGGGCAAGTTTAATTTTCATTAACTAAAAACGTAAAATTAAATCTATCGTTCTACATTCAGAACATCATCCATGCACGTACATCAAACTGCATCAACATCTAAAAACATTTACATCTAAACATCAATATCTAAACCTTAATATCTAACAATACAAACAACTAAAACAAAACAAAAACCCTCTCCTTCGGTGGTAGACACCGACTACCTTCAGCATCGGCTGGCGAGTGACAGGAGGACATTATTTCTACATCGATTAAACTAATCTAATGTTTTCTAAAATATAAAAATAAAACTAATTAGCCAACACTACTAAAACCAAACTAAAATGTTCTAATTATTCTTGATAGGTAATCCACAAAAAGTAAATCTGTGCTAAAATTTTAAATATTAACTATAGATCTTTTTTAAGTTTCAGGCCAAAATCAAAATGGTTTGTCTCTAGCAGCTTAGGAGAGTCTTTATATCCTCAGTTAACATGCTGAACGGATTAGCACCATCTTCAAAAGATTGCTATTGAAAAATGAAAAAAATTATCATCAATAATGAACTGATTTAATCAAGTATATGTATTAGATTAGAGTATAAATTTATTGCTGGATTTGTGTTTTTTTAGTTTTCTAATTTAATGATTTATAATATATTATTATTACTAACACGAAAATTATAACACTTGTGATCATTAAATCTTTTCAATCAAAAATATATTAATAGTATAGATACTAACCTGCCAAACACTTTAAATAATCGTTAGTTGTTTCATACCTAAAATAGAGGAAACTGTTCAGTTGTGGGCAAACGCTGGGTCCAAGTAGTACTGGTATTTTTCCTTATCTGCTCCCATGGATTGACTTGAAAGCTCCCAAAAGCAATATTTGGAGGTTTCATTGGATTGTTTATTTCTTGTACGGCTTTATCATTGAAGAGCGAAGTTTGACTAACAAATAAGAATACAATATAGTTTAGATTAAGCAAAATTTGTATTAGTAAAACTTTTACCAAAAGAAGAGATTCTTGAAATTTAAAAATAACGAAATTGATAGGTAACCCAAATGCATCAAATTCAACTTTATATGTTATATATATATATATAGCGACAATGATAGTGAAACATACTTTTGATATTTTGGCACTTCATTGTAATTCAATTCCATCACTACTTCCTCCTTCATGTCAACAATTTTTTCAACTGGTGGTTGCATTAGGATTTTTTCTTTGTTTGCCTTTGTCTGTTGAATGAATGGAGATTCTTGTTGCACCAGTGAAGAATTTCCTTCTTTGTGTGACTGCATTTGTACCAGCCCTTGGTTTGTTTGCAGCAGTTTGTTGTGTCCATGTAGCATCTACACACCATTTAATTAAGGTGTATTACATATTATTGTTAGTAAAGATCATTACACTTCTGGTAAGGAGAGAAAAAAATGTTGTTATATGATGTCTTTCTCTTTTATTTTGCCCAAAATCATGTAAGTTCAAAGTCTGGCATAATTCCAATCAATATTCTTTTGTATGCTCTTTTAGGAGGTATGTCATAATAACAACATATTTTGTATTGAAATCCATTATCATTTATAAATTGAACGCATCCCAATTTTAAATTATATATAAATAACATACTGATGGTAGAGACATCGATGCAGCCAATGTCGATGAATTTATGATCAAATGCTCCTGTCATACAAGAGTAATGTCATTGTGTTAGCTAATTCTTTGGTTTTGTTAGAATATTGTTTTGGTAAAATGTAAAAACAATTATTTTAAATCTATTGGGTATAAAAAATAGTGGAGCACAAAATATTGGTCTGGCAATATATATATTTTGGTTTTGGACTGTACATATTGTATCAAAGACAAGATTAATTATGTGTACTAGTGTACGTAGATTCTCAATTTAAGCCTAACAAATATATAATATCAACCCAAATTGTGGAAACATTACAAAAAGAAGAAGAATAAAATAATTAAATATATCTAACACTTTTAAGGTTTGTGGAAGAACTGTCAGTCCAATATATATATATGACATGCATGTTCAAAACATAATTATTATATATAGTGGCGAGAGTTAAGAATTCTGCAATGTAATATATATCAAGCTTATTTGGTTTAATGAAAATAACAAAACAACAATAATTCATAATTTACCTTCCTCTCACAAACCCGGCTGAGGACTTCCATCAACCTCGTCTCACGTTCCTCAAGCTCTTGGTGGGTGTGATGCAATTTGTTTAAGTCACCAAATAAGAACCTTATAGAAAATTATTTTAATCATTTAATATGGTGTTTTTTAAAAAAAAATATTTTTTTATAAATCAAAACAATACCTCTCTAACCAACAACCATTTATTGAGAAATTCGATGATATATTGTTAGGGATGCATCTAATTTTTTTAAATTTATGATGCAACATGAAAAGAGTATATTTTAACTAAAGATCAATGTTCATTAAAACATTGCTTAATAATTAGTATCCTCGAAGTTATCTTCTTAATATTTAATTTGTTTTCCAGTTGTTATTAAATATATATATAAGCTAGCCATGTTTCTTAACTGATGCAAGTTTAAAACATTTACAATAAATACTTTGTTATGTGATAAGGATGTTTAGATGGCTAAGAGAATCAATGTACTTCATAAGTTATATATTGAGCATGATAAGTGCAATGTCCATTAATTGTGGTGAAAATTATTTCGATTTTCATAATTAATGAATGTGAATTTTATAGCCCTCATTAACGAATTTTGGAAGGCCAAAATTTGATATTTGAAATCATTAAATCAATTATTGCAGATTTTAAAACAAGTGAACTTAATTTATTACATACTAATTAAGTAGCAACTAACCTTGTAGTTTCATTCAATTCTTCTAGTCTGGCTTTAGATTTCATCACCTCTTGATTAATATCCTGCAAATAATAGTTCATGTCATAAAGAATATATATAAATTAGATAGGTATATGTATGAACCTAGTAAGCCTCTTTACCAAATATTAGTTGGTTATTTTCTTTGCAGATTCTTGTTGTATTTTCTTTTTCAATTTTTGGTGGTTATATTTATGGTCTATAAAACTCTACGATATGACGTACTGTAATAGGTGATTGTGGTATGAAAAGAGAATAGAACAGAGATCCAATTCAATCATTGGATCATTTAATGCTACATAATATAAAAAATAGTATTTTGATGTAAACATTTGCAATAGAAGAAGTACCTTTGTCGGCGAATCCTTGCTGATTTCAGACAAATTGGAAGTTGAACTTGCTTCATTATTACTGAATTTTCAAGAAAATAATATTTTTATTTAAAAATGAAAATAAATAATTAAATAAATTATATATGATAGAAAAGTTACAATAAATTGGATCAAACAAACAAAAAAGGTTGAAGAAAAAAACTTGCAAAATGTATTCAACAATTTAGCAAAAAGATGTTCAGAACAATCCTCATTTACAAAAATTAACATTTTGATTAATTTGGTAAATGATTTGAACTTTGGGCTTCTATTACTAGTAGTATCAGCATGACTTAATACCGAACTAATTCACGTTTAATAACAAATATGATGTGATTTTGACTTTACCCATCTCTTTTTTCAACTTCTCAGTTTATTATTCTTTCCACCTTGCTTAATTATGAGAGATATCTATTATGCGCTGGTTTTTTAATTAATTCTGGCTTATTTTGTGCTTAAATATTACAAAAATGTCTTAAACATGAGATATAAGAACTAACATCATGACATTTGTTTGTTCTTTTTGTTATCATACTCATTTATTAATTTTGTAGAGTATTTAAGGGCTTTGGAGATGTTTTTAATTTGTTAGGGATATATGCGGAATTTTTCAAAATGCATACCTGCTGGATGCTTGTCTAACCATGTCTTCTGCAGCTTTTAGATTCTCAAGAAATGTAATCCAATTCTGCATTGAATAAATTGAAATATCTTTTATGAGAGAAAAAAAAAGTATATTTATATGCGAAATTAAAAGAATTTCAGTATTATATATCATGAAAGTAATTGGTGCTTTTGCAATCATTTATCTATTAATCTAAAATTAAGTAGCTAGCACTTAAAACATAGTGCAAGTTTTAAGAAAAATTTCGTTGTAGCCTTATAAACTTTGTTCATATGATAACACATGAGTATCAAGATATGTATGAAATTATAAATTGAGGAAATAAATTGAAATATCTTTTATAAGAAAAATGCATTCAAATACTAGCTACTTATTTCATATAATATTTTTTCTGTTTTAATTAAATTAAAAATCAAAATTTATGAAATACAAAATTAACAAATCTTACCTCTTTGTTTGGGATGACCACATTACGAGTTCCATCTCTAAATATCATACAAAACGCAGAAAAATCAATAGAACAAACCAAACAAATCAAATATTAATAATAAAATCTAAAATATTTTTTAGAAAATGATAAAATTATAATGTAAAAATTTGTTAACATTGTACTTGTTTTCCTTGTCTTGATCTGCAGATGTCTTTTCTTGATTTGGGAGACTAAGATATCTGATCAGTACATCCTCAATCCTAGCATATATAACAAAATTTAAAACAACTTCTCTTTAGAGACTGCTTAAACCTCAGAAACTTTATTACTGTAAGAGCATCTACAATGGTAATTGTTTTTAAATTGCTAATCTGATGTGTCAATTGCTAATATAATTGTTGGGTTGTAGGCCAATTGCTAAAAAAGCAAATTTGCTTATAAAGCAAATGATTTCTTTTGGACATGCTAATACTCTCTCTCTTTCCTATTGGCTCTGACTCCTTTGTTCTCTTTCCTATTGGCTCTGATCCAATTTCTGGGATGGAGTGGTTAACAAATGAAAAGGAACTTAATTTTTAAATAGTGCTTTACAGTTGTTTTTAATTTTTTACGGATTGTTGGGTTGGAGATGCTCTAACTAATAATATGCAACAAAATATTAGAAAGAAACATATATGCTTGAGATACTAGGTTTCTTATAAGCCTCTAGCAATTATCAAAGAAAAATATATAGAATGTATTCTACCAACTGCCAAACTAATTGCCATACTTTGAATGTCATTGGAAACATCATCGGAAACAAAAGTATAAACACTTAAAAATATCTGCAATATGCATGCCTTGACAAAAATAATTCAGTTAGAGCTTTGTGCTTAATATTGCACAACGCGCGCAACAACGCATGTGAAGATGATGAATCATGTTTTCAAGAAATAATGAATAATTAGTACCTACGGCGACCCGAGAAGTGGCTCAACTTGCCAGAAGGAGAAAACATGATCAGTGCAACTTCAATATCACATAAAACTGAAAGCTCATACGCCTTCTTGATGAGGCCGCTGCGTCGCTTCGAAAAGGTGACCTGACGTGTGGTTATATTCTCTATCTTCTTTATGGGAACCTTAACCCTACCCATTTCTCTCTTGTAGTGGTGGAATATAAACTAGGGTTTATACAAGCACTAGAAATATTTTTTTGAGAGAAATATATGACGTTAAAGGGAAAGGTAAGATGACAAAGGGAGAGAAAGAGAAAGAGAGCACAAAGCTATGGTTGCTTTATATGTGGATTGAGAGGAGCCTAGGGTTTCTCGCTATCCAGGGCCCAGAAGTTGAATCAATGTTTTCTTCAATGCCTCCATATTTAAAAAAAAAAAAGGTTTAATTATATTGGAAGTCCATCCAATAGTAAGTAGTTCTATATTTAGAAAAGTTATAAAGAATTGATAGTCATATCGGGTCGGATTGGGCTATTTAAGAAACGGATCTTCTCAGGTCAAAATCTATTTTATCGTACGTAGTAGCTGCTGGAAACTGCCACTTCTCCCGAGGGCAGGGAATTGGGTTCCTTTGTTGCAATGATTTGCGTAGCAATCTGTGTGGAATGAGAGATGTTATTTGAACTTTAAGTTAGGTCTTAAGATTTCATTAAAAAATAAAATAAAGATACGGTATATATGTACACATTATGCATGGTAGGTGATCAGCGTGTAGTTCTTTTTTGTCTAATTATGAGATCGACATGACGAAGAAATTAATTGTGTAGTTTACTCGTTAATAAAATATGTTAGTTGCACACTTATGTGTATATATAGTGTATTTTCATATAATTAAGTTTCTGAAATATATAATAATTTTTAATTATATGAGTTTTTTTTATCTCATTAATGAATTCACAATTGAAGTATATATCATTCTGCATTAATAATATTTTATATTATTGGATCTTTTTATTAATAATGCAATATATTTTTAGTTCATATTTAAATTCAGCCAATAAAAAGGCAACCTTTTTATGTGAAGTGTCATATGTGGTGTTTTATTCGCTACACAGAGGATGACACATAGATTGTGTAGGCATTGGAGATGATCAGCTCCAAGAAACTAGCTAGCTAGTCTATTTATTGCATGCATTCCTAATTTTTCTCCAGTTTTATCTCCAAATCGTACTTAGATAATAATATATGCTACTCCCTACTTAGCATCTATATATCATAGAAGCGAAATTTGTGGAGTTATTTCGAGCAAATAAAAAAAATTAATTGTGCTTCTTATATATAAAGATCGATCAGTTTATATATGCTTTGGAGCCTAGGTAGTTATTTTTTTGTATCACTTGGTACTTGGAAAATAATGCAATGAATGAGAAAGCGAGGTAATTAAGGTAAAAGTGAACAAGGAAGCCAAATATTATTCAAATCCGATAAGTTTTCCAGATCTTCTTAAAAAAATTAACTACTTAAATTTAGGTATGCTTATTTTAGTTTCACAAATTTATAGCAATTAATTTAGGAGTATATATATTTCCAGCTTCGTAGGAATGTACTCTAGTAATTCAATGAAATTATAAAGACCCACTTTAGAAATTTAATTATCTTCAAAACTAATAATATGCATATTATGGTCTATATATACTAAGGAAACCTATATTCTTAGGTAGTTTCAATAATTATACCTTAAAATGAATATCAGTTCTATGAATGTCGTCATGTTAACAAGTGATCGATCGATATTCAGACCACTATATTGATTCGTGTCGTGTTGGTCCCTAACCAGTTTTGTACTAATCACTTATGTAAATAAGATGAAATTAATCGTTCATCGTCTTCTTTGACTCTTGTTAAATGTTAATCATTGCTGGTTAATTACGGGATGCCATTAAGAGGATATAAACTTCTTTAAAATTCACGCGAGAATTAAACAGAACAAAGCATATATGTTCTAACATGATACTAATCATCACTAGAGAAAAATAAAATAAAACTCCTGTATATATATCTTTCTTCTTTCTCAACAAAACATACATGTACTTGTACAGTATATGTTATCCAGGTCAGGGCATGATATTTTCTTTAGACAATTGAATAAATTAAAGCATGTATCTTCTAATTATTGGACACATTCAAGGTTTTTCCATTTGCTAGGTCTATGCACTGAGATTAATATCATAATACCAAATGCAATCTTTCTTTCAAAAACACAACTGTAAATTTGGTGAGTCGAGTTTACCGAAACAAACATACAGCATGATAAACCATGGGAAGTTCCTCATTATCTCATACATTTCGATTTCAGGAAGTTCTCAGACAGCAAACCAATTTCAGGAAGAGCAAAATTTTGATTTTTGATTATCATCAACTAGAAAGAATAAGATGAATGTCAAAACTTGTAAACACCTGTTTTATCATTATAAGCACTGGAAAAAAATGAATCGACCATTATCTCTGTCGAACTTGAAACATAATACTTATTGATGTACTTCTTTAATTGATATCCAGTAAATTAGCCAAGACAATTGAGTTTGTTCATTTCTTTCGATAATGAGGCGTAATCCATGGAGTTGTGCATGTTAGTGTCAATGGTGTTAAACTCATGCCTATTCATATCCGACGCTTTCTCCTTCTTGACAACACCAGTAGCACCTCCATACGGTGGTTGTATCGGCTGTTTTCCTTTGTTTGTCAGTTGTAGAGCTTCCAATTTCTGCTCCAGAGGGAAAGAAGCTTCTTCCCTGTACTGCTGCATGTAATACCATTTTAGTATAATAGTATGCATCAGCACATCTCCTTTGATAAAAAAGTCTCACATATAACAAAGTCTTTGTTATTATAAACTCAGTTCCACAAGGCATTTGTGAACTCATTTATATTTCTGTGCAATAATGTGAAATCTGTCTTTTAAATAACAAATTCAATCTGCTAGCTTATTGTATAACAAGATATTGCATTAATATTACTGTAGAATGTAATAATATATGTCAATATCACCTATACAAGATTAAGAGGTTTAAAGATCAATCAACATAATTTATTTCAATTAAACTGGAGATGTTTTGGCCTTTGATCTTATGTCAAACAATATAATTTTATACCCAAGTATTGCTTATGATGCGCAACAAGATCAACTATTTGAATTCTATATATCGTCTGGATCAATAAATAAATTATTTTTCGGAACTTATATTTTTTTCACCATTTCACATGAAAAGTAAATATTTTATATATATCTATCTGGCAAGAAATAACATATACCTCTGTGATAGGCAAAGAAGAGTCAGTTGATGTTGCTGACTTGCTCAACAAATAATTCTGCATGTACAGACAAATAATGCCAGTTTATTAACTTGCATCCGTGATCGATCAGCTATGTCAAAGTGGCCATTAAAAACCATCTCATAAAAGAGCCCTTAGAATATGAAATATATAGGTGCATTAGTGAATTGTGGAGGTAATATATTAAGATCATTTTATTAATGTAGAACCTAATTAATTAGGTCTCAAACGCCTTACCTAGCTAGCTATATATGTGCGAAAACTATGTCAAACAAATGTATCTTTATTACAGCTATCACGAATAACTTGTAGATTTAATAGCATATAGCTTTGCTACAAAATAATTTTGCTCAATATTTCAGATTTCGAAATTTCAGTCCATGTTAAGTATTTATTTTTTGCAATATAACAAACCCATCAGAATTTTTTTTTTAATCAAAATAGGCCAATGGACAAGGTAGATTATGGGTATGCATAAAGTCTGGTTTTAAAGAAAAAGCCCTAGAAACCCTAGCCGCGAGAGAGAGAGAGCGCGCCAAGCCGTCAGCCCTCCTCCTTCCCCTGCACTTGGCGGCGGATCAGGGCGGAGGGGTTGGCTGTTGCGGATCTAGAGTTTTGTGGGGCTTCAATTTTTTAGAGATATCAATGGAAGGGAGGTCGTCTGATCTGCCTAGAGAACTGAAAGGAGGAGTGCTTCTTCGGTTCTGGTCCGACCAAGGAAGGTCTGATTAATGGCTGGACCGGCTGTGGTGACTACCAAGTGCAGCGGCACACCTCCCCGTCACCTGGTCAGATTTGGAGCAGGTCCGAACTGGCGGAGCCAATGAGGAAGGCGAGCTGGTGGAGCGTTGGGTTCCGGTGGCAGGGGAAGACTGCGCTCGGGAGAAGAGAGAAGCTGTGTGTGCGAAGAGAGCGGCGGAAAGCGAGGGAGAGCCTGACTTCAAAGTCCGAACTCCGATCCTATGCGTGTAGCGAGAGGAAGTGCAATTAGGCCTCAAGGTCAGATGCTTGCGAGAGGGTCTGATGCATAAGAAGTGCAATTAGGGGTAGAGTGTTATGTTTATTTCATCTTACTACGATGTACATGTTTAAATTTTGATGTAAATATTTTTTCTTGTCAATGAAAATTGTAAGATGGGTGCCATCTTACCCTAAAAAAAAAATAGACGAAAACTAATCCAAATCCAAGAATCCATCTTTTTTTGTGCTCTCTTCTAAAATTGTTAAGCTGTAAATTCCTCATTGTGGTTATTAAATTTAGCATTTACCCGTTCATCTTCCAAACGCTCTCAATCAAACTACTCCATCTCAAGTACAATTGCAGATTCTGCCCGTTCATATATATTAAATTATGTCCCAAATTCTGTCTTTTTTTAATTATTATATGTTAGTTCTATGATAATTTATGCGATATTAAAAATCAATCATCACTATGTAGGATAGCTTAGCAATATCTTTTAGCAGGCCTCATTGCAGGAGCGATAATCACCATTTAAATTTTTTTGTAGAATTGAACCTTGAGTAAGACCTAGCTAACACAAATAAATTTAAACCAGCTGCATTATCCCATATATATATATATATATTGGTAAAACTTCTAGAGAGATGAATTTTTAGAACTTGACAAACATGGTTTCACAAATCAAGACTACTGAAAAAAGATATCATATATATGTTAACTGTAGTAGCACTATTAATGAATAATGTACCTTTCTCTTCCTAACTTGATCGAGAATTTTAAAGAGTTTTCTATCGAGTTCTTTAAGCTCGAGTGGAGAGTGGATTGGCTTTCTTAGGTCACTGACAAACCTATTAAAACAAGTGGACAAAATTTGTATGGCTTTACTTTCCAAACATGATGCATATTTTTTGCAAATGAAAAGTCAATTTTAAGGATGCATCTGAACTTATAAACATTATGCCACCGCAAGCAGGGAGAAATTTCAACTACTCACCAATGTATTTAGTAAAAATGTAGGATTCCTTCCTAAAAATACAGAAAATTTGTTTAGTTTAAGGCTAATTCTGGCTTTTAGTTAAATATGTTTGATCTGCATATATTTCTTTTTGAGTAAAAATAGGGATCTATGTCCCTATTTGCTTTATTCACGAAGGCAGGTCCAAAACATTTCAGGTTTTGAAATAAAACATGCTTCCAAAATATGAAAACAATTGCTCAAGACATTTTAGCTAAAGAAACAATAAAAAGTAAAAACCAAAACAAAGAAAACAAAAAGTGCCAGCAAACTTCAATGCCAGCGAAAACCAGTAAAAAACCAGAAAAAAAAAAGGAAAAAAAAATAAAAAAACTGAAAAAAGCTGCAAAAACCAGTAAAATCCAGCAGGAAAACCAGTATACCAGTAACTACAATCCGATTTTGAGGATTAAGCAGCGACCCGGAAAAGACAGAACTATGATTATAAATGGGATATTGATTAGCTATGAGATTAAATATTATGTTAGAGATATTTCACAGTACAAGGGGTAATTGCCAACTTTGAGAAAAATAAACGTCTCTGTTAGATTTGCAACTAACCTTTGAATATTCTTCAAGGAATTCAGTCTTTTCTGAAGTTCAATCACCTCTTCCTGAATATCCTACAAATTACATAAAGCAACCCTGATTAACAGCAACTAACCTTTAATACAAATAACCCCTTGATGAATATCCTGCATTAGATCGCATTTTTTTATTAAATTAAAGTAACAATTTGGCAGGGTAAGGACCCAGTGATTAAAGAATTATTTTGCTGTCTAACCCGAATTTTATAATGAATAGCAATAATATCCCCATTTTTGGAGAAATCACGAAACTATGCCTAAATTCTGAACATGTGCGCATTGGAGTAATGACTTAAACTGTTAAACACATGCATAGTTCATAGCTTAACACTAAGATGTTCTGTCTTTTTTCTTTTTGCTTTTTTAGTTTATATCATCTCATGAATACATGTATATTTCAGGCAACATTTTAATTTGAAACGCATGCGATCAAATTTCAACCATAGTTTTTTAATTCTTTTGAAAAGTAATAAGGATATTGTTCCTATCGTTCGTAAAATCCAGTTTAGACAGAAAAAAATTCCTGTTTAAAAGGGAAATACATGGCTAGATCATTCAATTAATCAACCAAGCAAGCACCAAAATGCTAAGCGGAAAACAGGAAGGGATCTAATTGGGTGGTACATGATTAACCTTTGTTAGCACGAGAAGTAAATAGTAGCAGCACAACATGTACCAAGGTACTTTACCTCAGAATCCCAACAACTTTTCGGCAAATCGGAAGTCGAACTTCCCTGTCTATAACATTTAAAGGGAGAAAATATATAAGACAAAACATTCAAATTGATTTAATGTTAAAAAAAGTACAGAAGTACAATTAAAAAAAACTGAATTTTTGAAAAAAAAATATTGCTAAAAAAATTTAAAATCAAAGTTGTCATTAGTTAATTAGTTCTGTTAAGTAATTTGAATTATATAAAATTGATTTATTTTCTCGATGTCTGATGATCAAAATGCATATATACATACTTGGGTGCTTCTCTGGCCATGTCTTGAGTTTTGAGGTTTTCCAGCAATACAATTAGATCCTGCATTGAATAAAATTTTTATTCATAAGAAAATGGAGCAAGTGGTGTCTCTAATGTACGTGTATTTAATAAAGTTATAAATGGTGTTAGGACTTGTGTTTGGTTCCAAAAATATTTGCAACAGTTGGTTATTCATTTAAATTGTCAAGAGCTATTAAACACTGATTTTTTCATCGGACAGGAAAATTTCACATGCTTTAGTAATTTGTGTTGTTAGAAATTTTGAACCTTCGTTTGGCTCCAAAATAATTGCAATAAATTGGTAATGTCTTTATAGTATCATGAGCTTTACGGCACACAAATGTATTATCAAAATGAAATTTTTAGAAGCTCTAGTTCCAATACAAATTTTGACAAAACATCAGAAAAGAAATTGCATTGAGGTGTTGCACTGACTTATCACTAATACAGTTAGTTTTTCTGAAATTAGGGTACAAAAGGCACAAACAAAAAAGGATAACCAACCTCCTTGTTTGGGATTGGCGTGCTGGACCTGAAAAAAAAAAAAAAAAAGGTTCCAAAAGAATATAGGAGAAATTGATTGATCATGAAAATTGAAACAATATAGGTGAAGTTAATACATAGTTTGTTCTTCTGGAAGGCTAAGGAATTTTAACAGCACATCCTCAATTCTAATAAATAAATAAAGAAAAGTCAGTAGATAATCTAACACATATACAAAGAAAAATAAATTGAATCAATTTAAGAAATTAATTAGTACCTGCGATTAGAGAATTGAGTCAAATTGTCAGAAGTAGAGAATGCAATTAGCGCACAATCAATGTCGCTCATGACCGAGACCTCATAGATCTTCTTCAGAAGACCAGAGCGTCTTTTTGAATATGTAATATGGCGTGTGGTCGTGTTTTGTATCTTAGCTATGGGAACTTTGGGTCTCGCCAATTTACTTCCCTCCTGGATATCCATGGAGCAAAAACTAGGGTTTTTGGAATGGATTAGAGAAATTTAGGGAATGAAAGGTTAAATGATGAGAAAAAAAAAGAAAAGGAAGGAAGTTATATATAGAGACATGAGAACGGAGTAGGTCTGATGTCCATCGAATCTGCTTTTAGGTTCAACGAGCACGATGACCGTCTGATCTAATTTAAAATTTGTGCGCACGAACATTGAAACAAACATGCACGAATTTTAAAGCGTTCCGCACGAATCTTAAAGCAAATCAACGGTGATTAAACACATCGAAGCAGAGTAGGTCCGATGCCCATCGGACCTACTCTCAAGTGTAGAGAGATGGGAGGTAATTAAATGAGCAGAGAAAATAGATTCTTTCTTTTTTTGAAATATGGAGAAAATAGATTGTCACATGTCTAATTTTCTTTTGTCATTTGTAAATTTTTGTGACTTAATAAGTATACCATGGAATGGAACAAAAAAAAAATTAGTCCTATAATTAACACATGGTAACATTAATTACAACATAACAACACATGGCACTAATTTTCTGAAATGGGTTGAAGAAAGCAATATAATTAAGAATCAAGCTGTCAAATTTATGAGAAATCAAATTAACATGATGTAAAGAAATTATGTTCCTAAAATGGTGAAATTCTCACTTGTAAATTTATTTAGGTAATCTTAAGGAATATAACCTCTAAACATAGGATAAGTAATTTTTTGGTGTCGACAAACCGATAATCTGAATTTTTTTATAGTTAATATAATTCTGATCCGTCCGTATTAAATTAGTATATCTAAATTCATGTATGATTTATTGGAAAATTTGTGAAAAATTCTTTTTTTACCTTAGAAATCTATTTATAAACTTTGCAAAATTAACCTGATATAAATTAAGTAATCGATTAACAAATTAATTACCTATATAAAGGCTGGAATTCTGCACAGGTAGAGCACTATATTTTTTCTTCCTTTTTCTCCCTTTCCTGTTTGTTTATTTCGTCTCCAATTTCTCTTTGGTTTCTTCTATCTTTGCTCATTGGATCTTTTTTCTTTCTTGTTTTAATATAAGCGTGGTTTTCGTTGGCTTTGGTGTTGATTGTAAACAGAGTTATGTTAAATTAACTTCAGTTCGGATTGGCTGCATGGCTATTTTGTTTCATTTCTCTCGACCTTTTTTTTTTTTTCTCCCAAGTTCTATTTTGCTCACTTCAATTAATTATTTTTATTCTAAGTGAACAAACCCCATTTTTTATTCATAACAGAGCTAGCTTGTGACATACAATTGTTCTGAGTAATATTAGTTTTAAAATTTTAGAAAAATAATACTACGAATTTAGTTTTTTTTTTTTTTAACTATGAATAAAAAACCTGTGAACAAAAACTCAGCTTGTTTTGATGTATAGATTTTTTTGTTGCCGTTTTAATTTTGTATATTATATAAAAAATTTCAAACTAGTTGGACTATTGTGTTTCATGAAGTAAAGGTCATGTTTAATTTTATGTTCATATCTTCATTTTTAAACTCTAAATAGTCGATCCGAACTGTTCAACGTTATCTTTATATTAAAATATATTTAGAGATTAAATTTTTATATTTTCTATAATTATTTTCTACTATTTTTTTAGATATGTAGAAAATCACTATTTTTTATGATCGAGAATCTTCTGAATTAATGAATTTTCTACCTATCTAAAAAATAGTAAAAAAATTATAAAAAAATTAAAAAGTAATCTCAAAATATTTTAATATGGAGATCATGGTGAATAGTTCAAATCGAATGTTCAAAATTTGAAAATAAAAATATAAACATAAAGTAAAACATAGTATGGTCCAAAATAATCTAAATCAATGAATTTTCTACTTATTTAAAAAATAGTAAAAAAAATTTTACAAAATATAAAATTAGTCTCCAAATACATTTTAATATGAAGATCATGATAAACGATCCAAATCAACTGATTAAATTTTGAAAACAAAAATATAAACAAAAAGTAAAACATAGTCTGAACTCTGAAGCACAATACTTCAACTATCTTTCAAACGCATGCAATCCTTTTTCTCGTTCAGCTGTTTGACCAAAGTATTTTGAGAATAAGTATTCTTTCAATAGATGAATATTTTCATTTGTATTTGCAACTATTTGCATCTCCTTGCTTCACTGGTTATCTGGCATTATGAAATATTAATAATCATAATTTTTCGCAAGTACTTAACTAAAGTCAATGGGCTTGATAATTGGGCCATAGGCCCATAGAGGATAAACAAGGAAAAAGAAGAAAGATTGAATGGATCTTGATTTCCCGGAGAACTTCAACTCAGATGGGCTTTCAGTGCTTTTCATTCTTATGGCTGTCAAAACTCAAAAAGGATTTTTGTATATACTAATGAAATCTCCAGCACATTAGTTTGTTTGTAAATTCTACTTTTTATTAATAAATTATTTGGCAGCCTCTGCCAATTCATCAAAACTCAAAAAGGATTGAAATTGGATTATCTTATTCTAGAGAGAAAAGTAGAAATGTAGAATAGGGGGGAAGCAATCTCCATGGGGATTTATTTTTTATTTTTCTGGTGGGTTGATCCCAATTAAAATTCCATATAGCTGTTCGGCACACCATTTCTTTTTTCCAAAATTTCTGGTGGGTTAATCCCAACTGTTCCTATTTCAATACAAATTTTTGGTATTAAAATTCTGAAGTTAGACTTCATTTTATTGTTGCCAATCTCTCTCTCTCCACTATCACATATTTTTTATTCTTCTTTTGTCTCTCTCCACTATTTTTCATTCTTTTTGTATTTTATTCAGTCTCTCCTGTCTTCCTCTATCAAAATTTGATGAGATGAGGGCTATATATATACAGTGCTACTCCATTTATATTTTGAGTTGTGGGACTAATCAGATCTGGAATGATCCGGATTTCACAAATTTCATAGAAATTTAATTTGTACCCATTATTAAATTGTTATGTTGTACATTTTGACGATTTGCCGTGATTTTTATTTTTACCCAAAAAAAAAATTATTTTAATATAAATAACCACATTTTTAAAAGAATTTTATTTCTACCCAAATCGCACAGAATATTTGCGGTTTGAATTGTTAATTCAAACTGCAAAGAATATATGCAGCCTGAATCTCTTTTTTGCCGTACCAGCGTGGAATGAGGGAGCTGTCTTAGGGAGCTGTACAGATGTCCTCCCCTGAATGATTTGTCCAATGATAAAGTTGAAACAAAAGGTTAGAGAGCTGTCTAAATATCACCACCCGTGATAATAATTTTGACCGTGATAATAAAGTTGAAACAAAAGGTTAGGGACAACTTCTTTATTTTTAGATATTTAAAAATTTTAATTATTTTGACCGTGGTTATTTTGACCGTGATAATAATTCCATGATAAAGTTGAATGATTTCACTCACACATTTTAAGTTGTCTGAATGATTTGCCCAATGATTAAGTTAATTTTAATGCATTCATTTTTCAACATTTTTAACCGCTTGATTTGATACTAAAATAACTCGAAAAATTATAAATTTTGCATGTAAACACACAACTAATGAAATAGAACGGTTTGAACGGTTGGATTAACCGTTTGAAGTCGATCCGATAGATTTTGGAGTTGGTGTTATATAGGCCGAAATGACACCAATGTCATATTAGCCGGACTCATTTATACATTCTCTACTTAATTTAGGCTTATCTTTTGCATGCTAACATGAAGCATGATTAGATGTTAGCACAACATTAATTTATACATTCCGGGATCGGGTGGTGATATTAGCACAATCATTGGGTGGTGATATTTAGACACAACATTAATTTATATATTCCGGGATCGGGTGGTGATATTTAGACAGCTCTCTAACCTTTTGTTTCAACTTTATCATTGGGCAAATCATTCAGGGGAGGACATCTGTACAGCTCCCTAAGACAGCTCCCTCATTCCACGCTGGTACGGCAAAAAAGAGATTCAAACCGCATATATTCTCATTCCACGCTGGTACGGCAAAAAAGAGATTCAAACCGCATATATTCTGTGCGGTTTGAATTGTTAATTCAAATCTCAAATATTATGTGCAGTTTGGGTAGAAATAAATTTTTTTTTAAAACGTGGTTATTTATATTAAAATAAATTTTTTTGGGTAAAAATAAAAATCACGGGACGATTTGAGGTTTAAAATATGATTAAATATTAAAATAAATTTCTTTTGTATTTGTTTTTTGGTTAAGAGTCCGATCAGTCACAAAAGAACATGTACATGTGTATTTTACTTCGATCATAGCATTTAATAGTTTAATACCATGTATCAGCAAACAATAATTTCTTTCTTCTGTTGTAGTATTATTAAATATTAAGTAAAACGATTATATATACTTCATTCTTTTCCTGTGTTTTTAATCGACGTAATACAACAAATATATTTTAAATGGCTAAATTTTTTGTTATATATTCTAATATTTGTTATGGCTTGACAAAAAATTAAGAGGAAGAATTTTATTCGTCAGAATCAATGAAATTATTTGTTGGTTCACTGTGGATATCAAAAAATTTAGAAACAAATTTGTATAGATATAATTTTTGGTTTACCTAAATTTACAAAGATAACAATATCTGTAACTAAAAAATAAAAAAAAATTTCTTAGTTTCTATTTTACAAGCTACAAATAGATAAATAGGTGAGAATAGATCTTACAAATTATATAGAAATAATTTTATTTGTACCCATTTTAGTTATATTTTTTATTAGAAATGTTTCATTTATTAAATATTATTATTTAATCTATTTTCCACAACTATTCCCTTGGTACAACTGAACACTCATTCAGTACATTCCCACAATTATTCCCATGCATACTTATGAGCAATGTTTTAAAATGCGGTTTTGTTCATGCATGCCGAAGGCCACTACATACCGCATAAGCGGATTTTAATGAGGATTTATATATGCGGATTTTAAAATGAGAAATCATATATATACATATTCATAAGCGTGTATTTAAATTTATTTCCACATAAACAACATAAAGTATGTCTTATTGTATGTGAAAAATACAATAAATTTTTGCATAATAATCAAATATGATTGTTGCTTCACAATTATAATTAAACTTGCTTTCCACATACAAATTATGTATGCAACAATTATAAAGCCGCATAACGCATATTAGATTTGAGATTTCGAGTTGGATCAGTATAACGCATATTAATTTTGGTTTCATGTGCCGCATATTTAATTTTGCACCCGTATATCAGCATATGCAGTCCATATATGCGGCCGCATATTCAAAACCGCATGAGAGGGACTGCATGATGTTCTGAGCACGGCTGCCGACTGCATAGACATATGCGGTCCATGCGGCCGCATTTTAAAACACTGCTTATGAGTATGGGTTCCCGCAAATAAAAAATTGAGTTTCCGAACCTGTCAAATCACATCATGCACAATCCCTTGACAAATGAATAGGCCCTTAGTGTGGCCAACAACTATGCAAACAACTCGGGTCATGCCAAAAGAGAGTCTGGTTGCTGGTGTGTTGTTTATGGTTTTTATTACTGTAAATTTTGTTTCTTGAGTTATCTTAACAGGAGCTCATGCTATTTGTTATAATCATTTATCTGCGATTTGCTCTTCATTGAGATGGTTGTTATGGGATTTTAAATAGAATTCTTTTAAATACGGAAATAAAAGTTTAAAGCTGCTGGTTTTCTTAGCATTATATTAGTATTAATTGTTGATTGTGGATTTTTTGTTATGGTTGGTTTAAAAATCATGAAAAAAACCAAATAGTATCTTGGGTGATATTTAGGTTGGAAAAATTCCTAACATTGTAATATGTTAATCGAGTAATAAAGAATAGAAGGTAGCAGACCAGCATCACATTATGTCCAGACTTCAGTATTGATAATTGTTTTGTCAATTGTAGTAACTGTTAAACAAGTTTATTATCATTATCACCAATCCTCTTTTTATATAGGCAAAATTCTTTCTCCTTTTATTTTATGTAGCAACACGATTGAGGCTAGCATGTGCTAGGCTCATCAAAAGAGCTTTGTGAGCTTAACTCTAAAATTTATCGGATTGGCTTCAAACAATGAATTCAAACCATTGAAACCGATCTACCTCTCGAGTGATGCGTGTACATGCAAGTTTTTTTAATTTTCAAGTTCATTTAGTACAAAATCAAGCAGTCAAAAAATAAAGGCTTATAAATTATTTTAATTCATTCATTTTTCATCATTTGTTGACCACTTGATATTGTACTAAATAAATTCGAAATTTTTAAAACTTTGTATGTACATGCATCACTCGTGCAGTAGATTGGTTTTACCGGTTTGGATTCGTCGTTTGAAGCCAATTCGATAATATTAAAGTTAAGCTCACCAAGCAGAAAGAGTCATTTAGCATTCCAGCAGAAAAATCCGAATATTTGTACCCATTAATAGATAGAAAAGTCTGTAAAAGAAATTACAGACAACCGAAGACAGTCCATATAAGGTGTGCTCTTGAATTAGAACTGGAGAAGGGAAGCTATAGAGAAGTGGTACAAAACTCTCACAGTTTTGAGAAGAGCAGGGTAGGAAAGAAATATGCCCCTGCTCTCAACCCTAGCCTCTTCGACTCTCATCTTACCCTCTCTAGAGCAATACCAAATGATACCTTTAAAGTTGGTCTTAAAGAACAAACTTATCCATGACAACTTGATACAGAAGACATTTTATTGGGAGAGAGAGAGAGAGAGAGACTATGAGTTGATGAGCCGATCCATCACCAACTGTACAACTGCAGGGGCATCGACTGTGACGGCAACTTTGATTTTAGGCTTGCCTGTCCACTCTGTCATCTCGCCATACCTAAAATAAATACAGATTTCAGATTATTTAACCAAATTGACATCTTGCCAATAGCTGGATACAGTAGTACTAAGCCAACTCCAGTACTTGATTGTTTGTACGCATGTACTGTGTACATGCATCTGCATATGTTTTCGGCTCAAACTTGGCAATAAGAGATGCTCAGATGAAAGTGCCAATAAACTTTTCGTTGTAAAACCTCTCATGCATAGAGATGCATGATAAAAGAAAAGAAAAGAAGAAGGAAAGAAACACAGCTATGCAGTGACCTTTTCTTGGTGTTATCAAAAAGAGTGAGTCCCCTTGTGATGCCGCAAGTTTGAACCCGAACAACTCCTTCTGTGTAAGTCAACAAAGATGGATTTATTGCTGCTACAACTGTTGTTGGATCATGCAGATAAACTCCTGTACATCAAATTTGCACAATCAGGCTAGATCTCATTTCAAATTTGCATAAATTATGCCAAATTCATTACATGTGCCAAAATTCATTATGTACCTTTAATGCTATAGGCCTCACGGTGATATGAAAAATAAACACCTAGGATCTTGCACAAGTACTGACAAAATTTAGAGTTTGACTTTTGAAGCTTTTCCAGATCAGCATCTACAGGAATAATGAAATTTGTAATTATCCTTTCAAACAGTATAGAATTTCTTGGAATAATTAAGGAACAAAGAAATCAGAAAGTTCTCCATAGTATCAAGGAAAACCATACTGGTTGGTACCAATACAAAATGATTTGACTGTGAGCAACAGCTGAAAAGACCAGCGCATGGCGACTAATACAACTGTCTTGACAAGGTAGAACTAAAATCACGAGAAAATAGACTTGTCGAATACAACCAAATTCTTTTCACCAAGCATTGCAAATTCAGCGGGTATCTAACCTGACCAGTGAGGAACCAGACTGGTTAGGCCCCAATTCTACCAAATGGCCAAGTAAGCCTTGACATATCCCAATTAAGCCTTCTATTATGTATAAATACTCAAATAAGTTTACAATGTTCTTGTTCAACCTAAATCAGCCCCAGTGGTGCTCCAATATGTCATGGATCATTAGAGAGGGAAATAAAAAGGAATGAAAACAGAAGGAAAAAGAATCTTATCAGCACTCAAAGACATGACTGATATTTCCGAGTGCATACCTGTTAAAACAACTTGGTGTGTTGTATTTATTCCAATGGCTAAAATATCAGCTCCAGAAGTAAATACTGCATCAGCTGCCTCCGGATCACCAAATATCTGTTACAACATGTGTGCAAGGAAAAAAAGTTCTGTAAATTGCTAAATTGATAATAACATGTTCTGACATAGTTCTGTTTTGAAGGTCAGCTGAAAAAGATACTGCTCCTTAGAATTGTCTTGTCAATTCCTTTCCAAGTACTTGGAGAATAATACTCCAAAAGAAATCTATAGTGTTATTTAGTTATCCAGGATCCATGGAACTTGCATGACTATCAAGTTCTTCAATGTACACTGTCACATGTGATGAAAACAAGTCTTCTTCATTGGTATAAAGGAAAAAATAAAAAATAAAGAAAAAAATCAGCTTGATTATCCAAAATTCCAAACCCCTGAAACAAAGAAAAGAGGTTCCACAACATAGCATTTACACTGCATTGTAAAAGTAGTTTAACAACTTAAGTATAGGCAAAAAGGAGATCATGACACATACATTTGCCTCAGTTGCAGGATTAACATTTCCATTAACCCAGAAAGCACCACCAAGAATAACGATCTGGCCAACCTTCTTTGGAAAAGCAGGGTCTTGTTCTATAGCCTAAAAACAAAAATCAAAGACGTAAGAGACCTCTAGTATTATTCCCCCTGCCCATCCACAAAATGCTAGCTGACTGATCAAGTCAACCTGTTTTAGACTATCCAAAGGATTAACAGGTCAACCTTTTGGGTTAGCATTTCTCCCCACAAAGTGGTTCAGGTCTGATCCAAATTGCCACTCCTTCAAATGATTTAGCATAGCAAAATCTAATAAATAAATTAGAATAGCAGAAAAATAAACAACCAAGGCAACATTGGTGAGTGGGCCTAGTGCGACGACGGTTATTTCTCCAGGATGGAGGTTGACTTGCTCTACCAGAAAGGAAGCAGCTGATTGGTCGATGGGGCGCCCATTCGGCGGTGGGAAGTTTTGGTTCCCCAGCCCGTCGGTACCATGTACAAAGTCGGCGATCCGCAGCTTAGTAGCTTTCTTTTATGTAATTGAGAAAAATAACTACTTATCAGAATGTATGAAGCATGAGCAACTCACTTAATATTATAAAACAACACAAAATGTAATCTTCTGAACTAATTGCAGGCACATGTCCAGTGATGCAATTGCATTTTCACTCATGATATATGAATCTCAAATTGCCACGATGAGATCTTATTTAATTATCCAAAAAGCTTTGCCTGAAATAAACAATATCAATATTTCATTTTTTCTGTTAAATGCGTACCATAAGTGACACTTGAGATCCCTCTGCCACAGGAATGTCGCATCTTCCAGCAACCTCCAACTATCGTTTTCAAAAAAGGTGAATAAGAAAGGATTAAAAAATAAATTTTAACCAGAATTGATATGGCCCCTAAATGATTCTAACCTGATCCATTGGGCTCAAGAATTTCAATTTTGAACTGCTGATCTTACCTTTTGGGTATAATTGGTACGATACTTGAATATCTAAAGAAAGGGATAAATCCCAAGAAAATGGCACTCATTCTGGCGATGGTAGATAACATTGCAGCATAGATCACCATGGGTCAGGTACAACAATCAGAGGTTCCATTTTTTTTATAAACATCTAAAATTAAAATACTCTGTCTGATATAAAATTAAGTGAAAAGCAATTTCAATTAAGTAATTATTTTTTTAGAAAAAAATGAAAATCAACATAAATTGCTTATATACTGAAATATACACTTGTACCAAATGCAATGCATTTCTCGTGGCGAGTGTAGTGTACACATTCCCGTAGATGGTTGTCAGCCCAATCACATCAATCTCTGGAGAATTCAGGGCAACAAATATCGCCATGGCATCATCTAATAAAAGTTTTAGTGTAAATAACTTCTTTTTAATTAAATTATCTTACTCCAAAATACTAACTGAGTAAGTTAGATCAAGATCTCCACACATTATTGGTCTATCCTATATTCCTACATTTATATACTGCCCAAAATCTTCATCTCTTACCAGATGATCCAGTTTGCTTTCTCTTATTATTTTTGTTTTTTTAACTTTTGTCTTAGATGAATGAACAAGTAAAATAATGCGCATGCCATATAAGCAGTCGCTAATCAGATATGGGGTTGTTTTGTCTCATTTAAGCTTTATATCAATTAGAGAAAAAAAACAAAAGAACAAAAAGAAGCCAATATGAACCGAAATTTTGCTGGTACAAGTTGGTATTGGGTGGGACCGAGGGACCAAGGCAGCATCAAAATTCAAATAGTACATCCTTAATTTTACTATCCCTTCCCTACAAACATAAATCTCCTCTCTCATATTCACCATTTTATTAAGTCAAAATAGTGGGGACTACAAAAGGTTTTGACTTTTGACCTTTTGAGTTATTAACTAGAACTCACCCTTCCTTTTTTGTTGCTTTCTGAAGCAGGTTGTTAACTTCGAATTGAAAATCAATTGACAAAAATTCTAAACATCCGTTCTCCAAAAAAATTACTTCTCCAGAAAGGAAAAAGGAAATCTTGAAGTTCACTCAATACATTTGAAATTTTCTCTGATAATACTCGAAAGTACTCCTAAGTTATTCGTCAACAACAAACAAAATCTCATCTTTATCCGCAATTAACAAAATCCAGACTCAATTGAGTGGAGATGGGTAGCGAACAGGCTTAGCAAAATTATAATGCAGAATCACAATTCTAAAAATGAGAACCTCGATTCTATAACATACCGATTCCCGGATCAGTGTCGATTATAACCTTCTTCTTCCCAGCTTCTCCCATTGTTTACTAAGAGCACGAAAGAGAGAAAAAGATAGATAGAAAGAGGTCCACGAAGCGAGCGAGCGAGATAGAGAGACAGCAGAAGACGACACTAATTGGCACCATAAACAGCCTTGTTAAAGGAAATTCATATCACCTAAGGTAACAGAATATTTCTGTTTAGATCCGCACCCCGATCAGAATTCGCACGAATATTGAAGGCCCATATTCTAATCGGACGGTACGTATCTAAACATAAATATTCTTTTACCTCAGAGGATATGGACTAGTAGGTTATTAACTTATTATCTCCCTCTCATTAGAATATGTTTTATGAATCTCGAGTCGGTCGCCTAAAACGATGTCTTGATTCGCTAGATCTATAACGATGTCTAAAACGATGTCTTGATTCGCCTAAAACGATGTCTTGATTCGCCTAAAACGATGTCTTGATTCGCTAAAACGATGTCTTGATTCGCTAAACGATGTGGTACACTGTGCGGTACACTGTGCGATGTCTTGATTCGCTAGACACGCCTAAAACGATGTCTTGATTCGCTAGATCTATAACGATGTGGTACACTGTGCGGTTCTCCGATAAACATATCCCAGTGAGCCAGTGATCGACAAGCGGTTACCGTGAAATAACGGCGAGATCGTGTCCTGTGACTCGCCACGTGCTTTCTTGTTCTGTGCCTGCCACATAGGAAAATAATTTTGAATGCACATGGGCCTCCATGGAGCCACCTATAATCAACCTAATCAATCGCTATCTTGCAAAGTGATTTAAACTAGTGTTGGTAATTTGGTATTGATGCGGATAAAGTACGGATACTATTATATATGAAATTATATTCTAAAAATATTCGGTTTCAAAATTTTATTCGATCTTAGGTACATCGTTTTTATTTCTCTTAATTTGTAATTAGTTGGAACATATAATTTCGATCTATTAAGAAACCAGTTGTCACACTCCTTCCAAATAATATCTTTTATGGTAGCAAGTTGTCATTTTTCAGGAAGAAAAATAGATTAGTTAATTATATTTATTTACTTAGTTTGTAGTTACATAATACTTTACATGATATTTAAAAAAAAAAAAACTTCTTCAAAAGAAAAATAATAAGGAAGGTTTTAATGCCACATGATTTATGTGTCACATAAAGTTACAAACTCACTTTTTTTATTTATGTTTTAAATATTTTTAATTCAAATATCTAATCAAAAGGTTGATTTTATTCATTTTTATGGGTGACTTGTACATAAGACTTTGTGATTTTAAAATTTTATTTTATACTAATTAAGTGATAAATAAACAAATACATTAAAATTAGTCAAATTCGTTAATTTGAACACTTATTAAATAATAAAATGAATTTTGAAAAATACATTAAAATTAGACAAATACATAAGACTTGTCAAATTGGTTTAAAATGAACTAGAAATCATAAAAATATTACGTGCACATCTTTTATGAAAATGAACAAGATCAGTTATTTGTATTCGACATTTGAATTTCAAATTTTGAATATAAATAAAAAGTTAATTTGTGGTATTTTGTGATAATAAATATCTGTGGTATTATGGAACACTCATTATAAATTAATTAATTTCATATAAGATAACTCTTGCCATGACAAAAGTGATAATTACTATGATCTTGATCATATGGAATACTTCTTATGGAGAAAGGCTTGGGTCCGATGTCCATCGGACTCAAATTTGGGTCCGATGGATTTCGGGACCATCCGATTCACTTTACGATTCGTGTGCATAAATTTTAAAGCAGACGCGAAAGTTGTGGGCGCGAATGCTAAAGCAGATCGGGCGGTAAGCGAACCTGTCGAACTCACTTTGGGTCCGATGCCCATCGGACCCAAATTTCTCCCCTTCTTATAAGGAATTCAGATCACCTTTGGTACCGTACTTAGAATTATTAAATTCAGACTGTTATTTAACTGTGACACGAATATAAAAAACGGACCCTCTATATATAAATAGTTAATATTTGAGTAAGGTTATGGTATTATGTACAATGCAGATTGGTCTGTACTATAGATGAATATCTTTATATTTGAAATCCAATAGTTGATCTAAACCGTTCAATATAATCTTCATATAAAAATGTATTTTCAGACTGAATTTTATATTTTTTAGAATTTTCTACTATATTTTTAGATTGATAGAAAATCACTATTTTTGAATTTTAGATCAAGTGATTTTCTATCTATTTAAAATACAAATACATTTTTATATGAAAATCATGTCGAACGGTTCTGATCAACTGTTTGAACTTTGATCATAAAAATATTGATCCATAATACATACCATGCGCTACATAGCACCATAGTCCACAGATGGAGACACACTGATTGATTACTCATCCTGATGAAGTATTACTTACCATATATATATATATGAGTTGGGCTACGGTACTTCGCGAAGTAAAACGAGTGTTTTACTTCACGTCTATATCTTCAATTTGAAACTTCAAAACGTCAATCCGAACCGTTCAAGTTGATCTCCATATTAAATTGTGCTTGGAGACCAAATTTTACATTTTTTGAAAATTATTTACTATTTTTTTAGAATTTTTGAAAATCACTCTTTAAAAAAATCCTGGACCATCAAAAACAACAATTTTCAAAAATTCTAAAAAAATAGTAAAAAAATTCCAAAAAATGTAAAATTTGATCTCCAAGCACAATTTAATAGGGAGATCAATTTGAACTGTTCAGATCGACATTTTAAACTTTGAAATTACAAAATATGAGTGTGAAGTAAAACACTCGCTTTACTTCGCGAAGCACCGTAGCCCAACTCTATATATATATATATATCAATTATTATAGTTAATGTGATTAATGCATGTTTGAGCATCGATCGGACAGTTTGAATTTTTCAATTTAAATTATACAAGTAAGATTTGGTATATATACGATTCTATATGGGCTCGTATAAGATTTTGCGGAAAAAATTAATGTTGCCAAAAAGTTTGAAATAACGTCTGAACTATTCTTTACTTTTCTGCTTAAATAATAACACTCTTCTAATTTTAGAACATCAATCTTGAATTTAATTCAATTAAGTGATAATAACTGATTTAATATAAGAGGAGGGATCCACTTACAACAAATTTGAGTTACAACATTTTACACTATTTCTAGACCATTGGATCTGCTTTAAAAATAGTGCAGATCTGTTGAAATTTTGTCGCTGAAATTATAACTTTGGTCCCCATATGGACTGGACACGTCCAGTTATATAAACCCCCAAAATCCTGACTAATGGAGGCGTCCAGTAAATTAGACAAACGAACCCCCGCTCTCTCTCTCTCGCGAAAATTCTCCAGCAGCGAAAACCTAGTCGCCCCGTCATCTCCACCCCGGCCCCATCCTCTCCTCCACGACCTCGCCTCTCCTCTCTCGGCGCCGCACCGAACCCTCCTCTCCTGAGCCGCTCTCCCTTGCACCCGACTTCGCCCCGATATCCTAAATCGCCGCTTACTTTTTTCTCACCTCAGCGCCTTGCCTATCTCTCTGTTGTCGGAGATCTCAAAAGCACTCCTATTATCAAAAGATCTGGTATTTCCTTGGTACAGTTGGTGGTCGGTACCTATGGTCCGGCTTACAGGGTTTCTCAGCATTTCGTAGATGGGTGATTCTGAGCAGGTACTGCATGATGGTATTATCCTGTATATTTTTTTGAAAATTTGAAAGTTAAGAATTATAACATTGACCAGAGGAGTCCTCATGTCACGACCCTCACCCATGGATGACCATGATCTCCTAATTACCTCTCTGTACCCTTAATTCATACGTATTTTTGAGGTGGTTGGTGATACTCCTCAGTTGCTACTGCTATGATGGTTTCAAAGCTTTAGGGTCTTTACTGGTTTATTGTTTTACTTTGTGATTTTGCAAGTTTCTAAGAGCCTGTTTGTTATTTTCCAGTTTGCATGCTTAGGATGAATCCGTTGCTATTTTGTATAGGTGTTAGTATGAAGCAATGTGGCTTTGAGTTAGTTCTTTTATTAGCTAGAACAAGGTATTTCCTAAATACCTGGTGCTGTAATGAGATTTTATTTTGTGCTGGTACCAGCCTGTTGGTACCAATTGACATTGTTGTTGGTTTTCATGAATAATGGAAATCGGTGTCATCCCACTTTCTTTAAAAGAAAAAAAAAACCATACGTATTTTTTTATCCTCTTTCTCTCGCCGAATTGTGAATTGTCCCATCTGTATTTACTAATTACATGTCCTCTCATACGATAGGTTTTGATGAGTGTTCTGTGTGCATATTAGTCTTCAAATCTCTAAAGAAATATTTCATTAATTACTCTTGTGATCTTGTCAAACCTCTTTCTCTTGCTTGTCAAATCTAGCTGCACTCAAAAACTATGACTTATGAGACCAATTAACTTGCAAGAAACACAATCAATTGCTCTCAATTTTGCAAAGTTAATTACATCAGGAAAGTATTCTTGTCTCCATCATGGAGCAAGATCAGCAAAAACCAACCAAAACACAGCCACATGCTGTTATTTTTATTAAACTTTGGTCTAATTTATTTGATTTTCTTCGAATGAAGATGTGATTTTTCATTTCAATTGACTTTAGTATTGTTTCAGAGCTTGATGTAAGTTTTCATACATTTTTCTAATGCTAATTAGGCACTTTCTTTAATTAAAAGAAATGACGCTGCATATATGCTTTTATTTGTTTTTCCAAACTTTAAAATTTAATTCTGGCCAATCCCCTAAACTAATTTTTTTGTTCTTTTTATGAAATTATAGAGGAACAAGTAATCTACCTCTGTGCCAAAGCTTATTATTTTTGGAAATTTTTATAATTAATTTATGGCATGTGCAACAGAGGGGCAAATAGGGAAACTGCAGCAGAAAATTGCTGATTTTTATATTTCAGGAGGCCAACTTAGAAAATGCCTAATTAATTCTAGAAAAATGCTAAAAATATGAAATCAAGTCTAATGTATTTGTTTTTGAGTCCTTTACTCAACTGTGTTGTTAGTTTTGCAGTTTAGTCCCTGAATTTTTCTCAGTTGACTGATAAGTGTGAGTTATGTTCTAGTGTGAGTGTAGGGAGGCTTGGAGGCATATGACACTAAGAGAGGACTGAACAAAGATTGCAGCTTATTGGATCTCCATAAAAGAGATTCAACTCAAAAGTGGTCTTGGAGGCATATGACATTTTGATTATTTGATAGATATCTAGAAGAAGAGATTCAGCTCAAAAGTGGAGAGCTTTTCGAAACAGCTTATTTGGATCTCCATAAAAGAAGATTAGATAGATGGAAAACCTTAATTTTAATTTTTGAAAGATGTATGACAAAGTGATATGTAATTGATGTTATGCACAGTATGATCACAATGTGTTGTATTGTTGCATTTATCTTTGTATAACAATTGCATTGTTTAATAAAATCACTGTACGATTATGAGAAATGTTTCAAGTTTACTTTTTCATTCATTTATTGTCTTTTAGAACAAACTACGCTATTTAGTTAATTTCAACTAGTCTTTTTTCCTCTACATATCTAGTATACTTTAAAAGTTGTACCAGTTCTGAACCAGCAGTACCAGTTTTTTTTATTTTAAAAGCTGAACTTTGAAGCTTCACTAAAAATTGTAGAAAAATCCAAAAAATGTGAAACTTGTTTCTATGTACTCATGGGGATGTCTTCTTTCAGCCTGTGAAACAGTTTGGCTAAATTCGAATCAGTTCTGAACCAGCCTGTGAAACAGCAGTACCAGTTCTGAACCAGCAGTACCAGTTTTTTTTATTTTAAAAGCTGAACTTTGAAGCTTCACTAAAAATTGTAGAAAAATCTAAAAAATGTGAAACTTGTTTCTATGTACTCATGGGGATGTCTTCTTTCAGCCTGTGAAACAGTTTGGCTAAATTCGAATCAGTTCTGAACCAGCCTGTGAAACAGCAGTACCAGTTCTGAACCAGCAGTACCAGTTTTTTTTATTTTAAAAGCTGAACTTTGAAGCTTCACTAAAAATTGTAGAAAAATCTAAAAAATGTGAAACTTGTTTCTATGTACTCATGGGGATGTCTTCTTTCATCCTGTGAAACAGTTTGGCTAAATTCGAATCAGTTCTGAACCAGCCTGTGAAACAGCAGTACCAGTTCTTAACCAGCAGTACCAGTTTTTTTTATTTTAAAAGCTGAACTTTGAAGCTTCACTAAAAATTGTAGAAAAATCCAAAAAATGTGAAACTTGTTTCTATGTACTCATGGGGATGTCTTCCATCAGCCTGTGAAACAGTTTGGCTAAATTCGATATCTAGATGCCCTTATAATTTATTTTTTTAACTGATGTCTGGATATCCAGCATTTATATATTATGAAGAAAAGAAGTCATGGTCAAATCAGAAAAAATAAAATAACAACACAAGCACAACAGTAACAATATAACAAAATAGGTTAACTTTAGCATTCATTTTAGCATTCACTTTAGCATTCATACAAAATATATTCCTGTGCATTCAAAATCTATACAGGAAGCACAAAAGTTAAATATCCTAGGAATCTAACCCATTTTTACAAGTTGTACTATAGTGACCAAGTTCATGACAAATACCACATTTTCTTTTTTGTTTTTTGGCAAGAGCCATACCTATTTCAAAACCACCTTTCAACCTTCCATTGCTTGAAACCTCTTCTGGGCGTACTTTTGTGCGTCCTTTTGTTTTCGAGACTTGTGGATCAGCAATAGGGATATGAGGAGCATCGAGTCCGCTTTCTTCCACTTCAATGACTTCTTTGGTAGAATTCTTCAATTTTGAAACCTCTTCATATGCTTTGTCCATTGCATCCATAATCAATTCATAAGCTCCATCACACTCATGCAAGCAAGATAACAAAAGATTTGCTTTGCGGTGGAAGTGCATTGTGCGCATTAGAGACGACTTATCTGTCTCTGCCATTATAGGAACAGGAATGTCATCGGCTGCCTCTTTGGTCCACCTTGGAAGAATGTACTTGGGAGGTATTTGTTGTATATCTTTCTTTTGAAATATAGCTAATATGTGTCGACATAGGATACCTTTAAACTCAAAAAGATGACAATCACATGAAACGTCCCGCGAAGAAGTATTGATAAAAACAGTAAACTTCTGGTTAGGGTTTTGGTTATGTGACACATGGTAGTACTTGACACATGGTAGTACAAAGCCATCTTTCTCTAACTTTTTCTTGGTTAATAGTTGGCTCTCTTCGACCTCATCCTCAAACATGTTGAAGATCTTTCTTGTGTACACTTTTGCGGCATGTTATACTATGGGAGGCCTTTTCTTAGGGACATGATGCATGTGCTTGGAGGCATAGTGTTCCCGATTCTCATCCATGTATCTACGCATAAGGGCTTGTTCATACTTGGCAATAAATTCCCATAACGTTGTACCACTATGCACAAAGGAGTCAAAGAAAGAGTGCATACTCTTGACACGTTGTGTGGTACTCATACCAGCAGAAAACACCGTTCGATTATAAACCGGAATCCAAAAATTCCGAATTTCATAAATTTGTTGAAGCCATGATTCACCCGCCAAATTGTACCTTGACATAAAATTGAACAATATAAATTTTATAGTACTAGACTAATAATAAGATGTCAAAAAATTCTAGATTATACAAAATGTACCTTGCCATAATTGCATTCCACTCTCTTTCGAACTCCTCAATAGTGATTGATTCATATAAGCACTTCTTCATGTCCTTCTTGAATGGTGACTTCTTCTTGTAAAGATTTCCATATTTTTCTGGAAATTTCTTCATGATATGCCAAAGACATAATCTATGAGTAGTTGTTGAAAAAATTTTCTTGACCATATTTCCAATGGCTTTATCTTGATCGGTGAGGATTGTTATAGGTGCCTTACCATTCATTGCATCTAACCAAGTTCTAAACAACCACTCAAATGATTCTTCTGTTTCATCTTGCAACAAAGCAAAACCAAATAATATGGATTGACCATGGTTGTTGACACCTACAAAGAGAGCTAGTGGCATGCAATATTTGTTGGTTTTGTATGTAGTGTCAAACACCACCACATCTCCAAAACGTTCATAACATAATCGCGCCCTAGAGTCCACCCAAAAAAGTTGACCATTCGGGAATCTTTGTCAAGTAAAATTTCATAATAGAAATTCGGATCTTGAACTTGCTTTGTTCTACAATAATGAAAAACACTCTCCGCATCACCCATATCCAAATTCATTGTTCTTAGATTTCTCACATGGTTCCAACAATCTCTACTTGAGAAGTTCACACCGGGTTCATCATTTAAAATATCCGGTACTCTACCGGTAGGAAGCCCCGCCTCACTAAATTTTTCAACAAGGTTTTTTGCAAGAGAAGACATATGTTTGTGGTTTCTTAGATTACCGGCACTTCTAGGGCTAGCCAATACATGATTGTGCACGTTTTGTACATGTTTTGCTACCCAATTATTTGTCCCTTTCTTTCGCGACACAGTAAATGCCACCGGACAACCATTTCTACTAGTCAATGTCCTTTTCTCTTTCTTTTCTTCAGCATTTACTGATTTTTTCTCCGAACAATACCCCTCACATGAGCATACAAATCGGCGATATCTTACTTCACTACTTCTTGGAAAAGTAACAGTATTTCGTTTGCGTACGTTAAATCCACTGACTTGAGCATAAAGTTTGTAGTAACACTCAGCCTCCTCAAGTGATTCAAACTCCATGCCGTTAAAAGGTTGCACGCCCTCATATTTTCTTGACTTTTGGGAAGTTTGTTCCTCCTGTAATATCATTAAAAATGTTATGTTAGACTGAAATTTTCTACTATATTGTTACGAGACCAAGATAAATAATATCATTAAAACATTTTTGTTACCCTTTCAGATTGGACCGTGCTCCTGATTTCATCTAATTCGAAGTCATCCATTAGATTTCCTTCCAAATCGTGAACTTCATCTAATGTGATATCATCCATTTGTCTACAAAAGAAGAATAAACAATTTTATCAATAAGATACCATTGATTTAAGCATCATTCTTGTAAATTGTTGATTTTAGTAGAAAGATGTATAAACAAAGTTCAGATTTAAGTATTTCATCTAGATACCGTGAGGAGGTCAGAGAGAGGAGAGAAGAATGATGCTTAAATCAAAGGTGTCTTATTGATAAATGAAGGAATGGGATGGATGATGCTTAAATCATCTAATGTGATATCACCCAGTGTTGTTGTTCCCGACAAGTGGAGGAATGGGATGGAGACACAGTAAATGCCAAGCATCATTAATTGCTTAATTGAGAGGAGAAGCAGAGAATCGTGAACTACGCACAAGCATCATTGCTTAATTGAAATATGGTGCTGGGATTCAAATCGCGTCCGAGAGATTACGTCAAGGGTTTGAAATCGCGTCCGAGAGATCACTGCATGAAATTTCAGGAGAGAAGAGAGGGGGTCAGAGATATGAGAGGGGGTGCGATTTCATGGCGGGGGTGTTCGCTGGGACTTTCGTTGGGACCAATTTCGCATCAGAGAGATCGGAGCTTGGTTAACTGGAGACACCAGTTCAAGTACTCAGCAAAATATTAACAAAACCAGCGGCAAAATTGAAATCTCCATTCTGTCTATTTTGATCAGCGCTCCATCATAGCGCGAATTTTGATGAAAATCCGACGTTCAGTAATTGATGTCAAGATGTGTCACTAATTTTTGTTGTAACTTGACACACTGATTAATTACTCATCCTGATAGCACCATAGTCCACAGATGGAGACACACTGATTGATTACTCATCCTGATGAAGTATTACTTACCATATATATATATATGAGTTGGGCTACGGTACTTCGCGAAGTAAAACGAGTGTTTTACTTCACGTCTATATCTTCAATTTGAAACTTCAAAACGTCAATCCGAACCGTTCAAGTTGATCTCCATATTAAATTGTGCTTGGAGACCAAATTTTACATTTTTTTGGAAATTGTTTACTATTTTTTTAGAATTCTTGAAAATCCCTGTTTTTAAAAAAATCCTGGACCATCAAAAACAACAATTTTCAAAAATTCTAAAGAAATAGTAAAAAATTTCCAAAAAAAGTAAAACTTGGTCTCCAAGCACAATTTAATAGGGAGATCAATTTGAACGGTTCGGATCGACATTTTAAACTTTGAAATCGCAAAATATGAGTGTGAAGTAAAACACTCGCTTTACTTAGCGAAGCACCGTAGCCCAACTCTATATATATATATATATCAATTATTATAGTTAATGTGATTAATGCATGTTTGAGCATCGATCGGACAGTTTGAATTTTTCAATTTAAATTGTATAAGTAAGATTTGGTATATATACGATTCTATATGGGCTCGTATAAGATTTTGCGGAAAAAAATGTTGCCAAAAAGTTTGAAATAACGTCTGAATATTACTATTCTTTACTTTTCTGCTTAAATAACACTCTTCTAATTTTAGAACATCAATCTTGAATTTAATTCAATTAAGTGATTATCTACTTGCATTTTGCTACTTCATTCTTATTTCTATAACGGATCAAAAAATTCTGAAGCTTTCTTTTAAGCAAAAGAAAAAGAACATGTAAGACTTCATTAGTGTGCATGTAAGTCTGATTTTTGAAGTTGAGATCCAATTTTTTTTTTTTTTTTTTGTTTCTAGATAGAATTTGAATGATAATACAGTTGATATTTTGTTTTATTTTAAGCAAAAGAAAGAGAACATGTATAAAGAAGATCTGTATTTTTATGATATATTTTATTTTATTTTATCTCAGTATGTAATTATCTTTCCAATAAGTAAAAAAAAAAGCTTTCGCTTAAATAAGACAGTCTAAGATCTTGCCAACCATAAAAAAAAAAATAAGACAGTCTTTTGTGTGTATGACTTTCAAAATTATTTTTTATTTATTAAAGAATGATTATATAAACACAATATTTATTATTGTCCAAAATATTTATAAAATTAGTTCTCAACTTCAAATAAAAACATGTATATATAAAAAAAGAGGAGGGTTCCAATACCTCATGTTTTTCATACCTCATCATGCCTCATGTTGTATATCTTCATTTTCGAAGTCCAAACTGTCGATCCGAACTGCTCAACATGATATCCATACTAAAATATGCTTGGAGACCAAATTTTATAATTTTTATAAATTTGTTACTATTTTTTAAGAGAGGTACAAAATTACTGTTTTTGAACGGTCCAAATTCAGTGATTTTGTACCTATCTTAAAAAATAGTAAAAAAATTTCAAAAATTATAAAATTTCATCCCCAAGCATATTTTAGTATGGATATCATGTTGAGCGGTTCGGATCGACAATTTGAACTTTAAAAACGAAGATATAAAACATGACAATAATAAATATTGTGTTTAATTTCAGTTTTTTCAGGACCAAGTAAGGGTGTTCATCGGTTCGGTTCGGTTGAAACCGAACCGAACCAAAGTTTTATTTCGATTTGTTCGGTTTGTTCGGTTCAAACTGAAATATATTAATTTTTTTATTTAAAGCAATTGATTTGTAATAAACCGAAATATATTAAGAAATAAACTGAGGTATTAAGAAATAAATCGAGATATTAAAAAATAAACTGAAGTATTTAAAGCAATTGATTAAGAAATAAACAGGGGCGGTCCGGACCAAATTCATAATATATAAAATTTCGGTCTGTTCGGTTATTTTGGTTTTCAAATTTTTCAAACCGAATCGAACCGAAATTATAATTCGGTTTTAAAAAACAAACCGAACCGAACCATTAAACCAAAAAAACCGAACCGTTTAGTCCAAACTAATTCGGTTCGGCTCAAAACCGGACCCGATGAACACCCCTAGGACCAAGGGTTTCATTTCTCGACCTACAGTAGGTTAATTTTAGTTTTTTCAGGGGCATATCTGCAAGCTTACTATCTGTAAAACCCTTGGCCTGGGACCCGGGCTTATCTTCTCCTCCTCCGGTTACTCGAGGCCTAAAATCCAACTCTGCTTTTACAAACGAAAGAGAGGAAGAAAGAAACAGCTCCTATCTTGATCCATTTTCGGTATACACATGCTTCAATTCATTACTTGGATTCAAGCAACATAAACACAGATACTTATTTTGTTCAAAAATGGAGTTGCATTTCTCCACTGCTCTACCCTCCACCACCAGGTACACATTCTCAGTGCTAAAATATTTTCCCTCGAAACCAAGTCAGGTCTCCATCATCTCCCAACTCAGACCTGGATTTTTAAATTCGAGGCTAAGGCCTTGCGCTCGCCGATCAAGAAAATCTTCTCCGGTTCAACCGGAGGAAGAAGACAGCTCGAAAAAAAGCGACAAAAAGAAAGACAAGCCCTTTCAATGGAGATCGACCTTTTTGGGAGAAACCTCAAATGCTACAGACTCGGCTAAATCGAAGAAAAAGTTCTTAGATACGTCATATTTCGGTGAGGAGGAAACGGATAACATGGATTGGTGTGTCCGTGCAAGAAAATTGGCGCTGAAAACTATTGAAGAAAGAGGATTTGGTTACAAGCTGAAGAAAATGGTGACCCCCAAAAAGAAAAGGAAGAAGAGAAAGAGCGGCAAGGGCAAACTCGGGAAATTGAGTCTTGGTTCCTTAGGCCATATTCTTGATAATCTCGGTTCTAAAGATGAACTGGAAGGAGATGCTAAGACTGTAAATTTGTTTACACTAGACTTTGACAGTGGGGTGGAAGTAGGAGGGAAAACTAGCCTTAAAAATGACCAAAGTGCCCTCACGGGGAAGATAGGTCAATATGCAGATGGGATATTTGAAGAAAAGCGCGCTAATGCTAAAGCAGCATTTGTCGACAGACTGTCGCAGTTCTCGGGCCCATCTAATCACAAAATGGAGGTTACACTAAACAAACAAATTGTAAATGCTCGTACAGCTGAGGAGGTACTAGATGTAATTTCGGATACTGTCACGGCTGTGGCAAAGGGGCTTAGCCCCTCACCACTTAGCCCATTGAATATCGCAACTGCCTTACACAGGATTGCGAAGAACATGGAGAAGGTACAAATGATCGAGACCCGAAGGCTAGGGTTTGTGAGGCAAAGAGAGATGTCTTTATTGGTTGGTATTGGAATGACAGCTTTGCCCAATTGTAACGCTCAAGGGTTGTCCAACATAACTTGGGCTTTATCCAAAATTGGGGGTGATTTGTTGTTCCAATCGGAGATGGATAGAATTGCATCCATAGCAATTACAAAAGTTGATGATTTCAATGCGCAAAATGTTGCAAACATAGCACTGGCATATGCAACAATGCGGCATGCTGCACCGGACCTTTTCACAAAGTTGGCTTCTAGAGCTATAGAACTTGTTGAAACCTTTAAGGAGCTAGAGATGACCCAATTCCTATGGGCTTGTGCCACATTGAATGTGCACATTGATCCCTTCCTTGATGTGTTAGACACTGTTTTTCATAAGCAGGTGGGGCTTCTAAGTGAGAATGAAACTGAAGATGAAATTGAAAATGCGATGTCCTTTGATAGTTTGGAAGACATAGAAGATTCGGATGAAATTGAAGATGAAACTGAAAATGAGATTTCCTCTGAAAGTTGGGAAGACATAGAAGATTTGGATGAAATTGAACATGAATTTGAAAATGAGATTGACAGTTTAGAAAACATAGAAGATTTAGATATTATAGATGATCTCTGGGAAAATGTTACAAGTTCTAATGAATCCCATGAAACATGTGCCTTGAATTTCACAAGAGACCAAATTGCTAGCATAGCATGGTCATATGCTGTTTTGGGTCAAACAGGTCGGCCATTTTTTTCAAGCATTTGGAGCATTTTAACCCAGTTGGTGGCGAAAAAGGTTTCAGACCAATTCAGAGAGGATGTACTATTTGCCTCCCAAATTTACGTAGCAAACCAGTGCCTCAAAGTCGAGAATCCAAATTCTGGGTTGGCTTTGAAGGGTGATTTGGAGAAGAAAATTTATCGTGTCGGCCAAACTAAGAGGTTTAATATTAAGACCACTTCCCTATTTCAGAAGGAAGTTGCTCGGCTTTTGGTCGCTACGGGCTCTAATTGGGTGAGGGAATACCCGATTGATGGTTACACGGTAGATGCAGTCTTGGTGGATGAGAAGGTTGCATTTGAGATAGACGGGCCATCTCATTTTTCCAGAAATTTAGGTATGTTTGCTAGCGTCATTTACTGAAAAGCCCTCGCTAATTTTTTAGCTACTCATAGCCCCTTCTACCTTGCAAAAGAACAATGCAGACTTATTGATTTGTTGTAGTGAGTTTTGGTGGTATAATTAGATAGTTCCTTTTCTTTATTCGGGAAGGTAAATGTTCATTTTACCGGTTAGTACATAGGACTGGTAGAGAAGGACAAGAAATGAACTTAACTGTGTGACATTAAAAATGTGCCTAATATGCATGTAGCAAACAGTAGAGCTTTCAATTGTTTCTTATTGGCTTCACTCTTGCTGAGTACATATTATTAGTGACTATGATAGCAAAACTAGCATGGTTATAGTTGGAGTAATAAAGGATAATTTTTGGTACCTTTTGCGTGGCAGGTACTCCACTAGGCCATACCATGATGAAACGTCGGTACATCGCAGCTGCTGGGTGGAAGTTAGTTAGCTTGTCTCATTATGAGGTATGTGCATTTAATTACAGCTGCCTAACCACTTAACTTTGTCATCTGGTGTAAGGAGAATATCGTCATCTGGGAACCTATTTTTTTGGGTTAGATTTATCAGAACAAAATGTGGTGGCAGTGGATAGGGTTTTCAAGGGTTACTATTGGAAAAATACAAAATACAAAAGAAATGAAGTAAACAAAATTTACATTAAAAGGAAAAGGAAAGAAATAAACCAATAAAGAAATCAGTACATTTCTGGTATTGTCTTAAATATTCCAATTTTTAGCTGAGTGGATGCGTGGAGCATTCTTCATTTTTTTTTAATTTAGTGTATGTCTTATCTGTATAAGAAGGTATGAGCTCTGCATCTTGATTAGTGTAAAATTAATATAAATCATAGACTAATTCTGAATATCTTTCATTTTGCACATTCAAAACTTGAGAAATGCAATTATTGCCCAATACATAAAAAGTAGAGAAATTTATATATATGCCCATCAAAACTTCATTATTTAGATATTTACCCATAAAAGCTTACAAATTAGTTATTTCCCCATCTTAACTTACTTATTTATTAATATCCCCATTTCTTAATTTAATCAATTAAAAATTCAATTTAATATTAATAAATAATAAAATGACGGTTCTGCCCTTCCCTTCAAAATACTTGTGCTACGTCCCTCTCCCTTCCCTTCGCGTCCTTGAATTTTATTGATTCTACATTGATGAATGCATTAGATTGTGTTAGAGATGAAGGATCTTGAAATTCTTAATAAAACCTGCAGGTCCTGAAATTTTACTGAATCTACCTTCCCTCTTTTATCATACTTGCTGATTTTTGCCAATACTGCTAATCAGCAGTATTATGAAATTAACAAAGGCTAGAAAAGTTGTCTTAGGAAATTAACCAACCAAATGATAGAGCAGAAAACACTAATGTCCATAACGGAAGTACACAACCCATTGTTTATACTTAACGAAAATTGTCAACCCTAGATTTGTACTGGTATGAAATCATCTCAAAATTCTAGTATATGAGCAATCCATCAGGCAGTAGACATGAATTAAGCGCAATTTGCTAAAAACCAAGGGTGAGTACTGCAGGTTATTTTTCAAAAGACTAGGCAAATAACTTGAGAAATGGGTTATTGAATTTTAGGCAGCAATTTATTTGATTATCAGAAGCTGATTGTGTGATCATTAGCAAATTTGGAGTTCATCACTTGCTAATTGGTTCAATTTTTTTCTCAAAATAACCGGAGAAAGGTTTTAGAGTTCCTCCTGAGAACTGCTTTTCCATCTGTAAAGTAGGATAAATGTTTACCTTTTAACAATAATTTTTTAAAACAGAACAATTTTCGACCGACCAGTTCTAGGTTGGCAATTCAAGGTCAAACACAAAACAATATATTTCATTCTTATTTGAAGTATTTGACATCATATTATTCTATTGAATCAGGGTCGTTTATATTCTTATGATATGTGATATGTATTTTGAAGAGAAGGATAAAATTGACATTATATTTTTTTTTATAAATATTTATCTGTATTTTAATCAATTCAATCAAGAAATGGGGATATTAATAATATAAGTGAGTTTAGATGGGGAAATAACTAATTTGAAATTTTTGATGGGTATATATCTAATTGATGAAGTTTTGATGGGGATATGTATAAATTTCTCTAAAAAGGATGTCAATTCCTCCTAGTGGAACAAATTAGGAAGAGCATTTTTTGTTGTATTCTTGATGTGGAATATCTCTTGATATTCTTTTGAATTCAAATTTCTCTTCAATGCATTTTTGTTTCTTTTCATGGACTACTTATAATCTCGTACGTGCAGTGGGAAGCGCTCTCGGGTGAATTCAAGCAATTGGAGTATCTAAGGAAAATTATTGGAAGCAATGAAGATAAAAGCTCTAGTTATGTAACTGAAAATGAACAATAAAATTCTATAGATATCAGTTTTTGGATACAGAATACTTTTGGAGGTACAGCTACCAGTCAGTGAAGAAAAAACCTTTGTTGCTAGATTATTGTCTTAAAATATATAGGGATCATCTTCTCCCTTTTTTGTAAACAAAATATTATTTTGTAGCAGTACCAAGATTTTTGTTATGTAATCATATTGAGATATCAGGGTGAGAATATTTTTCTCAAGAGATTCTTATCAGAAAATGTTTTTATCTTATTGTTTTCTCCAGTGATCAAGTAGAAAAAGATGCAAAAGAAAAAAAAAGAAAAAAAAGAAAAAGAAAAAGCAAAAGCAAAAGCAAAAGAACTAACAAGTAGAATGTTTTTAACATATAAACACTTGTTAAATATACACACTTTTGCAGCGGCTGTAAAGAATTAAGTTCAAAATGGGAGAAACTTCAGTGACATTTATGTAGGGTATCAATACAAGAATATGTGAGTATCGCGAGAGTAAAAAATAATTATTACTAAAGTACGTCGACAAAAATTATTATTTTCAAAAATATCATTATTATCGACAGAAGTATATGCGAGGATACCAACAACGCTGCACATATTCTTAATTATTTACACCCTTTTATATACACTATAGATTTGTTTTTAATTTTTTTCTGAAAAAATATTTATATATAATAAAAAATTATCTGTCTTGCATTATCAGGAATGGAAACTCTAAAAAATAGTAGTTGTACTTATTTTAAAATAATATTTAATTTGGACTTTCATATGTTCATTTGGAGAAAAATGATGAATATTTTGCATACTATATATAAACACTTATAAACTCAGATGTGAAGAACTAACAGCTTAAATAAACACTTTTGGAGTGCAGATAATGAAGTGCAATAAAATAATTTATTTTTATCTATTAAGATTAACAAATAATATATATATACATAACATTAAAATTTAGTTCAAATACATTACAAGAAACAAATATAAAACCACACTAGGCATACTATTATAAAATGTAACAAAAAAATTATATATTCGTTGATCACATTTTATGAAAGAAAACTTATTTCTCTATTACACAACATATTGCATAAATCAATTTAATCCTCATATAAGCATTATGTGACTGAATGATCAATTATAAATTATCATATATGATTTTAACTTCAGATACTCTATAGGTAACAAGTACAAATTGTTATTACCTATTTTCATAATTTGTCCAAACATTTAAATGTTTTGAAGATTTTGTGTTAATATTTCTTCTTTATTCGTAGCTTATCATGAGGTAGTGAAAAGAAAAATTAATTCATAGTTATGAATACAATAGAAATAATATAATTATACAACTGAATTTTATTAACATTCCTGAAATTGATCAACACCCCTAATCATCAAAAAAAAATTTACCTTGAAATAAGAGAAATATTAACTGACAGCAAGATCTAATAATTCAGACGACCTTAATTAAACGAGTCTTTTGCTTTTTTAATCGGTTAAAAAACATTATAAAATCCGATACTGAATTTTAAAAAACAAATCAAAACAAAAAGAAAAGACAATAATACGAGAAAAAAAGATTTCATAAAGAAGCAGAGTCAGACTTTCAAACTATAGAAGTCAATCACACATTACATTGAGAACCATTCATATAATTTTTTTATACTAAAATAAAAATCAATTTACAATATCAATGACATTTTATTCTAAATATATTAGAAATAATATATAAATTAAAAAAAAAAATAGAGATCAATTCACACATTCATCGTTCTGAAATCTGCCGACATTTTTATTAATATCCAAAGTTAATTACAAATTAATAAATATACCCAGAATTTCTGGATTTTTCGAAAAATGTCCAAACCGGCCAGAATCTTGCTGGTTTTTTCCCTTTTTTTTTAAGAGACACTGTGAAGAGCAAGATAATGAAATCTAAAACTGAAAATTTGAATTTTTTGTTTAAATTATTTGTTAGATTACTTCTTTTGATGTATAATTAGCATATTTATACTAAAATACGCTAAATTACTTGAAATTATGTTGAATTACACTATATTACATTAAATTACGCTAAATTATGTTAAATTACGCTAAAATACGGTAAATTACATATGATATGGATGATATCTTTACTGAGAAGGCGAAAAACGACGACGAAACTTCAAACGGCCATAAAATGGCGCTCGAGTGTCCGATTTCAGCAAATGACCATTTTTCATAAAGCTTGTGAAAATACGCATGCGTCAGTGCTTGCAATGCCAAATTTCAAAATTCAGAATTGCCAAAAAAACAAAGGTAAGAGCCTCAAAACTTGAGTTGAAGTTTCCGATTAAGATTTTCATTTATATTATTCAATCTAAGTAGCTCAGTAAATTAGTTATATAATGAACTTGTAGAATACTAATTTTTACTATTTTGAAATTTTTTTACTATTTTTTATGATTTATGAAAGATGGCACAAAATCGGTCTAATTTAGCGTAATTTTGCGTAGTTTAGCGTAATTTACCGTATTTCATTATAATTAGCAAAATTAGTGTAATTTAGCGTAATTCAACATAATTTAACATAATTTAGCGTAATTTAATGTAATATAGTGTAATTCAACATAATTTCAAGTAATATAGTGTATTTTAGTATAAATATGCTAATTATAAATTAAAAGAAGTAATCTAACAAAAAATTTAAACAAAAAATTTGAATTTTCAGTGTTAGATTTTATTATCTTGCTCTTCATAGTGTCTCTAAAAAAAAAAAAAAAGAGAAGAAACTGGCCAGATTCTGGCCAGTTTGTGTATTTTTCGAAAAATCCAGGATTTCTGGTTATATATTAATTTGTAATTAACTTTGGATATTAATAAAAATGTCGGTGAAATCTGCCGATATTTTTATTAAAACCCCCAAAAAAAAACAAATTATCAAATCTGCTCCCACCCCAACTTTATTTTTATTTCTACCCCAACCGCCCGTGGACTGGGCGGTCCACTTTTCCCACCAGACCGCCCAGCGTCCGGGCGGTCCACTTTTCAAACCTGACCGCCCAGGGGCTGGGCGGTCCACTATGAATTTTTTTTTTTTATAGGCGGTCCGCTGGGAGCAGACCGCTCCCCACCTTCTCTCTCTTTCGTCTCTGCCTCAAGCCGCCCCGCCGCGTCGCCGCCCGAACCACCACCCCAGCCCCTCTCTCTCTCTCCCTCTCTCCCTCTCTTCCTCTCTCTCTCCCTCTCTCCCTCTCTTCCTCTCTCTCTCTTCCTCTCTCTCTCTTCTGCCATTCTCTCTCTCTCTCTTCCTCCCTCTTCCTCTCCCTCTTCCTCTCTCTCTCTCTTCCTCTCTCTCTCTCTCTCTCTCTCTCTCTCACCCGAGCCCTAATTTCGGCCATATCGGCGACAGTCCGATTATTTTCGGGTAAGTTTCTAAATAATTTTTTTAATTTATATTTTGTATCTTGTATTGGCATTGGAACGATTGGTAGAATTGAATTGTTAATTATCGTGTCCGGGTTGTTGATTTTCCCGAAACGATTGAATTGTTCAAAATTAGGGTTTCCGGTATTAGAGTTTGTAGTTTAGGGATTTAGGGTTGACAAAACTGAAGTTTATAAATTAGGGTTGAATTGTTAATTATCGTGTGCGGGTTGTTGATTTTCCTGTCGCGATTTAATTGTTAAATTAGGGTTGAATTGTTAAATTAGGGTTTATAATTGAATTGTTTAAATTAGGGTTGAATTGTTAAATTATGATTTAGGGTTGAATTGTTTAAATTATGTTGAATTGTTAAATTAGGTTTGAATTGTTAAATTAGGGTTTAGGGTTGAATTGTTAATTTAGGGTTTAGGGGTTAAATTAGGATTTAGGGGTTAAATTAGGGTTTAGGGATCAAATTAGGGTTTAGGGTTGAATTGTTAGATTATTGTTGAATTGTTAAATTAGAGTTTAGGGTTGAATTGTTAGATTATTGTTGAATTGTTAAATTAGGGTTTAGGGTTAAATTATTTAAATTATGTTGAATTGTTAAATTAGGGTTGAATTGTTAATTTAGGGTTTAGGGTTGAATTGTTAAATTAGGGTGCAGCGGCATCCGGTGCAGAGGCATCCGGTGCAGAGACGTCCGGTGCAGAGACGTCCGGTGCAGATGCTCCCTTTGGAGATTATCCCCCTCACCATCCTGACACATTTAGTCCTCTTCTGTGGACCCCACATGTCAGGCACCGTGTCTCACTTGCATCTATGGAGGTACGTTGGTTTTGTAATCCTAATTTAAATAGCATTATTTAATTAGACGTTTATATTGAAATCATTGTAAAATGCAGGACACGACGATGCTGACAGTGAGACATCGCACCCCCGAGATACGATACGTCCGTCACCCGTTGATGGAGCGGTGCATCATGCATCTCGGGTTGTATCAGCTGGCCACTATGACTCACTGCGATATTGACCAGGCTCTCGTTTGCGGTCTAGTGGAGAGATGGCGACCGGAGACGCATACATTTCACCTTCCGGTTGGGGAGATGACAGTCACACTAGGTGACGTCAGCGCCTTGTGGGGTTTACGGATAGATGGCGACCCCATCGGTGGTGTCTCAGACGATTCGGACCTGATGCACATGATACCGGAGCTGCTGGGGGCCGCTCCGACGGACTTGCAAAAGAAGAAGAAGAAGAAGAAAGGAGAGGAGGAGGAGGAGTACCGGTATTCCAAATACTGCATCAGTCTTGCGGCGCTCCGCAGTTACTTCCACCGGCGTAGGATCACCCCCGAGACACGTGACGAGCAGACCGTTCTGAGGTAATCACAAACAGTTGCAAATTAAAATATGTTATGGATTCAAAAAAAATTGTAGTTATTTATGTCTCTAATTTATGTTGCAGGTACGTGAGGGCGTTTGTCATGGATTTATGTGGCAGCGTCATGTTTGTCGATTCCAGCGGTGACGCAGTCCCGATTATGTTCCTCTCTCTGCTGAGGGACATTCAGCGGCCGTCGAAGTGGAACTGGGGTGGAGCCGTGCTCGCCCACTTATACCGGGGCTTGTGTCATGCTTGTCTGGTAAGTTTATACAAATATTTTAATTTTTTTATTACAAATATTAGGGTTCCATATTTACCAGAAGTGCACCGCATGTCCAAAATTTAGGCGACGAACAAGCAGATTGCCGGACCGCTTCTTCTACTCCAGCAGTGGTCCTGGTCGCACATACCGGTGTGTCGGCCTGTTCCTCTAGCTCAGCATGGGTTATGGACGGGAGATGACCCCGAGAGACGTCCGAGGTACGGTGCCATATGGGCTCCTCCCCACACATACGAGGACACGGGCAGGGGGAGGACCGTGGGGATTTCGTATGTCCGGGGTCAGCTCCAGATGCTTCACGAGGCGAGCATCACCTGGTACCCCTATCGTCTGTTCTACGATCGGGGCCTTCTGTGCCAGCTGACTTTAGACCAGAGACATCTCTCGTTTTATCGGGGGCCGTGCGTATGCTTCTGGATAGTTGAGTATCACTATCCTGATCGAGTGCCCCGTCAGTTTGGCTTGGATGCATATGTCCCTGATTTTCCAGAGTTGGGCGAGCAGCAGACCACCCAGCTGCACAGGTAACTACCTACTACCTTATTGTTTGCCTATTTTATTACTTGTTCAGCCATACACGTTGCTAATTAATTTATATTGCAGCACTAAACACAACAAGCCCAAAGTCGACTGGATGACGCGTTTCTGGGAGCATTACCAGCGTGCTGCATCACCTGGGGATCACTTATGGACCCCGCCTCCAGCTGTTGATGCCCCTACGCCGGCCGGGCCTTGGAGATTACGATATTTAGTCTGGTACCAGAGATGGGGCATGCCGACGGTTTATCTACAGGGGGACTATGGTGATGCTCTCCGACGGAGACTCACGGGTGACGGATCTAGGACTTACTTGCCTTTCGGCCCGATCCATACTCGTTCGGTATGTTTAAATGAAACTGAAATGCTTAAAAAATTATAGTTATTTATTCATCTTCCAATAATAATAATAAAAATACGTTGTGTGCAGATTTTGACGGGTATTAGAGGAGTGGCACACAGCTTGGTGTGCATGGCGAGAAAAAGTTGGAGAGCGATAGGATGTCAAATGCTCCAACATAGTGCACCGATCGTGGAGGACTCTGGCTGGGACGATCGCCTCGTTGGTATGTTGCACGATGCTGGGGAGGACATCAATTGGCGCGAGATAAAGGCCCCACCACCAGATCCGGAGCAGCCTGGAGACCCTATCTACGCTGCGGAGATGCCGCCACCTCCTGCAGGTAATAATATGTCATACAAATGATCATTATTAAGTGTCTCTCTAAAAGATCATTCTTATTAATTTATCTTCATTTCTGCAGATGATGACTCGGGTTGGGCGATCCACCAATGGGTGTTGAACAACAACGCGTGGAACGCGTACTACAACGAGCATGGAGTTCCAGTGCAGCTTACCGAGGTAGCAAAAGTTCATTATTTAATTAATTTACTCGTTACTTCTATGTCTTTAATTTAACATTGTTTACATGCAGGATGAAGCTGCCGCCGCCGCCTCATTCTCATTGGATGACCTAGCTCCAGATGTGGGCGGATGGGAGCCAGCTAGCTCCCACCGACCGCAGTATATGGAGCCCAGACAGCACGACGGCGAGGCCAGTGGGAGTGGGGCACAGACTGCAGATGGCTTTGCCGCTGCTATATTTGGCACACCGCCTCCGGCCACGTATCCTCCTACTTGGGAGGCCGATCCGTGGGTGTTGCGTACACAGGCGGGGATCCATGGGGAGCATGCATTACACCTGGGGGCGGACCCATGGGCGCGCGAGGCCGTACACGATGACATGCAGGTGGATGAGGTTCCCCAGAGGCGTCCGCCGTCGCAGAGGGACCGCCATGCACCTACTAGGTTGGAGCTCTCCGGACCTCGCCCTCGTCATCGCCGTTAGGGTTTTTATATTTTTTTTAGTTTGATAGGTTTCTAGTATTTTAGTTTGGATTATTATATTTCGTGTTTGGACTGTTATGTTTCATTTTTAGACTTATCATTTAGATTACTACTTTTGTTGTTTAGACTTACCATTTCGATTACTACTTTTGTTGTTTAGACTTACCATTTCGATTACTACTTTTGTTGTTTAGACTTACCATTTCGATTACCATTTAGAAACATTTAAACATTAACAAAACTTAATATAAAACTAATCAATTATATTAAAGCTAGACAATTACATAACATATACAAATAATCGTCAATTATAAAAATATAATCGTCAACAAATAATAAATATATATCATACAATTTAATATGAAACATTCAAACAAATCATTACAACAATTTAATATAAAACATTCAAACAATTAAAACATAAAACTCTTATAAAAAAAAAAAAACAATAGCAGACCGCCCAGCCCCTGGGCGGTCAAGTTTCAAAAGTGAACCGCCCGGACGCTGGGCGGTCAGGTTGGGAAATAGGACCGCCCAGTCCACGGGCGGTTGGGGTAGAAATAAAAATAAAGTTGGAATGGAAGCAGATTTGATAATTTGTTTTTTTTTGGGGGTTTTAATAAAAATGTCGGTGAAATCTGCCACTGAATTTTTCATAGCCTTTCTCATCTTTGACCAACGAACAGTGAATGTGGAAATTAAAAAACAGGCCGGAGCATTAAATACTCCAACGAATAGAATATTTAATTTTTTAATATTTGTACACTCAAATAATTGGCAGCCGCAGCCTCCATGACGTAAGCACTAATGTCACAATAAAAAGCCGCGGGAACAAATCCGTCACTGGTGACCCATGGTGCAGCAATGGCGACTTCTATAAATAACACCATTTAGGTCTCTTCCCCATAAGCATTTACCACTAACTATTAAAGAAACAAAGAAGAAAAAGAGAAGAGAAGAGATACAGTATAATCAAAATGGAGCCGATTCCCCTGATGACCCCTTACAAAATGGGCAAATTTGACCTTTCTCACAGGTAATTAATTGCCACTACTGTTCTCTCTCTCTCCCCCTCCCTTGCGATGATTAGTTTTGGGGTTTTCCTGGTCGCTCTTTCTCAGCGTCTAAGTGGAATTTCCAATTTTGGGGTTGAATAAGCTAATGAAAATTAATATAAGAAAATTTTCATTAGCTTATTCAACCTTACTGGTACGAATTTGTATTTTGCTGCTAAGTGTTTTGTTGTTTTGTTGTTGAGATCAATTTGATCTGAATTCAAATGATTTGGTGTTTTTGTAATTTTCTGACTTATAGGGGTAAAAGTGTAAAAGTAGAAATTTAAGAATGGAAGATACTTATCAGTAATTGCTGGTGCTAACTGGTATTCTTAATCGCACATTTCATTTTTCAGTTCTTTTTTTCCAATCTTTCCTTATGTTTTTCTAACTGGCCATGCTTGTTCAAGGGTTGTTCTTGCTCCTTTGACGAGGCAAAGATCATATGGCAACGTGCCACAGCCGCACGCTATTCTATACTACTCGCAGCGAGCGACCAAAGGAGGCCTCCTGATAACAGAGGCCACCGGAGTGTCTGACACGGCGCAGGGCTACACTGACACCCCCGGCATTTGGACTAAGGAGCACGTTGAGGCATGGAAGCCAATCGTCAATGCAGTGCACGAGAAAGGCGGGATCTTCTTTTGCCAGATATGGCATGTCGGAAGGGTCTCCCATTACAGTATGTCTCTTCTCCTTCGTTTCAATTTGTAATTCGTAATATGGTTGGTAGTTTGACACTTTAATACACTAATGAACTCTCAGTTTTCAAATCTACATTCGAATTTCGATCATTGAAGCTATTAAGCGATGACAAAATAATATTTCTTCTGCCCACATAATTTCAGAGCCTGAAACAATCTTGGCCTCTGTACTTTATTATTCAATTGGTAGCCCTGCTTACCCTTTTCTTTCTGTTAGAGTATCAACCAAATGGGCAAGCTCCGATCTCGAGCACTGACAAGCAAATACCACCTCAGACGCAACACGATGGTACTGTTGAAGAATATTCTCCGCCTCATGTTTTAAAGACAGAAGAAATACCAGATATTGTGAATGACTTCAGGCTTGCAGCAAGGAATGCTATAGAAGCTGGTAAATTACTAAATCCCAAAATTATTGCTCAACAAGAAATTTGAATGTAGTTATTCCTGTTGTCAAAATTGTCGAGAAAATCAGTACCAATTACCATAACATAAGTGGCATTTTCTTATGTAATAAATCATTTTAAATATACAGAAAAGAACTTTTGTTGGATGTGGATTGAAGGAATAGAATAGTTGATATTGTCAAGTGCAACGGTGTTGTCATTTTCTGTACATATATTTAAAATTTAATTGCAATAACCAAGAATTGACTAATATCAATTCTTTCTTTCTCAAAAGGAATATTGGACTGGTCAGTTTCTTAAACTAATGGAATGACTTGATTTTGAACTAATATGATATTGTTAATTAACATCATTGTAAAGATGTAGTTGACTTATATAATATTATATATAATTATTATTTTTTCTATGGTAGATACTTACTAATGAGCAAGCAATTAATTTACTTAATTCTAATACATATCCAAATAATATTATTAACTTTGAAGTATTTCTTAATTATAGGATTTGATGGAGTAGAGATTCATGGGGCACATGCTTACTTAATTGAACAATTTATGAAAGACAGCTCAAATAACCGAACTGACAAGTACGGCGGCAGTCTGGAAAACCGATGCCGATTTGCTCTAGAAGTTGTGGAAGCCATCACTAATGAAATTGGACCCGACCGGGTTGGGATCCGGCTCTCGCCCTTCACAGATTACATGGAATGCTTTGACTCTGATCCACAAGCCCTGGGCCTATACATGGCGCAAGCATTAAACAAGTTCAACATCCTATACTGCCACATGGTTGAGCCTAGGATGGCAATTGTAGATGGCCGGCGCCAAGTCCCGCATAGGCTTCTTCCGATGAGAAAGACCTTCAATGGTACATTTTTAGCCGCTGGAGGTTACGACAGAGAAGAAGGAAACAAAGTAGTGGCTGAGGAGTACACTGATCTCGTAGTGTACGGCCGACTCTTCCTGGCTAACCCTGATTTGCCTCGACGATTCGAGCTCAATGCACCTCTCAATAAGTATAACAGATTGACATTTTATACGTCCGATCCGGTCGAGGGCTACACCGACTACCCTTTTCTCGAGGAGTCTTTTTGATTTGATGTGCCAATGATATTCTTTTGCTTGGCTTGCTTGATGTGCTTTTGTTTTCAGTTTTAAATTTGTTATCTTGTTTTTCCCTTGCATTCAATAATTTTGGAATAACACGCTTGTATGAAAAAAAAAATTGAAAGGAAAGGTGCTGAAAATCCCATTTAAATTTTAAATAAATGTTATTATCAAATTAGAAAACAAGGACTACGAGAGAGCTGGGTACTTACTTTGTGAAAGAAGCATATGGAAAAAGTCCAAACTTTATATCTTAGGTTCCTAGAAAATGATTGTAATTTAATCAATTTGAATATGATAAGAAGGTATCTCTCCAAAGATGCAAAGAATTGTATAACAAACCTTTTTTATATTCCAACCAGAATAGTATTTATCTAGAAAGGTTACATAATCTGCTTAATTAACATGCATATTTAGGAGGCTCTGTTTTGGAGTTTGAAATGGAAATGATAGAAAAACAACAAGGAAATTTTACTTTTCTTTTTTCTCCCAATGTTTGATCCGAAATTTTTTAGTTACCACTTGATAAAATTAAAATTAAATGAATATCACCGGTTCCCAATTTTTTTCAATCCTACTACCCACGCGGACTGGATTCGCGCACCAAAATGATCTGGTTCGCGGACTGGGTAGGCGCACCAAGGGGTGCACGGGCTGGGAAGGCGCACCAGCCTTTGTGCTGTATATGAGCGAAAATTATAACCTTGTGTTGTAGTAGACTTGTTTGTAATATAAGTATGATATTTTGAAATTCAACATTTTATTTTATATTCTATTTTTTTAAATTACAATATACATATTTTATCTATGGTCAACATATTATACGTATTTTTGTATGTCCGGCGTATTTTATTGGAATGATACGATATATAATAAGAGAAGAAGATACGTAATAAAAGTCTATCACAACATAAGAACTAAATAACAGTCCGGAAGACCTAACAACTAACGAAATAACAAGTAAAAAATGGTGCTCTATTTACTCGGTGGTGTGTACGACACCCTTTCTTTCCTTATTCTCTTACCCCGCCCCTCCTCCATCCGCTCCAATTCCGCCAGCGGCATATACTCTCGTGATGGCTATGGTGAGGTCTCCTCCTGGATCTTCCCAAAAAGTCTCTCCTCAGGTGGGCCCTGATCTGCTCCAGGACCGAAAATAACCTCATGTGTATCCTCTGAAGTGTACACAGGTCGATACTGGACTACCTGTTGGATCTCTGCTGTACTGTACTGCGGGAGTGGCTCCTCCTGTGTGTAAAATGTAGGAGATGAGTAATCCTAAGTCTAGGCACCGTATTGAGAACCGCCCAAGTCAAACTCAAAGGTTGGTGTGGGCTCCTCATCAATTTCCGTGATATATCTCCCTGAAATAAATAGATAATTAGGTTTCACAATATATATGATATTAAAATTTAATTCCGCAGAATCTGCATCATCTAGTCTTTCAAATTTTCATATTGGGCAAATCTGACAGCCTGAGGACCCTGTTGAGCTGGTCCTTGTACCCGACGGTGCAACCATACACAACTATTTCTTTCCGAGAGCCTTCCAACCTCTTGTGATGGCGTATCTTGCGCTGATCAGTACTTGCTTGATGTTTATTAGTATCTGCGAATAAAAATAAATAAAAATTAGTTCAAATTGCAATTCAATTATCATAATATTTTGAAACAAAAAAATGAAAGTCTTACAATCTGTGCAGCTGGGCCAGTGCAGGGAATGAAACCTGATCAGGCCAAAACATTTAACGAAAATCACTATCTTTTCTTGCGGAAAATGGCCAAAAGCGAATGCAAAGTAGCTATTTTTCCAATTTACTTACCGCAAACGTATTTTTAGGCTATTTTGGTAGGTTTTGGAGAAATTTGCGTATTTAGGCCAAAAATGGAGCAAAAGTGTCGAATTTAGGCGATTTCTGAATAAGGCGTCAAAATAAGACATCACCTGGAGCATGCAACACCTCACACGAAGTGCACAACATGCGAAATGAAGACATTATGAAGAAGATCTGCTAATATATGGCACACAACATGGAGTAGAAGAGCTAAGAATCGGCTAAGTCCGGAAGTCTACGCGACATATGACACATATAATAGCATAGCTGAGTCATGAAGATCAATAAAGTTCCCCACTTTGTATGAACTCCAAGGCATCCTACACACCAATCCCGAGGCAAAACTCCACATAGAATTGTATATCTCGTTGTCTACTTTTCCAACGAGCTTTGAATCACCTCAATCGAAGTCCGAATGACCAAACTACAACCAAAATACAATTAAGTGTCTATACAGTATGGCATCCTCTATGCCGCATGTGGGATTGACCTATGCCGCACGATCCGTGGACTGTTCTGATGCTGATCAAATCTCTATCTCCCAATATTTCATAAACTTATCTTTCATGGCTGCTACGATCGGTTGGAGAGATGAATCGTAGTTTTCTATATCTTCCATCTCACAATATACATTGGAAATAATGTAGAGATGGTGAAGCAACTCATGTGCCGCCGGTGTGTACGAGCATGATAGTTTGACGGTTGCATTGAAAGATGATCCAAGAATTTTTTTATGTTTGCTATTTGCTGCCATTCTCCCTCGGAGAGTACCAATTCACTTCCATCGGATGAGTTTCTCAAGGTCTCCGCTATAGCATTATTGTAAAGAATACATTGGTGGAACATCCTATATGTAGAATTTCAACGGGTATCTATATCCCAAGGTACTCTCAATTTACTCAACTCCAACCTTTCACACAAGGCGGCAAAATGTTGCTTTCTTAAACCCTTTGAGAAAATGAGAATTTGATGTGAAAATGAGAGAAGGATGAGGTTTAATTTATGGAGGTTTTTTTAGGGGGGAACAATATAGTTGTTGGTTTCAAAAATTTTGAACTTGATTTGTGTAAAATCTGTCCATTTTAGTATGAAATGGATCTCTCCATTAATTTTCAAAATTTAAAATCCTTTTTTGGGCGGGTCTGGGAGGGTTCACACGGGTTCGGGGCGGGTTCACACGGGTTTGGCCACGGGTCCGGGACGGTTCACATGGGTTCACATGGTTTTATCACGGGTTCACACGTTTTTATCACGGTCCACACGGGTTCACACGGTTTTGGCCGGGTCTACTACGGGTTCACACAGTTTTATCACGATTCAGTCCGGTTTTGCTACGGTCCCGGTTATCCTCGTCCAGGGTCAAGACCCGTCCGATCTATTACGGGTCTAGTGGAAAAAGGCGGCCAAAAATCGTGCTAGACCCGGATTTAGCGACATTCCGGTCCACCAGGGAACCGTGGCAAGCCACCAAAGAGATATATTCCGGGAGATGGGGTAAATAAGGAACTGACATATCCCATTGCAAACTATACCTCAACAAAAACATTGTCTCAACCATTAAAGAATTTTGTAGAACAACTTTCTTCTATTGCTATACCCGGAAAAGTTGAGGATGCCCTTAAAAGTAAAGAATGGACTAGAGCAATGGCTGTAGAAATGAAAGCTTTAGAAAAAAAATTGTACTTGGAAAATAGTTGATATACCCTTAGGAAAACGAACAGTTGGGTGTAAATGGGTGTATACAATCAAGTACAATGCAGAGGGAAAAAATGAAAGATATAAAGCTAGTAGCAAAAGGGTATGGGGTTGACTTCCAAGAAACTTTTTCTCCAGTTGCAAAATGAAATTCGGTTCGAGTTTTATTGTCTCTTGCAGCTAACTTTGACTGGCCATTACATCAATTTGATGTAAAAAATACATTTATTCATGGAGACTTGGAAGAAGAAATTTACATGGAGTTGCCTCCTGGCTACAACCATATTGGATCAGAAAATAAGGTGTGTAAACTAGAGAAGGCACTGTATGGCTTGAAACAGTCACCAAGAGCATGGTTCGGAAGGTTCTGCAAGGCTATGAAAAACTATGGGTACAATTAGGGAGATTCTGATCACACCATGTTCTTCAAAAGGAGTGAAGGTAAAATTGTAATTCTCATTATCTATGTAGATGATATGATTATAACAGGTGATGATAAAGTTGAAATTGAAAAGCATGAAATGAAGCTGTCACAAGATTTTGAAATGAAAAATTTAGGAGATCTAAAATACTTTCTCGGAATTGAAGTATCACAATAAAAAAAAGGGTATATTCCTCTCTCAAAGAAAGTATGTTCTTGATCTCTTGGCCGAAACTGGAATGTTGGACTGTAAACCTGTTAGTACCCCAATGGAACAAAATGTGAAGTTTGAGATTTGTCCTGACCAATGTCCTACGAACAAAGAAAAATACCAGAGGTTAGTTGGAAAATTAATATATCTGCCACATACTAGACTTGACATAGTTTATGCAGTCGGAGAAGTGAGTCAATTTATGCATAATCCAAGTGAAGATCACATGGGAGCTATCACACGTATCCTACGATATCTCAAGTGGACACCCGGCAAAGGAATCAAATTCGAAAAAAATGGACATACAAAAATTGAAGGATACACAAATGCAGATTGGGCAGGAAACATCATGGATAGGAAATCAACATCGGGTTACTTTACTTTCGTTGGGGGAAATTTGGTAACATGGAGAAGTAAGAAGCAGAATGTGGTCGCCTTATCTAGTGCTGAGGCCGAGTTTAGAGGCATGGTGACAGGAATTTGCGAATTGCTATGGTTATAAAAAATGATCACCAAATTAGAACTAGAAACAGAAAAAGAGATTGAAGTTGTACGGTGATAATAAGGCTGCTATTGATATTTCACATAATCCGGTGCAACACGACAGGACAAAACATATAGAGGTAGACAGACACTTTATTAAAGAAAAACTTGATTCTCATGTTATTTCTCTACCCTTTGTTAGATCAACAGAACAGGTGGCAGATATTTTAACCAAGGCGGTGGCAACTAAACCATTTGAAGAAATATTGGAGAAGATCGGAATGGTAGATATTTACGTACCCTCGTGAGGGGGAGTGTTAAGATTACACTCGGATTCTGACAACTTGGGGAACAAGCTGAAATAGATCTGTATCTAATCAAAAGGAGGAAAGAAAATATTCAAGGATATCAATCATATATGCATCTAGTGAAATAGAAAATAGATAGTTTTCTTATTACTTGTAATTCTAAAGGATTGGTTTCCATGTTTAGCATGATATACAAAATATTTCTCAATTGATAAATAGGCATGAAGCAGCCCTGTAATTTTATACAAGAAAAACAGAGAAATAAAATCGGGTGGGAAGGGAGCTTTTTTGGAAGTCTTGTGTTCTCTTTATTTTTCAGTTAATTTAATAGCTACTTAGATCGAAGTTTGAAGTTTAAACGATAGATTTTTTAGACCGTAGCACGGAAGGCCTTATGCTATCCATAGCACCTAAACCTTACTCATATATGAAAGTTGTTTGGCACCAGATAAGGAATTTCAGCATTTCAGAAAGAACTCAAATTTGTCTGTCTAGGGAAGGTAATAGATGCTTTTCAAAGATGTGTCAGATGTTTTGTATTCTTCTCTCGTCTTTTTTATTTCTAAAAAAAAAATTACCTAACATGTTGATGACCTAAATTATTTACTTGTCCTTTTATACAATTGATTTCGATAATTCTCAAACTAGTTGTTGAACATAATTTGTTTTTTCAATGAATACATAAGCATGAGCGAGGATGGTGAGAGAGGCCGGTAAGATAGATTAAATTAATTAGCACATCAAATAATTGGCAAAATTTCTGGTGTCCAAGTGTTGTGAACATTATATTATGAATTGAGAATTGGCCACCGTATTAAGTGATAAGAGAAGGGAATCAATTGCAATTAAAGCGATATTTTAGAAAAAGAAAAATGATATGTTTCACCGGTGCTAACACGCAAGTACATACAACCTCCAACCTACAGACTACAGAGTGGGTTTGCTGACGCAACCAATTATTTTCTTGAAGTGTGATGTATAATTTGATATTAAGCACATTAAGGAGTCCGGCTACTATAACACTAGTGTCATTCCAAACTAAATAACACCACATCTTATACCATTGGATCTACTTTAATATTCGTGTACAAGATAGGGCTGGAATGACACTAGTGTCTTGCACGAATATTAAAGTAGATCCAATGGTATAAGATGTGGTGTTATTTAGTTTGGAATGACACTAGTGTTATAGTAGCCGGACTCTACATTAAGTTATTAACAGTCCTTGCACCGGTTGAAACAAATGCAAGGTTCCCTGCGAACTGGCAAAGTAGAGGCAGCGGTAAAATGGGCATTCTCCGATGTTGGCCTGCCCGATTTTCAGGATGCTTTTTCATGTAATTTGATTTTTCGTGATGATGGAATTCGTCATATACATTTTAGTTAAGGTAATGGATAAGCAAACAATATTTATCTTAATAATTTAAATAAAACTTATTACTACTAATTTCACGCGTATTCTCTTTCTGAAGTCGCATATTTTTTATATTTGTAATTGACAAAGTTTCCACGATAATATATATTTTTCTGAACCATATTTCATAAGAGTATAGGAAATATTAGGCGTAAAGGTTCACCCGATTATATGTAAAATTTTGGATGAGCAGGTTTTTCATGCATCCAATATTATCATCACAACAATCGAATGAATGAAATTAAAGATTCTGCAATGAGTGAGGCTATGGTGCTATGCATAGCACGGATGGCTAGTGTACTACGGCTCAATATGGTACTTTTTAAAATTCTAACGGTCGATCCGAACCGTTCAATGTGATAACCATATGAATATGTACTTGCAAACTAAATTTTATATTTTTTCGAATTTTTTTACTATTTTTTTAGATAGGTAGAATTTTGATGGTCCAGAATTTTCAGAAAACACTGATTTTTCTACCTATCTAAAAAAATAGTAAAAAAATTCAAAAAAATATAAAATTTAGTTTGCAAGTACATATTCATATGGATATCACATTGAATGGTTCGGATCGACCGTTAGAATTTTAAAAAGTACCATATTGAGCCGTAGTACACTAGTCATTGGTGCTATGCATAGCACCATAGCCTCACTCTTCTGCAATATATATAACTGGCACCAAGTTATAGCCACTAAAGTTAAACTAATAAAAAAACGTTCAAAGAAAGGAACAAGAATAGATGTTCTCATTAGTTTGTCTATTTTTGTTTTTGATGAAATTCACATAAATTTGTTGTCTGCAGTATTTATAATAATTCCATGAGATACTGGAGGCAAACCCAAAAACAATAGCACCGATTGATCATTACCATGATTTATGAGGTTCCAAAATTCTATGGAATCTATATTAGTGCTCCATGAACATGCCTCCCAATTGATCACTTGCTCAAATAAATTTTAATTAATGCAGCCAAAAGTTATATTTCTATATAAATTGATTAAGAAAGAAGAAATTATAAAGCCACTCACAAAAAAAAAAAGGAAACAACTTGGCATTTTTTTGTATGATATTTTGTGCTGTGTATGAGCGAAAATTATGACCTTGTGTTGCAGTAGACTTGTTTGTATGATATTTTGAAATTCAACATTTCATTTTATAATCTATTTTTTTTAAATTACAATGTATGTATTTTATTTATGGTCAATATATTATACGTATTTTCGTATGTCCGGCGTATTTTATTAGAATGATTACGATAGATAATAAGAGAAGAAGATACGTAATAAAAATCTGTCACAACATAAGAACTAAATAACAGTCCGGAAGACCTAACAACTAAAGAAATAAAAGTCCGGTTGAATTTGTATTTTTTTTTTTAATACACGTACCACTGCAAGACTTTTATTACGTATCTTCTTCCCTTGCATTTGAAGTTTTCACAGTGGTAACTAAAAAATTTTCGGATGTTTGATTATCTGATTCCTGTATAAAGCATCATAATGAAGTAGACAGATGACAATTTTTTATTGGTGGGCCCATTTCTTGCATTTGAAGTTGGTAATCAAAATATGGTGACCATTGTAAAATATAATACTGTAACAGGCTAACAGTATCAGCCCATAGACACCAATGAAGAAAAAAATGAAGAAAAAATGTATCGATGCACCAAAAACATTTCACGCTTTGTTACCGCAGGACCACAAGATTAGTGTTTTGCAAACGGGCCGGTCCGGTCCAGTCCAGACCTGGTCGGTCCACGGTTTTCACGGGTTTATTGGTTTAAACGGTCCGAGTGCGGCAGTTCCGATTTTTTGTGGTTTGTTCAAACCCGTACTAGAATCATAGTCCAAATTTACACGGTCTGGTTCGGGTTCTTTTTTTTAACTTGCGCAAAGTAGATATGAAATGGATGAGTTTTAATTTATAGAGGTTTTTTGAGGGGAAAACAATATAGCCATTGGTTTCAAAAATTTTGAACTTTGATTTGTGTAAAAGAGTGAGGCTACGGTGCTATGCATATAGCACGGATGGGGTCCGTGCTACGGCTCAAAATTTGACTTTTCAAAATCCTAACGGTCAATCCGAACCGTTCAACATGATTATAAAATGAATATGTACTTGCATACCAAATTATATATTTTTTCAAACTTTTTTTACTATTTTTTTAGATAGGCTGTTTTTGGATGGTCCAGAATGTTCAAATCAAGTGATTTTTGAAAAAATAGTAAAAAAATTCGAAAAAATGTAAAATTTGGTTTGCAAGTACATATTCATTTTATAATCATGTTGAACGGTTCGATCGACCGTTAGAATTTTGAAAAGTCAAATTTTGAGCCGTAGCACGGACCCCATCCGTGCTATGCATAGCACCGTAGCCTCACTCTGTGTAAAATATGTCCATTTTTGGTATGAAATGGATCTCTCCATTAATTTTCAAAATTTTCAAAATTTAAAATCCTTTTTTGGGCAGGTCTGGGAGGGTTCACAGGGGTTTGGGGAGGGTTCACACGGGTACAAAAGTTTGTTTCATTTCAGTTCTGGTACACTGGTATAAGATCATGTTTCTCTTGCATGAGCAGCTTAAAATCTCTTCAATTAACTCGGTACATACACTAGGGGATCTCCTGTCCTATACAATTATTCAAATTCTTTGAACTGTGAATTGCTAACAACAATGCATAAACAATTATTTATTGGGAAATTAGAAGTCACTATTTTCTGGATATATTTGTTTATCCTTTTTAATTGGACGTGCGTGTGCACTCACTTACCCCATGGTTTACATAATGCATTATACTAGAACAATATATTATTTCAAGAAAGAACAATAGTTTGTGTTTTTGCGAGATATAAGGTTATAAAAAATAATACCATAGAGGGTCCAGCTTCTTCAATTAAGGCAGCAACCTGAAAAGGGGGCTTAAACTCTTGAGTCATCTGATAATTCATCACTGCAAACTCTCCATCTGATGGTATCTAATAATCATAAAGTTATTTTAATTAGTTCTATCTAACAGAAAAGTGTAACATTACATATTTCTTCCTGATTACAGAGTAGACCAACATTATACTAGATTTGTAAATGATGTTCAGCATTGGGTCTCACTTAAACACCTTTCATTATTTGAGAAACTTGAAAAGAAAAATAACAATTTGGTTTGCATAATAGAATGGTTACGAATTAAAATCTACTTTCCAAAAGAAGTAAGAAGCACAAACCTGCTTTGGCCTCCCTCTGATGAGAAGGTCTTGTGTGTGCGTGAGAGAGACCGGCGAGAGGATCCAAAGCTACTGGAGAGAACGATGGAGTGGGAGATAAGGAGCAAAACAGAGGGGGCGACCGACGGGAAGGGGAGATAAGGAGCAAAACAGAGGGGGCGACCGACGGGAGGGAGAAATACGGAGCAAAAGAGAGGGGTGGACCGACGGGGAGAGACGGGAGCAAAGGTTTGGGAGAGAGGAAGAGTCTAACGGAGAGACTAACGGAGACATTATTATATGAAGTTGATTCCAGAACGACGACTGTGATTAATTCGGACAAAACTTTTGGAAAAATTTCCGATTCATGACAGACTCAATCTAGAAATAATATATAAATAAAAAAATAGAGATCAATTCACACATTCATCGTTCTGGAATCTGCCACTGAATTTTTCATAGTCTTTCTCATCTTTGACCAACGAACAGTGAGTGTGGAAATTAGAGGACAGGCCGGAGCATTAAATACTCCAACAAATAGTGATTAGTGAGTGTGGATTCGGAGAGATTTAATTTTTTAATATTTCTACACTCAAATTATTGGCAGCCGCAGCCTCCATGGCGTAAGCACTAATGTCACAATAAAAAGTCGCGGGAACAAATCCGTCACTGGTGACTAGAGTGGGAAAAATGGCACGTCGGAGCCGGCTCCGTCACGGAACGGCACGGCTACGGCACGGAACGGCACGGCACGCGTACCATTCGCGTGCCGTGACTCGCGTGTCCCGTGCCGTGACCATTCGCGTGCCGTGCCCATCTTTTGAAACTTTGGCACGGCACGGCACGGCACGTGAAAAATTTAGTCACGGCACGGCACGACACGTAGTCACGCGAGTCACGTGTAATTAGGACCATTAGATATTGATTTAATGGTAAATCTTGAATAAACTAACCTAAATTATGATTAAATGGTCACGTGAGTCACGCAAGTCACGTATGGTCACGGCACGTTTAGGCACGGCGTGACTCACGTGGCGTGACCATTCGCGTGCCGTGACTACCTCTTGACATTTTGGTCACGGCACGACACGGCACGTGAAAAATTAACTTGGTCACAACACGGCACGGCACGAGACCAAAGTCACGGCGTGTTAGTCACGGCACGGCACGGCACGGCACGTTTTTTCCACTCTACTGGTGACTCATGGTCCAGCAATGGAAAATAAATCTGCTGCGATTCCGAGGTAGATCGCATGACCCTGCGATTCCATCTCAACTGTTGGTCTTTATCGAGATGCGTGCGTGAAAATTTACTTTTTAAGAACGTTTCCGAGATCCGCGCTCGAAAAAATTAGAACCGTTGAGATCGCAGGGTCCTGCGATCCGCCTCGGAATCGCAGCAGATTCGGACTCCCAGCAATGGCGACTCCTATAAATAACACCATTTAGGTCTCTTCCCATAAGCATTTACCACTAACTATTATAGAAACAAAGAAGAAAAAGAGAAGAGAAGAGATACAGTATAATCAAAATGGAGCCGATTCCCCTGATGACCCCTTACAAAATGGGCAAATTTGACCTTTCTCACAGGTAATTAATTGCCACTACTGTTCTCTCTCTCTCCCCCTCCCTTGCGTTGATTAGTTTTGGGGTTTTCCTCGTCGCTCTTTCTCAGCGACTAAGTGGAATTTCCAATTTTGGGGTTGAATAAGCTAATGAAAATTAATATAAGAATATTTTCATTAGCTTATTCAACCTTACTGGTACGAATTGGTATTTTGCTGCTAAAGTGTTTTGTTGTTTTGTTGTTGAGATCAATTTGATCTGAATTCAAAGGATTTGGTGATTTTGTAATTTTCTGACTTATAGGGGTAAAAGTGTAAAAGTAGAAATTTAAGAATGGAAGATACTTATCAGTAATTGCTGGTGCTAACTGCTAACTGGTATTCTTAATCGCACATTTCATTTTTCAGTTCTGTTTTTCCAATATTTCCTTATGTTTTTCTGATTGGCCATGCTTGTTCTAGGGTTGTTCTTGCTCCTTTGACGAGGCAAAGATCATACGGCAACGTGCCACAGCCACACGCTATACTATACTACTCGCAGCGAGCAACCAAAGGAGGCCTCCTGATAACAGAGGCCACCGGAGTGTCTGACACGGCGCAGGGCTACACTGACACCCCCGGCATTTGGACTAAGGAGCAAGTTGAGGCATGGAAGCCAATAGTCAATGCAGTGCACGAGAAAGGCGGGATCTTCTTTTGCCAGATATGGCATGTCGGAAGGGTCTCCCATTACAGTATGTCTCTTCTCCTTCGTTTCAATTTGTAATTCGTAATATGGTTGGTAGTTTGACACTTTAATACACTAATGAACTCTCAGTTTTCAAATCTACATTCGAATTTCGATCATTGAAGCCAGGGTTCTAAATAGCTAGCTATTAAGCAATGACAAAATAATATTTCTTCTGCCCACATAATTTCAGAGCCTGAAACAATCTTGGCCTCTGTACTTTATTATTCAATTGGTAGCCCTGCTTACCCTTTTCTTTCTGTTAGAGTATCAACCAAATGGGCAAGCTCCGATCTCGAGCACTGACAAGCAAATACCACCTCAGACGCAACACGATGGTACCGTTGAAGAATATTCTCCGCCTCGTGTTTTAAAGACAGAAGAAATACCAGATATTGTGAATGACTTCAGGCTTGCAGCAAGGAATGCTATAGAAGCTGGTAAATTACTAAATCCCAAAATTATTGCTCAACAAGAAATTTGAATGTAGTTATTGCTGTTGTCAAAATTGTCGAGAAAATCAGTACCAATTACCATAACACAAGTGGCATTTTCTTCTGTAATAAATCATTTTAAATATACAGAAAAGAACTTTTGTTGGGTGTGGATTGAAGGAATAGAATAGTTGATATTGTCAAGTGCAACGTTGTTGTCATTTTCTGTACATATATTTAAAATTGAATTGCAATAACCAAGAATTGACTTATATAATATTATATATAATTATTATTTTTTCTTTGGTAGATACTTACTAATGAGCAAGCAATTAATTTACTTAATTCTAATACATATCCAAATAATATTATTAACTTTGAAGTATTTCTTAATTATAGGATTTGATGGAGTAGAGATCCATGGGGCACATGCTTACTTAATTGAACAATTTATGAAAGACAGCTCAAATAACCGAACTGACAAGTACGGCGGCAGTCTGGAAAACCGATGCCGATTTGCTCTAGAAGTTGTGGAAGCCATCACTAATGAAATTGGACCCGACCGGGTTGGGATCCGGCTCTCGCCCTTCACAGATTACATGGAATGCTTTGACTCTGATCCACAAGCCCTGGGCCTATACATGGCGCAAGCATTAAACAAGTTCAACATCCTATACTGCCACATGGTTGAGCCTAGGATGGCAATTGTAGATGGCCGGCGCCAAGTCCCGCATAGGCTTCTTCCGATGAGAAAGACCTTCAATGGTACATTTTTAGCCGCTGGAGGTTACGACAGAGAAGAAGGAAACAAAGTAGTGGCTGAGGAGTACACTGATCTCGTAGTGTACGGCCGACTCTTCCTGGCTAACCCTGATTTGCCTCGACGATTCGAGCTCAATGCACCTCTCAATAAGTATAACAGATTGACATTTTATACGTCCGATCCGGTCGAGGGCTACACCGACTACCCTTTTCTCGAGGAGTCTTCTTGATTTGATGTGCCAATGATATTCTTTTGCTTGGCTTGCTTGATGTGCTTTTGTTTTCAGTTTTAAATTTGTTATCTTGTTTTTCCCTTGCATTCAATAATTTTGGAATAACACGCTTGTATGAAAAAAAAATTGAAAGGAAAGGTGCTGAAAATCCCATTTAAATTTTAAATAAATGTTATTATCAAATTAGAAAACAAGGACTACGAGAGAGCTGGGTACTTTGTGAAAGAAGCATATGGAAAAAGTCCAAACTTTATATGTTAAGTTCCTACAAAATGATTGTAATTTAATCAATTTGAATATGATAAGAAGGTATCTCTCCAAAGATGCAAAGAATTGTATAACAAACCTTTTTTATATTCCAACCAGAATAGTATTTATCTAGAAAGGTTACATAATCTGCTTAATTAACATGCATATTTAGGAGGCTCTGTTTTGGAGTTTGAAATGGAAATGATAGAAAAACAACAAGGAAATTTTACTTTTCTTTTTTCTCCCAATGTTTGATCCGAAATTTTTTAGTTACCACTTGATAAAATTAAAATTAAATGAATACCACCGGTTCCTAATTTTTTTCAATCCTACCACCCACGCGGACTGAGTTCGTGCACCACAATGGCCTAGTCCGCGGACTAGGGAGGCGCACCAGCCTTTGTGTTGTATATGAGCGAAAATTATAACCTTGTGTTGTAGTAGACTTGTTTGTAATATCAGTATGATATTTTGAAATTCAACATTTTATTTTATAATCTATTTTTTTAATTACAATGTACGTATTTTATTTATGGTCAATATATTATACGTATTTTCGTATGTCCGGCATATTTTATTAGATTTGATCCCGGTTCGGATCGGACGATTTTTTAAATACACTACACAGGATCTCTCATGCATTAACACAGGATCTCTCATGCATTATTGCGTGGGAGAGAATATGCTAATTGTAGATGATAGTAGAAAAACTTCGGTCAGTACGGAAACAGGATTTTCCCATCACACAAAGCAAAGTTGAATAAATAATTCGGTCAAAATTTCCCGGCTTCACTTAATTGTTAAGGATTGACTAATTGCAACTTCATTCGTGCAATACATTTTTTAATTTCATATTTTTGGTTTGATTTGATGATGCACATTAAAGGGGTGAAAAAGGTCACTGCAAATTTGACAAATATTTCAAAATCTTTTGAATGACCATAGCAAATTTGATCTAATTAATACAAATTAGACGGTTCAAATCAATTTTATATGGTGTAATATTGGATTTGTAAATATTGTCTGCAAATCATAAATATAATTTTTAAAATTTTTTATTACAATTTAATTATCCGATAAATTTTGTTCCTATAATATAAAATAATAAAATTAGAGACAGACAGAGACAGTCACCATCCTCTGATCAAAAGTCAAAAGAAAAGTTATACTATTATATTAAGGCGGCTAATGATAGAGGTCCATAAAGTTCTAAAAGCCAATCAATTAGATTCTTTCCGAAGATCCTGTCAATCTTTTTATAATTTAAAAATTGTTTCTCAAGTTATCATCGCTATCACATGTTCGGTACGATTATTTTTTATTTTTTTTCTGAATCGTAATACTATAAAAGGATTATATGAACACTTTGCATTCTAAACTGAATTCTAAGTCAATTTTTACACGTGAAGAGAAAATAACATATATCACGGTTTTTATTTTGATGTTTATGAATTAAATTTTAATTAATTAATGTTTTTAAAAATAAAAGTATGATAGAAATATAAAAAATAGAGGTATTTGAACCCTCCTCATTTAAGATTCCTTTGCACTATATTTTTTACTTTTATATTTCTGGCAGCCTGGCTGGTTATACAACTTTATTTTTATTATTATTATTATTATTGGTTTGTTGCCCACTATGTAGATAACAAAAGTGCAATTATTATTATTATTATTATTATTGGTTTGTTGCCCACTATGTAGATAACAAAAGTGCAATTATTATTATTATTATTATTATTATTATTATTATTATTATAGTTGTATTTCTTTTTTGGTATCTAAAGTTTGTGAATTAGAGTTAAAAGAGAAATTGTGAGAGAATAGCTACTATTTCAAGAATAATTACTATTTGGAATAGCTATGGAATTCAAATAAAGAACTTGCTATTAAGAATAACTACTATTCTTGTTAATTTGTTGTTCCTTGTATCGGATGGAATAACTACTATTTATGTGTGTGAAGAGAGAGAAAAAAGTGATTCTTTTCTTGATATTCACCAACACAATCTCGATCTGACAAAGTTGACGTTGTTTTTGTCATCTCCACGCCGTAACAATTTGTTGAGCTCCCACTTGCCTATATTTCATCTTCATTAGCATCACATTAATACTATTTTTTTCTCGATTACAACTATTCACTATTCTAAATGTACAATTCAAACAATATTTTTACTATTCCGAATAACACCACATTAACACTAATTGAAAATCACTATTTTCTCTATTCTCATCTATTAATTTTATTTTATTTATTCTTGCACTAATTTTTGCACGATCAAAACGTACATCTAATGAGACTCATTAGATTAGTTTAGTTTAGATTTGAGCTTGAGAAGTTGAGTGATTGTTTAGACTTAATTTAGCGATTATATACTAAATTTTGTCTTGGCGAAATATTTGAAATTAGTGTTATTGTTTTCTTATGCTTGTTTTAAGTTCCATTTATTTCGTATAATATTTTTTGGTTCTCTCCTTTTTACGATTTAGTAATATTTACGGTGTATGGTTTATAATTTTGTCTCTAATTAATTGCGGTGTATGTTTAGCTACATGACGTAGGCACTCATGTCACAATAAAAAGCAGCGGTAACAAGTAACAAGTAACAACCCATGGTTCAGCAATAACAACTTATAAATAACCATTTTTTTAATCTCTTCCCATAAACATTTACCAGTCAAAATTACAGAAAGAAAACGAGAAGTGAAGGGACACATTCTTGCTCTTAATTAATCGTCGAAAATGGAGGCAATTCCCCTGATGATCCCTTACAAAATGGGCAAATTTGATCTTTCTCACAGGTAATTAATTAATTAATTGCCACTGCTATTCTCTATCCATCCTCCCTCCTGTTGATATTTTTGGGCTTTACCTTGTTGCTCCAGTTTATGAGAAAATGAAGGTTCTCACTTTATTTTACTAAAGTGAAAAAAAAAAAAAATCGATCAGACCACCAAAAGATCATCAGAGTAAAAAAAAATGTATGTATAATGAGAAGGGTTCAAATGTCAAATGTCTTTCATGCCTTATCATATCTCATATTTCTATTTTCAAAAGTCGGAACTGTCGATCCAAACCGCTCAACTTGATATCCATATTAACATATGCTTGTAGACCAAATTTTATATTTTTTGAAAAAATTTACTATTTTTTAAGATATGTACAAAATCACTGTTTCTGGACCACCCAAAAAGGTGATTTTGTACCTATTTAAAAAAATAGTAAAAAATTTCAAAATATAAAATTTGGTCTCCAAATATATTTTTTAATAACATATTTTAATATGGATATCAAGTTGAGCGGTTCACAACGACGGTTCGAAATTAAAAAACGAAGATACAAGATATGAGGCATGAAAAAACACGAGGCACTGGAAGCCTCCTCATATATAATATACATTGTAGTACAAGAGATGTATGTCAAATAAAACTCGGTTGTAGTCTTTTAGAAGAGCCAGTTCAGTTCAAAAATCAGAATTCATTGCCTATTATTTGATATTCCTGTTCAGTATTTCTTAATTATTGTACATTTCATCTTTGAGTTCTTTTTTTCCAATCTTTCCTTGTGTATTTCTCATTGTTCATGCTTGTTCTAGGGTTGTTCTTCCTCCTTTGACGAGGCGAAGATCATACGACAACCTGCCACAGCCGCATGCTATACTACACTACTCACAGCGAGCCACCAAAGGAGGTCTCCTTATAGCAGAGGCTACTGGAGTGTCTGACACGGCGCAGGGTTACAATGACACCCCTGGCATTTGGACCAAGGAGCAAATTGAGGCATGGAAGCCAATCGTAGATGCAGTGCACGAGAAAGGCGGGATCTTCTTTTGCCAGATATGGCATGTCGGAAGGGTCTCCCATTACAGTATGTCTCTTCTCTGGCACTCTTTCGTTCCAGTATGTAATTTGTAATATCGGTGGTAATTTAGCAGTTGAATACACTAATGAACTGGCACTTTTCAAATCTAGTTTTGAAGGTTCTACCATTACAAACTTTTTATTCAACTTTCCACCAAATTTTTTTGTGCCCACTTAGATTTTAAACTATCTTGGCCTCTGTACTTGGTGACTGTAACTGTTGTTCTTATTTTTTTATTAATTAGTAAATTGGTAGCCCTGCTTACTTTTCTTTTCTTTTTTTCCTTTTTAGAGTATCAACCAAATGGGCAAGCTCCAATCTCAAGCACTGATAAGCAAATACCACCTCAGCAGCAGGCCGATGGTACCGTTGAGGAATACTCGCCACCTCGTGTATTAAAGGCAGAAGAAATACCAGATGTTGTGAATGACTTCAGGATTGCAGCAAGGAATGCTATAGAAGCTGGTAAATTACTAAATCCCTAAACAATTGCGTACTTATAACATCCTGTTGACAGATTTTATATTATTTATAATTATATATTTCATCTGTGATAGATACTTCCGGATTGGCAAGCAATTCATTTGCTTAATTCTAAAACATGTCCCAGTTATATTATTAACTTATAAATATTTGTTAATTGTAGGATTTGATGGAGTGGAGATCCATGGGACACATGGTTACTTAATTGAACAATTCATGAAAGACAGCTCAAACAACCGGACTGACATGTACGGCGGCAGTCTCGAAAATCGATGCCAATTTGCTCTAGAAGTTGTGGAAGCCGTTTCTAATGAAATTGGACCGGACCGGGTTGGGTTCAAGCTCTCGCCCTTCACAGATTACACGGAATGCTTTGACTCTGATCCACAAGCCCTGGGCCTATACATGGCTCAAGCATTAAACAAGTTCAACATCCTATACTGCCACATGCTTGAGCCTAGGATGGCAATTGTAGATGGCCGGCGCCAAGTCCCGCATAGGCTTCTTCCAATGAGAAAAGCCTTCAACGGTACATTTATAGCCGGGGGAGGCTACAACAGAGAAGAAGGAAATAAAGTAGTGGCTGAGGGTTACACTGATCTCGTAGCTTATGGCCGAGACTTCCTGGCTAACCCTGATTTGCCTCGTCGATTCGAGCTCGATGCACCTCTCAATAAGTATAACAGGTTGACATTTTATACGTCTGATCCTGTTGAGGGCTACAACGACTACCCTTTTCTCGAGGAGTTCCCTTGATTTGAGGTGCCAGTCATACTATTTTACTTGGCTTGCTTTGTAAGATTTTTTTTTAAAGTTTCGAATTTGTTATATTGTTTTTCCTTTTATTCAATGATACGCTTGTATGATACCAAAAAAAGAGGACAGGTGCTGAAAATACCCATTTAAATTTTAAATAATTGTTATTTAAAAATTAGATACTAAGGACTACGAGAGAGCTGAATACTTAAATTTTGGTGGGTGAGTTCTTGCATTTGAAGCGAGTAACAAATAAAAGTTGACCATTGTAAACATAACACTGTAACAAACTAACAGCATCGCCCCAAAGGCACCAATGAAATGTATCGATGCACAAAATATTCCACCCTTTTTATTCCACCCTTTTGTTCCACAAGACCACAGGATCTCGCATGCATTATTGTGGAGGAGAGAATATACTATTTGGTAGATGATAGTTGAAATACTTCAGTCAATGTGGAATAGTCAAGTTTTTCATTCAAGAATTTTTGTTGCCTTGAGGCCTTGCTCACTGTGTTGGCTATTTTCCCATCACACAAACAACTAAACAATGTTGAAATTGAAAAATATAATGCGAGGAATTGGTCAATTTTTTCTGGCTTGACTTATTGTTAGGATTGATCTAACCTATCTTCTCTCAACCTTCTCTCAATATTTCTTACATATCAAATCCTTAGCACTAACATCAACACCTTACAAACTCTTATAAACAGAAAATGGGCATGATGCTGCCACAACCCACAAGTTTTTCTGTGAGTCTAGAAACTACAACCCTCACACTCAAGACAAGACACTGAATTCAAAATTTACTTAATAAAATAAGTTAATTCGGATTTTTCCCGTGCTATGAACATTGACTACCAATTAGAACCTATAAATCAGCAAAACCAAAGTTTCGCATCAGAAGATACAATTGAAAATAGTAAATAAACTACTTATAATTGGCTATTGCAAAAAAAAATGTTAAATAATGGGACCACTTAGTAGTTAACCTACTTTGTTATTTTTTTAAGCCATATTGTATGCCCAACCATGCTCTTTCAAAAATTCCTGCACTGCTCCCTTGATTGCCAGATTCGGGATAAGTTGTGACTCTTTGAGAGGCTGTCTTGTTATTGGGTCGACATTGCCCACCTATCCCAAGTAAAAAAGCATATCAAATGAATTTTCAGGAAAGGAACATTGATTCATCCTTAAAGCTCAACCAGCACCACTTAACATTAAAAATTCTGGGCTTACAATCAGTTCATGTGGGCATCACGTGTATGATTTCACTAAAACATATACAATCTGACATCTCGGTAGCAAGATTTGGATTAAATACCATATCAAACTAGGCAAGTAAAAGTAACTTCGTCAATGACAAGATCTTCTAAAGAAAGTTATTTTGTTTTATTAACTTCATAGATAGATAGTAGTTTGTAACAAAAAAATTCCGAAGTGTAAGGTACGTTTAACAATGTTAAGGTGATTTTGTACAAATCTCCATCCTTACAACAAAGGGATCTTCTTAAAGCTTATTGCAAACTGCCAACATCCCAAACATGAAGTACTTGAGACTTCAAACTTGAAGCACAGGGAATGAAATAAATAAATTGGGAGTAGAATGGGAATAGGAAAATTACTGTTTTTAAATGCTCAAGTAGAGCAGATCTTTCATAGGTGATACCACTCGGAGTCAGAACTGGATCAGTGAATATGTCAAAGGTTATCTTGCAACAGAGGTAGTCTGGGACCTATAAAATCCACAGAAAAATAAAATAAAACATATTTGCATACCACCACTTCAATTACAACTAACAAGTTATCACTCAAAACAACTTTTTTTCAACTCAAAAGTCATCTGGCTTTTGTAATCAATTTTTTGTTTCTTCTTCACTTGGTTGGTGGTTGATGGCTCAATAGAGGTCACTTGAAGTACTTTGGGATGACTTAACTCAGCCAAAGACGCACCAAATTGGAACTAAAAGTTGCATAGCATAGGCTTGAATTCAAATAGAATGGACTGAAGCTTAGTTGCAGAACTGAAGCCACAAATAAGTTTGTTGAGATCAGCACAATAGGGGAGAGTTGGTATGATACAATACCTGCCAGGTCACGCACCAGTCCGATACACTAGCCACAATTTCATTCCTAACGAGTAACGACTAAGGTTGTATAACAGTACCAGCATATACAGTATTCTGATTATCTCAGGAAATAATAATAACATGTAAACATGGGTGACTTACATCAGTTGGCAAATCAGCCCTGGATGCTTTGTCGAACACCTCATTCAAGAGTTGGAGTTGCCCCGACAGATAATTGGGGGCACTGTCACCTGACTCTTCATGAAGGAAACTATACTCTCTAAATGCATTCTCACAAACTTCCCTATAGAGCACATACCATAACCAATATTTAACATAGTCTTTCTGTAGTGATTATTTACAAGAATGGAATGATTTACAGCAACTTTTGGTTTCCTATCAAATTAGACTTTATTTTAGATCAAACCATTTGGTGATGGCATCCATTTGGGGTGTTTACAGTACACTCTTTCTATGCTTGGTTAGAATTTGGTAGGATAGTCAACCATGAATATGATATTGTTTGGCACACAAAAATCCCTCTCAAAATTAAAACTTTTCTTTAGCTTGAAAGAAAAAAGAAAATTTGAACCATGGATGTATTGGCTAAAGAGGGTTGTCATGGGGATACAAGTTGTGTATTTTGTGGTCAACCTGAATCAGCAGACCACTTATTTGTATCTTGCTCTATAGCTTCAACAATTTAAAATTAAATTACAGAATTTAATAAAATTCAGTTTTTAGGGGATAATTTGATAAATCTATGGTGTTCTGAGGATGACAGGGAGGTAACCCACGGATGTGAAAGAGAGAGTAAATTGCAAAGTTAGTTGTTGTGAGGATGAAATTATAATTTTCAATTTTAGATAAAAGTGCGTTTGCTTCTGATTGTATAACCTGTGATGATGACTGTTCTGTAGGCTCTTAAAGCTTAAGAATAAGTTTAAGCAGGCAGTTATTTTTGAGTGATGTATGCTTAAAAACAGGACTTGTATTTTTGGTAACAGCTGTTTGGTACCTAAAGTGCTGTAATAACTTCTTGTTTCAATGAAACAGGTGGGTTCCCCACCAAAAAAAAAAAAAAACTCTCTGTGAATAATTTGTCTATAACACAATGATTAGCGAGTTGACTTAATCTGAATTTGTCCTCAAATATTAAGCTAAATACTATCTCAAACATTAAGTTCAGCTCTTAGGTTTGTGTACTCCAACCAATTCTCAGAAGGAATTCAAATTATCATGCACCTCTAGCAATTCACTTCAAGAGGCACATTTTAAGAAATAAAATTTGCATCCAATTTTTATTCTAAATTCACAAGTAATAGGGCGTGCATATTTATTCTTATAATAATGTTTGCCTTATTTCTGATGATGATTTTTGATGGTTAGCCTATCCAAGATTACGACACACATTAGTGCGACTGCATTATGGTTGTAAGTTGACTAGCACTGGCATTCATACTGCTGAAATAGACAGATGAAAAAAGAGAGAAAAATAAACAAAGAATGAAGTACTTTAAGTTTTGGAGCCTCCAATGATGCTCGCTAGATGTGAGCTCCCATTCCATGAACTTTGCTTTTGCAAGAACTCTCCACAGCTCATCTGCCTTCTCCCCATGTGGGGCTATACTCCTCATAATATCCCATGCCTACTTCAAAAAAGGAAAAAATAATATGGACAATATGGACAATAAAAATCAAACATTTTAGGTCCTTTCATTTTTGGCTTTTTCTGCACAAGCACGCACTGGAGGGAGGTGTCAGGGTGAAAGAGGGCGAGAGAGAGAGAGAAGAGGGAAGGAGGAATAGAGGACAGAGAGAGAGACAGACTTTTCCTAACTCAGAGATAGCCCCAGTATAATCTTCCTTCTCAAGCAAAGCAAGACCCAGCATGTAGTGTGCCTAGAACAATAACAGTCATCAGATTATTCGAAATAGAGGCTTAATTTGATAGAGAAAAGGAGAAAACATTGTAGTGCCAATGTAAAACTCGATGCAGGAATGATCTGTACACATCGATACTGTATCAATAGGATAGCAAAGCGTAACCTAGTCATATGAATGGTACTACACTGTATCCAGTACCCATCCACTACTATCAGTACCAAACCTGAATAATAGAGCCCGATTTTAAAACACTTGCCACAAGAATTATGAATATATTTTGTATGCTTGCAAATTCTAGGGAGCACTTTCCAATTTTTATCTATAACGACATATAATAATTATGGAATTTCGAACTAAATTTTAACACATACCTTGTGAGAATTACGGTCAAGTTGGAGTGCCCTTTTGCAATCCTCTTCCACTCTAGTCCATTCCCTGCCAAATCAAATACAATTATTTTTTCTATTAAAAGGTGCCATGACAATCAGGCTAATGAAACAAACCCAAGATTAATGAGCATTCTTTCAATACTAAAAAGTAATAATCATAAGAGGAGTGTTCTGGAGCTCCAACTTTTGGGTGCCACAAGTTGCCACAACCTCACTTTTGCATAAATATTAAAATTCAAATTCTAACCAATAAATCAAACCATTGATCTAGTTCTTCTCAATTGACCAGTCCATGTAAATTTTTTTTAGTCCATTTGGCACAAGATCAGGAGGGAACAGATCAAGTTCGCTGTAGTAGATATGTTTTAGTGCTTTCCTATTTGGCTTCTTCATATATTATAAAACAAACTCAAAGAATGAACTTTACAAAAATACATCACTTGTGAACACATCACTCGTGAAGAAAACAAGATAAATGGTTCAGATTCCTCACTTGATGCATATTAAAATTTAGTACAAAAGAGACAAACATATATTATAAAACAAACTCAAAGAATGAACTTTACAAAAATACTTCACTTGTGAACACATCACTTGTGAAGAAAACAAGATAAATGGTTCAGATTCCTCACTTGATGCATATTAAATTTAGTACAAAAGAAACTGGGCAGCTTGTAACACCAGAACCCTCCTCTATATGTAAAGTCCAACGATTTACAACTTTTCTGTATAAACTTGTGCAACTAATTGAGCTTGATATTGCATTTGCAATTGGCAAATTAACAGCAGCATAATTGAATTATGTATGTTCTTCTTGAAGGATTTGCAACTGTAAATTTGAAAAGGGAAAGGATATACTCGTATAAATCGTAGAATGTGAGGTTTCAATACCAATATTTTTCTTCGACTAAATGATGATATTTCACCACCAAGTAACACTAACCAACATTATAAGTGGGAAAAGAGGATAGATTCTATAGAAAGACAGTGCATACTTCTTTTTTCTAAAGCACAATGCTCTGTTTGTCCAGTAGACAGCGACATTAGGCTGAAGCGCAATTGCCTGATAAGAAAAACAAATGTAAGTAGTATGTTATCTCCTTGTTCTTTGTACTGTACTTGATGTACTGATCTTATGGAAGTGGTGATCCTTTGAGATCACTTAGTTTCGAAAAGGTGGTATGCAAATGCTAAGTTTATACGAAAATTTTAAACAAACTATTGGCAACTATTTGTTGCTTTCCTTTTTAACAGTACAAGAAAAAAAAATCCTTTTACAAGGTTTGATTAATCCCTCAATTGCATGTGCTTATCAAAAATAAGAGCTCAAACTTTCAAGGGAGCTTTGTTTGCAACAAATTCACTCCGATTTTGTACCAGGGCATGTTCTACTTTTCCCCCTCAGCATTTTCCAACTAAAAATTAAATGGGTCGGTTCTGGCCCATCCTGATAGCTTATCCAAAATAATTTTCACCTGAACCAACCCAACCTGCTAGAAGTATCAACTAATTGTGTGGCTTGTGATACACATCAGATTGCCTGGAGAAATTGTACAGGGAAATGATATTCGAAGTAAAACCTAATTTGGGGGGACAGAGAGAGAGAGAGAGAGAGAGAGAGTACTTGGCAGCCTCTGCCAAGCCTTTCAAAAGAAGGGGGAGAGGGAAAGAGAACCTCAGTGTACGAATCGATTGCTGCCCCAAGTTTGTCCTTTCTAAAGCACGCATTTCCAACTTCCTTCCTCATCTGCGCTTGTTTTTCCATCTCCGATTTCCCGATTTCTCTACAGATCAGTTACTTCTCGCTTGATTCCTTTCCTCATTCCCTTCGTCACATAATGGACCTCATTCTCTCCTTCCCTTGGTCACCCGTCGACGTCCATAGCATACGAAAGAGAAGGAAGAAATCGATCTCAGACGAGACTTAGAAGGGAAGTCGAAAAGCAATTTATTGGTTTTTCTTCTCTTTTTTTATGTCGTGTGCAACTTTATTCAATGATATATTTTGGTTTTCTGGGAGGACGAAGGGATCCGGACTTCCTCAAAATTTGGAAGGAGCCGGGCTAGTACTGGCTAGTGGATACTGGATACTCTATCCCTATAACCCCGTAAAAATATATATTTATAAATAAAATTCCTCGAAAGTTTAAATGGCAAAATATGAAAATATTCTTACAAATTAAAAATGTTTTAATGTGGAGGTGATGATATTTGAAGAAAAAACTAGTAATTTTTATAATTTTATGCATCATTAAATGTATCATTAGACGCACACGATATGCTTTACATATATTCTAACATGTTTTCGCTATTATTATATGAGGATGGTATGGGACACTATATTACACCTTACATTACCTTATATTTTCAAAGTTTTCAAAGTCCAAACAGTCGATCTAAATCGTTCAATATGATGGATATATTAAAATGTATTTGCCAATCAAATTTTATATTTTTTTTGAATTTTTTTACTATTTATTAAGTATTTTACAAAATCGTTGTTTTCAGACCATTGAATTTTTGTACCCATCTTAATAAATAGTAAAAAAATTCAAAAAAATATAAAATTTGATCTGCAAGCACATTTTAATATATCCATCATGTTGAACGGTTTGAATCGACTATTTGGACTTTGAAAATATAGAGTGTAATCTGGTGTCACCAAAAAACAGTGTAAGTAGATCCCTCCTCTTATTATATTTAGCACAAATAAAAAAACTAACTATCAATGATTTTTTTTCTTTTCATTTTGTTAAAATTTACATATTATAGAAAAGAGGGATGCTTCTATGGACATAAGGACCTATTTGTAAAATGAACATATTTTCATTTTCAAAGTTCAAACAGTCGATCCGACCGTTCAACATTATCTCCATATTAAAATGTACTTGGAGGTCAAATTTTACATTTTTTAAAATTTTTTTACTATTTATTAAGTATTTTACAAAACTAGTCAAATTCAGACCATTGAATTTTGTACCCATCTTAATAAATAGTAAAAAAATTCAGAAAAATGTAAAATTTGACCTCCAAGTACATTTTAATATGGAGATAATGTTGAACGGTCGGATCGACTGTTTGAACTTTGAAAATGAAAATATGCTCATTTTACAAATAGGTCCTTATGTCCATTGAAGAATTTGCCTATAGAAAAACAATAGAAAATGAAACTTAAAAAAAATTACTGTAGTAGGAAGTTATGGGGCTACAGTGTTTTTTTTACGGGACTGAGGGTAAGGTGGGAATTTGGCTGGACATTATGATTAATAACGTCCGTTCATTGGATGTTATAAAGCATGACGGGTTTTTTAGATTTGAAATTTCTCGATATTTTTTTTAACTTTTCTCGATATTTTTTTTTATTTTCTTATTAATAAAAAATCGGTCAAAAAACACACACAATTAGGTGCGAACGCAGATCTGTCAGGGAGGGGCAGAAATCAGGTTAAAATAGTTTATCGGATTCAAACTCATTAACTAATCGGGTACTAGATAAAAAACAATAAACATAATAAGAAACAATAAAAATAGTATACTCTTACATAATAAAAAATAACAAAATAATATCATTTTATATATTAAAAAACAACAAATTTGGTCCGGACCCGTAAATTTCTATAAAATTTCTATAAATAACAACAAAGTTTCTCATTAACAGTACTTTTGAACTGGTCTAGCGGGCTTTCCAGTTTTAGAGAGGGACAAAAAAATTTCCAGAGAGAAACAAAGTAGTACCGGACTTGTATTTTTCCACTTAATTTCAAAATTTAATTGTGTACGTATGGGTCCGCCCCTGCACGCAACATGTCAGAAATGTATTACCCTCTGTTCAAAATTGACTGGTCGTTTAAAATAAAAGTAAATTAATTGTTTAAACAGTATTCGATAATATACAAAAAAAAAATAACTAATGGTTCTGATGATTTCGTCCCCCTTGATATTTCTTAAAACTGTTTTCATTTTTAAACAATTTATCTTGTATTTGAACAAGTTTCTAGTCTCTTGTACTTCAACAAGAGTTGTTCAAACAACACGACATCGATTTTATCTCTTATTGTTGTGTTGTGAGCCTTAACTCAATCAATTTCACGTTTTGTTCTCTTCCTAGAAGAAAGCAGGAAAAAAAAAAAGGAACAAGCTGTATATAAAACTTTAGATAAAGAGTAAGAGTGAATTTTATTCGAGAATCGCAAAACAAAGCGTGCTAAATAAATACACAACATACACGATACGACAAGTGCACGGAGAAACTCTACCATTCTAAAACCCTGAAATCCTTAGCACCACTGCTCAAAAAAGTGCAGGGAGAAAACAGATTCCTTCTCCACAATTGAAATTGCTGAACCAGTTCATTAAACAAGAACCGGATTAAATGGATGATACAGAGCTCTTTGGCCAGCTCACAGCAATCGGACTCGTCACATTATGTGTACTGTCACTCCACGTAATTGAACCAAACGCATTGCTCTCGGTTATAATGACTGGATCAGCAATCCCAGCAAATGTTATCTCATAACTCAAGCTCTCACCTACTGTACTGAACTCCAGCTTACTTGGAACCACCGTCACAGTCACGCCATCTGGGCTCAACACAGACGCTACATAAACTGCCGTACCAGAGCTACCAACATTTGTTACTGTTCTACGGTATGTCACAACATCAGTGTACGAGGAGAAAAACACTGAAAATGCTGGATAGTTTAAATCACCAGGTCTAGCCAATGCAACAGCCGAGCAGTCTGTGGTGCTTCCATCTCTGGTAAATACTGAAATTTGAGTTGAGGCATATCCAATGGAGCACAAGAATGCTATGTAATCCTTGATACTAGAATCATAAACTAGACCGGGATCAAGCGCCTTGTTGGGATCCACATGACCGGCGCCACGAACAAATGGTGTAGACTCTTCACCTGTTGCCAAATCTTTAATGATTTCACCAGAATTATCTAAATTGTAAGCAGTGGTCATGAGGGCTGACTTTATGGCTGCAGGGCTCCAAGTCGGCTGAGCACTTTTCAGTAATGCTGCAATTCCACTTACATGGGGGCAAGACATTGAAGTACCCGAAATAATGTTGAATTCAACTCTTCTCGAGTCAATATCTAAGTCCGTTGGGCTACTAGCCCCGGTCCAACCAGCCAAGATATTGACCCCTGGGGCAATTACATCAGGTTTTAAGATCTCAGGGGCCCGGTAGTTGGGCCCACGGCTGGAGAAAGCGGCAACCCTTGGGGCTGACGGTGATGACCCAATCACAGTGCCACGAAACACAATTGAGGCAGTAGGTGATGTCGCCGATTTGACATAGTTACGAATTTTGTCTCCAGCAGTTTGACCAACCATTGTGGCCGGTACAAGGTGAGAATCAGCAATTAACTCCTCCCCATTCTCTTCAGTATTCGCCAAAATCATGCCAATGCCACCAGCCTCTTTAACAGCACTGCCCTTTGCTACTCTAGCATTGCCACCGCGATCACAAACCACAATTTTTCCCTCAACCATGCTTGAATCGAGGGACCCAGTGAGGCACAGCCGGGACCCACAATCTCCTGCATAGACTAATGGAAGCTCAGTTGAATTCAATGGGTCGCCGGCATAGAGAGATACACCAGTATAACTAGTACCATCTCCAAGAATAACATCAGCCGGGAAGTCCCTATCCACTGTGGATGCACCAACCGTAAGTATCCATGGTGCAATATTGACTGCAGTGTAACGACCTGGACCAGAGTTACCAGCCGAGCAAGAAACTACCAGTCCATGTTTAACCGCGCCAAATGCACCAATTGCAATTGAGTCACGGTAAAAATTCGGAGCATAGCCGTTCGCACCAACAGACAGTGAGATAATGTCGGCCCCGTCAGAAACTGCCTCATCCATTGCAGCCAGTATATCAGAGTCATAGCAACCTGATAGCCAACAGATTTTGTAGGCAGCAATGCGTGCTTGTGTGGCAATGCCATGGGCCTCCCCGCGTGCATATTGGTAGAAACCAGCATCAGGTGAAATGGTGCCAGCAGCTGTTGAGGCTGTGTGGGTACCATGGCCTTCAGTGTCTAGTGGTGACCTGATGCCAATCAAAGATTTGTTAGGTCAAAGTAATCCATTTTTACTTTCTTGTGCTAAATTAGGATTTTGAACTAGTAAATTTCTTATCTTTGCTGAATTAATTGAACTAGAGAATTTCTCTGGATAGACTTTGGCCTGATCATAGTAAATAGAAGAGATGAATGTAACAAACACCATCCTGTCCATACTAATTACCTGACTGGTATGGCACCAGGCATCATGCGTTAGACTGAACTCATTCACCCCTTATTTATTTACCTAGTTAGCAAACTATAGCTTAGATATCATTCTGACTAAGATAATTAGAAAATAAACTGCTCAATTGACTACCTGGATTCCCTCGTTTCATCTATAGGGTGTCCAAGACCGGTCTCATATCCCTTGGAGAAGAACTTAGCCCCGATCAACTTACTGCTACAAAGTTGTGACCCATTAAACGATCCGGTCGACACGCACTTGCCTCTCCATTTTGACGGAGGTGATGGAAATGAATCATTGCACGCAAAGCATGGCCTTTCTGGCCAGATGCCAGTGTCCAAAACAGCAACGATTGTTTCTACGGCTAAGTTTGATTGAGGCCAAAGACCACCGGAAAGGGAGAGCTTGAGAAACGATGGTGTGTGCGTGGTGTGTGGATAGCGCACCTGATCGGGTTGAATAGAGAGGATTGACGGGTGGGATTCGAGATAGCTAGCTTGTGATTCCGTAAGTACAGCGGCATAGCCATAAGTGGCGAGAGTATAGGTGTAGAGATGGCTTGGAGACGGATGGCGGAGGCGGGATGGGAGCAGAGAATGTAGAGGTGGGTGAGATCGGCTCCGGGTTTGAGAGAGAGAGGGAGCAAGATGAATGATATAGGTGGATCGGGTATCGGATTCGCTAGATGCGAAAATGGTTAAGAGGTAGAGGATAAGGAGGGAAAGTGGATACTGGATCGCCATTGTCGAAGCTTCAGTGCTTGACTGATGATATTCTACCCTTTTCGAATAAATATCAGCTCATCATTTGTATAAAGTAATGGATGAAAAAGTAGTTGAATGATCGTGGCCACGGAAGGAAACTGAATTTATATCACCTGAGGTAATAGAAACTTTGAGTTTAGATCTGGACTGTCCGATCTTCTTTCGCACGAATATTAAAGATCCGTGAATTCTAACTGTTGTCCAGATTTAAAATCAAATATTCTGTTACCACAGAGGATGCGCACTCAAGGAAACGGGTGCCGTGGTGCGAATTATAAATTACTTTTTTTTGTGAAAAGAATTATATATTACTTGCATAAACAACTTTGGACCCATTCGTCAGTGAAAAAGGATTAATATAAAGAGTTGTCTCACTGACAGTGGGACAGATATTTAATAATTAAAAATCAGCTCGTAAGTCGTAAAGTCGTCCCTATCCATGGGACCCACAAGCGGACAGATTCTTTCTTGAAGAAGGACGCAAAAGGCGATGATTGGTTTAGACTTTAGAGCAACTTCATCTTCCGCCACCTGATAAGTGTTATTTACAATTCTACCCAGACGTGAATCTGCCCATGAATGCGGACCATACGGTGCATGCTGTCCGCAATACGAACAGTGGCGAATCCGTGAATGTTTGTGAACTTGTTAGCCATCAATTTAAGTTTGATAATATCTCAAACATTAAAGGCAAAGGTACAATCCACGTGGAGTTGTGGTGGAGTGTTGGTTTAGTTCAACTGTTCAAGTGTTCAACACAAGAAACTGAGAGCACGCAGAGCACTTCACTTTATATTAAATTAGTTAATTTCTTATGCGTTTATTTTAATATTTATAAATTAATTTTAATGTGTTCATTTTTTATCGTTGTTTTACCACTTGACTTATATTAAATTAGTTCGAAAATTTAAAAACTTAACATGTAAACTCATCACTCGTAAAGTAGATCGATTTCAACAGTTTAGATGTGTCACTTGAAACTAATTCGATGAATTTTTGAGTTAAGCTCACAAAGAGAATTAGTGAGCTTAAGAACATCCTACTTCTACTCTTTTTATCATATCTTCTATTAGAAGGTATGGACAAACTTTATGCTGATGGTTGTCTACTTCTTTTTGTTCACAATAAGTTATAACTATTATCATTTACATAATTCAGGAAATATTAAAAAGTAAGAAACAAGTAAAATTTGCATGATATGTCATGCAAAGTCCCTCCCCCTTCCTCTTTCCACACGTTAAGTTTCTCTGTGTATCAATTTTCAATGAAGACAATATTTGTGTATCAATTTTCAATGAAGACATAAAATATCTCTTAATGTCAAATATAAAGTACATGCATGCATGCATACGTGCAATTTTCAAGACCACGAAGAAAAAAGACCAAATTCAAATTTAATTAGAATGAGAGAGACCAAAGATTAAAGATTGCAATTTTCTAATTTCATATATTATAATGTAGAAACATGCTTATTGTTTTAATAATACATTATTACTTCAAATATATAGGTTAAAGAACATTTTAACTTAGAAAAGAAATTTTGAAAGTTGCACTCACTATAATATACATAATTGCGAGATAAACTATGACACTGGAGGATTGAACATCCTTCAAATAAAGTTTTGAATAAATTATTTCCTTTATCTAATTTAGATTCAAGCCATTGTGATATTTGTCGTTTTTCAAAACAAACTAGGTTACCATTTTCACTTTCCAACAGTAAAACCTCAAAAGTATTTGAAATTGTACATTCTGATGTTTGGGGACCAGCACCTATAGATTCTTATAATGGTTATAGATACTTTGTTACGTTTATTGATGATTTTTCGCGTACTACTTGGATTTATCTTCTTAAATCAAAAAATGAAGTTTTTTCCATGTTCCAAGAATTTACAAATCTTGTTGAAAACCAGTATGAAACAAAAATTAAAGTGTTTAGGTCTGACAATGGAACTGAATATATTAATAAGAATTTTTCAGATTTTTTGAAACAAAAAGGAATTTTACACCAAACAACGTGCATTAATACACCAGAACAAAATGGAGTTTCAGAAAGGAAAAATCGTCACATATTAGAAGTTACTAGGTCCTTACTTTTTCAATCAAATGTTCCCAAATTTTTTTGGTCAGATGCTATGTTAACTGCTATATATCTTATTAATAGATTACCTAGTCCGAATTTAAATAATAAAAGTCCACTAGAAATTTTAAACAAAAAGAAAATGAACTTAGACCATCTTCGGGTGTGTGGATGTACATGCTTTGTGCATATTAAAAGACAAGATAAATTAGATAAACATGCTGCAAAAACCATATTTATTGGATATTCTTCCCAAAAGAAAGGGTTATAAATGCTATGATCCTAATAACAAAAAATTATTTATATCTAGAAATGTATCATTTTTTGAAAATGAACCTTTTTATAAAAAAGAAGAAGTTCAACAAAAATCCAAAAATGAAATTGTTCTTCCAGAACTAACCTTTTTTTAAGGTACAAATATTCAAGAAAATCACACAACTTCAGGTGAAGAAGAATTACACGTAGAAGGCCAAATAGACAATGAAGAGGAAATACACTAAGGGGGAGAAAATCAAGATCTTAGGAGATCAACCCGATCAGCACAACCATCATCCAGGTTACGTGATTTTGTCACATATAATGTAAGGTATCCAATTCAAGATTGTATTTCTTATAACAAGGTCTCGTCCAACCATAAAGCATTTTTGACTAGTATCTCTAAACAAATTGAACCAACCACATTTCAAGAGGCAAAAAATAACCCAGTTTGGAACCAAGCAATGAAAGAAGAGCTTAAGGCTCTCGAGAAAAATAACACATGGTCTATTGTCTCTGTACCAAATGGAAAGAAACCTGTAGGATGTAAATGGGTTTACAAAATTAAATACAATAGTGATGGAACTATGGAAAGATATAAAGCCAGACTTGTTGCGAAAGGTTTCACCCAAACATACGGTATTGACTACCAAGAAACCTTCGCCCCAGTTGCCAAAATGAACACTAGGTTTGCTTAAAGGTGGCATTTTAACTAAAATAATCTATTTCAGAAAAATGTTGGATAGGTCACATTAATTGCTTATTTCATCATTAAAAAGGATTAATTAACCATCTATTTGTAATGCAGTATCCTTTTGCTCAGCAATATGGCAGTGGTTAGCTGATTTGTTCTTTCGCATCACAACACGATTGAAGATCGCTAGAATGATATTAAAAAGATTACTAGGTAACATAAAATGAAGTGGGACTCTTTTTGCATGGTGCAGTTATTTGGTACTTATGAAGTTAAGATTAGAGAGGATTATTAAGGTTTGCTTTGACTCAAGGAAGAGAGCAGCTTGGGTCTGATGCCCATCGGACCCAAAGTGAGTTCGATGGGCTCGATGACCGTCCGATCTGTTTTAAGATTCTTGCGCACGAGTATTAAAGCAGATGCGAAAGTTCTGACGTGAATCTTAAAGCAGATCGGACGGTCATCGAGCCCATCGAACTCACTTTGAGTCCGATGGGCATCGGACCCAAGCTGCTCTCCTCAAGGAAATATAAACCCTTTGTATCTCTAGTTGGCAGTTGGGCTTATAATTTCAATGATTTTCTCTTAGATTAATTACTGAATTAAGTACAAATGAAGAGATGTATAATGAAACTCCAGATGGCGACAGAGAGACGAAGGGGTACCAGTGTCGTTATGATAGCAATTAAAGCTTAAGAGGCTCTCTTTTTTGAGGTTCTATTATGCAAACTTGGGTTTTCGACAACGAATGAGGTGTAAATTGTAAACCTGGAAACTGACAGATATCCAAACAGTAATGTTACACATGTATGTTTGCTTCTTTAATTTAGAATGAACTAAAATCGGACGTGTTTGATTTATTTTACAGAAGCTAAAATACATCAACAAGAAATTGGGGGCAAAGAAAAGAAAAGAAAGTTGGAAAAAAAAAGCTATCCAACAGTGCCTAATCGCCGAGAACCATTTTCTTGAATTGAACAATCTGATCAAGGGACTGGTCAAATTTGGTCTGTTCAAGACTGAAACTGAATCGGCAGTAGTTAGGTAAACGGGTCCAGGATCCGCCATTAATACACAATCCAGTTGATTTAAGCAAGGCCTCTCTGAAATTGGTCCCATCAAGAGTAGCCTCAGAGTTATCTATTTTGACTGTTTTACCAAGATATGCTGTGGGTTTTGCCACCAATGAAACCCCACCATGGCAATCGATCACATCCCAGCCACAACTAGTCAGAGTCTGCATCAAAGGGAGAAGAGCAAGAGTGAGAAAGAAATAAAGTGAGAAGAATATTAATAATCCAAAATGGTTTTACAGTTTTGGCAAGAGTGAAGTGCGTAGGTAAACCCAATGGGGTCTCTAAATCTGTTCCCGCACAGTGCAGCAATACAATTAAACCAGTTGTATACAATATAGTTCATATAGCATTTGAAAACACTGGAACAAAAGGATCTAACTGGTTTAACATTCTTACAATTTGAAATATCAGGAATCAGCTTCTTTTGCATTATGTACTTCTTTGTTAGGATTTTACTCATGAATTGGGCTAAATGGGGAGCTACCATTCTAAGTTTCAGTTAAATGTATCAGAAGCATTCCATCAGTATCTCACCATACAAAACTATGGTTTAGTACAAGTTCAATCCATAACTGTATGGTAAATGCAGTTAACAAATGAAACAAATAAGACAAACAAACCTTTGTTAGAACCTCAGCACGATTCTTTAAACTCTCCTTTTGTTCTTTAATGGCCTCAAGGAGCATCTCATCTGCCCCATTTTTAAGACCCAGTAGTTTCCTCACTGCATATTTCGAGATACCATGTGGCCGACTCAAGCCCCGGAAGAAATTACCAACACTCTCGACCAAATCAGGATCAGGTTCATTTAATAGCAGAAAACCTAAATCGAAACCCCCAGCAAGCAACTCAAAGGACAAACCCCCAAGCAAAATAACACAAAAGTTCTTATGAGAGCCAGCCGAGTTGCAGATGCCCTGCTTTAGGTTCCAAATGGTCGACCCATTGCTAGCTTCAAATTCTAAACCTGAAAAGGAGGTGTCTATGACAACTCTGGCCCCAGATTCAGCACAAACAGTTAACAAGCTATTTATCTCCGCATCGCTATAAACCGACCCAGTTGGGTTGACTGTGGGACCGGAGATGTAGACCCAAGGCCTTTCTACTGACTTTAGGGCATCTTTAAGAGCTTCAGGCGAGAGCTTAAAACCTATTTCAGGCGTTGTTGGGATGGTACCCATATTGCATTTCATGAATTGAGCAGCTGACAGATAATGCCCATTTGTGCCCATGGGAAAGAAAAAGGTCCCTTTTTCGTTGATGCAACTCAAAACCAGCTTATTGAAAAGGGCAAGACATGAATTTCCACAGATGATCTCTGACAAGGCATCAGTTGGGTACCCATATCGGCTCCTGACAAGTTGCTTGATGCCAGAACCCACATCAGTTTCTGACTCAGCCATGTTTTGCCTTGCAAAGCTCTCAAAAATGGAGGCCTTGACGACTAAAGGAAGAGGAAGGAAGTTCTGGTCAAGGTCCATATGGATTATTTTAGATGGGTTACTGGAGTTCGGGGCGTGAATGAAGAACTCAGATCCATTAAGGGTGGAAGTAGCTGAAGGAGAGAAGCCAATCATTGTAGTGGAGTCTGTGTCTGTGCTTTCTCTCTGATACACATAAGGGGACATAATTATTATGTAAAGATATATGTAAGATGATGGATTTCAAATGTTTAAAATGATGTTTTTCTACATGAAAGAGTGCAGCCATTAAATAGCCATATATAGACAGTGCACCACCAATTTGGTATGGAATAAACTACTGTTAACAGCTGTTGTAGTATCCGTCTGTTCATGGGTATGTATGTGGCCAGTGAAATGCCTTTGTTGATGATTTGGCTTCTTTTCATTTGCCCCATTTCAAGAAAATTTGTATTGAAATGAAAGGCTAATCCAGGCAAAATTGCATACTGGAAGTTACTAACACAAAAGATTTGAGTGGGCTTGAAAATTGGGAAACGAAACCATGTTAGTTAATTGTGTGCAACAGATGAAATAATTGGTCAAAAGAAGAAAAATATAGAGAGACCTCTAGAAGGGCATGTCGGTCAGTAATCTGAAAAGCCAATAATTCATGGAAAAGACAGCCGTAGTAATGCTGGCTGAATAGAGCAGTATGGCCTTCTAATAGCTCTACTGTTTTTGACAAGGCCTCGTGTATGGCTGCATCCTCTGATATAATAAATGCAACCTCCAAATCTGAATATACCTATAAATTAAAAAGAGAAAAAAGATATTATTCCAGTCAGATGCGACAAGCAGACTGGTACCATGAGAAAATTACAGTACTTAAACCTATAATTTACATAGATATCCCCCCATTAAATCCTCAAGTCTAATCCAACTATTTGAATAATAAGGAAGCTAGCACAAAGCACACAAATGTACAAACCCGATTTTTTACGAGGCCACAGAGGATCGCGGCATGAGAAGGCAAGGTGTGGCTGGCAAGGTACTTCAGAACCCCATTCGAGCCCGGCGAACTAGAGAGCTCTAGGTGGTCAGAGAGGTCGAGAAAAAGCCGGGATCCGATTTCTCTGGTGGTGCTCAAGAGATTCTCAAATGCAGAGCTGGTTATTGCCTCGAAGTGGGCCATGCCAGTAATGACTACTTGCGGTTTAAGCTTCTTTATAAGCTCAATGAGGAGGTCCGATCGATGCGGTGCCTCAATGACAGTGATTTCTTCTGCTTCATTTTTGGCCGAGCCCTAGCAAGAAACAAGATATGATACATTGCTCCATGTTAAAAAAGTTATGGCTTTCCTCTTTTATGATAACAATTTGTGTGCTTGAGGCATCCAGAAAGCCTAGGCATATCCAGTGTGGGATATTGAGCGCTTTCACTGGTCAGTTGGATTGAACAACTAGTAAATAAACCATAAGATTTGTATGTTTAAACAGCTGCAGATTTAACCAAGAAAGGAAAAGGCTGGTCCAAAGCCTACCAAGTCCAAAAAATGTATGATGGAAGCATGGTATATTAGAGGTTTATTGGCAGTGTCGTACCAGTTTTATTTGAGGGCTTACGCCTGGGCATTACCTCCCAGACTGAATTACTACATGAATAATTCAAACCAGTTTCTAAATATTTAGTTTGACCGGGAATAACTTAGTAACATAGTTCCTGAACATTCCCACAATTGTACCTAGATGCTCTGAAGATACTTCAGGAGCAGCATAGAGAGAGAGAGAGACAGAGTACCTCAAGTGCTAAAGTGCTAAGCCATTGCTTGGGGAGGTGTCTAGTAAGCTGGTCATCCACAATTGCAAGCCTCGGAGCGAACAATCGAAGAACATTTTCTATTGCCACTGTTCTTGTCGGGAACACCACGACATTCTTTGCATCCAAAAGATTCAAACATGAAGAAGAAAAAAGATTGGTCAGAAGCCCAGCCAAATTTGTATTTATCAACTACTAATCCAATAATAAGTCCCAGTTCAACCTAGTCCCCGCAATTAAGGCCACAATTAACCTAAATTTGGAAACAATTAAAAAAAGCCTATATGTGAAATTAAGCATTAATTTAACCCAAGTATGCCTAGGTCATGCCTAGGTAACGAACTTCAGCCCCAATTTAAACCAACTTAAGCTCAATTTTCTAATTAAGAGCACTAACATCAGAAGTCAAAGGAATATGATGGTAATTCTTCATAAAGCCAGCAATCCAATTGCGAAAATTCAACCACCCTGCTGGGGAATCATATGGGAGAAATGATTTCTGCGTAAAGAACGTTGCTAGGTCGGCCAAAAAGGGAATCTTTTCATCAGCAACTGATTCATCTTCAAAAGATAGATCTAAAGAGCTGCTCACTTCCTGGAAACCATCTTTCAAGAACTCAAATATTTTTTTCACCTACATAAGAGAAGATTAAAGAAAAAAGATATTAACCTTCAGCTTTTAAGGGACAATTGGGGTTGTCCCCCATAAAGATTTTGAAACTAAGTTACGATGGTTTAGATTTGGAGTACTTGATTAGGCTGGCGAAGCTGACAGCTGTACACAGACAGCGAATGAGAGATGCGGCCACCAGATTTCATGTAGGCAGATGCAGTGCGGGCACAAATCGGTTGGTCAGCGACTAGACCCATGAAGAACTCGAATCGGTGAGGGCTGTTTTTCTCTATTTCTACTAAGGCTGATATATCTGTGTCAGCCGCCTACAATAAATCATTTTAGAAAAAGATAATACATCATTTAGCAATGTCATTTATAAAACCGCAAGTATTTACAATAGCAAAACAAATACAGTACCTGCATGACTTTAGTTTCCCAGATCTTGCTGATACGAAATCCACGCCTTTCAAACAGACGCCTGCACACACCCTGCCCAGGCCGGCCTCCCATGTTAAATACCATAAATCCCATTGGTTTTATCACGGAAATCCCCTCTTCTACTGCACGTGCAATCAACCCGAGCCCGAATTGATCCTCAACAAACCCCTAAAAAGAATAAAGTAAAAAAGCATTGCCAATTAATAGAGACAGACATAAAAGACGGAAATGTTCTTTTTATCAAAAGGTTATGACCGGTACTGAGAATGTATGACATGTAACAAGTTGTAGGATTCATGCTAATATTTGCTGGACATAAACATACAAGTGCGATTGGTACAGTAAAAACTGGTATGAAACCAACTTATCAACTCAGAAAGATAAGAGAGATTACCTGAAGAGCACAGTAATTGCTCAGATCATATAAGAATTCCTCGCTTGAATTTTCAGTGATGATCTTGGACATAGCCTCTGGGTTTGGGTTTAGAATCTAAAAATTAAAAAAAAAAAATAGAAATGATGGATTACTATTTCATACTTAAATACAAGCCTTATGATTATAGTGATGGTTAAGTTATAATCACTTGTCTTATAAAAGACAGTACCTGAGGGATGCATCCAACAATCCGTTCCAGTTCAATCTTGTTGTCCCTGCAATAGGCTAATAAATCTGACTCATGAAACTCAACCCGATCAAGCAAGCTTTTTCCTTCAGGGTCATAGATAGGCTGCCCGTTCTCATCCAGTGCATTTAGGTATAGATTTATCCATGCTATTTTAACAGCCCTTGGGTTAATATCCAGCCCATAGACCTGCCACAAAGAATTACAAATAAGAGAATAAGAAAATGAAAAAGATAAGCACCAGGGAATCCATATCCTCTGAGGTAACAGAATATTTCTGTTTGGATCACGGCCGTCCGGTAGGAATCCGGGCCAATCGGGCCCGAGGTGGAACGCACAGGGCCGCTTTAATAGTCGTGCGGATTCTGATTGGACGGTCCAGATCCAAACAGAAATATTCTGTTACCTTAGGTGATACGAATTCAGCACCAGGGGGGGAGCTGAGAGAGAGAGTACGGGCATATGTTGGCTCCCAAAACTTGCAATTAAGCCCAAGTTTGCATTAACGAAAGTTGGCATCAATTTATCCTGAATTGCTTCCTTCTGTACTTTGCACTATGGTGGCAGTATCATCTTTTCATAATGGAGAAATTATGGCTCAAATTTACAAGTTAGGAGCCGATTAAGGTCAAGTTGGATTAAATTGAACATAACTAAACACTTAGGTCAATTGTCATGTGATTCAAAACTTTGGAAAACAAGCCGCATATTTTTCTGGCAACATGCCAATGAAACTGGTACTGCATGTATCATCAAAAAAGTAAATATTACTCAAAAAATGCATGCAACATTACTAAAGCTTGAAACTTTGGGAAGAAAACAAAAGAGTGGGAGTTTCCAAACAACCTTCCGTGGACCCCACTTCTCAGCTAGAGCAATGGAGATCCAACCATTGCCGCACCCCAGCTCAGAAACGGTCTTATCCCTGAAGAAAGAGTCTGGGTGTCGGTTGATGCCCTCATAAAAAGTGAAAGACCAGTCTTCTGGAATGAATATGCTGGGTATTTCCATCATTGTTAGCTTTTTCCTTTTCTGGTATCCTGCAAGATTTTTACACTTTTGCATTAATTAATGCATGTGATAAGAAAGGTTTTGTTGTACGGTGTACCCCAACTAAACCTCAATGCAAACTGTTATGGATGCCCCTCAGCCTCGGTCCAGCATGATTTGCAGTCTCCAACATATATCATATAACTATGGTTATCTTTCATGCCCCAAAATATTTAACAATCTTGCTTATTCACTATTTAATAGAGAGAGAGAAGTAGATATTGCATATGCCCCGGAATCACTGGCTCTAATTTTTGGATGGAGCATACTATACTGGACTACTCCTTGTAACATATGAGGTAACTACCTGTTTTAGCCTAAAATTTGCATATATGTCAGAGTAAGACAATTATTGAATCTCAGGCCTCATAGATCAAATAATGGGGAGGTGCAAATTTTTCAGTGGTAAATTCTATACTTGTTGGATTTGGGGTTTCTAGAGGAATCAAGATATAAAACTTCTCATGGACAATGCAAGCACTATTAACAAATAATAATTCTGGAATCAACGATTCTTGAGGAAGTATCCTATCAAATTAAATAATTAGACAGTCATATCAGATAATTACAAACATTGACGACTCACATCCATGCTGGTTATCATGACTACCCAACTAGGCCACCAAATTATATGCTTAACATAACAATTTTAACGTGAGAGTCTCTGAAACATGCTAAACTTTTACAACCTCTATGTAATAGCTTAAATTAAATATATAGCAAACAATTTTTCTTCAGCATTTTGAAACAAAATATGTTAAACGGATTAATGGAATAATATATATATGATGAGGAGGGTTCAAATGCCTCCATTTGTTGTGCCTCCATCATGCCTCCATTTTTAAAAACTTTAATAACTCAAAGTTTAAAACTTAAACGTCAAAATAAAATCGTTAGATGCGATCTATATTATTTTCTCTATGTGCTCATAAAAAATTATCACATTTCAATTTTGCTTTTATGTGAATCAATAAGTTGAAAAATCAACGTCTAGAAATTATCCACATTAGTATACATTTTTACAAGCTCAAGATGACAACCAAAACAAAGTTGAAATGCCATAATTTTTTACACGTGCATAGATAAAATGATGTAGTTCATATTCAACGGTTTTATTTTGAATTTTAAGTTTTAAATTTTGAGTTATTAAAGTTTTAAAAAATAGAGGCACGATGTAGACACAAAAAATGGAGGCATTTGAACCCTCCTCATATATGATTGATAGGCTTCTGGGCATGGGAATATCACCAATGTCACATTTGCCAAATTCTTAATACAATAAAGGTTGATCTAGACAACGAAAAAATAGCTGAGGGATAATTTTGTCTCCTACCAAGGGTTATTCTGCAATTTTTCAAAAGTACGGGCAAAAAGCTGCAATTTATTCCGAGTTAAACAAAAGCCCCTAATTACCTAACATCCCTTCACACAATCTGTAATTATAGGGACCTAACCGAAAATTCAGTAAACAACAAATTTTATAATAGCGACAGAAACCAGGAGCTCAGTAAAGAACTAAAGATCCTCTGACGAGAATCCAATCCTTTTAGAGGGACAAAGATGCAAAATACCCAACAAAAAGGGAGATTAAAAAGATACCTTCGAAATCGTTGAGCCATACGTCGTGGATACGGAAATGGTACTTCTTAAAGCACTCGATGGATGAATCGGCGAACCGCCGCTGGATCTCGGCGAGGAAGACACGTGCCTCCGATCTAGAGCTCTCGTTCTCCAGCCGCTCGAGGACGGCCTTGATTGCGCCGTACGCCGCATCCCCTGAGACCGAACATTCTTTTAGAAACTTCTCTATCTGAGTGTTCATAGCTTCCATTGTTTTCTCACAGGCTTAGAGAAAGATAGACAGAGAGAGACAGGGAAAGAATGAAAAACAACGTTTGCCTATTGGTCAAGTCGCTTTATATAAAGTCGCGCCTTCTCACATAATTAACCTTCTAAATTAAGATCAAACAAAAAAGGCATGTTCGGTTGGAACTTGGAAGGCTTAAATTATGATTATACATCAAAAATGGGCATGTTCGATTTAAAAAAGGACATGCAATTTCAGATGGACGGTTTGATTAAAATCTTATTTCAAGATAAATTAGTTTAAGTTATTTTTGTTCGACTTAAAATAAGAAGATTTAAATTAACTATTTCAAATTAGACTGGTCTAAATTATTATTATTATCTTGACTTTGTTATTTAAATTAGGCCTTTGTTGAATTATGTTATTATATTTCTTTGCATGCAGATTTAATTAAAAATAAATTTTAAATATAATAATTTAGCTAAAAATAGCATTACATAATTAGGAAATAAATCTGTAACCATATTTAAATTTACTGACAAAATTAAAATTTACATATTTAATTTTTTTAATTTAGACCCTCTAACAAGACTATATATATATTTCCTAAAATGGACTAGCATGTTGTTGTCCGATTTCTCTTCCTCTCTCTGATTAACCAGACAGATTTGTCTAATGATCTGGGAAATCCGGCCAGGCAAGACATTTCTTTTTCAGATATTTAGATTTCGACAGAAACCCGAGATTTAAAAACATAATTTTATAATTACTTTTACTAATAAGTATAATTATAGAAGTATAATTTTAAATGAAGAGGGTTCAAATGTCTCTATTTTTTGTGCCTCTATTTTTTAATTTTCTAATAACAAAAATTCTAAAATCTATATGTCAAAAGAAAATTGTGAGATGTGATCTATATTATTTTTTCTCAGTGTTCTAAATAGCACGCTATATGGCGCTATAGCGCCGCTATAGCGTTTTTGGACTCCAAACGCTAAGCTATGACATCAAATGCGCTAATTGAGCTACGGCCGCTATAGCGCATAGCGCCCACTGTGAGGCGATCAGCTATACATCTTTTCAAAAAAAAAAGAAGCAAATTGTCCCAACGTGGGGCAATTAAGTTATTTTTTAAAAAAATTCAATGCAGGTAGATTTGCTATTTTTTTTAAGGTATTGATAAAAATTTCGGATATCTCATAAAGTACGTGGCTTACATAAATATGTACGATGAGGTACTTAAATTTGGAACCAAATCTTCTATAGATAGTTGGTACGTTTGGATGAACTCTATAATAGCTAGAATAGCTACTGTTTAGAATAGTAAATAAGAATAGCTACTGTTTAAGAACAGTGCTAACTCAAGCTATTCGGAATAGTGAAAAAGTTGTTTGGATTGCATATTTGGAATAGAGTTTGGAGGGAATGAATAAAATAATAATTTATGTGTTAGATCAAATATAATACAATATAATATTAATTTAAATATTAAATGTAATATAATATTATTTTAAGTATTAGATTAGTATTAAATAAAATATAATATAAGTTTAAATATTAAATATAATATAATATTAGGTTAAATGTTAAATGTAAATAATATTAATTTAAATATTATATTAGTATTAAATAAAATATTAGATTAAATGTAATATAATATTAGTTTAAATATTAAATGTAATATAATATTATTTTAAATATTAGATTAGTATTATATAAAATATTAGATTAAATGTAATATAATATTAGTTTAATATAATACAATATAATATAATATTATTTTAAATATTTGATTAGTATTAAATAAAATATTAGATTAAATGTAATATAATATTTGTTTAAATATTAGATTAGTATTAAATAAAATATTAGATTAGACGTAATATAATATTAGTTTAAATATAATACAATATAATATTAATTTAATTATTAAATGTAATATAATATTATTTTAAAGAGTGAGGCTATGGTGCTATGCATAGCACGGATGGCTAGTGTACTACGGCTCAATATGGTACTTTTTAAAATCCTAACGGTCGATCCAAACCGTTCAATGTGATAATCATATGAATATGTACTTGCAAACTAAATTTTATATTTTTTCGAATTTTTTTACTATTTTTTTAGATAGGTAGAATTTTGATGGTCTAGAATTTTCAGAAAACACTGATTTTTCTACCTATCTAAAAAAATAGTAAAAAAATTCAAAAAAATATAAAATTTAGTTTGCAAGTACATATTCATATGGATATCACATTGAACGGTTCGGATCGACCGTTAGGATTTTAAAAAGTACCATATTGAGCCGTAGTACACTAGCCATTGGTGCTATGCATAGCACCATAGCCTCACTCTATTTTAAATATTAGGTTAATATTAAATAAAATATTAGATTAAATATAATATAATATAATATTAATTTAAATATTAAATGTAATATAATATTATTTTAAATATTAGATTAGTATTAAATAAAATATTAGATTAAATATAATACAATATAATATTAATTTAAATATTAAATGTAATATAGTATTAGTTTAAATATTAGATTAGTATTAATATTGAAAGCAACAAATGTTATTCCATGTTTTTGTAAGAATAGAGAATAGCCTTATTCTCTCTATTCCGAATAGCTCTATTTTTCGTTTGGATTGTCCTTGTTCAGAATAGCAATGCTATTTTAAGAATAGTGCTATTCTTAGTGCATCCAAACATAGCCAAGACTATTCTGCCATTTTTCAGAACATTACATTAATAACAAGAATAGTTAATCAAAATTCAAGGAAATTTCCTTGTTTGGAGAATTCTATGAACATTACTATTCAAGCAGAATTCTATGGATATTCTAGCACGAAATTTCCAACGAAATTCCCAACGAAATTTCCACACACCATCCGCACGAAATTTCCAACAAAATTCAGCACGAAATAGCTATTTTCCCAATAATTTAGAATAATTTTGTTGGGAATTTCCCTTTCATTGGAAATTTCGTTGGAAATTTCGGGTTTAGAATAGCAGACTCTTGTATTATTCCAACAAATTTTACATTAATAACAAGGAATTTTGATAATACACAGAAAATAATATAATATCCATAGAAAAGCAGAATTCAAGGAAAATATTTGAATTTTGATAATACACAATCATATTTCAACTATGACCGTTCAGATCATGAATGGATGGACGGATGAACTCTGTTGGTAATAATTTTTTGCCCACCCGTGAGCAAGAGATTCGATTCTCTTAAGCTCAGCTTTATAGTGTTTATTATAATTAATGAGTGACATAGTACATAATTTCAAATAATAACTGCATCTTTTGAAATTAATAACAAATATATAAAAATCTAATAAAAATAAAAAAATATGTGCTAATAGAATTTTGTAAAAAAAAGGCCGAAAAAATAATTTACCGTAAAAATGAAGACCAAAAAAAAATACCAGCTGAAATTGGAGGATATGACACAGATCTAAATAATTTTCTCTTCTCTTTCTTTGTGAAATAATCAACTTATTCGTATATAATATAAAGAGTATGGGTAAGGTGCTATCAATAGCATAAGACATTATGCGCTATTGCTTAAAAAAATTATTATATTAACTTTAAAGGACGAATTAAATTCGTTAAAACTGATCTACTCTACCGTTTATGCGTTTACATATCAAATTTATAAATTTTAGAGTTCATTTAGTATAAAAGTCAAGCGGTTTTAATAGATTAGATTCGTTCTTTAAAATCAATTAAATAGATTTTCAAGACAATGACACATAATGCTTTATGCTAACCATAACTCCTTAGTCAAACTCTAATATAAAATAAAAAAAAAAGGTACAGATTTAAAAGTATATATGTTTAAAATTTAAAAGTTCACACTTATTGTGGGGTCCGTTTCCATCATTTGTCTTTTCGCTTTCTCGAACGTTCATAACGCTGGAACGAAGCGTTATGGCCTTAAACCTTGTGGTCAAATGAATCCATATCCTCGACGATACCGTAAAAGATTCCCTTTTACAATTAGCTATTTACGGTTTGAGATTAACTCTCAAGCCGGTTTGGGATTCGGGCTGACTGAGGGGGCAGTATTATTGGGCTTTGAGATTCGTGCCAAGTTAAAATAAACGGTCCAGATCAAGTAATTGTAAAAGATTCCCTTTTACGGTACCGTCGGTGATATGAATTCGTGGTCAAATGACAAATGTGGAGTGCTATATTTTAAGGCAAATTCTTCTATGAGCATAAGGACCTATTTGTAAAATGAGCATATTTTCATTTTCAAAGTTCAAACAGTTGATCCGACCGTTCAACATTATCTTCATATTAAAATGTACTTGGAGGTCAAATTTTACATTTTTTTGAATTTTTTTACTATTTATTAAGATGGGTACAAAATCCAATGGTCTGAATTTGACTAGTTTTGTAAAATACTTAATAAATAGTAAAAAAATTCAAAAAAATGTAAAATTTGACCTCCAAGTACATTTTAATATGGAGATAATGTTGAGATCGACTGTTTGAACTTTGAAAATAAAAATATATTCATTTTACAAATAGGTCCTTATGTCCATAGAAGCATCCCTCATATTTAAATCATCCTAATTCCTAAACAATTTGGCAATGGGAGAATGGCAATTTGGCGGGCCCCAGCTGCGTGCTTTTGTCTCCCGGTTATAAATTTTATATTGCGAACCCACTATCTCACCACAACGATAAATGATTGGCTGTCTTTTAACTGGGGTCCACTTATCTTTTTCCTAACTCCTGTAGAATTTTTTTTTATTATAGGCCGCAGACAACACACTTTTTTCTTCTGCTTTTAGCAGGGTTGGAATCCACGTTCTCCCATAAGAGCCTGTTCGGCGTGTTACTGTGCTTGTGAGAAAAAAAAAATTTACTCAGAATAAATTTTTTTTTTCTCCACACGTACAGTAAAATTTGGTTCAAAAATTTTCTGTTCTCAAACCCATTCCCGTTCTCCTCTTGATACCGAACAGGCCCTAAGAGAGTGGGGTGTCCTAACCAGCTGCACTAGGTAGCGGTGACAACTCCTCTAGAATTAGTAACGCTGAAGTTAAAAGAGAATTTTTTATTCATATAAATTATTAAAAATTAAGTGAGAAAAAAAAAGTGTACCGTTAGATTTCGACCTGTATTAAGATTAAAAGATTTTTTTTTTCAATCTAAATTTTGGACCAAAAAAATTTTACCAGACCAAATTTTTGTTTTACTTTTCTTGAGATCGTTTGTGGACGAAGTTTAACTACTTATTTTCTCAAACATTTCGTCCACATACTTATCTTCTCGAACATTGAAAAGTTAGTCGGTGAGATGGACAACTAAATATATTCTACAGAGAAAATCGAGACGGTTGGAACAAGAAAACCAAAAAAATTGGAGCGGAGAAATTTTTTCCGTTGAACCAGAAAAAATTTCTCCGATCTTTCTATTGCATCGAAAATTTAAGATACTCTTTCTCTTTTTTCCTCTTATTTTATAATAATTTCTATGAATAATTGTTTTTGCTGAAGTTATCTTATTTTTAATTTCTGAATAATGAATATTTCTTTCCTCTTGGTATTTTCTTAAGTTTAGAGTATTTTGTTGAAAATGAGAGATTCTTTATATTTTGTTTGATAGTTAGATAAAGTACAAGGATGATGTCTATTTTTGTTGACATTAACATGTGATAAAATCAAATGAATAGTCAGCTATGAAACTTTATTTTTAGAGATAAATTATTATAATGAGTAGAACCAGGGTGTTCCTAAGTTCATCAAGCCTCTTTGTGAACTCAACTCTAAAACTTATTAGATTGGCTTCAAACGACGAATTCAAACCGTTGAAATCCTTCTATCTTATGAGTGATGCGTCTACATGTGAAAATTTTAAAGTTTTGAATTAATTTAGTATAAAATCAAGTGGTCAAAATTAGAAGATTTATAAATCAATTTTAATGCATTTAATTTTTGGACGCCTTTTGACCATTTGACTCTATACAAAATTATTTTAAAATTTTAAAATTTTCACATGTAGACACATCACTTCTGAGGTAGAAGGATTTTGACGGTTTGAATTTATCGTTTGAAGCTAATTCAATAGATTTTAGAGTTGTGTTCAAAGGGGTTTGGTGAACTTAGGAACACCCTAGTTCTACTCTTATTATAATATATATATAAGCCATGGTCAAATATTTTTCGAAATCTGTATTCGATTCGATTTCGTATCAAAAACCTTATTCTTATTCACATCACATCAGAAAAATATTCATTTTATAATCAAAATCTAAATTGGCATTCAGATTATAATCATATAATTTAAATATTTAAATCGTTTACATTACTAATTATAAATTGAGAGTAAGTATATTGCTCCACAATCTATTCATAATGGAAATGGAAGGAGGTGAAAATACCAACAATTTTTTATTTCAATTATACTTCATTTTTTTTTTTGGATAAAAGGTTTTCGCCCGTTCCATTAGAAAAATATTGAGAGATACATCAAGTTATAGACCAGACTGTAACATAAAATAGAACTAACTATGAATTCGGATCCAGTGAAGTAACTCAATTTTTGGGTTTTAAATCGGGACCGTCCAATTCGGATCGGAGACCATCTATCCCGAAGTGGAGCGCACGCATCTCGATGACGGATTCGAATCCCGAGACAATTTCGAGCGACATAATCGAATTGGACGGTCCCAATCGAAAACCCAAAAATTGAGTTACTTTAGGAGATCCGGACCCACTAACTACTGCTAGGCTATCCCATTGCATCACAAAACAAACTACCTACACAAAGTTTGAAAATGCAGAAAGCCAGAAACGTATGTAACATAGCCTATTATATTTTGGCAACAAAATAACATTCAGCGAAAACACTAAGTACAAAACATAAAGCAGAAGTCATCCAATTATACTTCATTTGGTGATTACATAATCGTTAAGTTTTTATTTTTATTTTTTAGCACACTTCGCCTCTATTTTCCTTCTCAAGTAAACGACAACAGACATATCTAATCACATCTCAATTCACCTTCGCTCCTTTCCCCTCCATTTGCGTAATTCCTTCTTGAGCTGACCCTAAGGTACTTGACCTTATAAAATACTCACAACCAGATCAAAGGACAGATATCCTCTCAGGTACCTGACTCAAGCAAATTGCAACGGCCGGTCCAGATTAATTCTATCTGGACCAAACCCAATCCGGTGCTTATTGAGACTATAGGGGGTCTGTTTTGAGATTCGTGCCATGTTAAATGGGCATTCTGATCGTAATTTGCTTGAGTCAGGTAACCTAAGGTGATGTGAATTCCAGATCAAAATCAATGCCTATTTAAAACATAGGAAGTATGTTTTAAGATTCGTGCCAGATTAAAACGGACGACTCAGATCTCAATCTACACGGTCAGGTATTGCCTTGATGCCTTCCATCTGAATTAAAACGGACGACTCAGATCCAGGCCCGGCCCTGGCCCAGGGTACCCAGGGCGATGGCCCCGGACCCAAAAATCCAGGGGGCCAAAAAAATTTAATTTGTATATGGGTAAAAAAATGGGCCATCGTTTCTTTCTATTAAATTTTTTTATTTGGGCCATCGAATCAAAATATGAATTTTAAAAGGGAAACACGTAATTTGGAATATATTGAGATAGATATACATGAAATTCTCTTAAATGAAAACGCGTCAAAAGTCAAAACAGTAAAATAATTTTTATTTTGACAGCCAACTTTTGTCTCCGCCGCAAAACCCTTGATTTGCTTCCAAAAAAAACTTTTCTCCACAGCAGCCGATTTCATTTTGTCTCCGCGGCTTCGTCTCCGGGCTAGGCTTGATTTGAGTAACTCATAGTTGGGTCAGATTTGATATTGAAATCATTTACTGCATAGAGGTAATTTTAACTTAGATTTTGCGGCAGATTTGAGTAACTCATAGTTGGGTCCTCTGTGCCTCATCACCCAGGTTCTATACTTTGTTTTTTTTTAATTTAAAATAATGTTTCCTAGAAAATATGCATCAAGTAGCGAAAAAAGAAATAGAAAAAGAGAGGGAGAAGAAAAACTAAAACCTCAAAAAGGTTATATTCAAAATATTTGGAAGAAAATTAAACCGCAAAATGAGTCTTTGGAAAACCAAATTGAAAGTCAGATGCACGAACAAACAACAAATGTGTCTGAAAATGAAAATGAGGTAAATGAAGAAATAACAAATGTGCTTGAAAATGAGACTAGTGAAAATATTGAAAAAATTAATCATGTGTCTGAGTGCTTAGATTCTTCGTTATCTATAAATATTTATGATCCTAGAGTGTGGGATGGTTTAGATTCAAAACTGAGAGATTTGTTTATTGAGAACGGTCCTATTCGAGATTCTAATAATAATTACAATAGGGGGTTCTCCACATATTATTTTGATCAAAAATTAAGAAATGGAGAACTTATTGATAGGAAATGGTTGGTTTACTCAAAAGATTTAAATAAAGTATTTTGTTTTTGTTGTAAAGTTGTAAGACATGTCCGTTCTAAAAGTCAAATAGCAACTATAGGTGTTGATGATTGGAAACATCTAAGTGAAAAAATTAAACTACATGAAGATAGTAGTGAACATTTTACCAATAGATGTTGATGATTGGAAACATCTCCCGCCCCGGACCCCAAAATCCTCAGAACCGGCCCTGCTCAGATCTCAATTCAGTCGTGGTTTCTGGTATTAATTAAATAGCAGCAACTCCGATTTATAGAAACACTATATATGCTATGCACCGTCTCTTGCTTTTTTTTAAGCGAATAATAACACAGTTGAACTGTCTCTTGCTTTTTTAAGCCAAAACAAAAATGAAACACTGACACTGACAGTGTGCACCTTTCTGCTCTGCGAATTGCGAAAGAGACGACACATCTGCTCCGATTTATAGAATCAAATCGGTCCGTTTCCTCTAAAAAGAAAGTGTCGGTTGGTGCACCGGTAGGCGGTAGCCCCATCTCTTATTTTTTAAAGCTAAAAGATGTTGTTCGTTCAGATTCGTCTATCACTTCTAATTAATTACTATACCAATTGCCGATAATTATTAATTCCTACTTGGTTAGATATTTAGAATTAATTTATCTGAGAATACACTACATTTAAATAGCCGACATTTTTATTAATATCCAAAGTTTAATACAAATTATTATTTATACCCAGAATCGGACCCAATATCGAAAAATGCCCAAACCGGCCGGCTTACTCCCCCCTAAGCCGGCCATTTTCTGGCCGGCTTAGTCGTTTTTTTTTAAGAGACATTATGAAGAGAAAAAATAATGAAATCTAACACTGAAAATTTGAATTTTGTGTTTAAATTATTTGTTAGATTACTTCTTTTGATTTATAATTAGCATATTTATACTAAAATACACTAGATTACTTGAAATTATGTTGAATTACACTATATTACAATAAATTATGTTGAATTACACTAAATTACGTTAAATTACGCTAAATTACAATAACTTCGCTAATTATGCTGAAATACGGTAAATTACGCTAAAATAGACCGATTCTGTGTCATCTTTCATGAATCATAAAAAATAGTAAAAAAATTCCGAAAATAGTAAAAACTGGTATTCTACAAGTTCATTATGTAACTAATTTACTGAGCTACTTGGATTGAATAATAGAAATGAAAATCTTAATCGGAAACTTCAACTCAAGTTTTGAGGCTCTTCCCTTTGTTTTTTGATGATTCTGAATTTTGGAATCTAGCATTGCAAGCACGGACGCATGCGTATTTTCGCAAGCTTTCCGAAAAGTGGTCATTTGCTGAAATCGGACACTCGAGCGCCGTTTTATGACCGTTTGAAGTTTCGTCGTCGTTTTTCACATTTTCAGTGAAGATATCGTCTCTATTCATATGTAATTTAGCGTATTTTAACGTAATGTAATGTAATTTAGTGTAATTTAACTTAATATAGTGTAATTCAACATAATTTCAAATAATTTAGCGTATTTTAGTATAAATATACTAATTATATATCAAAAGAAGTAATCTAACAAATAATTTAAACAAAAAAATTCAAATTTTCAGTGTTAGATTTCATTATTTTTTCTCTTCATAATGTCTCTTAAAAAAAAAAAAAAAAAACTACTAAGCTGGCCAGAAAATGACCGGCTTAGGGGGGAGTAAGCCGGCCATTTTCTGGCCGGTTTGGACATTTTTCGATATTGGGTCCGATTCTGGGTATAAATAATAATTTGTATTAAACTTTGGATATTAATAAAAATGTCGGTTTAAATAGGTACCAATTGAACTTGTGTAAAGTTTCAATTACGATTCAGATAATTATGAATACAATTTTGTTGGAATACCCACACACCAAAAGTAGCGTGTCAATTAAATTTTTATGTGGCATTTACAGTACAGTGATATTAGAGAGCATACAATAGTTAGCAATAGCAATTTTTTTTTTAAAAAAAAGGTTGATTGCATGTGCTTGATGCGAATATAAAATTAAAAAAGTTCACCAATTATTGCCAATAGAAAATTAAAAACTTTGTCCAATAATGGTCACTAGAAAATAGAAAATTAAACGGGCTAATTTGAGGGTGAAAGACACATGGTAAAGACAACTAGTCATCAAAATATAATTAATTAATTGCAATTCTAAATTTTTTTCATTTTTACATTTTTATACAACTTGTCAGCAAAATATATATCTTTCAACAAAAAAATATATTGGAATAACTAGCCTTTGATTTAGTGGTAAAGACACATGGTTTTTATGTAGGAAAGATAATTGGTTCGAAACAGTGGTGGGACATAGTAGAGAGCAAAGGGGGCTAAGTCACCCCTGTAAATTGAAATTTTATACTTTAGTTCATTAAACTTTGTAATTCTTATATGCATTAATACCTTTTAGCTCCCTTATAAAATGAAACTGCACTATATTTGATTTTTCAGCCTCCTCAATCTCTATTTCCTAGTTCTGCCCATGGTTCGAAACGAATGGAGGAAATACTTTGTAATAACATGAGTATTAAATAATTAGATAATTTGACCTCTAACTTTTACTAAAATAAAATAAAATATATATTGGATATGTGATGAGTTCGGGAGCAGAGTCATGAATTATAGTGTGACAAAATTTTAGAGTGCAGCATATTTTGTTATTATTTTAAAATTTCAATAACAAGTATGTAATTTTTTTCTGAAAAAATATAGAATAATTATTTTAGTACCCACAGTTGAGTACCCGCATTGTACCCGCATTGATTCATTTCCCAATTAACGGTATAACTAACTTTGTCAATCATTAAACTACCTTGAAAAACGTGTAAAAGATGAGTCCAGTTTTTTTCTTTAAATACTTGATATCTTAAGTATAAATACTTGATGAATTATATATGAATATTTGATATCTTAGGTATGAATACTTTCTATTTTGTATGAATACTTTCCATATTTGAATATTTGATACCTTGAAAAACGTGTAAAAGTATGTCATCATGGATCTCATTTGAAAGAGAAAAAAAAATAGAAAACGTTCGTGTTTTTAGATTTGCAAAATTCCTCATAGATCGTCCCAAAAATTGGTTAGATTGAACGGAGAAAAAAAAAACCACATTGAAAAACGTGTAAAAGATGAGTAGGTATTGTGTCCAGTTTTTTTTTAAATACTTGATATCTTAGGTATGAATACTTGATGAATTATATATGAATACTTGATAATTTAGGTATAAATACTTTCTATTTTGTATGTGAATTAATTTAAACCATGAATGTAGCACTGGTGGTGTGATCCACGTGACTTTTTGGTTGTGGTCCCCAATGCAGTCTGACATTCAGTAATGGTCCCCAATGCAGTCTGACACGTGACTTTTTGGTTGTGGATTTTTCATATATGTAGTTCATTGTATAGATATAAATACTTGTCTTGTATAGATATAAATACTTCACAATGTTACTATTAATACTTGTAAAACAAAATTACAGTTTTGACAGTTTAGGTCTCCAAAAACAGTTATGACAGTTTAGGTGCGGTTCCCAAAAACAGTTATTATAGTTTATGTGCGGGTACAGTGCGGGTACTCAACTGCGGGTACTCATATCAGCTTCCAAAAATATAATATTTTTTTAATATTTTTTTTTCAAGTCCGTGAATGACAAGTGTTATCCTCGACTCATGTTGCTTCGCCTGTAAATATATCATGCCGTTCACGTGCTATATGTTCTGTCATGCTGTGCTTTTACACAATAAATGATATGAGACAAAAAAACATCACGTAACATCAAAGGATATGCACCTTTAGAGTTAAGAGTTGCCAATTTATTTTCTATTTTATTGATGGACTGGACTTTTTTTAATGGAGAATTTAATATTATTACGTATTTATTCCTTAAAATCAATAATTACATATTTATTCTTAAAAATTATAAAAGTTCACATATTTATACAATTCATCATATTTAACATTAACATTAACTTTCTATTTATTTCTATTTTACCTTTCTTTTATTTTTCCTTCTAAACACTTTTTTTTTTTAAATCAAAAGCTCGTAGGACAGTATATCATTTTCAAAAGTTTCCGAAGTTACACATCATTGATTGAATAAAAACTGCCCTTCTCATCTGCCAGTTCATAAAAATTAGAAATGTACAGCCCCTAGTAAACCCTTCTAACTGATACCACAGACTGGTACAGTCTCTAAAAAGATAACTCCGACAAACTAAAGAGAGAGAAATGAAGGATATAGTGGTCAACATATTACTAATTAATATTGTAAAATAAATTTTAATGTTTTAAAAAATATTATTTAATTATTTTTGAAAATATTTGATTATTATAGAGTTAGATTGGACAAATATGTAAGTTTTACAATTTTCAAGGATAAATATGTAATTATCAATTTTGGAGGGATAAATACGTAATATTGAAACTTTTGAGGGATATATGTGAAATTTCCCTTTTTTAATTAATTGTTTTTTAACTGAGGTTAAAATGAAGTTGCACGGAGAGCAAAGCTTATTATTGGTCAAAATAAGAGACAACTGACGAGTTCTCTTTTCATAAATAAGAAATCAAATTACAATAAATTATATGCTAAAAGTATATTGATTTCATCCTCTCGAAATCCTCAATTATCAATTGAATGTTAGTTTATAATAAATTACTATTTAAACCTTGATCTTTCTTAAAATTCTATTCATACTCCGCTATCATTTGAACTAGAGGAGGGTTCAAATGCCTCCATTTTTCATGCCTCCATCACGCCTCCATCATGCCTCCATTTTTTTTTTTTTTTGAGAACTTGACAGAAGCTGTCAAGGATATTTGAATTAAGTAGAAAGTTCAATAATACAACATGAGTAATAAATAAATAACACACGCAGCCCAAAATTTATAATCTCCTAAGGCCCATGAGAAGCCGTGTACAGTGCTATGCACGTAGCTTCAGGATGGCGCCAAGGCTCAGCAATTTTGTTCCCACATCTTCATTTGTTGTACTGCTTTGACAGCCACGTATTTTGCCTCAGTTCTTTCCTTTCGAAAAATGATTGCATTCCGCTGCTTCCAATGTACCATGTGACACAAAGAAACCGAGAACTCCATACCTGTTTTGATAAACTACCCCTCTGCCTTGCCCTAAGCCAAGAGGCGTCCCATATTTGGTGAGTGGATTCAGCTATCTGAAAGAGGGGGCCATCAAGGATCATAGCAGTGTGGTACCATACTGCCACTGCGAATGGGCAGAGGAACAACATGTGAAGTATCGATTCAGTCGGGCAGTTTTGACACGTTGAGCAATGTCTCTCTACCATCATACCACGTCTGCGTAATACGTCTCGGACAGGAAGCTTCCCTTGTAACATGAAGTAAGCGAACAGCTTGACGGATGGTGGAATCTTGCATGTCCAGATGTGACTAAAACGCCATTTGATTCGGCCTCCCTCAGTTAGGATCCGATATGCCGAGCTGGCGGTGTATATGCCAGAGCTTTCCCACCGCCAAATGATCGTGTCTGGAGCCTCGGTGAACACTATCTCATCCGGAAAAGCCGTCTCCGGAGCTAGGCTAAACCTGCCCGGCCAAGCTTCCCGTAGTGATATGTTAGAGTTTGGTGGATCGGGGTTGAGAGGACATGTGTAGGCTCCCTTCCAAGAATCCAACCAGAAGGAAATGGTAAGACCATCTCCAATTTTCCAAGCAGTACTCCATAGGAAAAACTTTTTGATGGAATGAAGTTGTCGCCAAAAGAAGGAGCCAGAGGCAAACCACAGTTTGGGGCCTAGTCGGCCTTGACCTTTTCTTTTTAATTTGGTGACCACCAAAGTCCATAGACTACCCGGATCATGATATAGCTTCCACCACCATCTCAATAAGAGTGCTATGTTGGCTCTGTTGAGGTTTGAGAGGCCGAGCCCCCCCCATTTTTTTGGCATACACGTAATCTCCCAGTTTGTAAGCGACATCCCGTTTTTGTTTTCCACCAACTTGCCCCACAAAAAAAACCGTCTTGCTTTGTCAATGCGCCTAATGACCCACTGTGGTAGGCGAAAGCACATCATGAAGTATACTGGCACGGTGAATAGGACCGACTGGACGAGTTGATGTCTCCCTCCTCGTGAGATAAACTTTCCTCTCCACCCCCCTAATTTTTTCTCAATCCGTTCCACTAACGGCATAAACATTTCTCTTGTTGGTTTTTTTATGGTCAACGGCAAGCCTAAATAGGTCACCGGAAAGTATGTCCGGGGGCACCCCAGAAGGGCTTGGATCCATTGCAAGTTCATATCAGGGATATTTAGTGGTATGAAAGAGCTCTTTTCATAATTTACCCTTAGGCCAGAAACAGATGCGAACAGTCGGATGATGAGCTTGAGTGAGGCTATTGCGGTTAAGTTGGCCGAGGCAATTACCGCGGTGTCATCTGCATACTGGAACGCCAGTAATGAGTCCTTTACCTTGCCGGTAATGCCTCCTTCAAGGCAATTGTTGGTTGCTAAGATCATTTTCTGGAAGACGTCAGCCGCGATGTTGAATAACATAGGCGAGAGGGGGTCGCCTTGGCGCAGCCCCCTTTTGTGAGGGAAGGGGGCTGTGGGTTCACCGTTTATAATAATCCTTGAGGTTGATGTTTGGAGAAGAGTATGCATCCATAGAATCCATTTGGGTGGAAATCCCCGTGCCTGCAAGACCTTAAAGAGAAATTCCCATTCGATCGTATCGAACGCCTTTGCGAAATCTATCTTTAAGAATACCGCTGGTTTTTTTAGTAAGAGATGTGTTACAAGATTTCTCTTGTTGCGGTAAAATTCTCAGTAATTTGCCGGCCATGAATGAAAGCAGTTTGGTTAGGTGATATCAATTCCGGTAATTTGTGCCGTAGCCGATTGGATAACACTTTGGATATGAGCTTCGGTATGACATTTATTACGCTTATCGGTCGAAAATCGTTGACCGTCCGAGGGGACTCGCATTTGGGCACAAGGATGATATTTGCTTGGTTTGCCTCTGTGAGATCGATCTGATGGTTGTAGAAACCATGTATTATCATCATGATGCTATCCTTTAGATCGGGCCAATAGAGTTGCAGGAATTCATTCGGTATCCCGTCTGGGCCGGAGGCTTTGTTTTTTGCAAGTTCCTTGACCGCACATTCCACCTCATGTAATGAGAAAGGGTTTTGTAGTGAGTTTAGGTCATGGTTCGGAGTGTATAATTTATTTGGGTCAAATGGCAGAACTGGAGTGGTGCAGCCCAAAATGGAAGATAGCCTTTCCATGAATATGCATTTGATTTGCATCGAGTCAGAGATGGAATTTCCCTCATGTTCAATGGATAGTATCCTGTTTCGGCATAGCCTCGAAGACGCAAAGAGGTGGAAAAATCTTGTATTTTTATCGCCTTGTTTGAGCCAATTACATCGAGCACGTTGTCGCCATCTTTCCTCGAGGTTGTTCGATAGATCATATGCTTTCGCCCTGGTGTTGCATCGTAACTGAAACTCATCCTGTGATAGTAAGCGGCCTTCCTCCAGCTTATCGAGACGCATGATAGTTTCTTTGCAGGAGATGAGTTGCTTTTCCATGTCCGTGAATCCACCTTTTTGCCATAGGGTTAGTGCTCTGTGCAAGAGCTTTGTTTTCTGCTGAAAGTCTAGTAGAGAAAGGGGAGTATGCCGAGCTACCTCACTCCAAAGTATTTGTACCATGTATCGAGGTATATCATATCGGAACCAAAAGGATTCAAATCGGGGACATGCCGGTACCGTGGGTAATTGTTTGCATGATAAGAGGAGAGGCGCATGATCGGAGACTACCATTTCTAGAGCTTGGAGATCTATAACCGGATATGATAATTGCCAATCCGGGGATGTGAAGATCCTATCGAGTTTGGAAAAAGTTGGTGCCGGTCTTTTGCTTGACCATGTGTAGGTGCGATTCTTGAGCGGCCAATCAACCAAAGCGGCTTCGGTGATGAAATCGTTAAAAAGATCCATTAACGGAAAGTCTCGCAAACATCCGGACCGATCGGTGAGCCATCTAACTAAATTGAAATCCCCTCCTAGTACCCACGGCCAATGGACTAACCCGGCCAAGTATCGGAGCTCTTCAACAAAGGCCGGTTTGTCTATGTCCGTGCTTGGGCCGTATACAGAGGTATAGAGACCCCTTGTCCCCGAACTTTGGTGAAGCAGCAACACTGAAACCGTGTGTCTGGTGGACCAGCTGCGAATTAACTTGAATTGTTTTTTCCATGCTAGAATGACACCCCCACATGTGTGGATAGAAAGATTGTAAGCAACATCGGTGTGAAAGTAAGAAGGCAAAAAGCGCGGAACATAGTTCAATGGAAATTCATTAATTTTAGTCTCTTGTAACATGCAAATATCGCAACGGGAGGATCGAATCAAACTCTCTAACCACATTACATTTTTCATTTGCTCCCAAGCCCCTAACATTCCAAGCAAGAATTTTTTGTTTCTTGTAATTCATAATTAAACTTGTAAAAACAACATAAAACAGTCACTAGAAGAGTGTAGGTTCAATCCTCATCAAGGTCCAGCTCATCGTCTGAGTCTGGATCGAAGCGGCCCTGTTCCTCTAAGTCGGAGTCTTCCGGATCATGTGCATCGGAATCGGGTTGGGGAACTTCAGTAGGCGTGTTGGCCACCAGGTGCCTTTCATCATTATCAGCACGAAGGGCCTGGACCACCTGTTCGTGTGCAACTCCACAAGCCTCGGCTAACTTGCTGCAGTGGGATTCACTGACCTGAAGGTGGTATCGGCCGGTCGGATCCAGATTAATTTGTGTTTGGTCAGGAGACGAGAGGCTCTGAATCACCTGCTGGCCAGTTAAGACAGCTCGTTTTGTTGCACCCTGAGGGCCGACGGCCTTACCTTCTGATTCGTGGGATTTTCTTTTTTGTGGGGCAGCCATTTTGAGGTGTTCGGCCTCATTTAGAAGTAACTGGGCCGGGCCTATGTTAGAGGGGCTGCTACTTGAGCTGGATCCGACCCCTGGTAGTTTGGCTGGCAGCTGGATTGTCTGTGGCAAGGCATGAGTTTGTGAATGGGTGTTGCGAGCTACCATAGGCTGCTTCTGACTCGCTACTCTGCTTGCTAGGGACAGCATGGGACCCGCCGATCGACCTCTCCCCCTTCCAGCACGTTCTACGAAACGTGTGTGACGCGAGGTACATATAGGTTTGGGAAGTAGGCCTCTGGGTTGTATCCTAGTGGAATGTGTCGTAGCGACAGGGTGTGGCGACTGGATTCTTTGTGTATCTCTGGTTGCGGTGCGACCGACCCGGTTGCTAGTTCCCCCTCTACCATGACCCGCTTCATCAAATAACGGTACTGTATTGCCCGATCCACCTCAGTGGCAGGGGTAGGTTGTTCTTCTTGACTTTGTGGGATGTGAAGGACAGTACGAGGTACTGTTGAGGCAGCAGACTCTTGGGCAGGGGGTTTTGTCGTCTGCTGTGCGCATGGTAGTTGGTCCGTTCTAGGAGGATTCACACTCTGAGCAGGGATAGGGCTAGTACAGGTAGTTTCAATGTGGGAGTGGGGTGTGACTTCCTGTGTTGCAGGGTTTGCTGCAGTGCTTTCATGACCCGCCGTAGGATTTGAAGCCGGTTCCGGATTTTCAGTGGCATCTAGTAATTCTCTGAGGGAAGATAGTGGTATGTCTGCCATCTTTTCTTGGCCGTACAGCAGCTGGCGGAGGTCCGGCGGGATGGCATCGATCGGCAATCCCTGGCATAGTTCCCGTATGACTCTCCGGGAGCAACAAAATGGTTCGTCGTCACCCACCGGCTGGCCTCCCCCTAGCCCGGCTTCGATCATAGCATTCTCTTCTTCGTGATTACTCTGTCTCTGCGGTTTTGAGAAGTGCTTGGGCTGGGTAGGGAAGTCAGATGCGGTGTAGATAGCCCCGGTTTGCCATTTGATCGGTGTGATGGGAACGTCCCGTTCTAGACCTCCGGCTACCACTGTCACACACTCCGGAATTCTTCTTAAATCGTCTACTGCCACCGCGACTCGCCAAGCCGAGTAATCAGAGGCATGCTCCGGCTCGACTGTTCCCAGATATACTCCAAACTGTGAAACTGCTTTGATCACCTGTTTCTCCTCCCATAGATGCAGAGGGAAGTCGTGTAGGTCTAACAATATCTTAAAGCGGGGTACGGTCACTCTAGCATTCTCCAGGGGGGACCATGGCTGGAAATCAAACCCCTGCTCCCATAGGTCGGCCGGTATAGCTTTGATGAAGGTCTCGACGGCCAGACCCCGAGGAAGGTGGATGAGGTGTCTCTCACGAGCAAGTGTTGCTACTCGGATCTCTTGTTCACGTACCAGCCCTGTCTCGACCGCGATGCGTACGAGCTGATGTGATTCCAGAAGTAGGGCTTGTTTCTCACCAGATACAATGACCGCTCTACTAAGCCGGTCTAGCTCCTGGAAATATGGTTTCTGGCGATCCAGGTAACATATTACTTTCTTGGGTCTGTCCTCTGGGAAGCTTTGCAGTTGGGGTGGAGATGGCCCTTGTAGGAGTTCTTCAAAGTGAGGTTCAGTTCTTGGCACTTTAGTCTGCTTAGTCGGTTGTCTGGGGATGGTCATTGCAGGGTTGAGGGGGGGGTTTGCGCAGTGTCTGGCGATGTGGCCGTCCGCCCAGCATTTCCCGCATTTGCGAGGGTTACGACACTGGGCCGCTGAGTGCCCAATGCGGCAGCAGTTGAAGCATCTTCGCCTCCACTCGGGGTAGGAGGAGAGGGGCGGGAAACGGAGCATGGTGGGGCTGTGTGGGGAGTGGAAGTAGTGCGTGCCAGGAGGTGTTGGTGGGGTGTTGGGCCGGGGTGAGGAAGGGGAGGTTGGTTTGTGTAGGTCCTGGGAGCTCCGGGAGGAGTCTGAGCCATCGGAGGCTATTGGTGAGGTCGCTGCCACAACCTGAGCGTAGGTTTTGCGGTTGTAGTACGGAACATAAGCCTGTACAGCATCTATGCGGTTGTCAGCTGGGGTGCGCCAGGTGTCCGGGAAGCGGCGCCGGCGTCGCACGAGTTGCCATCCATCTCCGTCTGTAGCTGCAGTGGTTGCTCGAACGGTGGGTGAAGTCGCCATCCTTCCGTCCTCTTCTTTATCTCGGTTACCAGCCTTCGCTAAAAAATCAACGGATCTCATCACGCCTCCATTTTTAAAAACTTTAATAACTCAAAATTTAAAACTTAAAAGTCAAAATAAAACCGTTGGATATGATCTACATCATTTTATCTACGCGCTTGTAAAAAATTATGACATTTCAATTTTGTTTTGGTTGTCATCAAGAGCCTGTTAAATACATACTAATGTGGATAATTTATAGACGTTGATTTTTCAACTTATTGATTCACATAAAAACAAAATCAAAATGTGATAATTTTTTGTGAGCACATAGATAAAATGATGTAGATCATATCCAACGGTTTTATTTGACTTTTAAGTTTTAAATTTTGAGTTATTAAAGTTTTTAAAAATAGAGGCATGGTGGAGGCACAAAAAATGGAGGCATTTGAACCCTCCTCTTTGAACTAATGATTCAAATTTAAATTTAAACTTCCCAAGAAAAAGGAAGGAAATAGGCAAAACAAAGCATGATTTAAATTTTCATTTTAGTCCCCAAAATGTCTGTAATTAATATAATAATAGTTATATAATTGACAACTGTAATCTACGCATGTGAGATTGTGACTGTTGCTATTTTCAAACATGATAATAAATGTATAATTTTTGGGTCAAGTAAAATCCTTTTATTCATTTACATAGTTCAAATTATACTTTAGAAAATTTTCTTTTGCTTAAAATTGTTAATGTAACTTTAGTTTTAATGTTTGAAGAAAATTTCAATTGAAGTGCTAGTGATCAATTAGCCCAATATTTACATCCTAGCTAGTCATGAGAAAGGCTATTTGGGCTGGGCTGGGCTTTCTTCTCCCAATCGTTTCTTCCAAGTAAGCCCATATATCGTTGCGTCAGCATTAACTTTTTCATATGGGAAAAAAAATATTAAACTTCTTCTCAGATTAAAATAAAATCAGTATTGTCAGTTTAATTATTCAATTATTTTTCTATTGTACCTAAAGAAACACATAATTGGACATGAACGGAACATAAATGGTGCATGAGAGATAGGTTAGTAACAAGAAAAGCATGGGTGATGATGTTATAAATCACAGGATCTAAGAAATAACAAACGACTCATAACAATTAAAATAAACTTCGTATGTAATTAACGTTAATTTTATTTGTATGCATTAATCTTCTTTCTTGTGCCCTTTTTTTGAATTGTAACTGGGAAATAAGACATTGGAGGCAGCCAAAGACATTCAATATGATGAAAATAAATGTGCTGTGATTCTCGGGGAATCACAGGACCCTGCGATCCGATCTCAACTGTTGGTCTTTCTCGAGATGCGTGCATGAAAATTTACTTTTCTGAGAACATTTCCGAGATCAGCCCACGGAAAAGTTTGAACCTTTGATCTCAGAATTTCAGAATCCTGCAATTCTTCTCGGAATCGCAGCAGATTCGGACTCCAATATGATGCATAATTTTGAAGCAGATCGATTCAACGGGTTGCTGATCAGAAAATCAAATTTACAGTTTTATGAAAAATAAACAACAATCTTATTTAGCTCCAAAAATCTATGCAAGCAAATTTTATCCGTCTTTTTGCCTCAAGTTTGTTATCATTTGGTTTCTAAATTGACTCGTTCTACTTGGCGAAGAAATACTTCGATAGAAATGCTTGAGATAATTAAGTTCAATTTGTAATTGAAATAGTTGCTAAGGAGAACGGAAAAAGTTCAAGTCTAATATGGAATTTATGTTATGATCATCTGATATCGATTGATTTTTTTAAAGTATTATATATTTCTTTTAGTAAAAATAAGAGTCATGCTCCTATTTAATTATATTATGTTAAGGAGTTACTAGGATTTTGTAACTACAATGATGAATACACTATATGGTTTCGTTTTATAAATGAAATTGGTGGGTATCACTCACTTTTATATAAAAAAAAAAAATACAATGGTAAATAGTTATATATTTAGTATATATTTATTAGATATCAAAGTTAATATATACTAATACTTTGATACTCCTTGTGTCTATTAATAGAATCTAAAAGCTAGATCTTCACATTTTTCTAAAAAAAACTTATATATAAAAATAATCATATTGTTCTGTACTTCTGATGAAAATTCATACATATATCGATTAATATACTGTATATCTGAATTTATGTGCAAATGTACTACACTATCCAATTTATAAATAAATATAGAAAATTTAATATTCAAGAAAATAATTAAGCTATAATTTATAAAATTTTGTACTCTGATTTTAAATTGCATAATCAAGAAAAAGCTAATTAAGTCCTCTAGCAAGACTTTGTACCTTCATATATATACGAGGCAAAGCTCAAACTGAATTAAAGTAAGACCTGATGTCAATGAACTTGGTTTCGTGTTGTTTTGTTGCTTATTACTTAATTGGTTTTGATTTTAACATTTCATCAAACACTTTGAGAGCATTTCAAATGTTCAATACTCAGTTATAATTAGTCAAATCAAGTTCCAAGTGCTACGCACAAACACAATGCATCAATCGATGAGATTACTAACAAATTTATTCCTATAATAACTTTTCGAAGAATAGCGGATTCGGTCGTGAAGATAGATTGAGATTAAGATAATAGAGTAATTAAGAGTGTATATAAGTAGGATTAGAAGATTACAGTAGTTTAAAGTAGTTTAGATAATTTTGTAAAAATAAAAAAATGGATCTAGGAATTAGAATTATTTGATTCATTGTAAATAAAATTTTTTATCAATAAAATAATTAGTACGCATTTAAAGTCTCTAATTTAAAAAATAAATAAAAGGAAATGAGTACCAAAACAGTTCCTACTTGAAAGCAATACCAAGTACGAACTACCCAGGAATGAAGAGATCAGAAGAAAAGAAACGAAAAACAAAGAACTGAATCGAACCTGTAAATAACCGGGTTTTTTTTGGGCTACACGGTCCGCGGTTCTTAGAAAAAACTGGTCGGTCAAATCAGTCTTGATCCTTTTAAAAGAATCAGACCGCACAAATATCCAGGTCCTGAGAAAGGCTTGGGTCCGATGCCCATCGGACTCAAATTTGGGTCCGATGGGTTTCGGAACTGTCCGATCTACTTTAAGATTCGTGCGCATGAATTTTAAAGCAGACGCGAAAGTTGCGGGCGCGAATCCTAAAGCAGATCGGACGGTGAGCGAATCCGTCGAACTCACTTTGGGTCCGATGCCCATCGGACCCAAATTTCTCCCCCAGGTCCTGTATTTTTCGGTTCAAAATGTCCGGTCCGGTATGATTTTTATAACACGGAATGGAATCGTTGATAGCACCGTTAATGTTCAAACTATCACAAAATTCGTTGATCTTAATTTTCTCTTTCGTCCCCAAAATGTGAGTAATTAATATAATACTGTAATCTACGCATGTGAGACTGTGACTGTTGCTATTTTCAAGCATGATAATAAGTGTTAAATTTTTGGTCAAGTAAAATCCTTTTATTCATTTACATAGTTCTTCAAATTATATTTTATGAAATTTTCTTTTGCTTAAAATTGTTAATGTAACTTGTAAGTTTGAAGAAAATTTATAATTGAAGTGCTAGTGATCAATTAGCCCAATATTTATCTGCTAGCCAGTCATGAGAAAGGCTACTTGGGCTGGGCTGGGCTTTCTCCTCCCAATCGTTTCTTCTAAGCCCATATATCGTTGCGTAGCATTAATTTTTTATAATGGAAAGAATATTAAACTTTTTCGCAAATAAAATAAAATCAGTATTGTCAGTTTAATTATTCAATTATTTTTCTATTGGAGCTAAAGAAACACATAATTGGACATGAATGGAACATAAATAGTGCATGAGAGATAGGTTAGTAACAAGAAAAGCATGGGTGATGATGTTATAAATCACAGTATCTATGTATGACAATTGACTCATAACAATTAAAATAAACTTCGTATGTAATCAAGGTTAATTTTATTATATGCTTCAATCTTCTTTCTTATGCCCCTTTTTTGAATTGTAACTGGAAAATAAGACATTGGAGGCAGCCAAGGACATTCGACATGATACCTAGTTTTGAGCCAATTCGCTACAAGGATCTGTTTATAAGAAGATTAAACTCGTAGTGTCATAAGAAATAAACAATAATCTTCTTGATTAAGCCTTCATGTCTTCTATAAGCTCGAAAGTACCTTCCTATCAAGTCTGATCCTTATATAAAATTATAAGAATTTCTGGCGATGTCGGTGAATAGTGAAACTGCAAGTGGGCTATACACATGAGTTACGGGATCCACATAACTTCTACGGGTGATTAATTTATTAATTTAACCAATTGTTTCACATAACTTTTACGGGTGATTAATTTATTAATTTAACCAATTGTAGTCACTCCAACCGAGCGAGAAGTAAAGCTCAAATGAAGAATATCAAATAAGAATGTGCAGGAAATGTCTTTCTCAATATAAGATTGATGTAATAAGAGTACCAGTCATTAAGAATATTTAGCTCATATTAGAATTGCTTCATTATTTCCTTTACTCTCCTCTAGCTAGGCCATTGCAAGTTGTTGTATGTTCATAGGGTAAACATCAGAAGGTGAGGTTGAACCATATAATTTTCTGGCATACATCACATTGGCTGATTCTGTTGGATGAAATGCGTCCCAGAATAGGTACTTGGTACGGTCTTGGCACGGCGTCTGGTACGGTAGGCACGTGATTTGCCCATTATTCCGTCCGACCCCACAACAACCCTTGTCAATCACGGAGAAACCTGGGTTTCATTACAAAAAAAAAAGAAGGTTAGTTATGGAATAAAGTATGTTAAGATTTATCGGAGGGGAATTCTACAGTGGTACCAATGTTTCTCAGATATGTAAATGACAAGATATTAGTAGACCTGATATTGGAGGTCACATTTAAACATATGTTTTCTAGCAAACCATATATGTTCTGTTGTTTAGTCAAATTAACTTCTTAACTGAAATTCATCAAAGCAGTGTAATATTTGTAATGTACATGGAATAGACAAAAACAAATCTGGTACCAATCAAGCATGTTTTATTTATTATTTTTTTATTTTTTTTGCTTCAATACACTAATTAACAAAAAAATTAGGAAAAATAAATTATTTGATTTACTTCATAAAAGTAAAGAACAAATTAGTTCTCATGACCAGTGCTGCTAACTGATTACCAAAGTCGAAAAATAAATTAACCATACTAATATAACAGTATATTGGATTAATAAAGATATGCTAGAATTTAAGTGTGGAAAAAAAAAAGGTACACTGACAACATTTTATTTCTGATGATGATTTGTTTTTGTTTCTACAAAATTTACCATAAGTAGAAGCATTTGAAACGAGATCTTTGGAGCTCTCCAAAGTGTTCACATAGACAAACTTTGCGCCTGGTTTTTCGGTGTTGAATCGCTTCACCATTTGAAGGAGTCCTGTGTTAAACATGGCAATCGCCTTGTTTATGTTCTCGTTACAAGTCGTGTTCTTGTTTGTGCTGTTATTCAACCGTGCCAGCTCGTATGGTATGCACCCGATCTGCCCCAACCCAACTATTGCAGCCTTTCTCACACCCAAATCATACAATTCCTGAAAATAATAATATGTTGTGTCACAAATCAGTATTTGATCATGCTGCAATAGGCCACAAGATAATTGACCCTTAAGTTCATAAACAAAATTAAATAAATCTAACCAACAGTAGTAGTAAAGTACCGAGAGTTGTTGTGTGTATTCCTGAAGCAGATTTGTAGCATAAGTCCTTGGAGTATACTGGTAACTCGTTGGGTATATAGCCGGCATGAAATAGTTATTCAAATAATCATTACTACCCATGCCAACATAGTATATGCACTTGCCTAGGTAATCACTAAGCATTGTATCATTCCCTTTGAAGATTTTCTTCATTGTTTGAGTGGCAGATCTGAAATGCTCCACTTGCTCAGCAAAATGGTAATGATCTCCCTGTTAAATTTTGTTGAAGTTTATTAGCTTAAATGATGGCTATTAGAATATTTATTTTTGCGTCTACATAAAAAATGTGAAAGTTTCTCAACTTTTTTGCATCATCAACTGTTAAATAAATCAAATGCGAAAAGGTATAGCTTTATAGAGCGCCAATATATCAAACTTTAACTAAAATGATATGAAATTGGATTCTCTGTTGTACTGGCACTTCAACAATTTTTACTAATTCTCTTCTTGGGCTCAATTATTTTTGGATTTCTTTTATGTCATTCAACCAGAATGAACTAATCCATGCAAAATATTCTCTGAACTAAGTAAAATGTAGTGATTATACGACAGAAGATGAACTGGAATCCATCCTTTTACACTATAGGAATATGAAATGCTCACCAAGTTTCTTCCGGTCTCTCGTCTGAGTCCGGCAGCCCCTGATGCAAAATTGACGCCACGCAGAAGGACATTCTTTTGAGCCGACGCATATGGAGGAATAAGACCTCTAAATCCCAGCAATCGGGCTACAATTCAAGCACAAAACAGAAGTAAAATTAACATATCTAGATTTTTTTTTTAAGGTACATAGGCAAAAAGACTCAATATATCTATATTAGTGGCAGGACATTTTTTGAAGGTACCCCCATATATTTTAAAAAAATGGGCAGACTTTCATAAACAGGGAATCATGCCTATTTCCTAATTGGGAACATGCTCATATGTTTATCGACCCCCCCCGCCCAACACACACACAATAGCCCGTGCGAAAAGAGATGCATGTTATGCAAGCAGTAGCACAGCTTCACAGGCACATATATGTGTTTCAGAGATCAATTTGCAACTTTGAATTGTGCATTTCATTAAAATAAAAACAAGAACAAAATATTGTATGTGTTGCTTGTTCAATCATAGTAATGATTTTTCTTACAGAACTACAGTCATAACGTCATAACTAGAGCTTACCGAGCACGTCAACTATAGTTTTTCCATTGGTGAAGCGGCCGGATGGTCCTTCGGGAAAGTCAATGCCATAGGGCCTATAGTTAGCCCTTGCCAGGGTCAATATGCCATTGTTGTTTCCGTTGTCGACCAGAGAGTCACCGAAGATGAACATACACGGCACTTGGGGCTGTGCATTTGGGACACATTCACCGAGCGAAATGTAATTCAATAAACCCAGTGTCAAGATCAATGCAAGCGTATGACCAACTCGATCCATTTTCAATGTGTCGATGTCAGAAATGTTTGTTTGTTTTGATGAGGTAGAGAGAGTCCTCTTATAAGGTACACCATTTATAGAAGCACTTGAGCCGATATTACTGGTATTGGTGGATTGCCTTGACTTTATTGCACCCGGATCTGATAAAGAAATATTTTTATTAGTTTAGACTTTAAGAGGGTGGTATATATGTTACCTTTTTAGGCTATTGAGACTTTGAGAGTATAATTGCTGTTAGTTCTTATTCACATTTCAAGCTGGAAACGTAATGATCGTTAATTTGGGTAAAGATTTTAACAGAGCAATTTTGACTGCATGAAGCGCAAAAATCATATAAATCGCTGTTTTGATTCTATAGTATGTACGCTGCATGAAGTTAAAACTGCTCTGTTAAAATCTTTACCCGGAAATTTCATGTAGACTCGCTACGCTACTCAACAGGATATTTTTCGGACGGATCCGGGTAATTAAATACGGACCCGACCCGAATGTATAATGACTATATACTCTTTTGATGAAGATCGGTTGGGACTGTAAGAAGTGAGAAATAAAAGCTGGTAGAGATAGCTGTAGAGGCAAATGGCTCGTGAGAATCGGATAGGAGTTGCCAGGTAAAAAGGTATAGGTGCATGCTCTTATGACTTGTGAGATTTTGTATCAAATGTTAATGCAAATATTTGAGTCAAATATTTTCTCTTTCTTTTTTCTTCGATGGGATATCCTTTTTTTTTGGGTTGTTCTGGTAGACAATTTTCATCTCTTAATATGTAGTTATATATCCCAATGAGAAAAAAATAACATTGTTCTAACACTCGGCCGAATTTCAGGATGGCAATTCAGTACTTTAATTAGAACATCTCCATTCCAGCAAACGTTTAGCAATTAATTTGAGCTACGTCACTGAGTTTAGCAATTAAAGGGATTCATAATTTCTAAATCACTCCATTCCAGAAATTTAATTGGAGTTGCTTATTTAATTAAGAGTTGCTTTTAAAGCAAACTTGCTAATTTAAAAACTGTGGTACATCCAGCAATTATATTAGCAATTAACACATCAAATTAGCAATTTAAAAGAAATTACCGTTGTAGATGCTCTAAAGAGTTGTTTTTAAAGCAAACTTGCTAATTTAAAAAATGTGGTACATTCCACCAATTATATTAGCAATTAACATATCAGATTAGCAATTTACAAGAAATCACCGTTGTAGATGCTCTTAGGCCAGACCAAGTTCGAACTTGTATATTAGATTTGGTCCGACCAATTTGCATTACTAGCATGGCCGAAAAATATTAATATGCATGCGCTACCTATGCAATTGAAATCAATTACATGTGTAGCCCATGCAAATGAGCCCATGTAGTTGATTTAGTGTATTGAAAAGGGGCCGGTTCGGGTCGGTCCGGTCCAAACCCGCCCGGTCCCCGGGTTGACTCGGGCACGGGTTAGCCCGGGTCAACGGGTTGAGTCGGGTAGGGGGGGCGGGTTGGGGTCTGACTCGGCCGAACCTAACCCGGTCTAAACCCGGCGGGTTAGGACGGGGCGGGTTAGGTCGGGTCGGGGGTCGGTCCGGTCCGGGTAGGGCCGGTCCGGTTTGGTTTGGTTTTTTTTTTTTTTTTTTTTTTTTTTTTTTCGGTTTCTGTTTTAATTTTTTTCTGTTTCCAGAGAGGCAGAGAGATTTTTTTTCTTTTTTTTTGCATTTTTTTTTCTTTTTATTTTATTTTAACTCAATATATTTTTGTTATAACTTATAACAAAATCAAATTAAGTTAAAACCGAATTTTGTTAAAACCAAATTATTCTAAAATCAAATTATTCTAAAACCGAGATATACCGAATTAGTTTAAAACCGAATTATTTTAAAACAATAGATTTAAAAACAAATTAGTTTAAAACCGAATTATTCTAAAACTAAATTATTTTTTATCTTTAAAACCGAATTATTTTAAAACAAAAGTTAATTTAAATACTAAACAACAATCATTAAATACTAAAATTATTGAAAGAAGAGAGAGCTGTTATGTTGAAAATAATATTATAGGTTCTCCGTTCTCATCTTCTGAACATTTCTAATTTTTGGTCAATTTGTTTAATAAACAATTAATTAAATACTAAATCGTACTAACAGTCAAGTGTCTCCTTTAGAATTGAAAATGATAAATGTGTATTTTATAAATTAACATGATTTATGTAATTTTTATGACTGAAAAAAATGAATTACACTAGATTACTTTGAAATTATGTTGAATTACACTAAATTACGTTAAATTACGCTAAATTACAATAACTTCGCTAATTATGCTGAAATACGGTAAATTACGCTAAAATAGACCGATTCTATGCCATCTTACATTAATCATATGTAATTTACCGTATTTTAGCGTATTGTAATGTAATTTAACTTAATATAGTGTAATTCAACATAATTTCAAGTAATTAGCGTATTTTAGTATAAATATACTAATATATATAACATGATCATGATCAAACGGACAGGATAGTGCTTGGCTACTATGCTTATATAAGCATATGCCCACATATGCTTAAATGAGCATTTTTTCGTTTTCAATGTTCAAATGGTCGATCCGACCGTTCATCTTGTTCTCCATATTAATATGTGCTTGGAGACCAAATTTTACATTTTTCTGAATTTTTTTACTATTTATTAAGCCACTTTGAAAATTTCTGATCATATGGTCCAGAATTTTGGAAACACTGTTTTTACTGTTCACCCAGATCAGCAATTTTCAAAGTGGCTTAATAAATAGTAAAAAAATTCAGAAAAATGTAAAATTTAGTCTCCAAGCACATATTAATATGGAGAACAAGATGAACGGTCGGATCGACCATTTGAACATTGGAAACGCAAAAATGAGTTATAAGCATATGTGGGCATATGCTTATATAAGCATAGTAGCCAGCCTCGACAGGATATGTATATACATATGTTAATTCAAATATACTACTATATCAAATATACTAATATATATATATACATATGTTAATTCAAATTAAAGTTTATAGAATTAACATATCAATTAGCATATGAATATGTTAATTTTAATTAAGATGTCAAATAATATGTATATATGTTAATTCATATTTTTAAAAACGAAGGATACGATACGGCTATTATATATATATATATTATTTTTTATTATTTATATATTGTATTTAGATAATCATAAAAATTCTAATTAAAGGCTCAAACTATAAAGTTATTGAAATATATTAAAGGCTCATAAAAATTCTAATTAAAGGCTTAATCTAAGAATATATTAAATATTAAAGTTATTGAAATATATCACAAGTTGATAGTGGCCTAGTGGTTAAAGGTATTGGTTGTAAGGTTGTTGAGAGAGAGGTCCGGGGTTCGAATCTCGCTGACAACAAAAAAACCCAATTTTTGCGCCGGTGTATGCGCGGCTCACAGGTGCGGGTCCGGTTCACGGTCGCGGCTCACGGGTGCGGGTGCGGGCGTGGTTCAGGAGTTCGGGTTCGGGTTCGGGTCAGCCAACAGAGGCAAAAAAAAAAAAACCGAATTAAATAAAAAAAATTCAAATTTGACCGGGTTGACCCGGGTTGGCTCGGTTCCCGCCGGGTTTTCGGCGGGTCCGGGTCGGGTTTGAGAGGGGTTAGGTCGGGTTCACCCGGGTTCGGCCGGTTTGGGATCGGGTTCACCCGGGTTCGGTCGGGTTCGGCCGGTTTGGGGTCGGGTTCACCCGGATTCGTCCGGTTTGGGGTCGGGTTCACCCGGATTCGGACGGTTCGGGTCGGATTTAGGTCGGTCCGGGTCGGGTTCGGGTAGGCGGGTTGAAACGGTGGGGGTATGGTCGGGTTTCGTCCAGAAAACCGCATCCGACCCGTTTCAAACCCGACCCTACCCTTTAGGACGGTTCGGGTCGGATTCAAGGTCGGGTCCGGGTCGGTTCGGGTTCGGGTCCCGGGTTTGGTCGGTCCGGGTCGACCCGCCCGGGTTTAATCAATACACTAAGTTGATTCCATAACTAATGATCCTTATTTGCATGGAGTCTATGTAATTGATTAATTACATAGGTGTGTGCACTGTGCAGACTTTTTTGGCATGAGTTAAGAAAAATGCAGTTCATGCAAATGAGTACCCATGTAATAAATTTATTACCAGTGCAATTGAATGTGACGTGTCATAGCTAAATTTTATGCTGCAAATGCATTTTTTTAATAAATATATTAACATAACAATTTTTTAAATTAAAATAAACAATTCATGAAACGCTATCAACTCATAACATCTATTTCCAAGATTTACATTTAACACTTATAATCAAGTCAAAATTACAACCACAAAACATATAAAATGAAATTGTTTGATACACCACAACATTACAATCATGCTGATACCAAATTCTAACGCTATTCAAATTAATGCCCCAGCAAGTCGCCTACTAGTAGCAGCCCAAGCCGGGGCCTCTTCCAGATCTGTAGAGGGAGAACAGCTTGGGTCCGATCCACTTTAAGATTCGTGCGCACGAATTTTAAAGCAGATGCGAAAGTTGCGGACACAACTCTTAAAGCAGATCGGACGGTCATCGGACCCAAATTGACCTCCTGTAGAGAAATCTTTAGGAACAGACGATCGGAAGAAAGAGAAATAAGAGGCGTCCAAAGAGAGAGAGAAAAGAGTAAAGGGCGGCTGGGGAGGAGTCCGCATCGTCTGCATTAACTCAGAAGTCAAAAGAGAGAGCATTTTTTTGTATTAACTCCATTAATGCACACCTCCATTTTAATAAAAGGGTATATTTGCCAATACAATTTTTAAAATAATTAAATAAAAGATAAAATAAATGAAAGGAGATAGAAGAAAGAAAATAAGTTTATATGGAGATATTGGATATTATAATGTATTCATGAGAATATTGGCTATTTTGAAAGTTTGGATGGATACACGGGAAATTTTCCCAAAAAAATATATGTATAAAATAAATTATACAAATTTTAAAAATGAATAGGGATCAATTGACCTTATTTATTGTACATAGATCAGCCATTGCGGTCAAAATTAAAAGGTTTATAAATTAATTTAGTATAAAGTCAAGTGGTCAAAATTAAAAGATTTATAAATTAATTTGAACTTTCGAATTAATTTAGTATAAAGTCAAGCGGTCAAAATTAAAAGATTTATAAATTAATTTTAATGTATTCATTTTTTGAACGTTTTTTTACCACTTGACTCCATACAAAATTAATTTTAAATTTTGAAATTTTCGCATGTAGACACATCACTCGTAAGGTGGATAGATTTCAAAGGTTCAGATTTATCATTTGAAACCAATTCAATAGGTTTAAGAGTTGAGTTTACAAAGAAGCTTGGTGAAAGAACACCCTAGTTCTACTCAGGAATAGAACTAGGATGTTTTTAAGTTCACCAAGTCTCTTTGTGAACTCAACTCTAAAATCTATCAGATTAATTTTAAATGATGAATCCGAAGAGTTGAAACCCACCTACCTCACGAGTGATGAATTTACATACGAAAATTTTGAACTTTCAAAATAATTTAGTATGAAGTCGCGGTCAAAATTAGAAAGTTTATACATTAATTTTAATGTATTTCATTTTTTGAACATTTTTTTATCTTGACTCTATACAAAATTAATTTTAAAATTTAAAATTTTGCCTGTAGATGCATCACTCGTAAGATAGATAGATTTCAACGGTTCAAATTTGTCGTTTAAAACCAATTCAATAGATCTAAGAGTTGAGTTCACAAAAAAACTTGGTGAACTTAAGAACACCCTAGTTCTACTCTTAAAAGTAGGTATACTATACAAACTGATCAAAATCGTTTCCACCAAATACTAAAAAACTTTATTAAAAGTAGAACCATCGTTCACATATACACAATCAACAAATGTGTTTATTTCAACAACCAAAACCACATAAGTAGCATGAACATAAACTATTGCAATTTACCGTATTAAAAATATTGCAACCAGTGAACAAAAAATAAAATAAAAAGATATTTATGTCAGGAAAAGGACAAAATAAAGTAATCAAGCTAGTAGTATTCATCTAAACTGTTAGCATAACAAAATAAAAAAAAAATCATACAATGGTCATCTAAATGACAAATAAAAAGCAAAATATTTCATTTTCCTTGATAACATTTATATATATTAAAAGTAAATAACTATGACTCAATAATATACCCAAAATCTTTATTAAAAACAGAAATATATTCTATTCTTATTTATTTACCCAAGAAAATATGTTTATATGTTAACCAAAGTTATAAGTATTAGAAACTAAAAGCATTAAAATATTGTTAACCAAAAATGTTTACCAACGGTAAAAACTCAAAACAATTGATCTCACAAAAAAAATAACATAAGCAAAAAGTGTTTATGCGGATCGATCACATAAATTTTTACCCAAATCATAAACATTATTAATATTACTTAATTCACTTATAAAATACTCATCCCTCTACTAATCCATAACCTTCATCTTCAACTTCATATCTTTCCTCACTAAAAATTGACGTACTCTTACTTCTAATCATAGTGACAAATCAATAGTTCGGATTCGGTTCGGTGAGGTCAAAAATTCGTAATTCGGGTATAATTTGAGTATAATTCGGAAATGATTCGGTACAACAAGGAAGCAAAAAAAAAAACCCCAAAAAAACCGTAAAATTAAATTTTGAATTTTTTTTCGTGTTTTTATCGCGAATAATTCATCAACTCGCGTTTTATAGGCGTTTTATTCGTGAATTTATAGGCGTTTTATTCGTGAATAAAACGTATTATATATTTTTCTGCGTTTTATTCGGAATTCGGTTCGGTAACGTCGAAAAAACGAATTATACGCGAATTATACCCGAATTTTGTCACTATGCTTCTAATTATGTATCCACTCTCTTTATCTAGGCTCTAGATTTTATCATTTGCCCCTGTAACCATGCTATCTCAATTTTTCTTTCCTTTTGTTCATCTCAATATGACAATATCTATAGTTTGTTAGATTTTTCATACGCGTCTTTTTATCATATAATTAAATTCTTAAATGCTGGTTTTGGCTAGCATGTTAGTTGGGGCTCCTTGAATTTAGATTGCTTTTGAAACAGAGCTTGATATGAGGATCAAATTGGTGATGTACACCATGTTCAATTCTCAGCTGTAAAGAGCATAGATACTAGTTAAATTTAGAAAATATAGTCAATCTACAAAATTTAGCTCATTTGAATCTAGCGTGCACCTGTGTTTGCGTTGTTCAATCCAAATTGTCAATAATGCCTTATTCCTGTTTCAAAGAGAAGACCTGATGAAACGAGCAAGAAGCACAACCAGATCAAATCCGATCTGACCGGATCTATTCAACATTATCGGATCGGGTTTCTAAATGGCGGACGCTAGGAGATCTTACGATGAGTACTACCGGTTCAAGGTGGTGGTAATTGGGGATTCTGGTGTAGGTAAATCCAATCTTATCTCTAGGTTCACCCGAAATGAGTTCTGTTTGGAGTACGAACCGACTGTCGCAATCAATTTCGCAAACCTTGCACTACAGGTATGCTCTTCTCCACTTTTTGTTGGGTTAAAAATTCAAGGGGGAATTTCACATATACCCCTCAAAAACTTCAAAATTACGTATTTCCTCCTCTAAAGTTTGAAATTACATATTCCCCCCTCTAAACTTCAAATACCCACAAATTTACCCATCTTACTGTCTTTTATATTAAAACTCATTCTAAATTTTTAAAATACCTATTTTATCCTTTATTAAAAACATCTAAAGCCCATCATACTCAAATTTGAATCTGAATGGTTCATCTATCGTCCGAATTGCTTTTAGATCTGTGCGCGCAAGATCGGCACAAACCTTGATGCGAACACACATGCATATTGAAGTGACATGCACAGATCTTAATGTGATGCGAGCGGATCAGAATTGCTTTAAGATCCGTGCATGCTAAATCAGCATGAATATTGAAGCGATGCGCGCAGATCTTAATGCGATGCGTGCGGATCGGACAGCAGAGGATCCCTTCAAATTCAAATTTGAGTCTGATGGGCTTTTATATGCTTTTAATAAAGGGTAAAATGGGTATTTTAAAATTTTAGAATGAGTTTTGATATAAAAGACAATAAAATGGGTAAATTTGTGAGTTTTTGAAGTTTAGAGGGGGTAATACGTAATTTCAAAGTTTAAAGGAAGAAATACGTAATTTGAAGTTTTTGAGGGGTATACGTGAAATTCCCCCAAAATTCAAAAATTCAAATAGTTAAAAAATTAATCAAAATTTCAACCTTCAAAAAATAAAAAATTAATCAAAATTAAATTAAATTGACATAGTATTACTCTAATCGTGATGTCAATGTTTTAGAGAAATTATTCAGTCCACCTAAGTGTAATTTCTCGTCCAATTTTCTAACCCCACACTTTTCTTTTTTAACTTTTGTGCACAGAACTTTTTGTGCACACTGTCATTTTTTTACTTTCTTCTTCCCTGCCTCTTCTCCCATACCTGCTCCGCGTTCTCCTCCTCCACTTCTTCCGATGCAATTTTTCTCTACATTAATTCAATGGAGATGTAAAGACTTCTACTCTGAACCTTTTTAAAGACTTGATATTCTAGGTATAAAGACTTAGTATGTTATTTATAAATACTTGGGACAAATACTCTTTAGTGGTGTTAACTGAGATATAAAGACTTGCACCGTAAATCTTTTAAAGACTTGATATGCTAGGTATAAAGACTTGGGACGGGTACTCTTTAGTATTATTAACTTAGATATAAAAACTTGAACTCTGAACCTTTTAAAGACTTAATATGTTAGATATAATGACTTGTAATGAGTACTCTTTAGTGTTGTCAACTGAGACTCTTGCACTTTGAACATTTTAAAGACCTCATATTAAGACTTGATATACTAGCGACCTTCTGGTTTATGTCAAAAGTCGCTAGTTGGAGGATTTGCACGCGCCAACTATAAAAGTTTAAAATTTGATAGATAATTTGGTAGGTATAAAATACTTAGTATGTTAGATATAAATACTTGCACACGTACGCCAACTAGCACCGTTGTAAATTTGCTAGCGACTTTCTAGAAGGTAGTTTCGATCAAAAGTCGCTAGTTGGGAGATTTGATTGAAGATTGAGTCTAGGAGTCTGTTATCACGTCCTATGTTTTTAACTGTATTTCATGTCAATCATGCGAGATATGCGGATACGTTACCAAAACTATCCGGAATTGTCACTTCTTAGCAGGGGCGGATCTAAGGCACGGTTAAAGGTGGCTAAGCCACCCCTAATGATTTCAAAATTTTAATTATGCATATAGAAATTTAATTGAATTTTTTTTTTTACTTTTTATATAGTCCAGCCACTCTCAATGAATAACATATGTTTAGTTGTAGTCTAGTGGTTAAAGTTTTATTTTGTAGTTGAGATGTCTTGGATTCAAATCCCACTTGTCACAATTGTGCATTTTAATTTTCAGCTACCCCTATCAAAATTTTCTAGTTCCGCTCCTGCTTTTTAGACACGATCATGAAAATGACGGAAATGAATCTGAGGATCATGTTATTCCAAATGCATTCCTTTATTTTTTGGAATGCACAAATCTCCAAAATGATTGTTTTCTATGCACAAATTTCAAAACAAATGAAGAAATGGATTTAGAATAACAGATCCTGTGATTCTCAAAGAATCACAACATATTTATTTTCGAAAAACTACTAACGATAATTCTAGAATATAATTCTAGAATATTCAGCAAGAGAATTAGTTAAGCAAATTTTGATAAATTAAAAAAGAAATTTACATGGTAGTAAATCAAGAAAAGAAAAACACACTATCTTCCTTCTCGGCTGACGAGATGAGAGTGAAATTAAAAAAAAGTTAACATGTTATTGACATCATGGGCTAGCTTAATTAGGCCCGATTTGTGAACCAATTTAGGCCTTAGAAACATACTTGTTCTTTTTTTTTAATGACTTGAATTGCATTATAAAACAAGAAAAGCTTATACTATTTTCAAGCATCATATTTCTTCATTACACCAAAATTGACATAAAGAAACAACAATAGTAATGAATATCTGCCAATTCATGCATTTCTATACTTGTATCCCTCTTTCACAATTCAAAATACACGAATATTTACTATAATTATGGCTTGTGATTTGCTTATAATAGTAGTGTTTCAATCAATATATTCAGTTTTGCCTGCTTTCATTCTCTTTTTCCCTCTAGTATTGAATCACTGTACTTAAACCAGTTGGAAGGAAGGTTAATAAAGGTGGAAATATGGGACATTGCGGGGTCAGAGAGATTCCGTGAAATCAGAAGATCATATTACTGTGAGGCAGTTGGTGCAGTCTTAGTCTACGATGTTAGCAATCCATCAACATTTGATAACATCGCCAGGTGGCTCAAGGAGCTACGGGACCATGCGGACCCCAACATTCGCATCAGCATCAGCATCATGCTTGTCGGCAACAAGACCGACCTCAAGCACCTGCATGTTGTTGCCAGTGAGGATGCACAGGGATATGCCGAGAAGGAGAAACTTTCTTACATTGAGACATCAGCCCTTGATTCCACTAATGTCAAGGCCGCATTTCATATGATTGTGAAAGATATCTATAGGAAAATATTGATCAAAACACTCATATCTGGTCCAGAGGAGGCTAAGTTTTTTTTAAAGAAGACTATTAATGTGTCGGCAGCCCATCGAAACTACGACCACAAGTTCAAGGTGGTGTTGATGGGGGATTCTGATGTGGGTAAATCCAATCTTCTCTCCAGGTTCACCCAAAATGAGTTCTGTTCGGAGTCCAACCCCACTATTGGAATCGATTTCGCAGCCCGTAGAATACAGGTATGGGATCTTCTCCACTTTCAGCAGCAATTCATTGCGAATTATACTTTTTTATCAGTACTTTTCTGTTTTCTGTTGGTACATTGATGTCTTAGTGCATTAGCATTAGTTTAATTATTGAAGTAATCACATAATTGATTGGTTAACTATCAATTTTTGTTCATTGACGCTCATACTTGTAGTTGTACATGGATCTGTTTGGTTTAAAATGATTTTTCTAGAGATGTGTTTCACTTCCTAGCAGACGTTTTTAATAGCTAGTAGATATATCAAATTTCCTCATAACACCTAAATTGACAAAACAAAACAAATTAAGAAGCTAGTATATATCTGGTAATTTAGGCATTTTCTCCACTATCAAACTTGCATCCCTCTCTCACGATTCAAAATACGCAAATGTTTACTACAATTATTGATTGCATGTGCTCTGGTTATATTAGTACGGTTTCAATCAATATAATCAGTTTTACCTGCTTTCATTCTCTTTTGCCCTCTAGTATTGAATCACTGTACTCAAATTAGGTAGAAGGAAAGTTAATAAAGGCACATATATGGGACATTGCGGGGTCAGAGAGATTCCATAAACTCAGAAGCTCATACTGCCGTGGGGCAGTTGGTGCTATCTTAGTCTATGATGTTAGCAAGCCATCAACATTTGATAACCTCGCCATGTGGCTCAAGGAGCTGCGGGACCATACCTACCCCAGCATTCGCATTGTGCTTGTCGGCAACAAGACTGACCTCAAGCACCTGCGTGCTGTAGCCACTGATGATGCACACCGATTCTCCGAGAAGGAGGGGCTTTCTTACATTGAGACATCAGCTCTTGATGCCACTAATGTCAAGGCCCCATTTCAAATGATTGTGGAAGATATTTATAGGACAATTGTCAAAAAGCTGATATCTGGTCCAGAGGAGGCTAACGGTGAGACTAGTGGAACCAAGGAAGGAAAGATTATTGATGTGTTGGCAACCGAAGAAAGCAGTGCCGAAAAATCGTGCTGTTCTCCTTAGCTTTAGTTGGGGAGAGGGAAGGGAAGTGAGTTTGTGTAGTAAATTGTTATATATTTTTTTTTTTTGAGGAAAAATAAGAGTCGAGCTCTCATTTGATTGATAAAAATTGTTATATTCTTTGGTTTTGTTTTTGTAAATTCATAATTTATTGTATAGAGGTGTGTTCTATATTTGCTTTTCCCAAATATGTCCCAAATATGTTTCAATATTATGAAATAGTGTTGAAAGCATTGATGCAAGGTGATTTTGACATATGGACAAAAAGAGATATATGCAAAATGAACGTTTATCAACAAAGAAAACAAACTATTATTCCATGAGCACCCCCACTGTATATATAGCTTCTTGTGATGGCATGAGTGACAAAGAAAGCATAATTAAAAGAATTGTTAGTCAAATATGTTTCTGAACATACTGGGTAAACATCAAATGGCCTAATTTTTTTTTAAAAAGAAAGGAAAAATAAGACATTCAAACTATCTTAATTATCCTTACAAACAAATGCTCAACTGCCGGATATTTAAATATATGTCTACAAATAGACTTTGCTAAACTAAGAGCATTTATACATTCGCTATGTTGAAAGGCTATTAGCCTATTACTCTGATTTGACTCGATCTATTCAACATTATTGGATCGGGTTTCTAAATGGCGGGCACAAGGAGTACACCTGAGGATGAGTACGACTACCTATTCAAGGTGGTGTTAATCGGATCCGTATCCTCCCAGGTATCTGACTCAACACAATTGAAACGGACGGCCCAGATTTACTCTCAGTCAGTTCTTGCTCGGGATGGCGCAGGTTTAATGAGGGAGCTAACACAAGCAACAGTTCCCACTTACAGATGGAGGCATTAGGGTCTGGGGCCTGGGCGATTAATTATCGGAGAAGCTGATGAGTGGGCTAGACAACGTCAGAATCAACTCTTCTCTCGCGATAACTAAGGCCGTTAGGATGTTAGTTAAGTGATTAGGCAGGGAGTGGGGACATGGTGTCTGATGTGTCATCATTCTATTAATTTGCTAGATTTAGATTATCAGATTCAGATGTAATTAGACAATTAGGATCGCTATATAAAGGCAAAAAGATGTATGGAACAATTATCAAGTTTAATCAAGTAATTTGTTGAGATTTTATCTCTTTCCCTTCCTCTCTGACATAATCACATTTCACCCAATTGTCAAAATTCCTTAATCACAGTTCATCATTCACCTAATTCCATATCAACATTATCGGATCGGATTTCTAAATGGCGGGTGCGAGGATGAGACCTAAGGATGAGCACGACTACCTGTTTAAGGTGGTGTTGATCGGGGATTCTGGTGTAGGTAAATCCAATCTTATGTCCAGGTTCACCCAAAATGAGTTCTGTTTGGAGTCCAAACCCACCATCGGAGTCGAATTGGCAACCCGGACACTACAGGTATGGGCTCTTCTCCGCTTTCAGCAGTAATTCATTGTGAATTTAAAATTATTGATCAGTTTCTGACTTTCTGTTGATGTTGGCACATTTTTGTCTTAGTGAATTAGCATTAGGTTAATTATTGAAGTATTTACATAATTAGAGAGTTAACTATCAGTTTCTGTTAACTCATGCTCTCATCTATAGTTGTACAATGGATCTGTGTTTGCTTCAAGATGATTTTTTAAGAAATTTTTTTTTACTTCCTAGTAGGAGTTTTCATAAGATCTCCACTAATGTGTCAAAAATGAAGTGAAATTCCCATTTATGAAAAATCTATCTTAGCTCATCTCCTATCAGCCAATTTCCAAGGATTTCAGTTCAACCAATTTGTACTGCTATTGTACTAAAACAATACTATATATGTTGCCTGTTAAATCTATTCAATATTCACCTTGAGAGGATAAATTTAATACAAATTTACATTCAGTTGGTCTATTTTGTCTGAAGTAACTTTCAAATATTTAGATATGAACATGGTCTGTTTTACAGCTGTTCCGTAACTTATAATTGTTTGTTATTGCTAAAAGCATGTAGGTTCACAACCAGAATTTAACTCATTTATAAAGCACAAAAGGTGTTGTAGCCTGTACTTCATAAAATTGGAAGTTAGCTAGATTGAAAGGTAGGAAAAGGAAGCAAATGTTGCTTGAATATGTGTGTTATTTCCGTTGGGAGGTTCTGCACACATGTATGTGTGGTCATTGTTGGCATCTCAAAATAACAATGCAAAGCACTTATTGTGAATCCGAAAAACACCATCCATCAAACATGCAAAACAATTGAAGTAAAATATCACCATCTCCACCAGCATTATTCATTACTAAGAAACGAGTTACCAACATAAATCATACTTGTCAGAGATATAAACCCACTAGATTGACAGTATGGGCCCGCTTCGGCCTGCTTTTTGAACCAATTTAGGCCTAAGAACAGACGTTTTCTCAGTATAATAACTACCAAATATTATTTGGTATGACACTAATTTATCTTTCTTTTCAGTTTAAAGCTTTGTACTGTCTTCTTTTTTGTGAAATGGCTGGTGAATATCTGCCAATCCATGCATTTCTACACTATCTGGACTTGTATCCCTCTTACACAATTCCAAATACACAAATGTTTAATATGATTATGGCTTGTGATTTGCTTAGAATAGTAGGGTTTCAATCAATATAGTCAGGTTTGCCTGCTTTCATACTCTTTTGCCATCTAGTATTGAATCACTGTACTCAAACCAGGTGGAAGGAAGGTTAATAAAGGCGCAAATGTGGAACACTTCGGGGCAAGAGAGATACCGTGCAATCACAAGCGCATACTTCCGTGGGGCCGTTGGTGCTGTCTTAGTCTACGATGTTAGCAATCCATCAACATTTGATAACCTCGCCAGGTGGCTCAAGGACCTGCGGGATTGTACCGACCCCTGCATTCGCATCATGCTTGTCGGCAACAAGACTGACCTCAAGCACCTGCGTGCTGTCACCACTGAGGATGCACAGGGATATGCCGAGAAGGAGATGCTTTCTTACATTGAGACATCAGCTCTTGATGCCAGTAATGTCGATGCCCTATTTCAAAAGATTGTGGAAGACATTTATAGCACAATTATCAAAAAGCCGATATCTGGTCCAGATGAGGCAAACAACAAGACCAATGGAGTCCAGGAAGGAAAGACTATTGATGTGTCGGCAGCCGAGGAAGACAGTGCCAAGAAGTAGTGATGTTCTCCTTACCTTTAGTGGGGAGAGGAAAGGGGCGTGAGTTTGTGTAGCAAATTGTAATTATATTCTTTGGTTTTGTTTTTTGTGAATTCATAATTTATTGGATAGAGGTGTGTTCTACATTTGCTTTTTGTGGTTTGTGTATATATGTTTGAACATGTTTCTTTTCGTTTTTTGTGCAATTTTTCTTGGGAATTTTTCTTGTTTGTAGAGAAGCAACAGTAAGAAGCCGATTTATTAGTTATTTAGGTTGGAGGATGGTTTAACACTAATCAGAATGTCCACGCAATTTCTCAATTGCGAAATGGAAAAGGAATTCGCGTCATTCGGTAGCGAAGATTAAAAGCAACGCAAATCGATTCGGTGAGATTTGAGAAGGAAAAAGTTGCTCAGGGAAACCGCACGAAAAGTGGAGGTATTTGATCTAGGTAGATTTCAGCTAAGTGTTAAGACGCAATAGTCCCCGTCTTCTTCTCTTTCTTCGTACTTGCGTGTAGAACCAAGATGTGGTGCTTCTGAGCACTTAGAGAAGGACAAAACTTCCGATTAGACATCTTTCATCTTTTTTTCTTTGCATTTGTTCTGATTCTCTATATGTAGCTTACCTCGTAATTATTTTTTCAAACTAATTTCGAAACCCTAGTTGTTAGGTTTCAATGGCAACTTTCATAATTAAGTGAAAATTTAGACTTTTTCTCTACTCCTAAACACTGAATTCTCTCTCTATACTTGAACTTGAAGCTTCCGATCAACAAAATTCAATTTTAAATCATCTTTTTTCGTCTTTTTTCCTATTGAACTGAACTTAATTCTCAATGTTGAATTGTTCAATCACAGCCTTAGGTGCCAAGAAATGGAATTCCATTCAAATAATAGTTGTGAGAGGTGAGGGTCAAAAGGTAGCTATATATGTAAGATGGGGAGGAATTTGTTGGAGTTGCGTAGCAAATTGTTATATTATGTAGCTATACGCCTATACATTGACAATTTACTGAGAATATATAATTTTATATTTTGAAATGTTTATTTTGTTTAGTGGTTATTATATATGTAAATTCAGATTGAATGGTTGATGTCCGTCTAAGAAGTCGATGAAGTAGTTCTCTATAGAGTATAGACCAATGCCAAGGTGTGCCAAGGTAGCTTTTGAATGATCCTTTTATGTACTTTGAGGGTATGATTTTTGTCATTGAACAAGTAACAACAAGGTTAATTTATTCTGACATTGAACAAGTAATATTTGCTCCATTACCAAAGATGAATTGTCAGAGAGCACATCTGCACATGTACTAGCTGTTCTAGTTGTTCTTTCGTATTTCTTTTTACTCAGCGTAATAGGGCGGGCTTTTCCAAAAATAATTTATGCTCTGCACCTCTGCCAATGATCGGTATTTAATAAAAAAATAAATAAGAAAAAACCTTCTTAAATATGGCAAAAAAGTGCTTATATATCTTGACAAAAGTGGAAACTTAGCAAGAACAACTACCAAAGAATAGCCAGCAGTAATTTCCAATGTGCTTATATTGCTTATTAGCATTACTAACTATATTAGAACCCAAGTCCTAGCGTCATACAATATTTTTTGTCTAATGTACCAGTTCTTCTCAACTTTGACATATAATAAAGAGAGAAAGCATAACCAAGGAAATGTGTATACGTCAGAGACATCGATCAGAGACAAATACAAGTGAATCACATGTATGAACTTCCGTGTTCATTTCAAATTTTCAATCCTGCCTTTACCACCCATACTTATGTTTTTTTTTTTTGCATCATGCATATCATACATATTAGCTTTGTCTGCTTTTTAATGAAACAAATTAAACTTTAATGTTTTGACCGAAAAAGTTTGGAGGATATCTATGCAAATACTTGAAAGTTTGAGGGTTCTTGAGTAAATTGTCCTGCAATTTAAATAAACTGAGAGCAGCAGCAGGAGCTGGATTTTTGCTGAAGAGGTTGCCCGTTGCCCTTTTTATCTGAACAATTGTTGTGGGCTTCCTTTCCTGTCTACAGTTAGTTTTGACAATAATTTCTCAAATTCTACAATCGCTCTCTTCATTGTATGAGAGGCGAAGCCCAAAATAACCTAAAATGTTGCTAAGTAAACTAACAAGGGAAAAGCCCATTTGAACACAACTTGGAAAAGAGAAGCCCAAAACAGCCTAAAACATAAATAGAGTGGTGTAAAACGTTATGCATCATTTTAGGGAAAATAAATCTGCTGTGATTCTCGGGGAATCACAGGACCTGCGATTCCATCTCAACTGTCGGTCTTTCTCGAGATGCACGCATAAAAATTTACTTTTTCAAGAACGTTTTCCAGATCCGCGCACGGAAAAGTTTGAACCGTTGATCTCAAAATTTTAGGATCCTGCAATCTATCTCGGAATCGCAGCAAATTCGGACTCCATTTTAGGTTTCTCGGCCTCCTGACAGCTTGAATCCAATATACTTTAATCCAACATAATTGGAAATTGTAAAGAAAAAAATAATACAAGAAAAGAAATGTGCAAATTATTGCCGAAATTTTTATTAATACCCTAAAAAAAAAAATAACAAATTTCTCCTCCACATTGAAATTTTTTCAAAAATAATCTAACCGCCCCACGTTGGAGCGGTTTGCAATTTTTTTTTTTTAGAGATGTTTAGTGTGTATAGAATTTGTCATTTTTTTTTAGAGATGTTTAGTGGGGTATTTGTCAATTTTACGTCTCCAATTAGTGCCTGGCGGCTATTCAAGTATTTGCATAATCACCGTTGGATCTCTGCTGGATCCAATAAGGAGTGCCAATTGAATATTGCGCGGATCCAGATAATATATAGTTTTGTTAGATTGATTCAAGTTAAATTTGGGTTTATGTGTTAGTCGTTGAATTAGAAATTGTGGAAAATTATTTTTTAATTGAAGTATCATTTGATTTAGGATTATTTCTGGTGAAGCAATTTGTTCGAATATCTCTTTTGGATTTGTTTTGTGTGTTGTTCATTGGGATGTGGTACTTGATGTTTCGGGCTATATTAGCGTAGCTACACTATTTCGTTATATTTGCTTGTAATATGTGGCCTGAAAAATATTAAGATGTTTAGAAAAACAATTTCTTGTATAAACTGTCTATATGTAGGGTAATATTTTATCTAATATCTACAGTATTGTATAGCCTCATCTCAAGTGAGTGCTCTTCTGATGTTGTTGATTAGCTGAGTACTAATATTTTATCTAATATTTATAGTAGTTTTGTAGTCATACTCTTTATAAAAAGTATATATGATGCTCCAGCATGGTATTCGGCTTATTATGTCTTGATGTGTCCATTATTTATGAGACCTATAAAGCTATAACAAGTTGAGATTGCAAATTAGAATGCATCTTCGAAGTAATCTAATGTGACAGGATCATATGGGGCACCGCACATTCCATCACAAAATCTGATCGATGAACAACACAGAATTCGATCCTTGCAAAGGATCAGACGATCATTATCTGTAATAATCGTCTTAGCTCTTGTCGATCGTTTATATTTTTTAAATTGTTACGTATCATGTATACTCATCTAGGATAAGTGCCATATAATATACAGATTAGATGAAAATATTAAGATCTCTAGAAAACATATTTATAGCAAACCGCTTCACTATGAGGGCGGTCAGCTATACATCTGTAAAAAAAAATTAAAAAAAAAGTAGCAAACCGTCCCAACGTGGGACAGTTAGGTTATTTTTGAAATTTTTTCAATGCGGATGGTAGATTTGCTATTTTTTTTTAGGGTATTAATAAAAATTTCGGATATTATTGTGTCATGCCTGTGAGGCTGTGAACATCGATTTAGGTTGTTTCTCGTCAATTTGTCAGATATAAAAACGAGCAATTATTATTGCCCCCAAGTATTTTTAACATCGATTTAGGCTTTAGAGCAAAATTTCCAGTCTGGTTACTAAAACCTCTTGCTCAGCTACGATTTAAATCTTCATCACAACTATATAAACAGGGCGGACACACATGGTCTCAGGGAGGGGCAGCTGTCTCTCCTTGGATTTTGAGTTTTAGTGGAGATCGAGACGTTTCAATCGACTTTGCCCTCCTCTGAAATTTTTTTTGCCCCTTCTGAATGTTTGATTTGTAATTCGGGTTATATTTAGGGTTAAAATTTAAATAAATTTCTTGAATTATGATTGGTAATTATAATTATAAGTTAGAACATCATAAATTACAAATTAAAGTATTAAAAAATATAAGTTAAAATATTATTTTTATCGAGTATCTAATTAGTTAATAGATTTAAACTTAATTCAATATTTTTGTTCCCTAGAACGAAAATCATAAGTCCGCCTCTTATATAAACCGTTTGATAGCTTTCACATATCACCAACTTCAAAATTTCTTAAATTTCACTCATTTGTACGTCAGCATGTATCATGCGGCGTGGCGGATTATGGGCTATCCGATTCCAACTAGTCGACTACCCATCCTGGCACCAAAGTGTATAACTGTATGATGAAGGACACTTCCAGTATTACATCACTGGAGACGAGCCAACCAAGGACTGTCTAACAGCTGCGCTGTTCCAGTTACATTCTCCAACACGTTGATTTCTTACGACGACTTACGGAACTCTAAACGCGCCAACGCGGCAACTAGTCACCGATGAAATTAAGTTTCATACTATTTGTAATAGTATTCGTGCATTCGCTACGTGGAAATAGTTCGAAGCTACCGTTTAAGTTCCCAACCAAGCCAGAGATGGAGAGACCTCTGTCCATATCGAGCAACCAACGAACGTAGCTTTCCCTCTATAACTGCACATCCCTGCTTCAAAGAGAAGATCTAGAAGAAACGAGCAAGAAGCACCGCCAGATCAAATCCGATCTGACCGGATCTATCTATTCAACATTATCGGATCGGGTTTCTAAATGGCGGGCGCGAGGAGGAGACCTGAGGATGAGTACGACTACCTGTTTAAGGTGGTGTTGATCGGGGATTCTGGTGTAGGTAAATCCAATCTTCTCTCCAGGTTCACCCGAAATGAGTTCTGTTTGGAGTCCAAATCCACTATCGGAGTCGAATTTGCAACCCGGACACTACAGGTATGGGCTGTTCTCCACTTTCAGTAGCTTAATTCGTTGCGAATTTTAATAATTGATCAGTTTCAGGCTTGCTGTGGATCTGTTAGTACATTGATGTATTAGTGCATTATTATTAGGTTTATTATTGAAGTGATTACATAATTGTTGAGCTAGCTATCAGTTCGTATTCACTCATGCTTAGATCTGTGGTTGTGCAATGGATCTGTTTGGTTTAAGATGATTTTTCTAGAGGAGTTTTTTTACTTCCTAGTAGGCGTTTTTCATAGTAAATCTATCAAATGTTCACATTAAGAAGATTGATTTGATCAAATTGCTGTTTCTGATTTGGTTCTTAGTTAGCTATTTTGTGGCTTCTTATTCTAAATCCACGCTAAATCTGCTCCCTGGATTTTCTGATGCAGTCAATTTTGATTTATTTTACAAGTTCACTTCTCAACAATTACTGTTCTTCTTTCAATTAGGAAGAAAGATTGGTGGATAATGTTGGTAAGAACTTTATCTTTGAACTTGCTCTCTCTTTTTAAAATGTTGATGTCTTGAGGGTAGTAAGACTTCAGGGCATTTAGTCATGGCTCCTAAGTTACTGATCTTAATTTAATTCCTTCACTAATCTCTTTTAAGATCCTCTGACTGCTTATGGCAACACAGGAGGCATCTTCCATCCGGAATTAAGATCTCCACTGATGTGTCAAAAATTAAGTGAAGTTCCCATTTGTGAAAAATCTAACTTATCTCGTCTCCTATCAGCCTATTTCCAAGGATTTCAGTTCAACCAATTTGTACTGTTATTGAACTAAAACAGTACTATGTATGTTGCTTATTAAGCCTATTCACATTGAGAGGAAAAATAAATACAAATATTATATTCAGTTGGTCTATAGTGTCTAAAGTAACTTTCAAATATTTAGATATGAACATGGTCTGTTAATCTGTTTTACTGTTGTTCGGTAACTCTTAGTTGTTTGTTATTGCTGAAAGTATGAAGTTCATAAAATGGCAAGCTAGACTAAAAGGTAGGAAAAAGAAGCAAATATTGCTTAAATATGTGTGTTATTTCTGTTGGGAGGTTCTGCACACATGTATGTGTGGTCATTTTCAAACACCTTGTTGGCATCTCAAAATAACAACGCATAACACTGATTTTGAACCTGAAAAACACCATCCATCACACATGCAAACAATTGAAGTAAAAAAATCATCATTTCCACCAGCATTATTCATTAATAAGGAACGAATTGCCAACATGAACCATACTTCTCAGAGATATAAAACCTACTAAATTGACAGTACAGGCCAGCTTCGGCTTAATTTGTGAACCAATTTAGGCCAAAGAACCATATGTGTTCTCAGTTGAATACCAAACATGATTTGGTACTGACACTAATTTACCTTCTCTTTTCAATTTACAGCTTTGTACTCTCTTTTTTTGTGAAATGGCTGGCGATTGGCCTACCTGATTTACATTAAAAAAGAAGAAAAACTTCACTCTTTTCAAGCATCATATTTCCTCAGAACACCAAACTTGACAAAATGAAAACAAAGATGTTAGTGAATATCTGCCAATTCATGCATTTTTACATATCTGTACTTGCATCCCTCTAATACAATTCAACTTACACAAATGTTTACTACAATTATGGCTTGTGATTTGCTTAAAATAGTAGGTTTTAATCAATTTAGTCAGTTTTTCCTGCATTCATTCTCTTTTGCCTCTAGTATTGAATCACTTTGCTCGAACCAGGTGGAGGGAAGGGTAATAAAGGCGCAAATATGGGACACCGCAGGGCAAGAGAGATATCGTGCAATCACAAGCGCGTACTACCGCGGGGCCCTTGGTGCTGTCTTGGTCTACGATGTTAGCAAGCCATCAACATTTGATAACATCGCCAGGTGGCTCAAGGAGCTGCGGGACCATGCGGACCCCAACATTCGCATCATGCTTATCGGCAACAAGACTGACCTTAAGCACCTGCGTGCCGTTGCCACTGAGGATGCACAGGGATATGCCGAGAAGGAGGAGCTTTCTTACATTGAGACATCAGCTCTTGATGCCACTAATGTCGAGGCCGCATTTCAAATGATTTTGGGAGATATTTATAGGACAATTAGCAAAAAGCCGATATCTGGTCTGGAGGAGGCAAATGGCAAGACCAATGGAGTCAAGGAAGGGAAGACTATCGATGTGTCGGCAGCCGAGGGAGACGGTACCAAGAAGTCATGCTGTTCTACTTAGCTATAGTAGGGGGGAAAGGGTGTGAGTTTGTGTAGCAAATTGTTATATTCTTTGCTTTTTATTTTTTGTGAATTCATAATTTATTGGATAGAGGTGTGTTCTATATTTGCTTTTGTGGTTTTTGTATGTTGGAACACGTATCTTTCTTTTTTTGTGTGTGATTTTTCTTGGGAATTTTGATAGATAAATTTCCTTTTTCCAATAATATAGTTACGGTTACTGTAATTCTATAGAGAGAGGTCGTCTGTGAAGAAGCAGCAGTAAGAAACCGATTTATTTATTTATGTATTTTTTTTTGGCCAAAGAAGCCGATTTAGGTTGGAGGGTTATAGAAAGGTGCCAAGAAAAGCAAACAGTTATATTCTGTAATTAATGCTTTTCAGATTATTGGAAGTTTGAAACAAAGATGTTTCCATCTTAATTCTGATTGTCTGAACTCGTATATGTTTTTCCTTTTATGTTGTGTTTCTTCTCGACATTGGCACTTTAATTCAGAATACACCTACGGGTTTCTCATAAAAAAAAAAATGCTCAGAATATATTATTTTATATTTTGACGTGTTTATTTTATCAAATCGTTATTGTGTAAAAGGTTTTTGAATAGTTGATGTCCATCTAGGCATCGATGCAATGGTGCTGTGCATACCCAATTCCACCGTATCTTTGTATGATTCTCTCTACTTTGAGTGTATGATTCTTGTCGTTCAAAAAAATGACGAATTATTGTGTTGTAAAACTCTTAACAATGTGCTTAAATTAAGCAATATAATATTAGCTCCACTGCCAAAGATGAACTGTCAGTGAGCACATCTGCACATGTAAACAATCCTAGCTGCTCTTTTGTATTGTTTTCTACTCGGCCTATTAGCACAGGTTTTCCAAAAACATTTTATGCTCTGCACCTCTGCCAATGATCGGTATTGCAAGTATGCATGACAAAATAGTGCTTACATATCTTGAAATAAGTGGAAACTTAGCAAGAACAACTATCAAAGAATAGCCAGCAATAATTTCCAGTTTGCTATATTACTGATTAGCATTACAAACTCCATTAGAACCCAAGTCATAGCGTCGCACAATATTTTAGTCTAATGTACCAGTTCTTTCTCAACTTGACATAAAATAAAGAGAGAAAGCATAACCAAGGAAATATAAGACATCAGAGAAAATGACAAGTGAACCAGAGGAACTTCCGTTTTCATTTTAATCCTGCATTACCCACCCAAACTTGTGTTTTCCTTTTTGCATCATGCATATCATAATAGCTTTTCCTGCTCTTCAATGTTTTGACTGAAAAAAAATTATAAGTTTGGAGGATATATATATATGCAAATATTCAGAAGTTTGAGGGTTCTGGTGTAAATTGTCCTGCAATTTAAATAAACTATGAGGAGCAGCAGGAGCTGCTTTTTTGCTGAAGAGGTTGCCCTTTTATCTGAACAGTTGTTGTCGGCTTCTTGTCTACAATTGGTTGGCTTGCAACCCTGTAAAGACATTAAACATTTCAAAGAGATTTCACAATGGGACACTTCCACAAAACTCCAACAATATCACTTAAATCCCTCAAAGGTGAGTAACATTATGCATACCTTGAGAAATATACAGAATATCAAATATACCCTTACGAAACATGATAATACTAATCTACTAAATAACCAGCTCTTAATTGGTACTACAAATTTTGCACTACGAAATTGATCAGAGAAAAGGTCAATTAGGGAAGTTTTGAACTAGCTACCCCACTAATATTTCTCTTTTATAGTAGGGAAAACACCTAACTCAACAAATTAACGAGCATACCAAATAGTGACAGGTATATACATTGAATTGGTTTAACCAGTTAAAAGGCTCAACTAAACTCCAATTGAATTATAGTCCCCAAATTAAGCACTTCTAAAATGTATCTGAAGAAATGAATGATTAAGGCAGGAGACTCAAACCTGACTACAAGCATCTCAAGTCAGTTTGGTACAACCTAGCCCTGCACTGGTTTGTCTTACTATTGAGCCTAGTTTGTTTGCTATTAACAATATAAGCCACATTTACAGGTTCAAGATGATACCAGTTGAACCTGGCTGTTAGAATATGTGTTACATAACTGCTGGCATACCCTATGATAGACAGGTAAGATGTTTCTATAAGCATAATAATACCTTTTCTTAATCTCAGCAGACATGGTTAAGAAAGCTTTCTCCACATTTATCGACTCCTTCGCACTTGTTTCGAGAAAAGGTATACCCAGTGAATCAGCGAATGCCTAATTTTTTTAACAAAATACCTTTAGCTCAAAATATTTGAAACAGTTCTAAAAAAATAGGATTATAAGCTTGCATGGCTGTAGCTGCAAGGTTGATTAATATACATCATGTACTGGTAATAATGTTGACACGGACCTGACAATTAACCAAACCAGACAAATGACGTGATCTGGTTTAGATCTACCCTTCATGTTAGGTCTGCATCCAGATTTTGCCATCCACTGGAGAATTTTTTCTTGAAGTAGATTCTCGGGCGGGTTTGACCAAGTTTATTACTGGATCATTATTTCTTATCCCACTCTGTATTTCTTATTTAAGTTTTTTTTTTTCAAAAAGGGCCCCCATAATCCATATTTTGCATTTAAATATATTCTAAAATGTGAAAAAAGGCACAGAGCTTGTAAAATTAACTACTCAAGAATCACAATTGAGATCTGACAATATGCAATGTATTTATTGGGTTGGCAACACGGTTCCATTTGATACAGACCGATTCATATTTTAGACAGGTTACATTTAATTAGTGTTTTCTGACCTCATAGAGGGTTGGATCAGGTCACCCCCAAAAAATTCTTCAAATATAAAAATAATGTTAATTTAAACTAACTCCAACCCATTTGCCAGCTGTACCAACGCCACACAGACAGACAATAAAAATAAAAGAAAAAGAATACAGTTTGGCAACCAGACCTTGTGAGCTTCTTACCATGGATCACATAAAATTGGCCACCCAAAAGTTTCATCTCTTAACCCCTCAACTACCCCCCCCCCCCCAAAAAAATAAATAAATAAATAAACACGAGTGTGCGTACGCACTAAAAAGAAAACAAAAACAGCCAATTAAAACCCACGGTAACAATAAGATAAAAAAGTTTGCTTCAGTACTCCAAAATTTTATTGAATATTTGATTGGATGGTTATGTTATGTTATTGAGGTGTCCTAAAGTCAAATGAAAAGTATATAGAAGTATTTTTTTTTCTCATAATAAATATTTATTAGTGAATATTTTCTTACTAAAAATTATGAACCAGTCTTAAAGCAAACATTCTCTATTTATCCTTGTTTGATCAGATGGTCAAAACTAGTTGCTAATTTTTCTCTTATAAAATATGGTGTATTGGAGAATAACTCAAAAAGAAAAAAGAGACTTATGACCAATTTCAAGCAATACCTGAGCAGTTTCAGTCTGAACAACCTTATTATCAACCAGATCACATTTGTTGCCAACAAGAAGCTTGCAGACACTATCACTAGCATACCGATCAATCTCACTTAGCCACTGTTTCACATTGTTATAGCTCTCCATCTCCGTCACATCATATACTATCTGTGCAATAGAACATGAACACACATGTCCAAAACATGTTTCAAGATTATGAATTATAAAGAGAAAATCCAATCATGTTACATGAGTCAGAACAACCATCTTAGCATGATATTCCCAAGTTGATGGTCCATTAATTGGGAAATACTGCTGATAGCATTAATGCAAGGTGTTTTTGAAATATAGACAAAAAGAAGGTGCAAAGTGAAAGTTTATCAAAAATGAAAACATACTATTATTCCATGAGCACCACGGTAGTAGCTGCTTGTGATGGTCCTAAACCTCTCCTGTCCTGCTGTATCCCACTACAACAAAAAGATAGAGAGAAAGATAAAAATGAATGTATGAAAAAAAAATCATTAGTCAACTAATGATTGCAATTTGTTGCACTCAACCAACAATTGTCAAAAAGAAAAGACAAATTGCCAAGGACCAGAAATCTTGTTTCTATTCTTTTCTTATTGCCCCAGCAAACGTGCCTAGTTGTTAATTCCCTTCCAAGCATATATTCAGATAGTGGCCTTATGATGAGGTTGGTGCAATGAACATTCTTAGTTTTGTCCAAAAATACATATGATATTTCTTATGTTGGAATATGAACCCTTGACCATCTCTGGGACCCACATTTGGTCCTCCAATTGTTGCATAAGCCAAATACTGACTTTCCAGAGGAAAAAGATTACAAAAAAAAAGAAATCGAAAATAATTCTGAATCTGCCCCTTCAAAACATCAAATTCAGATACATCCCTGTAGAACAAGATACTCTGAAAGTCGTCAATTACTGCCCTATCCTAACAAGCCGTAGAATTTTAGATGGAAAAAAAAACCTCTTTTCTCTTTTTCTTGGAGCATGAAATATGCTTCTCAACACACTGGGTAAGCATCGAATTGCCTAACAAAAGCTCAACTGCTGGATATTTAAATATACAACTAAAAGCAGATTTTGTTAAACTAATTGATACAATGAAGGAACATGCTAGCAAATAAGGATATTGATGCTATTAGAAAATAATAGCAAATAACAACTTTGTTAAACTAATTGAAAAAAAAAATACTCTTACAATTTGCAACTTCACTGTCTTTCCATCTAGATCAATGGTGCGGATTTTCTGAAAGAGCATGAAGTAATTTTCATTTAGTAAAATTCAATTTACAAAATTAATCAGTGTATGTCAAACTGACATGGGAAAAGACCATAGATTGACTTACAAAATCCACACCAATAGTACTGATGTAACTGTCGACATAAGAATCATCCTGAAAAGAAGAATAGATATCAATTAAAACAAACTTATTATTTTGGAGATAAACTGAATCACATGAACAGACAACAACGCAAGATAATTTTTTCTAAAAAGAATGGAGATGCATTTTGAATCTAATTGGTCTGATACTCTGATTGTATAAACTTTTCAAATTTAGAAACCCAAATAACAAGTCCCGGACATCATTCCTATAAAAAATTACCCATTAGCTTTCACAAGTAAAACTACCAAAAATAAAAGTAACCCAATATTATGCACCCCTTGTAATAAATTGAGAAACTCGCTACTTGTTTTCAATTCTTTCAAATTATGCTCAATAGAGGACCCAAGCAAACGCAGTCCTAATTTACAAATTCTTCAGATAATTTCACCAAGTGATAAACTTACAAAACAATATGATATCAAATCAGTTAATGAAACTAAAATCGCGCCTTTGTTTGAACAGAAAAGAACTACGAATTTAAAGGTCGACAATAAAAGTTACAGAGAATATCCATATACTAACAGCAAATCTCAGTAGGAGGCATGATTTTCCAACGGAGGAATCGCCGATCAAAAGCAGCTTGAAGAGGTAATCGCTGGAAGGAAAAATCCCAAGGAATTAAACAAACATACCAACCGATCAAGACTGAGAAATCGGACATTAATTGCAAAAGAGGTTGAAAAACAGCAAATATTAGATACTCACTAATCGTTGCTCATGGCTTGAAGTTGGTTGCCCGTTTGGGAGGATTTGCGGGTAAATGCGAAGGAAGAAGAAAGGTAGCTTTCTTTGCTTGTTCAACCTCCTGAATTCACATCCTCCCCGGTACCGTAATAGGGAATCTTTTACAATCATTGGATCTGGACCGTTCTTTTTAACTTTGCATGAATCTCAAAGCCCAATAATACAGTCCCTGCGCTAGCTCGAATCTCAAAGGGGATGAGAGTTAATCTCAAACCGTAAAGTGAAGGGAATCTTTTACAGTAATGGAGAGGATACTTGTTCCAACTTGCTCGTCTTTCTCCACTACTCTTCTTCACGAAAATAAATCTGCTGTGATTCTTGGGGAATCACAGGACCTGCGATCCGATCTCAACTGTTGGTCTTTTTTGAGATGCGTGCATGAAAATTTACTTTTCCGAAAACGTTTTCGAGATCCGCGCACAGAAAAGTTTGAACCGTTGATCTCTGAATTTCAGGATCCTGCAATCCCTTTCGGAATCGCAGCAGATTCGAACTCCTTCTTCACAACACTTTCTTGCACTTCAACCCCTGAAAGATTGGAATTTCTGATAAGTATTTATAGCGTCTTTTTATGGTAAAACTACCCTGGACAAATGTCTCGGATAATCATTATACAGACGATAGTTGTATAATTTATATTAAACTTGTGCCCGTTCAATTTTGCTAAGGTTATAATTTTGAGTTTGCATGGAGCATAATTTATATAAACATTTATGGCTTCTCATTTTATTATTATGTAACAAGTCTGATACAGATAGGGGTGAAAACAGAGCGAATATAATATACGGTTTGTATTTAAAAAATTAGATACGGATATTTGTATCTAAATATTCATGTCATATACTGATACGTTTTTAAGTTTTAATTATGCGTATTTGAATAGTAGATATATTATATAGTTTAATATATATTATGAACTTTAGTATTTTTTAAATAATAGTGTGGATATGGATACAGTTTTATCTTATTCATTCTTATAATTAGATAAATATTATGAACTTTAGTATTTTTTTAATAATATTTATATATAATAATAAATATCTGATCTGATTCATATTCATCTAATATCTAATATGTATCCGTATCTAAAAAATAAAAACAGATACGAATATGGTTTTACCACTATTCGCTTTGTATTCGTTTTCACCCCTAGATAACATGAAAATGACAAGTATTATTTTCTTACCTAATTTCTAAGTTATGTTTCAAAAACGAACATTGATTAACTTAAATACTGATAAGTCAAACAAAATAAAAGAGAGAACATTGACAAATTAATGACTACTTGTACTGCAAATTTTAAAAACGTAACATTAAGTTATTTATTATGATGAAATTATAATTATACTTTTCAGTTACTTTTTAATTTTCGATGTCAAAAAATATTAAAAGTTCGTTTACTTATTAACAAATCATTCAATTTCTTATGTAAGCGCACAAAAGAAATCAAAATTACAAATTTGAACAATCTTTATGATATCTTGACATCTATAAAATGTTAACAACCGTGAACATCCTTTTTATGGACATCCAGAGGAGATTCATAATAATGGCTAAGAAAAGAAAAAAAAGCAAAATTTAGAAGGCATTCTATGAATGTTGACATTGTCAGTGTTTTAATATTCGGTTCTCATGTGGTATTCGGAAGGCCACTGCATACCGCATATACAGTATACGGCTGAATATGCGGATTCTTATTCGGATTTATATATGTGGATTTTTTATTAAATATTTTATCTCACTGTACTTAAATACAATAAGGCAGCATTTAGAGATGTTATAAAAGACTTCTGAATGAGACGCTTGAAGAGAACACCTACCTGGTGGGTCTGAAACTCATTTAATTAGTTATGAATTCGGGTCCGAAACTCTTTTAATGGATTTTGAATATTTTTAAAAAAATTTAAAGTATAGATTCAATATTCAGTCCGAATAGCTATTTTCTATTCGGTCGGACACTGAATAGAAATATACGGCCGTATATTCACTGAATATAACCGAATTTTAAAACACTAGACATTGTTATGACCTAGTAGATTTTATAGATATCATCTTATAATGTTTTGTTTGAATCCTAAATCATATGTATCCATAGCGCTAAAAGAATTCCTTCGCTTACTTAGATAAAGAAAAAGTTAGAATCCATTGACAAAGCACTAAGTTAGACAATCTTAACAATGATAAATAACTTATAATTCTAAAATCCAAGCAATGCAATCAATATTATATTTATACGATCTTATGTACAACGATGAAATTTGATGTGAATATTATTATTCACGGAACCACTTGTAATTTGCTCAAAATATTAAATAACATCAAAATTATATAAAAATTTGATACACAATCAATTTATCAGACTAATAGCATGTCTATGGAATTTTTTTGTTTGTTAAAACGTTCTCTCTTAATTTAAAAATATATTCTTAAATTTATTGAGATATATAATGTCAGAAGATTCTAATCCAAAAAAGGGCCAAGTGGCCAACAAACTAGTTTGGTCGATCGTGCTCTTTAAAGGAAGGAATAAATATATATAAATATAAATAAAAACGAGGATCCAAGCACAAAATCCTTCATATCATATGCAATGAGAATGTTGGGGTAAAAGGGTCCACAAAAGTGCAATGCATGCTGTGGTAGTGTGGTGTCTGCCCGTGTAACGTGGTAATGATAGTATTCTTTCTAATAAAACGGTTAAATATTTTAATAGAATACGACTAAACATCCAAGGTCCCGTAGCTCAGTTGGTTAGAGCGTTGGTCTTATGAGCCGAAGGTCGCGGGTTCGAGCCCCGCCGGGACCATTGTTTTTTTGGGCCCAGCGCCGAATTTCTGGCCCTTTATCCATTATTTTTATTCTTTGGGCTAAGCGCCAATATCTCCGGCCCATTGTTATTATTGTCTTATAATGGTTATTTTGTTACAATCATAACTACTCTCTTGATATATTGCTCCATAACGGTGGAGATTAGGGATGTTCATGGCTTCTGTTCGGTAACTAGGCAAATCAAGGTTATAATTCGGTTTCTAAAATAGAATCGAATCGAATTAAAGTTTTATTTTGTTTGTTCGGTTCAAACTAAAATATATTAATTTTTTTATTTAAAGTAATTGATTTATAATGAACCGAAGTATATTAAGAAATAACGGGGTATTAAGAAATGAACCGGGATATTAAGAAATAAACTGAAGTATTTAAAGCAATTGATTAAGAAATAAATCCGGGTATTAAGAAATAAACCGAGGCGGTCCGAACCAAATTCATAATATATAAAAGTTCAGTCGGTTCGGTTATTTCGGTTTTGAAAATTTTCAAACCGAACCGAACAGAAATTATAATTCGGTTTTAAAAAGCAAACCGAATCGAACCATTAAACAGAAAAAACTGAACTTTGTGGTCCAAACTAATTCGGTTTGGTTCAAAACCGACTAAACCGGACCAATGAACACCCCTGGTGTAGATAATATGTTCTAGGGGCCGAGTATATGAGGATAATTTAATTTTTTTCGTAAACCAATTAATAAGAAAATCAAAATATCCTCGTTTACTATCGGATGCGCTTTAATGTGTTACCTTAATTTAATAAATAAAAAAGCACTTTCGATATATTACCACAATTTGCTAAACATGCACTAGTCTAGCTGGAGTCTGGAGATATATTTTGATTTTAATTGTCGGAGGCGTCAAAGACTTTTTACTCGCTGTTATTATATTTTGATAATGATCTTTCCTTTGTTACAATTAACAACTAATTATATGGATGTTAACTTGAGTATTTTTATTTTTTATATGTTTCTATAGTAATTAAACACACATTTTTTCTGTAAAGATGTGCATGAGATCCATCGTCATTTTTTAATTAGATGTTTCTACACTGAGATCTTTTATTTAATCCACATAATTTTTTTTATAATTCTTGATTAATGATCTTACAGTTATTATATAATTAACAACTCCTGTCACGTACATATCCAAAACCATGTTATTGTTATCTACTTAATTTAAATTAATGTTAGATCATATGCATGTGTTAGGCCGTTGTATATTGTTATAGCATATATTTATACAGCAGCACGAAATCACATATATATATAAATGCATCATCATCGCATATTAAATAATAGATTCTATTTTTTTTAATTACCTTGTTAAGCATATAATTAATAACACAACTCTATGATCTAATAAATAAAAAATATATTTATTATTGTTCTCATATTTCTTTATTTTATTAAAATTCTATAAAAATTCTACCTATTTTATAAACTCTGATGTATTTTTTGTAAATAAACTATTTATATTTCATTTTACATGCATGTATTCATTTTATGTACTACACAATCCAACCTACCCGCCAAAAACCCTATGACTCCGCTCCGAACTCCGAAATTATAAATCCCAAAACCCCCCTTCTTCCTCGGCAGTCCCAGCAATCGATTAAAACCAGAGAAAGCTCCGTGGATGCGGTTCGTTGTATCAAAGCCATCGGCTGGAAAGGCTCGCCTCGGCGCGCTCTACCTCGGCGGTGGCGTTGCGCCGCCGGTAGAGACGCCGGCGCTGGTGGTCCCTACACGCCGGGGTCTCCCTTCCTTCATACCGAAGGACCTACTAGAGCACTTGCCTTATCCGGATTCTCTACTACTGCACCTCAGCCCCATTCACTTGTACTCTCTCTCTCTCTCTCCGTGCGCGCGCATGTTGCGTGCTCGTGTATTTTGTTCTGTGCTTTACCTCGTTGAGTGGTGCCAGGTGTTTGACGGTTCGTGAAAAATGCACCATCTAGTTTAATATCCCGTTGAGACATCTTTATTTATCTCTAATGGGTACACATTTTAACGAGAGAAAATTAACTGTTGCATACTTCAATACTTGCAAACTGTATTTGCACGGTGAGGTTAGAACCAGCATAAACAAGATGATTCTGGTTTCAGTTTCATCACTTTATTTTTTTCTTTCTGTTTATATTGGTTTTTCTGGTCTTGACAAAATTCGAGGTGATTGATGGTTGGTTGTGTAATCTTAAGTGGAGCTCTACTGCTCTAGTTGGCACTTATTGCTTATTTGCATAATTGCTACTGCACTATCAGCGTGATACTTGCACTTGCTGCCTACTGGAGCGTTATGGCCATATTTATGGTTTTGCAGGTGTCATCTTAGTAAAATTACTATCCACTGATAAGGCATTTGTATGAACTCTTTCAGCATGGAGTGCCCTTCCACGAAAACTATTAAGAATATAGGTGGGGTCCACCAAATGGTTGGCTTGCAGGACCGTTTCTTCATAGCTTCACCTAGTGATTCAGTGGAGAGTTTGCCAGAGTATGGGGGCACTAACAAGCTTGGTGCCACTTTTGAAACTCCTTACGGCCGTCGACTGGTTAGTACTAACTTGATCTACCTTTTGTTTTTTCTTTTGCACTTTGTTGGCTACTTATCATATTTGTAGAGCAACTGAATTATTTGATGAGAAATAACTCGGCAACTAATTTGTCGACTAAATTTAATAAAATTGGTCCTTGTGTTTAATATGCTTCATCCTTCTCTTTTCCTAATTTGGAGCAAAATTATAAAAATCAAACCGACAAATTTTTAATGCTGGAAGATTTAGTTGAATTAATACAATAAACTGGGGATAATTTGATCATATTTTCTTTGATGCCTTTGTTCTAATGCATGTGTTATTTGCAATATTCCTTGCTATGTTTGGTGTTTTTGAGTGTGGTGAAATATGGTGTCAATTTGCAAAGTCTGTTATTTCATCACAAATGATTTTAACTTTCGATCGCCCACCCAAATATGGTTTAGAGCACACATCTCTTCAATATACAACTTTTTGTTTATATTCTGCGATTTTGAAATACTCTTTGCTTATTTTATTTTTTTATGGTAGGTAAATCCTAAGGACTACATGGAGATGATATCTGCAACAGGACCTGACTTGTGGGCCAGCCTGGCAGATGAGGTGCCTGCATGGGTCACGGAAAAGAGAAGTAAACTCTCTATCGATAGAACTCTCAAGTGGCTAGATGATTGCCTTTCTCTTGACCAGGTTTGAGAAAATAGATAACTTTATGGATAAATAAATGAACTCAATAGGCATTTTTCAATGTTTAGTTGGTTTAGAATTCAGTGCCTTAACATTGAAAGCCCTTAATCACACTTTTTGTTTTTCTATGCAAGTTATTGTACTCAGCATTAGTGAATTATTATATCAGACTGCAATTCTACACACTAGCAACCACATGCTGTTACCATGCCAACTGTTATGGTACCAATATACTTAGTTTCATGTACATCTAAATCTTTGACTTAATTAAGCCTCAAACCAGGAATGTAACTATAGAAAAACAAATCGAGTTAATTGGTTATACTTGTACCATTTCATAAACCTTTTACTGTATTATTTTGGTTTCGATTTTAGGAAAAAGGTGCTAGTACCTTAGGAGCAGTTGTGGGAGGGGCTAGCATAGAAAACAGAAAAAAATGTGCAACTGAGGTGTCTATGCGCAATGTATCAGGTTGCAAGTATTTTTTTTTGTTGTTGTATACTGTCTTAGGATCTATTGCAAATCCATACAATATATTTTTTTAGATTTGCAAATAACCTTTAAGACTAGTTATTATCATTAGATCTAATCTATTGGGATTTTTTCGAATAACGTATTTCCATTAGATTAGGGTGATGGTAACTGTTTGTTCAGTTAGGTTTTGCCACATTTTCCATGAGTCAAATTAAAATAAATTGAACCAAGTGAATTTGAATTTTGATTTCCAAGTTTCTGTGATTGGTTATTGGCAACTTGGTAAAGTTGAAATTGAGAAGTAAAGTGAAAATTAGATTGACTGAACTTTCATTTTATTGTTTAAAGGTATTTGGAGATGACAAAAAAATGTAATTATTGCAAAACATTGGATCTAACTTGCAACAAACCTGCAATAATCGATATGAAACAATTTGTTTTATAATATGAGTTCTCAGCTAGTTCCCCCTCAATACACTTTTCTTAATTTAGTTATTGAACTGAAGGATATTTTCCAGTATATTCTTAATCACTAAATATGTCCTGCAGGATTTTGGTTAGGAGGTTTTGGCCTTGGAGAAAACATTGAAGAAAGATCAGCTTTGCTGGATGCTGTCACTGTGAGAATCACATCTTTTAATTTTGTTCTTTGTAAATTTTTAGTTTTCGTATGGACACCCCTCCTGACAGTTAGGGACCTGAGCAAGTTCTAGTCTAGTACTAGTTACGAGCAATGCTCTGTTGAGCCCAATTTGATCCTCAGTTTAACTTTAGCAAGTTATTATCAAAGAATGCTGTAATTGAACCTTTACTTCTATGTGCTGCTCGTCTTTTGTTTTAGGATATATTACCGGAGGAGAAGATCCGCTTTGTATCTAGACTTGGTCTACCAGGTACATATGCTATGTTTTTGCAATCTCGTATGCATTTAATAAGCAAAATATAGTTCTTATTATGCATATTCCTTGTAGAAATTGGAATTATTTTTCATTCCCTCTTGAATGAATAGAAGGATATATAGAGGATAAAGGATAAAACAACTTCGGTGTCAGCTTGAGCAATTATTTATATTTCTATTTGTGTTGCTTAGATGGACTAACAATTAGGGCAAGTTATAAATGAAAGTAGAATTTTATCAAAAAAAATATATAAATGCAAGTAGAAATGAGGTGTTGTTATTTTTAGATTTTAGTTTAGTTCTGAAATATTTAAAATTAATCATTACTCTTGTGCAGAGGAGGTCTTGCAAGGAGTAGCAGCTGGCATTGACCTTTTTGACTCCACGTATAACAAACCCTAAAACCCAATATTATTTTCTTACATCATTTTTTTTTTCTTGTGAGTTTCTCTATAGTATTTAGTTGTGAACTTTGCATCAATTGGTGCTCTATTGGTGTTCATCTTCAAGCATCTACCCCTGGCCAAATGACCCAGTATACTCTTTGCAGTGCTGTTTATCCTTGCTCTGACCAAATTATGCTTCTTGGAAATGTTTTTATTTATTATTATTTGATATAACTACCTTCTCCCTAATTATTTAACTGCAGTTATATCTTTCATCTTACCATTGGAGGATTTGCTCTTGTCTTCCCCCTTGACATTCTAGAAGAAACACCCGAAGCACGGTCAAGGAACAGCAGTGGCAATTGCACAAAGATTAACTTGCGTGCTACTATCTATAGGTGAGTATTAAACCCACCCTTTCCTTATTATCTTAGTTCTATGGATTAACAAAAGATTTTTTGATCTGCACTAGTATAGTATCAGGTTGCTTGGATAGCATTTTATTGACATTAAATTGCTAAATGCAGAGTCTTTGCTTGGCTTTATCATTATACATATAGTGCCTGGTTTTTTATCTATAACATAAAAAAATACGAAATTCAAACATAACATCAGATTCCCAAAAACTCAGAAAATAACACTGCTGCTGACAAAATCAGCGGTAGTGAAAGTGTGGGGGCGGACCGAGCGGACCAAAATTGAAATAAACAACGGTTAGAAAAAGTTATTGCAGTGGGTCCCACATTCACTTAATTGAAATAAACAATTCAAATAAACAATGCATATATTATTTATAGAATTTTGTACCGCTGATTTTGTCAGCGGTAGAGCTCTTTTCACTCCCGCTGATTTTGCCAGCGGTAGTGTCATTTTCTGAGATTTTGAGAATCTGATGTTATGTTTGGATTTCGTATTTTTTATGTTATAGATTAAAAAATCGACATATAGTCCCTCTTCTCTTAAAAATGAACAGATATTGTCGTAGCATTTATGATTTCTTTTTACTACTGTTATTTTAGGAAAGACACATCTCCTATTGTGGAGAAGTGCAGTTGTTACACCTGCCAGAATCACACCCGTGCATACCTTAATCACCTTCTCAATGTCCATGAGATGCTGGCGCAGATCTTATTGGAAATGTATATCTTCCCATTTTACTTTATGATTGATTGTCCAGTCATATGTCGACTCAGTTAAGGCCAGATCAACCATAAATTAATTGTGAAGTTAAATTGGGTTGTGTTGATTAATTTGGTGAGCTAATCCAATCTTAATTATCCATTATTGTCTAATTACAGTTCCATTAAACCCCAATTGAGCTACATCTCATGTGTTGATTAAAATGAAGCACCATAATCTCCAGTTGTTCCATAAAACCTAGAGGGCTAATTAAAGGTACTACATTATGTTAATTTTTCCTGATGTAAAAGTTTATGTTTTCTTTTAATTGGAGCAGACATAACACACATCATTATTTGGGTTTCTTCCGGTCGATAAGACGATCACTGCAGCAACAAAAGTTTGAATTGTTTCGCCAGAGATTCATTGAGTCTAGACGAGCCCACCTGACAGAAGCCATACCATGCTCATAACCAATAAATATACTTTTACTCGTTCCCATCATCATACACGTCTTTGATGTGCTTTAGCTCTTGTTGGTTTTTTTTTTCTAGGAAAATGAAGGAGCTCTAGAGTGCTTGTAGTTTTTAGGGTTTAGATTATAGGTTTGCAAGTTATTTCCTCAAGAAAAACTATACATTGTTGATTTTGATCCATGACCACTGTGCTCCGGTATTATATTCCCTTTTAATGTGTTTTTTGAATATCTCAATTGAGGTGCCATCTTCTGAATTTAACTGGCAATTTTGCTTGTGAATCTGGCTATTATTTAATTTCATCTGTTTAATGCTTTTGCTGATCCATATCTGTCAAGGTATAAAAATTTATGGAAGTTGTTTTTGGCATCTAGTGAAAAATAATGAAATTTGTGAAATGCTCTACAATCTTCTTGACTAGGGGCATGTCGCTGTTTACATTCAACACCGTAGTTATCAAAATCCCGGGTCTCAAGGCCTCCCCGTGAAGACTTTGAATATCAACCTACTCTGGCTAGAACACTATTTCAATTAATCTATTTGATGATAAAGCCTTGTGTTTATAAAGGGAAAGAGGACCAGAAGATATCTTACCTTCTATAGAGAAAGAATAAAAAATCAGAAAACCTGGTAACATCCTTGGAAAATGAAGCACGGGAAACAAAATGTGAAGTATTTATATAAAGTATAAACTATAAGAAATTGATAAAAGCCATGCTAGAACAAGACTAACATAGATTATTTGCTTCTTTCCCAAACAAAATCTAAGGTACACAGACCACAAAACAAATTAAAAATAACAGATAAAAGCAAGTACGGCAAACATAAAAGAGGTTTATACAGACAGAAACATGCCATGCCATACATATGTCAACCCCCCACCCTAAAACCCAAAAAAATCCAAACATTCATACAAGAGAGGATGACACAAAAACCCCTTGAATTAAGGTTTGGCGTTTACAAGAAGGCATCCTTCTCAAGCAGCTTGAGCACTTCCTCTTGGTTATTCAGCTTGGCCACGTCGAGTGGTGTTTTTCCATCCATATTTGTCAGTGTGCTACATGAAAAAATAAACACACATCATTATAAACGAGGAAAACATTTTTGCATGCCTAGAGAACACTTGTATCCACTATCCAACATAGCATTTATAACACATCGAAGTTTCTGATTTCCAAAAGGAAAAATTGTATGCCTAGAATGCTGTTATATCAAGCATGCCCTTAACAGCACCCAACACCAGTCCAGTCAGTAGGTTGATTTGAGTCGGGACTTATTAACCTATGGTTACAGGGTCAGTTTGTGGTAGGTTTTGTTAACCTCTGGCAGGTTCAAACCCAATCTGTTTATAAAATACAAGGTTTTTCAACCCAAGCAACCTATAAAAATGCACTCCAGCATAGCTGACAATTTGGCATAGTGGCCTGACCTGACCAATTTAGATTGACCCTACAAATATATCACACAAAATTTTCAAGTTGGCATTTCTTGACCCATCTGCCATGTACATGGGTCTAGTATTTATACTTTCGGGGTCGTCAAAGGCAATATCTGATATTAAGCAAGAAAGATAAAACATACACAGCAGCACCATGTTCCAGGAGAAGAGCGACACACTCTTTGCGACCATAGCCGGCAGCATAGTGCAAGGGGGTGTTCTTGTTCCTGTCAAGTGCGTCCACCGCTGCACCTGCCTCCAGTAGTATCTTCACACATTTCACCTACAGTACAAATACACTTCTGGTTAGCTTAATTGGATCTCACTGTGTCTGTAAGGTCAAGTTTTTGTAAGATATAAGGTTTGTCCTAGTTTCTTCATTAAAGTTTCTACAAAAGAAAATTTTAACCCTCAAAGGAAGGCAAACAGGGTCTTGGGTGCATGGACGTGATACTTCTGTACTTTCTAAGGATCATATTTAAAGGTTCTCGCCTTCTAAGCAGAAACAATTACCTCGCCGTAGCCACATGCAAAATGCAAAGCACGGCGACCCTCAGCATCTTCTTCATCCTTGTCTGCTCCTCCATCCAGTGCTTTTTTCAAGGCCTGCACAAGACAACCATTTTCCAACAGTCAGGTAAATCAAACTAAATAATGATTTTACTCATTATCTACTGAGCTAGTGAGCATGATCGGTATGATGCCTTCCGCAATCTAGCTAAACGGAACAGTTGTTAGCTAATGCTGTCTTCAACATCAGAACAAGTAAGCATGAAAACTGATGTGAATGTTTCAAAGAATCGACACTCCAGTCTAGAATTTGAGTCAGAAAATTGTTAGGCATCAAAACCAGGACAAGACCTGTATACAATTCAGTACCATCCAATCTAAACGTAAAGCAACATTTCTTAGGATCCTCATCATTTACATATAATAAAACAAGCTGGAATAAACCTGATACAGCAAATTGGCATTCCAAACTCTATTGATGAGTGACCCAAAATTACAAACCCAAGATCGAGATTGATGCTGTAATATCTCAGATGCTGTACATGCTAATATTTAAAACTTCTTTCAGTTTGTTTACCACTACTTAAAAGCCCTACAGCTACAAGCCAATTTCCAAATGCTGTCTAGAAAGAACTACCCAAGAATCCCCAAGAGCATAAAGCAGGATGAGACAAAACAACGAGTTACCTCAGCATCACCAACACTGGCGGCTTGATGAACAAGTGACTCTTCTTCTTCATCATTGGCATCCTCCTCTTCAGGGGCCGCAACATCCCTTGAAGCCCCGGCACCAGTGGCAGCAGTAGAAGCCTCCCCAGGCATGCCTACTCCCATTGCTTGTCCGATCTTCTGAAGCACATCCGGATCATTCCAATACCTGTACAATCATTTCCATATACTAGGATTAATCAATTTTTCATTGATAAGGATAGTCATAGTGAAAATCGTCCATTACGCATTTGTCTGCCAAATATGCACCTATCCTAATTTATTTTAGCTGGTTATCCGCAAGTTTTCTGAAACTTTTGGGCAGTATCTTCACATTTGCATTGGATTCCTTTTCATCATTACCAGCTGTCTTATAATAAAATTATCATATTGATACTGCAGTAGAGAAAATAATATACTTCATCATAGCTTGGGGACCGCCGCTCTCAATTTCATCAAGAATGGGTTTAAGAGAAGGGTCTGATTTAATCTGAGCCATGCGTTCTTCTATCTGTTCTTTCTGGTTGGGATTCGTCAGGCTCTCCAACATTGTTGACATTGTTGGATCCTGAAAATAACATATAAACATAAACAATCAATACATCTTGCTAAAATCATAAAATAACTTGATTAAAAAGCAACAAATTAACAGATTACCATGCGAAATCAGATTCACATTGCTGTATTTTGAGCTCTATTGGGGGCAAGGGAACCATTAGGTTCATGACCGTGGTCCCAATCAGCCAATTTATGTTTATTTTTTAAATTGAGGAGACAAAAGACTAATAAACTGAGAATGCAGAATCCAGTAACCCATGCAATATATTCATGTATGCTGGGTTCTCTCTCGCTCGCTCGGGGGGGGGGTTTACCTGCATGAGTGCACTGCCGAGGCGTTCAGCCATGGTTATGAAATTAGGGTTTTGCATGACCTGCTGCATTGTGGAAATGTACTTCTGAGGATCCAGTTGTGGGACCCCCTCATCTCCAGCACCCTGCACGCTCTTTGTTAGCTGCTCCGCCATCTGGTTGAAAACTGGGTCCCGTGCAATCTGTTCAGCCATCTCCTTTATTGATGGGTCCTTTAATTCAACCAAAAGCAACAAATGCGATTAATTTAGCAAGTATATAATAATATTTACTCAAAGCTACTACAAGTAGAGGGTTTAGCTATGCGAGCATACAACAAACCAAAATTCAAAACAAAAGTATCATGCATAAATAGAAGATAAATGAAAAACCTAACTATTAAAATCACATTTAAGAAATTTTTCACAATGACAATAAACAGAGGACACTTTGTTGAAGGAAAATTTCATCTGTAACATTATCAAATAAGAAAATATCCCGTTCAACAAAACATGACCGCAGTTCCCCTGCCTGATAGGATCTTGTGAAATAGAAAAATGAATAAAGGACATCACAAGCATACATTAAGCAAATCAGTCATGGAAGAGAAATCAAAAGGGTTTGCTGGCATCCCTCCAATTGGTGGCGTACCGGCACGGCCTCCTGAAGATCCCTCAGGTTTGGAGTTCTTGTTCTCATCTGCAAGAAAAAAAAAACAGGGAAAAAAATAAGATTACTCAGTAAATTAAATAAAACCATTAGAACGGCCCAAGGAGACAGCATGCTTTCATATCTGTGAAAATGATTTTCCAAAGGAAGTGATACGCATGATTTATTTTAAATTAGTCAAATTCGATACTAAATAAATGTTTTGGCTGATTTAGTGATTTATGTGCAGAAGCCTAAAAAAAATCCGACACGGACTACTAAAACCGATAAATCTTTTTTTTGACAATTTCCACTTGATCCCAGAGAACATAATTACTAGCTTAATACAAAACAAAACAAATATCGAAGTAACTAAACTTGAAACTAAAATCAACTTCCAGATCTAGCACTCAAACAAGGGGAAAAAGAAAAAGAAAAAAACAGAAATTCAACCGCATATTAGTATTTGACGGATAAACAAACTGCAGAGAGAAATTGACGACGTACCTGACGACATGGTGAAGGAGACCTAGAGAGAGAGGGCGAGGGGCGAGGGGATGAACGAAGAAATTATAAAGAGCGCTGAATTATAGAAAAAAGAAAAAGAAAAAGAAAAACCCTGGCTTTTTTTGTGGTCTCCAAATCCAACGAAAAATGGAGATGTCCCTTGTGGCCTTGCGAAAGGAATTTATATATTCGGTCCAAGTCTAATGAGTCCGGATACTCTGAGGTAACCCAAATTTTTAATTTAAATCGGGACCGCCCGATTAGAATCGGGTTCAATCTGTTCGAGGTGGAATGCATGGAATTCCTTTACTTGTGCCAAAGCAGATCTAAATTCAAACTTTTGAGTTACCTCAGGTGATCTGATTCCTCTGTATGGTAATCCATTCATCTGGATTGACTTTATTATTTTTAATTTATATTATTATTACTCTTATTAGAGTAGAACTAGGGTGAGCTGTGCTCACCAACGGTTTTGGTGAGCACACCTCCAAATAACGCATTTTCAAAGTTCAAATAGTCGATTCGAACCTTCCAACGTGTTATTCATATTAATATGTGCTTGGAGACCAAATTTTACATTTTTTGGAAATTTTTTACTATTTTTTTAGAATTTTTGAAAATCAGTGTTTTTTGAATTTTTTTTTTATTTAATAAAAAGCTGATGATTTTCAAAAATTCTAAAAAAATAGTAAAACATTTCCAAAAAATGTAAAATTTGGTCTCCAAGCACATTATTAATATGAAGAACACGTTGGAAGGTTCGAATCGACTATTTGAACTTTGAAAATGCGTTTTTTGGAGGTGTGCTCACCAAAACCGTTGGTGAGCACAGCTCACCCTAGGTCTACTCCTTATGATTATTATTATTATAATTATGATGATTATTATTATTATTATTATTATTATGATTATTATATCCAAGGCCCATATCCATAAGGCCGTAAGCAGGATTGTTTTCATTTGCTGTTAGGGAGAGTCAATGGGCTTGGCCACCCGTTAAAACCGTCAAACAAGTTTTAGTAAAATAAAATAAAAACAAGAAGAATAATTATTTTAGTACCCGCGCTACAGTACCCGCACTTCCATAACTGTAAGGTTGCGGTCCCCACAACTACTGATCTAACTAACAATGTTATCGGACCTTCCATTTTGAATTTCAAATGTTCATTTCTCTCCATTTTTTCTTTTTCGAAGGCTTCGGTGATTTGGAGGCGATTTTAGGTCGATTTTGAGGCGATTTTGAGACGATGTTTGAGGCGATTTCGAAACTGGAAGCGATTTTGTGTGGTTCTCAAGTTTAATCGGTGATTTTGAAATGTGATCAGCTAGATTAATATTGTTTCTTTTTAATTTTGTTTTTGTTCTGGTGAATTAATAATGATATATCGTTTCGTTTCTATTTCATATACAGAATCGTGTTTCAGTATTGCTGGATTTTGAGATGTTTGTGATAATTTGATTTGCGAAGATGATTTAATTGTCTATTATGTGTTCAGATATAAATACTTGGTAGTTCAGATATAAATACTTGATGTGTTCAGACATAAATACTTGATAGTTTAGATATAAATACTTGATGTGTTCAGAAATAAATACTTGATGTGTTCAGAAATAAATACTTGATGTGTTCAGAAATAAATACTTGATGTGTTCAGAAATAAATACTTGATGTGTTCAGATATAAATACTTGGTAGTTCAGATATAAATACTTGATGTGTTTAGATATAAATACTTGGTAGTTCAGATATAAATACTTGATGTGTTCAGATATAAATACTTGATCTGTTCAGATACAAAATTCATTTTAATAAAGTGGCAGTTACAATTTAAAGTTAAAAAAAATTAATAACAACCAATTATTAAAAATAACGTTATATGGTTTAAATTATTTATTTGAAAAAAATATATAATAAACTTCCGATGGGCTGATTATTATATATGAATTCATATAAACCATAGAGAATACTAACATATTACAATTAGTGCAACATATATACATATTGCCTTTTGTACACATGCAATCTCATGTGATCTATAATAACATATACTCCTCAAGATCTAATACAATGTTTGTATAAAAGTTATGTCATTACCACTTAATAACCATGTGATCAAGGTTTGGCCTAATTTTCGTAAAGTTGGGCTCATGTTGCCAAAACTCTTGGTTATGATCTAGTTTGAACCAAAATTTCATACAAACTAGTTGTATTAGATCCAACATATAAAAAAGAGAGTGCCCATGTGATCCATGACATGATGCCTCTTGGTTAAAGGTCTCCAACATTTCAACTCCAATACTTTTTTAAGATTCTTATTCATCCAACGTAATATAGATATAAATACTTTAGTTCGTAAGTATAAATACCACACCCTTATAGTTATAAATACTTTGTTTCGTAAGTATAAATACCACAAGAATAGAAATATAAATATTACCCGCACATAAGCTAAGTCAACATTTTTTGGTCAATATTTTTTGTTGACAAGTTTAGTGGTCCCCACATGCCGTTTGAGTGGTCCCCAAATGCGGGTACGAATCAAGGATTTTTCAAAAAAAAGGTGCGGATATGGTTATTTAAGGAAAATTCATATATCATATATGTAGTTCACTGTATAGATATAAATACTTGTCTTGTATAGATATAAATACTTCACAATGTTACTATTAATACTTGTAAAACAAAATTACAATTTTGGAATGGTTGTGTGGTCCCCTAATGCGGGTACGACGTGAGAATTTTTCCAAAAAGGGTGCGGGTACGGTTATTTAAGAAAAATTCATATATCATATTGTAGTTCATTGTATAGATATAAATACTTGTCTTGTATAGATATAAATACTTCACAATGTTACTATTAATACTTGTGAACAAAATTACAGTTTTGGAACGGTTGCGGTCCCCACAAACAGTTATGGCAGTTTAGGTGCGGGTACAGTGCGGGTACTCAACTGCGGGTACTCATATCAGCTTCCAAACAAGAAATATAATTGAGGGTTAAATTTTTTTATTATTTTTTATTATCTTTGTATTCCAATTATGTCTCAAGTTCTTATTTCCTCCAAATACATTTTAATATAGATTTAATATAGAGATTATGTTAAGCATCCACTTTTTAGACTTTGAAAATAAAAATATGAATGTGAAGCATGACCGGAAAAAATGATGAGGCTTAACTCTAATAAAAAATAAAATACATACGTATTAGGCAAAGTATTTAATTACTGTAATGGATTAAGATTAATACACTGAACACACATTAGAATATTAATAATATGCAATTTTTGCTGTCTTATTAATGCCAAAAAAAAAAAAAAAATACTAGCGATACTCGGAAGTGCTTCCTTCTCCTTGTGCGTGGAAAATAATTAGGGCCTGTTCGGCTACCAGGCGGGAACGGAAATGGGTTTGGGTTCAGATCCAATTTGAATGGCCGAAACACTGTGCGGTGGGAAAAAAATAATTCACTCTGAGTGAATTTTTTTTTCCCACAGACACAGTGGCAGCCGAACAGGTCCTAATATTTTTTATTCAATCCTCTCAACGATTATTTCTGTAATATTATTAGTTTTATTGTAGTTACGAAGTCAGTTTTGTCCGTGAAAAATTATCAAAATTACAAAATGAAAAGTAGAGCCACTGGGCAAAACATCATTGATTTGTATTAAAATATTTATACGTGATTTTTACCGACATTTTTATTAATATCCAAAGTTTAATAGAAATTAATATTTATGCCCAGATTCCAGGGTTTTCGCAAAAAATGCCCAAGCCGGCCACAAAATGGCCGGCTTACGCTCCCCATTTTGTGGCCGGCTTGGGCTTTTTTGGCGAAAACCCGAGAATCAGGGCATAAATATTAATTTCTATTAAACTTTGGATATTAATAAAAATGTCGGATATATTGTCATATAGGTGCTTTAGTTGTCTATCAAATTAAAATTATATAATCCACATATGTTCGCATCAATAGCTTTGATTGAAAAATGAGATAATAGTTGTTTTGTTATCAAATAACAAAATAATCCAAAAGCAAAAGCAAATTAAAGCTAAAATGGAGATATGTGTACATCAAAATCATCATCATTATTATTATTATTATTATCTGATAACATCCGTACAAACACTCACTCACTGCATACAACAGAAGTAGCAATATATAGCAGGAAATTATACAACATTAATATATAGAACTAGCCTGCCAAGGTTTGAAAAAAAAATATATAGAACTAGCTAGCTATAGAAAGCTAGCATATATAATTCCCCAACAAGTATGTAATCTTCTCTGCCTGGCTGATGATTCAATTTCAGTGCACCCTGCAATTCAATTTAGACGAAATGAATTAAAACTTATCTATGTGTTATATTTCCAATACTACCTATTCAAACTTATCAATTACTAATTAGTTTATGTTTTATGCATATATGCAACTTTGTATATATATTCTCTCTTATTTTTCCGCAAAAGGAAAAAGGAAACTTGGTATATGCACTCAACCCCCAATTTCAAAATCGCCAATCGACCTTCAAAAAATCTCGCTCAATTTAGAAGGTTATTAGAGAGATAAATAAATATATATATATATATATAGTGCTTGGCTATTATGCTTATATAAGCATAGTAGCCAGCTCCTATATATATATATATATATATATATGAAAATTGAAATCTATTTAACTTTTTGTAATTTGCAGATAAAGAAACATGCATTAGTTGGTCAATACTTCTGTATATTCATGATATATTATTAATTACTAAAAATGGTTGTAAAGAAATTATCCAATCCAAAGTCATAAATTAGAGTCTTATAGACATAAATAAAAGTTATAAATTTCGAATGGGTGCATAAACATGCATGTATTATATTTACATACTTGGAACAGTCAATGGAGGTGCTGATGGAATACGGCACGCTAACTCCGCACTTGCCGGGGAGGCTCGCAGCAGCGCCCGCATTGATGCTGGTTGATTTGGCAAAGTTTTTGAGGCAATTGCACACTGCCTGGCGATCAGCACTGCTCGACGCCATTGAATTAAGGCCCCTAATGCCGCTGCAACACGCCGCAGGGGGTTTACCCTGCCCAGTCTTCGCATACGACATGCATTGGGACAGGGAAGATGCCACTTGACCGCATGAGACCGCTGCATTTGCGGCATGTGGTCCGGTGAGGAGGAGGATGGCAACAGTCACAGCGGCGATCGCACGGATGTCGAAGCCAGCCATTGTTGATTGAATGGTTTGATTTGAGGAAGAAATTAATGTGGAGTGTGTATGTAGTTTGAACTTTTGTTTAGAGTGTGAAGTGTTGTGTTTCAAATGGTGCAACTATGAGGCTTTATATAGAGACTAATTAAGGCTTGGTTGGTTGACTGTCTGTGTCAAAGGCTTCAGATCCCAAATTTTCGTTAAGGAAACATTGATTAATTTCAAAATTAAAGTTATAGAAATTAAAAAGTAAAATTTTGGGAAAACGAAAACTAAAGGATATAGATTATTTAAATTAATGTGATCAAGACCTGAAAACGGAAAACATATTTCCCTATAAATGTTATCTGTCTGTGGATCTAAAATGGATTATAAATCCTGCATTAATCCCTATTTCTTAAAATTATATTTTCAAATTTTTAAGATTTAAATTCTAATTAATTATTAATATATTTAAATAAAAGTTCGACTTCAGATCAAAATTTGAATAATTATATAATAATAGGAGTGATAGATGTTATCATTAATTCTGAGCTGACTAAATGGAGAATATATGCTGGAAATTACAGTTGTCCTTGAAATTAAATTTGTGCTGGGAATTAAATTAATTCTTATCAAAGTTGAATAATTATGTAATAGGAGTTGTCAAAGACTCATTGACAGCTTCTGTCTAAGATCTAAAAAAAAATTGTCAAAGGCAGTTCAGATCAGTATTGTAAATAATGGTATTCAGGCGTTGGACGGACAGGGTACCGTCAAGCAATTAGAAATAATCGAGAACAATTAGTCATAATAAGAAATAATCTGTCAATTAGTCAGAAAAAATCTGTAATAGTTTGATCACCGCCAACTACTAATCAGTCGATTAATCGGTCTAAACAGATATTTTTTTACAACAGAGCGGAGTTGTGGTGCAAATATGCACAAGGCGCTACAGTTCACAAGAAGATAGGTAACTGCCAGGGGCTCAGGGCTACAGTTGTAATGGTTTTTCTCGTTTTTGTTGTGGTTTTGTAACGCCTTGACAGCCACAGTCAAGATTTAAAGAAAATATATATATATATCAATGTTATCATTCATTCAAATTTTCAAAAATATGTTATCATTCATTCGAGCTTCTAATTAAGGTTGAAAGCAAGTTCGATTATTCACTACTACAAAAAAATATTTATTACTGTTCCTTTATTATCGGATATCGTTCGGTAGAGTTGGAAAAATGGCACGGCGGAGCCGGCTCCGTCACGAAACAGTACGGTTACGGCACGGAACGGTATGGCACGTGTGACTGTTACGTGTCGTGACTCTCGTGTCACGTGTCGTGACTATCTTTTGAAAATTTGGCACGGCACGGCACGTCACGTGAAAGATCTGGTCACGGCACGTGGTCACGCGAGTCACGTGTAATTAGGATCGTTAGATCTTGATCAATGGTGAATCTTGAATAAACTAACCTAAATTATGAAAAAAATTGTTAAACGTGACCAGTCACGTTTGGGGCACGGCGTGACTCGCGTGCCGTGACCATTCGCATGTCGTGATCACCTTCAACATTTTGGTTACGGCACGGTACGGCACGTTTTTACCACTCTATCGTTCGACATCGATAGTGTATATAATCAGGAGCAGCGTTGTAATTATTTGGAACTTTTTACTGACTGATGGCATTGAACTAACCGATGACGTAGATCGAACCCTCCTTTGCCATTGGTAAAATCCTAAGTACAGTTGGTATTGAGTAACTATTCGACATCGATTTGGCTCAACAGACAATGGCATTGAGGGGTGACTTTTATCATCCGTTGTGTAACATGAGCCGTTGGTGTCAGTACAGAGCAATAACAACTCGTGACTATATTGAACCGACGGCATATGTTCTCAGGGGCAACGTTGTAAATAATTGGAACCTCGGTTTTAGTATACACTAACTGCTTCGTATATTGAACTAATGGTGGTGATGTTATATATATATTTCAATAAACCCTAGGTCAATTATCCCCAAACCCTTGATATCTCCAAACACTAGCTCACTGCGAAAATCAACTTCCCAACATCGAAGGACTAAAAAGCTAGCATTCCACTCTCGGCGTCATTTTGTTCAATTGCTTAACTTTGTATGCTAGATCTCTCTTCTCTCTTTTATTTTCTATTTATTTTAATCGTTATTTTGTATGGTTTGCTTAAATTAGGGTATAATTTAAACTATGATTTAGTTATTTAATGTTATTTTTGTTTTGTATAGGCGAAATGAGTAGCCAAAATAGTCGTTACTCATCAGATTCTTATTGCAATAGATGTCTTAAGTCGAGTGTTGTGATACTTTCGATGACCCAAAAGAATCTGTGGAGGAAATTTTATACATGTTAAGAATGCAATCAATGGATGGGCTGGTGCGACAACATTGCCAATTTAAGTAACGTAAGTTTAAATACTCATATGCAACCTTGCAGACAAGTTGCAAGATATCGAAATGAAGCAGAAGTATCTTCGATTCTCAAGAAACAACTAATAGTATTAATTGTACTTTGTGTGTTGATGCTTGTGATCTGTTTTTTAATTATTGTGTTGTTGTTTCATGTAAAGTAGTGGATTACTTTGTAGTTGTTAAGTGAAATGAGTCACAAGCTGTCCAACAACATGCAAAACATGTTCTAAAAATTAAATCATGTTTCAAACCCAAGCTTTCGGTAGTGTATGAAATGTATGTGACAGTGCATTGTTATTTAATCTCTTACACAAACTCCCTTTGAATTAAGTTGTGGTTTGCGAAATAGTTTAAACAACAATGTAAGTTTACTGTCACATATCTATTTTTACACTGTCTTAAGCTTGGGTTTAGAACATGATTTAATTTTCAGGAAATGTTTTGCATGTTGTCAGACCGCTTGTGACCCATTTCTTTATATTTTCTTAGAGTATTATATTTTATTTGACACTTTACAAGAACATGTTTTATTTTGATTAAGTTCTAATGAAATGGGAAAAACTGACCTTTAACAGAGAAAACATGTGTTTAAAATTAAATCATGTTTTGATCTCAAGTTTTTGGTAGTGTATGAAATGTATGTGACAGTACATTATTGTTTAATTTCTCACACAAACCTCCTTTGAATAAGCTGTGGTTTGCGAAATATCGACAAAACATGTTCACATAATCTTCATATATTTTTTATGATTCATATGTATATTGTTTACCATTGCACGATTATTAGATAACTTAATGGAAAAAATTTGTTAATATAATTGTGAGTTGTCAATCTTTACATGGTAAATTAGTAAATGTAAACTTCAATAGAATAACTAAATTAGTACGAAATGAATTAATAATAGAATTCACCACCATGCAAAGGTAAACTTGAATTGTCGGTTTTGTCAATCTCCACGTAGTGAACTAGTAAAGGTAAACTTAATTTAATTGACAATTTTTGTTAATTTATAAGAAATATCAACAAAACATGTTCACATAATCTTCATACAATATTTATGATTCATATGTATATTGTTTACCATTGCACGGTTTATTAGATAACTTAATGGAGGGAATTTGTCAAAACATGTTCATTGAAGTTGATCGCTGAACAATTAGATCGAAAACTTTTATGGAAATGTCAATTTATGAATTAGCTTATACAAATTTGTTAAAATATAAAGGGGGACAATTGATAGTGAATTTTTTTTGTTAACATAGCCCAAATTTCGCTCTGGGGCGAAAAAGTATTGAATCCATAAGGTAATGCAAATTTTGAATTTGGATCCGACTATCAGATTTGAGCTACCACAAATATTAAATTTGGATTTGACAGTGGAAGACTAAACTCAAAGTTTGCTATACTTTTTTCATATATCCGCATTAACCAACGCCATCGGTTGAACTACTGGGCCGATGGGATAATCACTCGGAGCCGATGGCATTAAACTATGTAACCGATGGCGATGGTTTTAATTCAGTGTGTCCAAACAATTAATAAACAAAGAGCGTTTAAGGTTTTCAAAATATATAACAACACAGTAGTATTTAAGCACTCTCTAGAAATGGTTCTCTAGCTAGCTTTCTTTGTCGCGACTCCGTCTCGAACAATAGCACTTACCGGCCGCCACCTCAACAACACAGAGCGTTCAAGCACTCTCTCGATCTCTCATCATTGAAAGTTCCTTCATCAGACTCTTTGTCTATATCTTTCTAGGATTTTCTAGTTAGGGTTTAGGGTTAGAGTTTTTAGGGGTTTTAGGGTTCCCCCTCTCACTGACACAATTTCTTGGGTTTAGGGTTTAGTGCTAGATCTTTAGTTTTTTAAGACTTTCTAGTTTTGAAGCTTTTTTACTCTTTAATTTGTTATTTAATTTCAGCAATATCATCATAATCATGCCCGCACTCTACTTCATGAGTAAGGTATTTATACAAAACTTATAAATTTTCAAATTAATTTAGTATATAGTCAAGTGGTCATTAAAAAAAATTATATATAAGGTAATTTTACTATATTTATTTTTTATTATTTTTAACAACTTAATTTTATACTAAATTAATTTGAAAGTTTATAAATTTTATATGTAAATGCATCATGAAATAGATCGGTTTAACGGTTTCAATTTGTCGTTTAAAGTCAATTCAATAAATTTTAGAATTTAAACTTATCCAGAATTTTGATGAGTTAAAGAACATACTAGTTTTAGTTCAAAGTAATAATTTTGAAATCGTAATTAACAGGTCAAATTTGGCAAACTTTATTGAAATGTTCACCAAAATGTGAAGTCCTTAGTTAGTAGGGGGGGGGGGGGCGTATGCATGTGGGTATGGCGGTATGCAATGGAAAATCAAAATCACTAAATAATGGAGCCCCGAAGAATTGACTGATAACTAATTCCTAACAATTTAATCTGATTCAATTAATTATGGATGTCTAGTTTTGGTTCGGGCCTATGCTTATTTTTTAAAAAGGACGCTATCTTAGATATCTATCAGAAATCAGATGACGCCCCGTGCAGTTGCAAAACCTAAACCCTTGATTCAAATTCATCATAACTTGTGTAGAAGCGGTAAATGGACGTCTAAGAATGTAGGTTGGTATAAAATTACAAATTTGATTTTAGGATCGATCTGAACAATTGAAAGTAAAATGAACGCATTTTGGATGCACTGTTATGGAGGGAGAACTCGGATACAGTTCTAATTTTTCCAGTGGTTAAGCAGAATGCTAACACAAAATCTAAAAATTATAAACAAAAAGAAAATCAATATTACATCAATTTTGACTTGGCCTACTACAAATTGCTGAAGGTTCTCAAACTAGCTACATGAAAAACGAAATACAGTTATTAGCTTGATTTACCCTACTACAAATTGGCTTGTACCAATATAAAAAAAGAGGGTAGATATATTTATAAATAAACTGAAATTGAGAAATCAACCAACAATCAATCTCTGTCCGTCCGGTGTGTAAGCATTCTCATTTCAAAAAACTTTACTTTACTAATTCTTGATCACTGTGTTCAACGAGAAAAGAAAAAAAGTATTTCAGCCACCAAATAAATACATGAAATTATTATTCATAATAAAATTCTTATGTCCTAATATACACGATCTCTTCTTACAAATAACTTAATTTTGAGAAAACATTAAGAAAAACTAGAATAATTTGATGGAATTCAGAAGTTAAAACTCACCATCTATCGGATTGTAATGACATTTTATAAAGAGAGAGCGAAAACTCATCAAAGGGATGTCTATAGAAAGGGCTTCACGAGGGGAAGCTACGTATGGTGCTAGATTCACGATTTTGTTATTGGAGGACCGACAATGTCGAGTAGAGATGGGAAGATGTTTTTGTTTTGCTGCCTCGGACTCTGTGCTATCATTTGGAGAAGAAAGAGTAAAAGTCAATAAAGAAAGATGGTGCTCCTTAGAGCATTTCCAATCCAGCAATCCGTAAAAAATTAAAAATAACTGTAAAGTACTATTTAAAAATTAAGTTCCTTTTAATTTCTTAACCTCTCCATCTCAGAAATTGGATCAGAGCCAATAGGAAAGAGAACAAAAGAGTCAGAGCCAATAGGAAAGAGAGAGAGTATTAGCATGTCCAAAAGAAATCGTTTGTTTTATAAGCAAATTTGTTTTTTTAGAAATTGGCCTACAACCCAACAATTACATTAGCAATTGACACATCAGATTAGCAATTTAAAAACAATTACCATTGTAGATGCTCTTAAGGAGCTGTACGGAAAACAATTAAAAAATGAGAGAATACTAAGAGCATCTACATCCCTAAAACTCTTAGAGTTTCTAAGTAACTATTAACTAATTTTTAGAAATTATAGGCTATGGAGTTTCTAAGGGTTCACATCCCTGAAACTAATCTTAGAGTTTCTAAAATGCCACATCAGCAATAAAATAAAATAAAATAAAAATTTCAGCGAACATCAGCCAATCATTTTGCCAACTCACAGTTTATAAACGATTTCTTATTAAGAAATTATTGAGCACAGTTGCTAAATAAGAAACTGGTCTACATCCCTGAAACTGGTCTAGAAACTGCCACATCAGATTAGAAACTCTGATAGTTTCAGGGATGTAGATGCTCTAAGGAGCAGTTGTTTTTGGAGGATACAATGGTCCGAAAAGTATCTTAAGGAAGCTCTAAGGAGATCGAAATCTTAAGGAAGGGAGGAGGTAGAATTAAGATATGGTACTAAGGAGAGATGCTTAATCCGGTCTAAGGAGGAGCTGTTCGTCTGGATTAAGAGCTAAGGAAGCTTAATCTTGTGCTGCCGAACAGGTACACAGTGATTACATTGTGTAAATTAACAAGTTAGTTTTCATATCATTAGTTATAAATTGAACCTTCCAGCAAAACTAAGAAAAATGTCAAGAGAATTAGTTTTGCCACTCCATAGATACCAGGAATAATTTGTTTGATTCGGTTCCTAAATCAGTTGATTTATTTAGTCGGTTCGTTTTATATAATTACGCGAATAAAAAAAATTAGTTGAACAATTGTTAGTTCGTTTCAAATCAGAGTGACCAACGAGCACCAACACAATTACAAATATAATAATTACCTATGGACTTACCATAAGCAAAAACAATATAAAACATAACAACATCAACGAAAAAAAATAAAAGAAAAAAAGAAGCAAAATGAAGTTTGATTTTTTCTACGGAATGTAATAAATGCGGCCCTGCAGAGAAGATAGCTGGTGGGAGTTTATTATTAAATGTTGATGGTGGTTAGGTCACTAATTGGAGCTTGGGTTATGGTGTATAAATCGCTACCTGTCAGCATTACAATTCATTGATTGTATTTCATTGCCGAGATTTTTGTTAATATCCAAAGTTAATTAGAAATTAATATTTATGCTCAGAATTCCCAACTTTCACCAAAAATACCCAAGCCGGTCACAAAATGGCCAGCTTACTCCTTTTTTTTCTTTTTTTTAGAGACACTATGAAGAGCAAAATAATGAAATCTAACACTGAAAATTTGATTTTTTGTTTAAATTATTTGTTAGATTACTTCTTTTTATTTATAATTAGCATATTTATACTAAAATACACTATATTACAATAAATTATGTTGAATTATACTAAATTATGTTAAATTACGCTAAATTACAATAACTTCGCTAATTATGCTGAAATACAATAAATTACGCTAAACTACGCAAAATTACGCTAAAGTAGACTGATTTTGTGCCATCTTTCATGAATCATAAAAAATAGTAAAAAAATTCCAAAAATAGTAAAAATTGGTATTCTACAAGTTCATCATGTAACTAATTTACTGAGCTACTTAGATTGAATAATAGAAATGAAAATCTTAATCGGAAACTTCAACTCAAGTTTTGAGGCTCTTCCCTTTGTTTTTTGGTAATTCTGAATTTTAGAAAACAACATAGTTGTCATGGACGCATGCGTCTTTTCGCAAGCTTTCCGAAAAGTGGTCATTTGCTGAAATCGGACACTCGAGCGCTATTTTATGACCGTTTAAAGTTTCGTCGTCGTTTTTCGCCTTCTCAGTGAAGATATCGTCCCTATTCATATGTATTTTAGCTTAATGTAATGTAATTTAGTGTAATTTAAATTAATATAGTGTAATTCAACATAATTTCAAGTAATTTAGCGTATTTTAGTATAAATATGCTAATTATATATCAAAAGAAGTAATCTAACAAATAATTTAAAAAAAAAAATTCAAATTTTCAGTGTCAGATTTCATTATCTTGCTCTTCATAGTGTCTAAAAAAAGAAAAAAGGAGTAAGCCAGCCACAAAATTGCCGGTTTAATGGGGGAGTAAACCGGCCATTTTATAGCCGGCTTGGACATCTTTGGCGAAAGTCAAGAATTCTATAAAAATGTCGGTGATTTTTAAAAATAATTATGTTTTAGACATGTTGTAGCCGTTGAGAGATATTGCAGTTAATAGTCGTTTTTTGTAATAAACTAATAATAGTTAATTGTCATGCTATAATTGCATTATCAAACACATGTTTTGTTGCCTACTTAAAAAAGTTAAGCTAAAAATAAAACTAATTGAATTTGAAAGAAAAACCCTCTATTTAGGTGATGGGGCCTGACCTTCTATTTGAAAGACATATTTTGGTTTAAATGGATTGGTTTTTTTGGTTTAAATGGATCGGTTTGGTTTAAATTTTTCAAAACCAAAATGATCGAATTATAATGGTTCAAGTATGATTTATATTTTGTTTGGTTCAATCCATCAGTTCCTTTCTTTCATTTTGGTTTAAATATTTAAGAACATCTACATATTTTGCATGAAATTGAACAATTTGTGTATGAAAATGTATATTTTTCGTTAATAGTACCAATAGGTTTATTTCAGTATGAACCGAACAAACCGAAATGTATTTCGGTATTTCAGTTTGTTCGGTTTAGTTCTTAATAGGTTGATACGTTTAATCAGTTCAGCTCGGTTCAATTCAGTTCTATTTTTAAAAACTGAAAAAGTTAAATTTAAATATTTTATTTCCGTTTGAATCGAACCGAACGTTTGAACACCCCTACATCTATCGCGTTAAACATTGTATTGAGTAAAAAACATATTGCAATCATGCACATGTTTCAAATCCATATACTTGCCTAATTTGTGTACACTCCCTTTTCTCCATTTCTAGACAAAACAATTAATTAAAAAGACATCACATTATGATTTTTCATAGTACATTTTTAATCTTCATATGTCAACTATCATTTAGGGTATTCATCGGGTCTGATTTATTTGGTTTTAAACCGAAGTCTTTGAAGAAGCACAAGGCAGACCTTTATTTATAAGAGAGTTCGGATTAAACAGTTTAGTTTTTCTGGTTAAATGAATTGGTTCGGTTCATATTTTTAAACCGGTTTAATTGTTTAGTTCGGTTCAGTTTATAAACTTTTAAATCTTGTTAAACTGAATTTACCGAGAGAGGAGTATAATTATTTTTTAGCCTAAAAAAAATTAATTATGAACGTATTCTTTCTCCTTGAGAAAATAAACTAAATCCGAATTTAATTATGGATATTAAAATAAATAATTTTTTCGAGCCCTAAAAAAAATAAAAAAGTAACAAAACAAATCGAATTAGTTCCGTTTAATTTGGTAAATATAAATTTAAAAACCAAATAAAATTTTAATTTATTCATTTTATCTTGATTTTAATCATCTACTGAATTTTTGTCCTACGTTTGTCGATACACTTGAGAGTAGGTCTGATGGGCATCGGAAATACTCTGGTTCGATGGGTTTAATCACCGTCGATTTGCTTTAAGATTCGTGCAGAGTGCTTTAAACTTCGTGCGTATTTGTTTCAATTTTTGTGCGCACAAATCTTAAATTAGATCAGACAGTCATTATGCTCGTTGAACCTAAAAATAGGTCCGATGGGCATCGGACCTACTCCGTTCTCTTGTCGACACGGATATTGTTACACTGACATAGATTTTGAATTTGTACAGAATTGACAATTAAAATTAAAATGCATAAGGTTCGCTAAACAACATCAGATCATTTAAAATTTTATAATGTCAAATGCAGACTATATAAATTCAAATTTCTACAAAGCTTTATATTGTTTTTTTTTTTAAATCCGGTTAAACCGAATCTATCAAAAAGAAGTATAATAATAGTTCATATCATCAATACTTAGGCGAAATATTGTTCAAATAAACATCGTAGTTCTTTCTAATGGTACTACCGAAATGATTACATATGAAGTATTTGGGTAAGTATAACTAATTCATTCATCGTTTCTGTATTTTAGAAAAAAAGAAAGATGGATATAATTGTATCCAAAATATTATTAGGAGTAAATGAAAAAAATAATAGAAGCATTATTTTGTTTGGTTTTTTACATAGATAATTCATTCAGGGTCTGTTCGGCGTGGTACTGTGCGCGTGGGAAAAAAAAATTCACTCAGACTGAATTTTTTTTTTCCACATGCACACTAAAATTCAGTTCAAAATTTTTCTGTTCCCAGGCTCATTCCCGTTCCTCTCTTGGCACCGAACAGGCCCTTACTTTTTTTGGTTCTCTACAGAAGCATTATTTTTCTGTATCGATATATTATTAGGAGTAAATGGAAAAATAACTACTCTACGTGTTGTTTGTTTTTTGTTTTATATTTTCTTACAAAAATATATATCCGGTGATGTGTGAATTGCAAACGGATCAGATGTGTTAAAACTATATCCGTACCATTTTTATTTTTTGAATACGGATACAGATCAGATATTAGACAAACATAGATCGAATATTAGACAAATATATATTGGATATCTGTTTTTCAATACTATTATTTATTAAAAAAATATCAAAATTCATAATATTTATCTAATTATAACAGTAAATAGTATAATTTTTTCATAATATATATTAAACTTTATGGTACATATTTAATATTTGGATGCAGGTAAAATTAAAATTTAAAACTATATCTGTATTCGTATCTAATTTTTGAATACGGATAAATTATGATTCGTTTGCACCCTATGATGCAAGAATGTGTCCTTCTTGGTACCGCCCGAGTTACAAATAAATGTGATACAATACCAACTGAGCGATTAGAATTTGGTATCTGTTATGACTATAGGGATCTGTTTTGAGATTCGTATCTGGTTAAAGAACAGTCTGAATTTGAAAAATTTACGAGTGAGGCTACGGTGCTATGCATAGCACCAATTGGGTCCGTGCTACGGCTCAAAATTTGACTTTTCAAAATCATAACGGTCGATCCGAACCGTTCAACATGATTATAAAATGAATATGTACTTGCAAACCAAATTTTACATTTTTTTCAAATTTTTTTACTATTTTTTCGAAAATCACTTGATTTGAACATTCTGGACCATCCAAAAACAGCCTATTTAAAAAACTAGTAAAAAAATTCGAAAAAATGTAAAATTTGGTTTGCAAGTACATATTCATTTTATAATTATGTTGAACGGTTCAGATCGACTGTTAGAATTTTGAAAAGTCAAATTTTGAGCCGTAGCACGGATCCAATCCGTAATATGCATAGCACCGTAGCCTCACTCAAAATTTACTGTCCCGTACCGTACAAGATCTGAATTCGTGTGATGCAGTTTGGAAAAGCGCAAGCCAAGCGCCATCCGCATAAGTGCGTCGAATTCAGATCCTCCCAGGTACCATAATAGGGAATTTTTTAAAATTAGTGGATCTGGACCGTTCTTTTTAACTTGGTACGAATCTCAAATTCCAATAATACTACCTCCTGTAATAACGTGAATCTCAAAGCAGCTGGGAGTTAATCTCAAACCGTAGAGTGAGGAGAATCTTTTACAGTAAGGATACTGTAATAAGTCCTAGGTGCGTCTCGGTATCAGCCTAGGCCTCCATTTTCTTCCAAATGGAGAGGCATGTTCACGGGAAAACCGGCAACAGACTGAATATCGAAACTCATCAACAGAGAATAGCATTGTCGTGTAGTAGAGATCTCCTAAGATCAAATTTCAGCGGAAGCATATCCTCCCCGGTACCGTAAAAGATTCCCTTCACTTTACGGTTTGAGATTAACTCCCAGTCAGTTTGGGATTCGGGCTGACGGAGGAGGCTGTATTATTGTTTCGTGCCAAGTTAAAAAGAACGGTCCAGATCAAGTAATTGTAAAAGATTTCCTATTACGGTACCGGGGTGATGTGAATTCAAATTTCAGCAGAGATCTTTTTTTTTTTTGTAAAGCCTGTAAGCAATTTATTTATTTAAAGAGTTACAAAGTAGATGTTACATGAGATAAACAATAAGTGTCTTAAAAAACATACAACTGTAAATAAATTAAAAATGCACAAAAGTATGTGCATAATGTGGACACAAATTTAGTCATCTTTGCTTGATGAAAATAATAGAAGCCTGTCGATTGTTTTCTCTGTGCGCAAAGTTTGTCCTGCTGGCAGACTTCATCGTAAAAAACACTGAATCAAACCGGACCGAGAACTGAATCAACCAGACCGAGACAATCACCCCTCAGAGAATTAACCTTTCGTCCAGTGATAAAAATGAATATTCTCCGCAGCTCCCGGATTCACAATTTGAAATTTATTTTCAATATCCTTTATAGATATTAAAATTGAAAAAACTAGAATTCTATTTTTTCTTAAAAAAATTACTACAGCGTTAAGTTGAAACTTTAATTTATAAAGATGCGTGAATTATGTGTCTACAAATGTGTAACAAAAAAAAGGAGAATCAACTTTTAATTTAGTGGCAAAGATAATTCTCTGTATGAGAGAGGTCACATTTTTCAAATCTAAAAAAAACAATTTTTTGTAGATATTAAATAATTAGATGATCTCACCTCCAACTTTTATTCAAAATATAAATATGCAGTATACGTGAATTGATTTAAATCGTTTTCGTTCATATGCAATGAAAAAAAAAATTCAAATTTATTTTGATCTCTATTAACTTATCAAGAACTTGTAAAAATCTAAGATGTGAACAAGCTTGTGAGTTATGATCTTGATTTGATTTCCATCAAAATGAATATAAAAAGCAGTAACTTTACGTGCGTGCAAAAAGTAATATTTTATTCTGTTAATTAAACTCTATGTCTTTATTGTCTTGATGCCTTCCCTTGGTGACAGCTTTGACAACTAATTTTGTATTGGCCCAGTGATTCTTATTTAATATCTGAAAATTTTACAAATTAAAAGATAACACGTAGCCTTTTTTTTAAATTCTAAACAAAAAACATTCAGTCGACCTCTACATCAAAGTTTGACCACAAAACAAGGAATGGATACCCCTTCGCTAGACCACTAGTTTGGTTTGCTTCATGCACAAGTCAAAAGCTGATTTGACAGTTTTTTTTTTTTTTTTTGATACTATGCAGTATGCATAGCTGTTGTATATTTTTGGTTTAAGATTGTTTAGTCTTTTTAATAAAAAAAATTCACTTTTAAATTTAAGAGAGTTGCAAGTATACAAAAATATAAATTTCTACTAAATTAATTAAGACTAGATGTAAAAGAAAGGTTTTGGGAGGAGGGGGTGGGCGTTTGTTTGAATTTGATTTAGTATGCGAATTTCAGTTTGCAAGTAAACAATTTAAACAAATAAATAGAAGGAGTTGTGACATTTCAAGAGATGAAGTCAAGGGGCTTTTGGCTTATAATCCTTTGGTTAATTACCTGCTCAATTCACATCATATTCATGTCTAATTTGATGGTGTTTCTAATCCTCAAATAGCATCAAATGCCACTTTCGTGAATTGATATCATGTCTAAACAATTCAGGTTTTACGATTGAGTTCTTCACTCTAGTAGTCTAGATCATAAGCACATGTTAGCCTAAATTATCCCTAAATACCGATACTTCACGATTAAGTCATTCATACCAATATCTAGTCAATCCTAGATGGTCCCAATTAAATACTAGGTTTCACCGTTAAGTCCTTCAACTAATCTTAACCTTTAGTTCTTGTAGTTCTGGACTAAGATAAAATTTGGTCAATTTTAATCTCAAATCACAAGATATTCACGTACACAATTTGGTGCTGTCAATTCTTGGTCCAAAGCTACTTAATTAATTAAACCTAAGTGGAATACTAATCTCAAGCATACAAATCATGCAATCACATAGGAAGAGAAGAGAATATGGAGCCACAGTCTTCAAAATTCACCTTTTTTATTGGAGTCGATGGTTCTGAACCGTTCAACGTGATCAATCTGAACCGTTCAAGAAAGTATATGTAATTGAAGCTTATCAATAGTGTATATTGACTTGTGTTATAAATCAATATTTTCATTTTTTAAATTCAAATAATCAATCTGAACCGTTCAACGTGATCTCCAATTTGTATCAAATTTACTATTTTTTTAGATATGTAGAAAATCACTTGATCTAAAAGTCATAGACCATTCAAAAATTAAAATTAAAACTAGATAAGTTTTACCTATTTAAAAGATATAATTTTTTTTAAAATGTAAAATTTAGTATGTAAGTATATTTTTATATTATGTTAAATTGTTAGATCGACTATGTAGACTTAAAAAAAAAATATTAATCCGTAGTACGGACCAGTGCATGGAACCATAAACTCACTCTTTTTTTATCACATCCGTGGCCGTGGGACATAATTTGCAAAAGAGATATCTAATATGCCCATTTTTCTAGTATATCATTTGCCAAACACGTGACTAATCCACAAATATAAGTCACATGAATGATTACAAAGATTCATTGCCATAAATTCCGTCCCTCGGTTTCCAAATTCTAATTGCTTCTAGTATTTTATTTTCTACAGAGGTAATAATTTTTGAGAGATTTTTGTTCATTGATTTATTATAAGAGATAATTGGTGTCACAAAAAAATCCCTATAATCGATTCTGAAGTCACACCAAATTGCAAGTTTCGTCATCCGACATTGCTAGTCTAAACTTGGTTAAACAAGTTTTTTGTGTTCTTTGTTTTTTTTTTTCTCTTCAATCTTTATTTTACTTTTGTGGGAACTTGTCCGCGAGTCGAGACTTGTTTACCTGAATTGTTCTTTTGTTCTATTTTTTTTTTGTTGTTGTTGACAAAAGTGAAGTAATCTCACCAGTTTTTTTGTTGTTAAACAAGTTTTTTGTGTTCTTTGTTCTTTCTAGGGTATCTGAGTCGGAGAGGATGATCAGACTGCCTTCCCTTTTGTTCTATCTTAGATAACAAGTTATTATAAAAGGATCAAATTTCAGTCAAGGTAATCATTCACCCCTCTTGGTCGCTAAGATAAATAACAACAATAAGTTTTAACTAAAAAAATAGAAATATAAATACCAAAATAGTCAAACTAACAATTAACAATAATACAGAGTAAGTTTTAAATGAAGAAAAAATAATAAGGCACCGCATTATCTCTCTAATAATGTTTTTTTTTTTTTTTAAATCCTTGATAGATGCTACCAAATTTAAATGTAAATGTGCTCTCTCTAATAATGTTACTGATAAAAAACATAGGCATTTTTAAGAAAAAACTGTCGACTTGTGTTTATTCGACTTCTTTACAAAATTCTAATCAATTTTTTTTTTAATTAATCAAAATTTAATATATATTTAACCAATTATATTCTTAATTTTATTTATATCGACCTATCCAAAAAGTTGAATCAATTGAGTTACATTTGCGGTTGTACTGTCCTTGGATACCATATCCTGAGCTAACATAATATTTATGTTTAGATCCGGACCGTCGGATCCGGACTGGATTCTTGTCGGACGGCCTAGATGTACACAGAAATACTATGTTATCTTAGGTGTCGAAACTTTTTTTATACCATCTTAAAAAAATATAAGCCAAATAACCATGATTTTCTGTAATTTTCATTTTCATCAATGTTCGTAGTTTCAAGATGCAGATCAAAATTGATCAAAATTGAGTGTCGCAGTACAGTTTCAGAGGGTTTTTTTTTTTAAATTACATGTTACCGAAATATTTTATCTTAATTTTAAATTTTAATTTCTTCCAACACGCTCTTCTATTTACGAAACAAAATGCAATAAACAATTCTATTTGCAGAAATCAAGCAACAACATCAGGAATTCGCATCCTCTGCATTAATTCAAAAGAAAATCTTTTAAGTTAATTAATCTCACCAGTTCAATATGTTTTAAGATTCGTGCGAACTAGATCCGCATTAATATTGAAAGTTCTCCTATATTATAGACAGGAGCCGGATTAGCTTTGTTTAAAATCAGACGGTTGAGATTCATCGACTCTTTTTCAAAAGATTCGAGAATGCGCGTTCCAACATCAGTGCAAATTCTTCACGCTTTTCTAAAATGAATTGGGGGGGAGAGGGTCCTCTTCGGAAATCACATCCGCTGCGATCCAAATTTCCTGCTATCCCCTTCTATCCACTCTATCTCTCTCATCTTTTTCTCTCTCCTCTCTTTCTGTCTCCTCACTGAAAAGAGAGAGAAAGAGAGAGAGAGAGAGAGAGAGAGAAGATGGGGGTCGGGCAGCTCTGACCCACCCACACACTCCTTTCCAAAACAACTCCCAGTCTTCCACAAAGTATGAATACGAATATCCGATGAAACTGTGTCAGAAAAAAAAAAAATCGATCATGCTCCCTTCAAAATTGGTGTAAACATTCTGGCCGAGACGGGGATGCACGCAACAGCAATAACGTCGCCTAAGGGCTTTTCATCAAAAAAAAAAAAAAAAAACAGCAATAACGGGAATGGCAAACTTCAGTCTTTCAAAAGCAATCCCATGGTCAACTCTGACAGCTAATTTGGCATCCCTATGCCCTACTACGGTTTCCTCCTACACCAGGTGGATAGAGAAAATCAGAATCCTGCTTTTCCGATTCTAACTATTCAAAATTTTTCATTTATGTATCTCGAAGAAACTTTTTCATGCACAAATCTCAATAATTTTGAATGATTGAAATCGAAAAAGTAAGATCATGCTTTTCTCTAAAAAGAAAAGCAGCAGAGTCAATTCCACACCAGGTACGACGTACGGTATTGAAACCCAAAAATTATCCAATCAAGCCAGTTCTTACGTGAACGTTGACAACAACTTGTGTTTCCTTATTATATAATTAGTGGTACACTGGTACACCAAGGAAAGCTAATACAAATAGTAATATCAGCTAACTACTAACAAAAATAAGAGGAAAGTTAGGCTCCCTGGAAATGTTTGTAAGTTTAACATAAAGAATTGTAGGATTTAGCTTTAATGATGAATTCAAATTGTAGATTTTAATTTACTTCATTATGTCAAGAGTTTGAGTTCTAAGAATTTTTCAAGTTTCATTTTGTATAAAATCTAAAGGTTAGAAAATAAATGATTTTGATGTATTCATTTTTCAAAAATTGAAAAATAAGATCTAGACATCATTTAAAACTCAACATCTCTTATACAAAACAAAATTGAAAAATAAGAAAAATTTATATGTAAACACCCTTGGCCCTGGGTCATGAAATCGACCAAGATCAACAAATCGAATGTGTGGTTTGATGAATGGTTGGTGAGCTTAAACCTCATATTAGCTTTACTCTCTCTTTTATCTCAAAATCAACAAAAGAAGCTCTGTACAACACCAGCAAGTGGAATCCATATGTTCAACAGGTCCACACCAAAATTCAAAAGTGAGAATGCATTCCAAAAACCAATGAATTAGGACATGAAATATTGCAGCAAAAACTTAAATCATAGATTTTGACAGACAATAGGAAAATACCAAATCTACAACAATCTAGGAGCCAATCTATATAGCATTAGCGGACAGATAATTTTTCCTTTTTGTATTGAATAATACCGAATAATGTTTAATACAATACTACGTAAAATATACAAGCATCGTATACTTATGTACACATGCCGTGTATACAAATATATTTGTTTCATCATGCAGTGTCATTTCTTTTAAATTTACATTTTTAATGATACAGGAGAAAATTTATACAAGATAATTACTTAAAAGTTAAAACATACAAGTATCATGTACCTGTGTATAAATTGAAAAATTGGGTATTCTTCTTTATAATTGATCAGCCAGCCATGGGAATTGTTGTAATAAGGAGGTCACACCGCGAATAATAATCTGCATTATTTGACAAGTTTAATTTGCAATACAAGAGATACAGATCATGTACACATGATGTACAGAGATATAAGACCATTTAAAGTTTCTCATCAGTTCATGGTTGGGTTGTTAAAGTACCATCTATTGCTGTCATTATTGGCCCTAGCACTCATTTATTAATCAAAATTATTTACATTATTGTTTCAATTTTACTTAGTTTTGTCTAATCGGACTTTTTTTCTATGCTGTTAAATTTTTTTCATGGCATTTCATCTGATTTCACAAGTGATGTATATTTATACAACAAAAGCCTCTGAATATTTAACTATACACGCCTTTTCACTTTCAGACACAAAATTGTAGTTTTCAAGTATAACCCTCCAAACAGTGTAAATATCCCATATGTTAATAGAAGGAAAGGATCATGTGTACGCCTGTCAAATAGGAGAATTAGATCTTATAAGCTACTCCAAACTTCAATAAAAAATTGCCAAAATTGTCCACTTTACTCAACTTGTTCTTGAGGGGTGAAGAGCGAAAGAACACTTACAGCAAGGGCATGTTTTAAAGAAAATATAGGAAAGGAAGGGTTGAGATAGTTACCCATATTTTTAACAGTTACCTGGGAGGACACCTCAAATTTTTGCAGGCTATTGACAATGTTTCTAATTTAATAAGAGTATATCTGATGTTTTGACTTTTGAGTTTTGACATTCATGGGTCTCAGATAATTTGGTATGTTAGGGGAGAAATCAACATACCAATGCAAACTCTCCTGGTTTCGTAGCTGGTTCTACACAATCTCTTCCATATCTGCATACGGTTGAGGAAATCAATGCAATTATTTATCATGAATAAAATTTTGTTCAAATTTTCAAACAATCTTCACATAACGGAACCCAAGCCAGTAGCGGGAGGTACTAACTGGCAACAACACCTGTACAATACAGTACTTGTATGATGACCTAGTGTGCCTAATGATTCAAAGTTTACACTGTTTTCACTACTTTATCAGGTTCATTTTTCAATGAAACATACAAAATTCTCAAGCTAAACTCAACAGCACTATCAAAATGCCCCAAAAAAAACAAAGTAAAGAAATCTCGGAACGACATACCTAAACTATTAACATTTTTGTATGTACAAAGGAAATAATATGTAAGTTCATGCTAAAGTTAAACTTACACTATTTGTTTCTTGCCAGCCAACATTTCCAAGCGGTAGAAGCTGCAGCCTTTGCTAAATGGGAAAGGCTTCCCTTTCCATTCTGTATATTATTTACCACATTACCCAAATTACAACTAAAATCGGAACTTGCATGTAAATTCCTCTCAATACGTAAGAATTTGCAAATAACATGATTTTGCACAGCATGCAAAAAACATGGTCCAACTGATTGGGTGCTAGGCAGTGTAGTATCAGCACACCAAATAAGCAATTATTTTTCTAATTAAAATTTAGCTAATCCACAATTGGGCAACTACAATGCAACTTAATTTGGCCAACCAAAATTTTACAACTTTCAATGTACACGAATTTGGTTCCAGCTTACTATTTTGTGTATGTACCAAAGCACCAAACAATATCTGGTCAATGACCTTTTTTTCCCATTTCGATAGACATTTCTAAAGAGTTATTTTATAGGAAACATATACACAAATAAAAGACGTGGATCTTTTTAGTTCCCAGTAAAAAGAGATTGCAAACTGTACCTAAGTGCCATGTAACTCCAATAGCAGATGTGTCTTCACTAGATATGTCATCTATTACAAATTGAAGGTCGGAGCTGATAGATTGCGTGAACTTTTTGAAAAATCCAATAATTGCCTAAAGAGAAATTAATTCCATTAAATCAAGTCAAGTAGAAAGATATAAAATAATCAGACCAAGTTCAAATATGCAAAAGACTTTACAAATAGCACCTTGTGCATTCTGTAGTTATCTTGGTAAGCAAATTTACGACTAAGGATAAAGTGAGAATATGAACCAAGAGCTGAATCAATCAGTGCTACAATACATGATTTGTGGCACAAAAATTCAGTGCATCCACCTAAGGAAATTATTCCACTCTACTGGCTCCTGAATTTTTTATTGTTTGCTACCGTTTGATGCATTTAAAGCATGGGGGACAACCGGACAAGCAAGCCAGATTGCCTCTGTGTTGTGCCGTGTGCGTGAGCTTTTGTGTGTGTGTGTGAGAGAGAGAGAGAGAGAAGGAGGGAGGGGGTACTTTTCGACCAACGAAGGGACTGGAAAAGACGAGGTCCTCGTATACACAGTTCTCAGCAATCAAACCCTCGACGGAATCAAGGTCTCTCCGATTAATCCCCTCGTAAAAATCTCTGACCACATGTGCTGAGGAGGCAATCTGTGCGGACGAACCGGAAACAGCTGCTGTCGGCTCAGATGAACTCGCCTTAACCCTAGAAGGGCTTCCAGTGACAAGTGAACTGGGAGAAAATGAAGTGTTCTTAGTGAAACGGCATGCGAGGGTTTGTGAGGATTGGCTTGTGAGGTGGTGAGAGAGAAGGGAAGATGGAAACTGGAGAACAGCTGGTGCTGAAGGAATGGAGGGGGAACAAAGCATCTTCTTCAACCCTTTTGTTTTATTTTAACCTTTTTTATTTACAAAATGACGAGATACTTGTGAATAAATGAGATGAGGTCAGAATGTCAGATCATCTCGAGTCAAGATTCTCTGAAGTAACTGAATTTTGAGTTTATATCCCGACCGTCCAATCAGAATCCGGTCAAAGTGCATTGCAACCTTTGATATTCGTGTCAAATCAGATCGGACGGTGCAGATCTAATCTCAAAATTTGAGTTACCTTAGGTGAAATGAATTCAGATCATCTCTCCAGCGGTGGCAGACTGGGCGGAACAGTCAACCAGTTAGAACTTAGAACAACCTATCAAAAGATAACATCAGTTCTTTAATTGTCTTAACAGTTATAAATTAAGGCCCATTAACATCAGTTCTTTTGTTTTCTTAATAAGAACTCCGTTATCCGGTATTTATTTCTTTTAAATATCTTTTTATAAATATGAAACAAACCTTCATGTGTAAAGAGATGAAATTCATTACTAATTATGCTAAATTGCAGTTCAATAATAATTGCTAGAGTAATTCTTTTGTCCCCCGCTCTCCAGTCCCCTAAACGTCCCCCCATTATAACTAACTATGTTAATAATTAATTAAAGACTTTAACCAACAGTTAGTGGTCCCCATCTAACTGTCAATACCCACTGGCGGGACCACTATTATGAATACTTGCTCGATTAGGTATGAATACTTGTGCGACAGACAACTCGAAAGTATGTCATCATGGATCTCATTTGAAAGAGAAAATTGTGTAGAAGACGTTCGTGGTTTTAGATTTGCAAAATTCCTCATAGATCGTCAGAAATATTGGTTAGATTGAACGGAGAAAAAAAAAACCACCTCTAAAAACGTGTAAAAGATGAGTAAGTGATGTGTCCAGTTTTTTTTTTAAATACTTGATATCTTAGGTATGAATACTTGATGAATTATATATGAATATTTGATATCTTAGGTATGAATACTTTCTATTTTTGTATGTGAATTAATTTAATCAATGAATGTAGCACTGGTGGTGTGATCCACATGACTTTTTGATTGTGGTCTCCAATCCAGGCTGGTCGTTACTGGCCCCGAAAAGTAATGGTCCCCATTTATATAGTGGTCCCCAAATGTTATGATCCCCTCCAGTTACTTTGTTTTAAATATTATTCAACATAAATATTCAGACTTCATTGCGTAGGTATGAATACTTTCAATTTTAGTGATGAATAAATGTTTGACAAACTTTGAAATGATCAACTTGTGTTGGCACTAACTGTAATTAACTGTAATTAGCGCGTTAGTTAGCGGGGGAACGTTTAGGGGACTGAATGGGGAGGACTGTTAGTCGATCCCTAATTGTTATTCAATAAAAATTGAGGGACCCATGAGTAAGATTGGAGAAAAATGTTGTGGCAAAACTGGCATGTCATTTGACACATCACGAATAAAACGTGCCAGGAATAATAAAGAGATATATTGGACAATGTCATTAGAAAATATTGATATATTGACACTGCATAATCCGATCTTTTTATTAATAGAAAAAAGAGTTAATTTTCTATATGCCCCTAAAGACATCTCTAATTTCTTATTTACCCTTCAGAAGTTGAATTTATCTTTTTAATCACTTAAACTCTTACAATCATTTCTTATTTACCCACCACTTAACTAAATCAAAATTATCTCTTATTAAATTATAAAAAATCTTGAGCAAAGTTCATGTGAGGTGTACTATTCTTCGCATAATGTGTTTATATATGTTCCGTTTTTTAAACCGGAAAAGCAAGCTTTTTATTTCCATTTTTATTTATGCTTCCGAATTTGAACCCAAGATTATAAAAGTTTGCAAACTGCTACAATTCTTACATTCATGTGAAGTTTAACATATATTGATATATATCTATTTTCAGAGGTATTTTTTGGTTCCTTATAACTTAATTTGGTAGTAAGTCTAACAAAGATTTTTTTTTTAAAAGGTGAATTAGGTTTTTTTCATTTATTCTAAAAAAATCATAAATTCAAGGGAACAATTTTTTTTTTACAATTTTTCTATAAATAAACTTATTGCAACTAATTCATTGCAATAAGTTACATTTTTCTTTCAACATTGACGATAAAATTTCTTTTTTTTGTTCCTTAGGATGCACATAAAAAAAACTATACAATTCGTAAATTTATTTCTAACTGTATTTTTATATAAGTTTTTATTTATTTCCTTAATGCAAACATGAAAATTTGATCCTTTTACAAATTTGTCTTTATATTCGAAGTGCTACTTGGGGCAGCTGTTTACATTAAGGAAGGAATGGAATGGAAAGAAAAGAAAAATTTCTATCGAATCGTGTTTGGTTGATAAAATTATATCGGAGGTGAAGGGTACAGGAGGGAAAATGTTTAACCTTACATACTTGTAATTAATAGAATTGATTTCCCTCCCAATTTGAGGTGTAACAGATGGAATAAAAAATTAATGCAAATATTTAAAAAAAAATAACACAAATGTCCAACCTTATATCTTACTTATATAATTCTCATCAAAATTTCTTTGTCACAAATCTACTGCAACCACTGAATTTCTCATTAACCTTCTAAATTTTAATTAACCAAACAAGAAATAAGACGGGAAAAAAAATATCCAACCCTATATCTTACTTATATAATTCTCATCAAAGTTTTTTTTGTCACAAATCTACTGCAACCACTGAATTTCTCATTAACCTTCTAAATTTTAATTAACCAAATAAGAAATAACATGGGAAAAAAAATTATTTTCCCTTGTTAATCATTCAAACACGAAGAAGTTAAATATATTAATCTTACTTTCTATTCCATTCCATTCCATTCTATTCTTCACCTCCCCTCCCTTTCCTCTAATCTCCATCCAAACAAGGTGTTAGGCTAGATACTTGCATAGACACAAAAGTAGAAAAAAGAAAATAAAATAATTTAAAGATGGCACCTACATATACAAACCAATTAACTTTCCTAATCGTACATAAAAAAAAAAAGGAAAAACAAGTTGGTACAATAAATAATATATTATGATTTGCAAAGCCCTTTTTTTTTTGGCATTGAGATGATAAAATGTAGAGTGCAAAAGTAACAAAAAAAAGGGAGCACACACTATAAACCGTACTTTGAATGAATTTTATAAATGTCAAATTTTTTGAAAGATATACGTAAAAATGTTTTAATATAAAATGTTAAGAAACCTTTCTACAAAATAAAAAAAAATTCAATCTAAGGACTAATGAAAATAAAAATTGAAAATACCAAGATATTTTTTTTAGAAAAAAAACATGGACCTTATGTATTGTCAATTCCTAGAACGCCCATGCCAAATTGCATTACTACAAACAACCATGTATATTTTTTAAATATATTTTAATAAGCAGACAATGCATGAGAAAGTGCAGAGTATATTTGATGTATGTTACCGCATAATCCTCCGAAATTTTTATTAATAGAAAAAAAAAATATCGATATTGAAGAACGTTTTCGCTGGAATTCGAGATGTAGCAAAAACGTGATGGTCCATAACGTCCAAGGCACTGTAGCTAGACATTATGATCGATAACGTCCAATTAATCTGATCGCTAATGATTTCTGATTAACAAAAAACACTGTAGCTGGACGTTATGGTCCATAACGTCCAGCTACATTTTTTATTTTTTTTGCTTGCTTCAGTTTGCAATTTTTTTTAAAAAAAACCACTGTAGCTGGACGTTATGGACCATAACGTCCAGCTACAGTGTTTTTTGTTAATTAGAAATCATTAGCGATCAGATTAACTGGACGTTATGAACCATCACGTTTTTGCTACATCTCGAATTCCAGTGAAAACATTCTTCAATGTCGATATTTTTTTATTTTATTTTCTATTAATAAAAATTTCGGCATAATGCTCTGCTTCTAAATATATATCATTATTAATTATATTTCCCCACCGACTCAAATTTTCTAAATACATCAACAGATCCTAAACCCTTAATCTACTCTCTCATGTTATAAATATAAATAAGTTGTGGTTTTGCTTTTGGCTTATTCAATTTTTATGCTAAATTCAATTATATTGGGAAAGTAATGGTTGTGGAGAACTCAATTGAAGACGAAAGGGATTGGGCAGGACTGCCTAATGATCTCATCCTCCTCATCTACAAGAAGCTTCCTCGATTTCGTGATTTCATCCACTGTCGTGCTGTCTGCAAGAGCTGGTGGTCGGCAGTCCATCTTCCGCGAGAGCCTGTATTATTCAGCTGTCTAGATATTTACTTTGGAAAATGAAATTTGATCCGTAAGCATATGAGCTGAAATGCTACTAAATGCTCTATATATATATTTTGAGTAAATATTAGAGGTTAAGCCGCCCAACTATTCAATACCTATGTTATTACAACAAAGGATTTCTCCGGATGGGTTTCGATTGCCTAGAAAATATTTAAATTTGTTTAGGTCTTTAATATCAAATTTATTTGCAAGGAGAATTTAAATTAACTCAATTTCATTTTCATTGTTTATGATCATCTTTTTTTTTATGAGATTAATTAAGTCATCTACATGTATTATTACTAACACAATGGTAGTTGTGATTTTGGTTATCTTTACAAACATGGATGAGTTAGTCGAACTTTTGACAAACCCAAATTATAGAAGTGAATGACTTCATCCGCTTTTGTGCCGTCTGCAAGAGGTGGTGCTCGGCCAAAAATTTGGTCATGAGTCTCCAGTATTGCCCATACCAGTTATATTGTTGTTTCTTATCAGATATCATGTTGCCTCTGCTCGGACTTATTGTAGATTTACCTACTTGTATTATTATGAAAATGCTTCCAAGTACAATGTTTTTCTGGTTATATAAATACATTTTATGGTACTAGAGTAGCTTTTTATGAACTTGGCAAAGAAGTGAAATAACTATAGTACCTGTTGCACAAAATCACAGGAGTTGAGGTCTAGATACATGGTGCTGATCTAGAAGAAAATGACAGGAGTTGAGATCCACTGGACATATCTCAGACTCTAAAATCGTCAAGAACAGAGACACAAACAGGTATTCATGAAATATTGAAAGATAGACAAAAAGAAATTACAAGACCATATCAGATTGTTGGAATTACAAGACACACAAACAGGTATCTTGTAGAGAGAGACAAAAGATGAACATAAGGAAGCAAAAATTTCTCAGGTATTTTCTTTTTATGGTCCAATTCAATCCATGATGACAGTTACTTCAGAGTAACATTCCTAGAAAAACAGAAGTGAGCAATGATATATGCTAGCAGCCTAGCATAGATACATATAGCCAAAACATTTGAAACATATAGCTTTCCTGCTGCTCTCTCTCTCTCTGTTTTTTTTTTTTTTTGAAAAACTTGGTAGTGGCTACCAAGGTTGTCATTAAAGAAGAAAAATGTCTTACATCAATACAACTCAACATCTATACAAATTCCTGTTGCATACTCATTGATGGCAAAAACATTAGACAGATGACTTGTATCCAGGACGTTAGTGTTCCATTCATTCAAAACAAAATTATAGGTACCTCGAGAATTCTACCAGAACACACAATGAAACCATTTCAATCAAATTCCAAAGATGATGTAGATAATCCTACACAAGAACAGTTAATTTTTTTGTAAAAGAGTGGGTATTCCCACAGATTTTCCATTAAAAGAAAACCATTACATTGTCAATCCAGTACCACCTTTCTGGCACCACAAAAAAGTTCTTACATACTAGAAACATATAACCAGGGAATAAGCAATACCCTGTTAACATAAAACTACCTAAGCAAGACAAATAACATACAATCCTGCATACTAAAAGAAAATCAAGACTACTGACAACATAAGAGCAACAGTTTTACAAAACAGGCCCTAAAAAACAAGTAAATCATGAAAGTTGCAACTGAAGGTCTTCTCTTCTATCTCCACCCTCCAATGCTGTCTCTACTGTATGCACATGGATTGTATCCAGTTCTCCCCCCATGAAAGTTGTGAGAGTAGTTCCTATGAGGTCCTTCACATCACAAGGAAGAATCAAATTAAGTTGAGAACTCATGTCAGTTTTCTGATTTTGAGCCCAAAACTTTGCCACTAAAATAATCTTAGATCCTAGAATATGTATATTCTTCACCTGTCCATCTTGAAGTATAATTTTATTTCTTTCTAACCAAATGTTCCAAATAACAGCACCCCGAATAAGCTCACCTAAATTTGCATCCTTAAAAGGGATACAATTACTAATTCCCATAATTCCTGTACAGAACTCATATAAAAAACAAAACCATTATGCAAAGCACAAAGAACAGTTAATTACGAGCTAATATCAGCATAATCAGAAAATGTTGTCAATGTCCAAACATCTTGAGGTTCCCTAGTGCAAATTAACAATCTATTTCATACTAAACCCCCTTTGATGCAATGGGATGAATGAGTAGTGATGCAGATTCAAGTTACCAACGGAATCGGCCAAACTACAACGTTCCCAACTCTACTCTATGAGTAGTTCGAAGGGGTATAGTATTTAGCTCACCTAATTATTAATTTAAGCAATAATATATGCATACTAATGCTTATCAAGGCAATTAGCAATGAGGAGCAACAAACAATAACCAATCAAAACTAATATAAATTGATGTTAGACCTATCTGGTGCAATGAGACTTAAGAAGAAAAAAGAAGTTTACCTCCAGAAAGATTGATAAAGAGATGTGCTAGCATAGACTAGGAAGAAACCAAGTGCACCTCTCGAAAGGGCAAGGTACCCTTTCAACTGTACCGGTCAAAATGTCATACACATGAGGTTTATGTTCAAACGGATTGATGAAGTAAATACAGCCCTCTCTGAATCCGGTAGAAGGCCTAGCAGTCATGGAGAAACCAGTACTCTCTTCTAAAAACAGAATTTGGTTCCCTATGTTGTCAACTCTGATCCAGCAAGGCTGCCCATCTAATCCATCAAACTCAAGCCTGTAGATGTGAAAGATAGAATCCTCCACAATTTCGTTTTGCCAGATATCACAAACCCAAAACACTCTCAAAATTATTCCTAACGACTCGACAAGGTAAGATTTTCTTAGTGGGTCGCCCTTGTAAAACCCATTATTTCTCAGCTCATCCTCCGGTGGCGGTATATTGTGCAACAACTTTTTCGAGGAAGCATCAAAGACCTCTGTTTTCCGTGTCATATATGTTGAGAAGAACATCCCTTGCCAATAACAACAATAACCATAGAGTCCCTCTTGTTCAACCCACTTATTGCTGTGTGGGTCATAGCAGGCCCATCCGTGCATTTCAACAAGGACAATGCTCCGATTACGAATGGCATCTGTGCCGGTCCAGACCATCCGTGGGAGATAAGGACCTGAAAGAGGCCAAGGAAGCGAAAACTGATCTTGAGTGAGGGGATTGAAGAAAGACAATTTGTCTTCACAGTCAACGAAAGGAAGGTAATGGCTGAAGACTCCCCTGATGGTCTGCCACTCAAAACTCTTGGATGTTGGTAATCGGATCGTAAGGGTTTGACAGGAGGAAACAGAGTAAAATCGTTGTCTTTCACAAATGCAGTCGAATTTTTCCTCCGGTAACTCGAGAAGCCAAGGGAGTTGCGGCGGAGGGTCGGAGGAGGAGCGCCACGTCTTGCACGCGGCGCGGAAACGAATGAAATCGAGGAGGTCGGGAAGTTTGTTGGAGATGATTCGGATCAGCTCCGGTGGGAGCGCCGTCCAATCCGTTTCTTGTGCTAACATTGAGTGAGAGACGAAGAGAAGGGAAGCCGCCGCTGTGAGGAGGCGGGTAGGTTTTTGTTTAGAATTTTATTTGAAGACGAGATTCTCTTTTGTAATAACTAAATGTGCAATTTATATTTGATTCTTTAGAAAATAAAATGACCAATATTGCTTTGTAGAAAGCACGTTTATCGATTTTATAATCCCTCTATCGTTCTTTGGACCGAAATTTTTATTAATAGAAAATACAATAAAAAAATATCGACATTAAAGAACAAATTCGCGGAAATTCGAGATCTAACAAAGACAATAACGTCCAACTACATTGTTTTTTTTTTTCAAAAAATCGCTAACTGAAGTATACCAAGAAGCAGCGGAAAAAAAAAACACTGTAGCTGGACGTTATGGACCATAACGTCCAGCTACAGTGTTTTTGTTAATTAGAGATCATTAGTGATCGTTTTAACTGGACGTTATGGACCATAACGTCTTTGTTAGATCTCGAATTTCCGCGAATTCGTTCTTCAATGTCGATATTTTTTTATTGTATTTTCTATTAATAAAAATTTCGGTTCTTTGGGCCCAAATTAAATGAAATTTTATAATTATTTTGCGTAGAGGGCTGTACAAATGCAATTGCGTTGAGGGCTTCAGTGAAACCCAACTGAGAATTTGACAACGCAAAATAATTATAAATTTGTAGTTCTGTAGGTTTTCTGTACCAAGATGTAATTGATTAAATTTAAAGGTCCAGAAGGAATTACATGGCAGGCGCGTGTTTTCGAATCCAATCTGTGAGATAACAGAATATTTATGTTTGGATCATGGCCGTCCAATCAGAATCCGGACCAATCTGGTCCCAAGTATAACCCACGGGCCGCTTTAATAATCGTGCGAATTATAATGGAACGGTCCAGATCCAATCAGAAATTATTATTTACCTTAGGAGATACGAATTCGGTGCATCGTGGCAGAATTTCGCGTCAGACATTAATCAGTTTTAATTTTAGCACGTTTGAGCATTACATAGCACATACGGGCATAACACCGAAATTTTTATTAATAGAAAATAAAATAAAAAAATATCGACATTGAAGAACGTTTTTGTTGGAATTCGAGATGTAGCAAAAACATGATCATCCATAACGTCCAGGGCACTGTAACTAGACGTTATGGTCGATAACGTCCAGTTAATCTGATCGCTAATGATCTCTAATTCACAAAAAACACTGTAGCTTGACGTTATGGTCCATAATGTCCAGCTATATTTATTTATTTTTGCTTGCTTCAGTTTGCGATTTTTTTGAAAAAAAAAAAATACTGTAGCTGGACGTTATAGACCATAACGTCCAGCTACAGTGTTTTTTGTTAATTAAAGATCATTAGCGATCAGATTAACTGGACGTTATCGACTATAACGTCCAGCTACAGTGCCCTGGACGTTATGGACCATCACGTTTTTGCTACATGTTGAATTCCAGCGAAAACTTTCTTCAATGTCGATATTTTTTTATTTTATTTTCTATTAATAAAAATTTCGGGGCAGAACACCACAATGGTCAAAAACACTACCAAACAGATTTGTAACAAATGTACATAGTTAAAAAAAAAATTTGTCCTAAACTAAATATATTTCACCAAAATTTTGACATTTCAAAATTATATTTTGCCAATTAAACTGTGTTTTTTTCCTTGATTTTTGAATAATTTTAGAAAAACAAATAATTTTATATTAAAAGGCATCAGAAAATTCAAAAATATTATTTTTTTAGTAAATGTTGGAGGTCAAGTCACCCGACTCTATTTAATATCCACAAGAGATCACCCATCTGAATTTTTAACTTGCGACCTCAAACACATAGAGCATTGCATTTATCATTAAACCAAATGCCGATTCTCAATTCGAAAATATTATTCTTCTCATACAATTTTTCTCCATTTTGCATACTTTTTAAAAATCTACCACAACAATGATATATTCAAAGAATAAGGCACATTATGTCACCGTATGTATCATGAAACTTGGCGGATACCTCCGCTGCAAATCTGCCGTTATCTAGAAAATTAAAGCGTATGCTGATAAACCTGTTATTCTGATCCCAATTATTGGTTTTCATTGAGATTCGTACATAAAAAACTTACTTCGTTGAGATTCGCACATAGAAAAATTTAAACGGTTGAGATTAGAATAACATGTTCCTTGGGAATAACAGAATGTCGGACGGTCAGAATTGGGTATCCGTCCCAGTGCAGATCGAACGGACTGAATCCAAATTCAAAATTTTCAGTTACTTTAGGGAATCCGAATTAATAAATAACAGCGGAAAGAAAATCCTGCAAACCTGTCGCGATTTGACACTGAGCCCGACCGATTCTACTACAAATTACTACTGTTCTTTCTTCGAACAGCCTCACTTGCTCTCCATGGCCGATCAGTCCGGTCAAATCGCCGCCACATTTCGGACCGGGCAGAGAGTTCATGCCGCCGGAGATCCCCGCCGTACTGGTACGATTCGGTACATTGGCCCCATTTCGGGCCACGACGGCGAGTGGATCGGCGTCGACTGGGACGCTGACTCAGGCGGGAAGCACGACGGTACGGTCAATGGTACGAGGTATTTCTCGGCCCGTACCAGTTCGTCAGGCTCGTTTGTACGGCCGAAGGGGCTCTGCGCTGGGATCTCTTTGCTAGACGCGATCCATAGGAGATACAGAGGGGAGTCGACCAAAGAAGAAGAAGGTACGAGTGTGAATCAACAAACTTTTTAGAGCATTTCGATAGGTATTATTACACACTTGCGTTTTGAGTCGAAACCCATTACAGAAGGACTAGCACTGGCTGTTTGTTCAAGTTACGTTTTAATTGTTCAACTGGAGATACCCCAAGGTAAATTGCACACCAAGGATTAATTTAGGAAAAGACAGCATTTATTATGAAATTTGGATAAGTTGAGCCATTATGCTAGATTTAGGCATTAAGTCATTGTAAGTCGGAATTTAACTTGTGGGTTTATTGCATAATCTAAGATTATATAGTGGCTTGATCACGCAGCTGAAGGATTTAGTTGCATGCTTTTAGCCTGCATCTTTCATTACACATGTTGAGTTTTGTACTGAATTAACTATGCAGATGAGATGTATGTTTTTTCTACAAGTCAGAGACGAGTATCTGTAGAACTTGTGGGGAAGAATAAAGTTGAAGAGAAACTCAAGAAATTTGACGAGCTTTTGAGTATATCTGTTTCTTTTATGGGAGTTAGCTCTGTTGAGCCTTTATGCCAGATCAGCACTCTGCTTCCCAGTAATCCATCAGCCCCTCCTCTCTCTCTGAGTTCACCCAAATACAACTACAGTGCTCTTAATTTTGTATTTACTCTACCTAATAAACTCGAGGCATAAGTAAATTTGGGTAGCTCAGTTCTAGTTCACTTTGGGATAAGAAAAAAAATCTACTAGCTTCTGATGCAAATTATCAAATCAACATTGGAAGATACATTGCATACATCTCAAAGTACATAGGATTTTGATTGCAAATAGATAAATAGATAGGTATTGCAAAAAAGCCCTTATGTTTTTCTTCCAAATCAAATTATTTTGTTGTTTGTCTCTGTTTCTCGTGTGTTTCTGTCAAGAAAGATTTGTAGTTCTGGAATTGGGCTTTCTCAAGCAATGCCAATGTTTGTATGTAATATACTTATTGTAGCTTGTCGAACCCTTACCATTTTTTTTTGCACCAGAATTGAAGGAGCTTGATTTAAGTGGAAATTTGATTTCAAATTGGCAAGTACGTTGTCTGGTCTCTTTTGCTTATTTATTCCATTTTTGACCATGTATATTGGAAGTGCTTTACAAATGAAAACAAAACAAATACTTAGTGTGGTGTGAGGTTCTGGACTTCAAGTTATCGTGAGCAATACCAAAAGTGGTATCCTTAGTGCACCACATTTATACCCTTCAATATACACTGGCCATTAACAAAATAAATAAGGAGAGGCTTGATACTTCAGTTCTTCACTGATACAATACTGTCCTTATCCTATATTCTAATGCTTTGTTGTACTTGTCCCTTGTTTTAGTTTTTGACAAATTGCACTCTAGCGTTTACAGTATTTGCAAATAACACTAGAAGTATTCTCTCAGTCTAACTAGATACCAGGCTTTCACAAAGAATAACCAACTGCACAAAGTTAAAAGCCAAAGGCCAAGTTGATTAAAACTAACTACTTTTCTTGCTGCTTCATCTCAAGCAAATGCTTTGTAACCACTCATATAAGTTGAACCCTGACAGAAAAAGAAGAGGGTTATGGCAAAGTTGTTAGCATTATAAGGGATTCACCTTTTCCTAGTCACTATTCCATGAATTGGTTTTTTTTATCTGCTAACACCTTGAAATGGCTGGCGGTCACCTGCAGACAAGAAAGATGTGGTGTATTTCTGCAACAGATCCAACATTGTGATTTATGTAACCTCTTTGTTTGTGTAGGATATTGCCTCTCTCTGTGAAGCATTGCCGTCCCTTCAAATGCTTGATTTGACAAGCAATCTGCTGGAACATGAAGTAACAGAATATTCTTCACTGAAGAACATTCGTCTCTTAGTTCTGAACCATTGCAGTATTATGTGGGATGTGGTACGTAACTTTAAGCTGGGGGTGAAATTGTTGACCTGGACCTGACGGGTCGACTATGACCTGACCAGGTTTACTGTTTTGTTTTTCTTTTTTGATCTTTTGTAAAAGACCAACCTCCTAATTAGCCCAATGTTTTTTAACTCAGGTATTAAAAAAAATATGAAAACGCCCAAAATGAGTGCAAAAATTAAGCTCTCAAGCTCTGCATTTGACAAGAAGGAGTCCTGACTGAACCTTGTTTGTATCAACCCCTTCGTAACCTGATCTGCCAAGTCTTTGTTAGGATTTGTTTTGGAGTTCTTTTAATTGGAGTCATGCTTATATGGTGGTTCTTCATGCTTTCTTATTTGCATGACCTGAAATTTGAATCTCTCTTTTGATTGGATATGTGTTTTTAAACCAACTCTGATTATACTGAAAACAGATTGAAAAGCTTAAGATTTCAATTCCATTGGTTGAAGAGCTGCATCTAATGTCAAATAAGCTGCAGATGATAGAGGTTAGCAGCTTGTAACTAAATGATCTTTACAAAACTTCTTTAATTCCAAATAATTATCCTTGAATCTACTAAAATTCAAGGATGCATGCTCTCAGGTTTTGTATCAAACTGATAGGAGTAATGGAAGTATCTATTGATCAATACTGGAAAATATTGTTTTGTTGTTCCTTGATACATTTTTGGTATTCACTATTAAAAGTTTTGCTTTTCTTCCCTCCTATTTCTGTATATTTGTTGTATTATTTACAATAAACAGTCTAGTAATGTTTTCTATAGCCTACAGCAGGAATATTTGTTCAAGGATTTGATTCTCTGCGACTTTTGAATTTAGAAAATAACAATATTGACTCATGGGACGAAATTTTGAAGCTGTCACATGTGAGAAGGTATAGAGCTATTGGGTTACTGGTGTGTTTTACTATTTTTACAGTGTGTTCTTTGAAATAGCACTCAATACTTGCATCGTATTAGCAAAGACAACTTTTCATGTACTTGCAACAAGCACTTCACATGTTCTTGGACATCTAATACGATCTCATCATTAGGTTAATGGAATCAGTTTATTGTTATGTTGACAACGTTGCCCTATTATTAGTTGAGTCCTTTTTCTTAAGCTAAATTTGAAGTCAAGCCAAAACAAGTGAATATATTTGGGTTCAATTTTATTTAAATGTATGAGGAGATTATATGGTTGAGTTGGAATCTTAGCAATGAAGTCTTCTTTTGTTGGAGTTAATTTCAACTTTAAATGTGACATTCTATTTGCAAATTGTGACACAACTTTGCTTTTGAAATTTTAAGTGCAAATAGTATATTCTATGGTTCACAAGTTTAAAAAAAGTGAAAGTCTATTTTCCATAGGACTTGTAATTTGAAGACATAATTGCACACTTGATAATCGAGCTCTCTAGTTGCATAAACTAATATAGGTATTTTATCCTAATGCTAAGCAATTTTTTTGCATACCCTGTTAGTCTTAAACCAATACTTGTCAGTGACCAATCACTGTAAAAAGTAGCAATTTTGATTTCTTTTGTCTTTGTAGTTTAGAAGAGCTACACTTGAACATGAACAAGTTGAAGAGTATATATTATCCTTCGAGTGATACATCATGTGTGCCATTTGAGAAACTACAATGCCTTCTGCTAGGTAAATATAATTTATGGTCCCATACATTTTAGTTCTATTCACAACTGTGGTTGGTATGGCAAACCATCTCCTGGTACATTCTGTTTTCAAGTCTGGCAGGTAAGCCAGCTTTTCTTTCAATTTTTTTTTTGTTGAGAAAAAGTAGCAATTTACCCTTTCTTCATTAATCACGGGACAAGAATTACACATCCTTCAAATAGTTAATTAAACCCCATTTGGGTTATTAGTCCAAAAAACCAATTGAGCTTAATTTTAGCAGAAATTTATGTCCATTAACTCTGGGTTCTGCAACTGGGCCTCAACTAACCCCATTCTTCAATAGAACACCAAGAAGCAACAGAAAAGGGCTCTGAAAATGTTAAGTAGTCAGACTGTTACTGGTACAGATATGTTGTTCAGCGATCTTGTATTGGCAATAAAGCTTGATGTTAACCTAACTTTTGTTGATAAATCACTTTTGCAATTGAGCTTAGTTTACCCCAGTGTGATTGAACACCAAAGAGATTAAAGAAGTAGCAGCTAAAATATGGCAAAGTAGTCAAAATATGCACCTGTACTTAAATACGAACAATGGACGCTGTGCTTGAATCTGGTACAGTAATCCTCTCTCTTTCTTATCTTTTTGAAACTAACTAGTAAAGTGCATTTCTCAGGCCGGAACAATATTGATGATGTGGCATCTGTTGATGCACTGAATTCATTCCCTAGCTTGGTGGTAAGATTTTTTAAGTTACGATGTGTAAAACTTACAGTAACAATTTTATATTATTATATGATGGTGTATTATTATAAGCACCAGCCATAACGAGAACTTAATGATGTGATGCATCTCTATCTCCCCTTGTTTTTTAGTTCGATTTATCTATATTATGATAAGTCATTGAATTTTATAAATGTCAAAGTGGTCTTATCATTTAAATCTATCCTGTCTGAAAAAGGGCAAGTTAATGTGTAGGTTTATTTCTGAAAAAGCAAAAATCAAAAGGTAATACAGCACATATTGTTTAACTACTGCCCATCTTTGATGGAACTTCATGGACTAAATGCCCTGTCCAAGCCAAAGAACTTACTCCGAAGAGTCCTGCCAAATGCTAGTGCTAAAGCTATTGTGTTTCACTTACTGCTTAACTAGCATCGAATAGATTGTCATAATTTATTACAATTTTTAATCCCAATCAATATTAAGCAACAAAATATATGTTGTAAAAGTTTTGTATTGGTTTACTCTATAGTTGGGTAAGATTCTGAAGCAAAAAGGCAATACCCCAAATTGATTAATAAGGAAACCGGGTGTACTCTTTTAGCCATTCTTTTTAGTCCTCTCCTTTTCCTCCCCCCACCAAATTGATCAGTGATACCAATAAGGCAATTATTCGGCTGACTGCATTTGCAATTCACTCTTTTCAGCGCCACTATGGATTTGTTTATCTCATTGTTATCAGAAAAATAATCACAAACAACAACCAAGCCTTTAGTTCCAAACAAGTTGGGGTAGGCTAGAAATTAAACCCTATCGGAGTCACAAAGTTCGGATTGAGATCATTTCCATAAAGAGGCTATTTTTTTACTGCTGGCTTATCGCGACCCTCCTCCTTTATCCTGGCTTGGGACAGGCTGCGAAGTTATCAGAAAAATAATCACAATGAAGAATAAATGTGTTTTGTTGTATTATTTTTAATAGTTATGCTTGTTTTAATGAAGGACGTAAGGCTTTCTGAGAATCCTGTGTCAGATCCTGCCAGAGGAGGTGTTCCTAGGTTTGTTTTAATTGCACGTCTCTCTAAAGTCAAGATTCTTAATGGAAGTGAGGTAGTTCTCTCTTTTATGCTGAAAATTTAGAATGACTATTTCTTTGGTGTTTTTGCAAACTACACAACCATACTTACAATTTTACATTCAATATACTTTTTGTGATTAGAGTTGGTGGTAATTGTTGATATATAAGGAACATGGCTAATCTAAGAGTGGGGTTTTGCAAAATACGTTCAAAATGGGTGTTAGACAGATATAAGAATTCTTGTTTGAAATGGCAAATAATGGGTTTATGTTTGCAAGAAGTTTTAATTTGAGCTGTCTATTATTTTCCGAATGAGTTCCCGTCTGCATGGAATGTATTTCATTTACTTCTGCTGTTTTTGCAGATTAGTCCTCGTGAAAGGAGAGAATCAGAAATCCGGTGAGTCTTATCATTTATAGTTTATCCATGGTTTATTAAAAGGTGTCACTTGTTTATTAACAATATAGGGGGTCAGATTGACCGACTGGTTGGTGTACTTCATCTTGATACTTTGAGATGCATAGTGTTTCTTTGTTAAGCATTGGGTCGTGTTGTTCCCTTTTTATTAAATTTTGCAATGAAAGGCATTGGGTCGTGTTGTTCCCTTTTTATCAAATTTTGCAATGAAAGGCATTGGGTCAGTTGAGAATGCACCAATCTGATGTAACCGGCCAGTTAACCGATCAGGGAGTTCTTAAATGTGGAATTGACCCATTGGCGGTTCTGTAAGTGCACATATTATAATAAGAGATCAGCATATAGTGTCACTAATCAATTGATCAATTACATCCTTATAACAATTGTGATTCCTCTAGATTATAGATATTCACTTCTTTTACTTGTGCATTGTGATTTTTATTTAGAATACGCCTTTCTTTTCTAAATTGTAGGTATGTCCGCCTTGTTATGGCCAAGATGCAACTGAACAATTTGGAGGAAATACAGAGAGCTCATCCCAGGTACTCTACTCCACTGTAAAAGTCGTAAACTTGTATTCTGATAACTGTTGCTATTGACATTACGTAAAGGCCCTTATACCTTGGAATTGCCGCCCTATACCAATGACAAATAAAATGTGCCATTTGTCCTTCATTCCTGGTATATTGCCGCGTTCCCTTACAAAAGATATAATACATTAGCGCCAGATTAGAACAATGATTCAAAATGTAGGTTTGTTGAGCTGAAGACCCTGCATGAAATTCAAGATGAGAAATTGCGAGCTGGTGGGTCAGGCCCACAAACACTGGCTTCTACTCTTATCAGTTAAATCTTTTACTTCATTATTATTTTGTTTACTAGTTTTGTTTGGGCACTTTTAGTGGTACCTCTGCAATACCTAGAAGAATAGATACAATCCTTCTAATCGAGAAACAACTTATGTACCCCTAGAAAATGTAAAATTCTCCTGCATTATTTGTATAACAATTATTCTGGTTATCGTTGGGGTCAACATTATTTGTTGCTTATTGGCAGTATGGAATTCAGTAACGTGCTTTTATTTAATTCTATATGTCTTGGGAATATGTGGATGCTGTATATTTTCCCAGTTTGTTAAGGTTTTGAATGAGTACATTTTGAATCATCATCATCATCATTGATGGTGACTTGTATTAAAGCAACACTGATAGAGATTTTACTATTATTTTTGTTAATGATTATAACACTGGTAGAGATTTTACTATTAATCTATGTGTCTGAGTGTGTTATTTTTTTAACTTTTTGCTCCTCTAGAAGACCATTATTTGTTTTGCACGGTACCTTTTTTTTTTGCATGTATACACCTGTATCATTGTTAGCATATTTCTTTATCTTTTTTTTTATATTAAAGGACCCCGGTACACCCCAGCATCTTTTAGATGCTATTCTCGAGAATTGAACCTGCGCTGGAGACTCGTGCCACCGCACTAAGCCCGCAGTTCTATTGTTAGCATATTTCATATTTATTTCTTTTATTATTTCCTTATTGTCATTACCCCTGTTTTTGCAGATCTAACTTTGAAATGTGTGGGTCCTTCAATGGGGGAGAAGCAACCTCTTACGAAGAAACTACCGCCTTCTGTCACAGTACATACCTTTTTCTCTTTGTCTTCATAGAAATGTATATTGTGAATGCTCCTTATATGTGTATAGCACATATTGCAGTTGTGCTATGCTTTGGTGCTGACTGGTATGCTTGTAGACCACTGCATGCAGTCGAGGTTTAAACTGATGCTCATTTTGCCTGTTCTGTATAGTTGAGGTTAAGTTAACTTCCAAAGTAGAAGTGCCAGTGCTGCTCAATGTATACCGACCAAATTTTGGGATTGCTTGAAGAAATTACAACCTCTTTGAATAGCAATACTTGAAATATTCAGTTATAGCATTTCACTTCAATTGGATTTCTTGTGGTTCATGCACTTTTGTGCATTTTGAAAAAGAAAAGTCATCTTATTATTTATCCAGGTTGCAAAGTTAAAGGCACTTTGTGAGAGCTTTTTCAAGCTGAAGGACATAAAATTGAGATTATTTCTTGAGGAAAAGGTACTTAAAAAGTTTATATTGAGGACCACCTTGCCATTTACTAAAAGCATCTCCAATTATGTCATATTACTCTAGTGGCTAGTGCTAGTAAATGCTGCCCTACTACTAAAGCAATTGTATTGGTTCTGAATAGTATGTTACACAAATACATATAAACCAGGAAACTTACTACAAAGTATCCAAATATATAAATTTTAACAAGAAATGAGTCAATAAGAGTTTTAAACATAAATAAAAGTACATAATAAAACATAAAAATAAATATTTACACTCTGGTGCCCTGCTCTAGCTTGTATTGTATTGTGGTTATCCCTTATTTCCTTGTGCTATTTTATCATTATAGTTTCCTGCCTGTCTTTCTGTTGCATAACTGCACAAATTTGAGGCTTAATTTGAGGTTAATTTGGGTAAGAGTATAGGCCTACTTGCATGATTTAGGATTTACGAGGGTATTTTCCATTAATCAACTCAATTGGTGCTATACCAGTAAAGAACAAAAGATTGGTATCAGGTATGTAGCAGAAACTCTTCTTTTGGTGAACCAGATGAAAGAGCAATCATTGGTCCCTATCTATATGGGGTAACTTTTGGTATGATTTAAGCATATAGCAGTATCCTGATCTACATTGAATTCCGTGACAGGGATCGCCTCTTCCACTTCCATTGGATGAAGACATGGCTACTTTAATGGAGCTTGGACTAGGCACGGAGGCAACAATTATCATTGATGAAGAAAATTAGATTGATAACTCTCCAGGGGATTTCGTATTGTTTCTTTGGATTATTTTTTTGTTAATTTTAATTATTGTTTTTGTATGCGCTTTATTGTGTTTTTTATGGATTAGATTATTTATCTTTGATGTATTAACAATTAAGTTCGAAACAAGACAACAATATTTGAACATAAAATAGAATCAATCTGGGTATTGTCAATTTGTCATGAAAGGATTGGGTTCATTGGACTGATGGTTCATCCTAAACTGTGTCTAGTTGTCCCATGATTAAAAAACTTTCTCATGGTTAACATGTGCACACCAACCTGGGAGTTCTATTTCCTTTTCAAAAAAATAAAAAAAAAAATATGGGCATTCCACACATTTCCCATATGACCATAGCCATTTCAATCGATTTCCACTGATTTGTGGAAATCAAGACATCCTCCAAAGGATACGTGAAAAAGGGAAGAAGCAACAAAACACACTCTTGAGTTAGTCTGAAGCAGATTTCAATGGTTGTCCTCAAGAGCATAAAAAATCCAAGACATAATCCACATACTGAGATGATATCCTTTGTATAGTCTTGACAACTAAGCCGAAAGGTGCGCAAACCAGAGGTGCTCTTGTGCATAAGCAGAGACATGGTAACAAAATTTTGAACCGCTCGGTTTCTTAGAGGTGAGGTTCCTTGCACATGAACTCTAACATGTAGAATGTAGGGAAGGTACAGCAGTCCAGACTCCAGAGCTCCTTCCATCTCTGGGATAGTATGACTATGAGAATGGCTCTCTTGCTGTCAGAAAGAGACATTATGGGGCGAAGTAATAATGCATCGGGTAAGCTGCTTATCATGTCCATTTTGCAACTTGGTTTATCTGCTTTCTACATTGACAGTAGTTTTCTGGGGTATTTTCTCGAACAGTTGATGTGCACTAGCCCTGTGGCCGACAAAAAGAAAAAAAGTAGAGTAACTGACAGAACAACTCTGAGGTAACAGATTTAAGGGAGACAATTTAGTAGCAGATGTTATTTGTAGTTGACATAACCCGTGCAAATTGATGAGGAGTGGGGGGGGGGGGGGGGGGGGGGGGGGGGGGGTGTGGGTGACATGACACTCTCACAACAAATTGGGGTGTCGTCGATGTTTATTTGTAGTATCTATCAAAAGGATCAAACGTCTTGTTATTTAATCAAACAAAATTTATTTGCAGAGCTTGGTTTTAGACCACATCAAATAGTTTTGCTATCATGCCTCCAGTCTGAATTTAAACTTGCTAAGCAGACCTTGGTAAAAAAAAGTTTCAATTCTGCAATTATTTTTAAAAAAAGATAGCTAATAAGTTTAATAATAATTTTAATTAGGTCATGAAATTCTGCATATTTGCTTTAACATAATTGCATAAATTTTAATGTCACGTACTAATTTAAAAACATGTAAATTAATTTCACGTATGAAAAATGATTTCACTACTAGTAGTAGTAGTATCATGAATTTTCTGAAAATAGCAACAGGCGTTTAAAACTGCAAACACGTACAGATCATAATTAAAAATCTAAACTTTGAGTTTAGGTGCCAAAAAGTGAAGATTGTGCTGGGTGAACCAAAAATGTGGGTTCCCAGTTTTAGTGCTGCATCAAATCTGCTGAAACCATCAATTCTCATCCTCTACTTCCTCCCTCCCATTTTTAGAAAACCAAAAGCTGCAGCCCACAAAAAATTGGTTGTTGGTTCGTTATATCTTACACTAATATAAGTACCTTCAAGCTAATCAAGCAGATTAAAAAAAAAATCAACACTAGACTCCGACCCTGAAAAAAAAAAAAATGGGGTTGGAGAAGTTCATATGTTCTTTGATGTTGATAATAATAGGTGTGGCTCACACGACCGCTACTTCGACCCTGGATTATCGAGGTGCCCTCTCTAAGTCACTAGTGTTTTTTGAGGCCCAGAGGTCAGGCAAGTTGCCTCACGTAGCAAGCTTGAGTTGGAGATCAAGTTCCGGCCTCAATGATGGCTCAACAGAAAATGTAGGTCCTCTCAAACTTCAATCCTTTTGTCAAGTGATTAGGGGTGAAAACAGATTGGATACGGAGCGGATAGTGGTAAAACCATATCCATATCCGTTTTTATTTTTCAAATACGGATACGGATACAGATCGGATTGGATATTTATTAAAAAATATATAAATATTATTAAAAAATACTAAAGTTCATAATATTTATCTAATTATAATGGTGAATAAGATAATTTTTTTCATAATATATATTAAACTATATGATATATATATCTATTATTCGGATACGGATAATTAAAACTTAAAACATATCCGTATCTGTACCCATATCCACACGGTTCGGATACGGATATCCATATCTAATTTTTCGAATACAGATCGAATACGGGTCAGATATTATCTCCGTTTTCACCCCTACAAGTGATTCATTCCTTTGGTCAAATGTGTTTATTAGATATAAAATTTTCAGTATTAATTAGTTCCAAAAACACCACTTACCTATTTAGAATTGTTCACATTCATAAATTGGCTTCATTGCGTATGTACTGCCAGAAAAAATGTTTCTTCATAAAAATGGTTTCCACACAGGGTGATATAGATAAGTAAAATATATATTATGCACAAAATAATGTTCATTTTTTAAAATTGGCAAACTAATTTTAATTCCTAAAACTTTTTGGATGATCGCTTTTCTTTTCATGTTAGGTGGATTTGACTGGTGGATACTATGATGCCGGAGACAATGTGAAGTTTGGGTTACCGATGGCATTCACAACGACAATGCTGTCATGGAGTGTAATCGAGTTCGGGAAGAAAATGGGAAGTGAGCTTCATAATGCAAGGGATGCTGTCAAGTGGGGCTCTGATTACCTCCTAAAGGCCTCCTGTCACCTTCCGGATGCCCTCTATGTCCAGGTTCCTTAAATTTTCTTTAAATCCATAACATTTCCTGATTTTTTTTTTAATTAATATCATTACTTATCCCTGAAATGGATCAAGAAATAAGACAAGTCTACTAGCTGTACAGCAATCCCCTACTAAAAGAAAGAAGGTAGATTGGTGGCATGCAGTTTGGGGATTGCTATTTATTTAACCATTAAAATCTTCATGCTGATGTAGTGCTGCAAATGCATTTTTCAGTTTTAAGTATTTTTGTACAGTATCAGAACTAATTTGTAGAATGTACAAGAAAGGTGAAGGAATGAATCAAGTCAATTCCTTCTTATGTTTTAATTTCTTTTCTGCAAATTAAGAGAAGTAATTTTCATGTAATCTTATCAGGTTGGCGACCCTGACAAGGATCATAGCTGCTGGATGCGCTCAGAAGACGAGAATACACCACACCCTGTATACAAAGTGACCCCATCAAATCCCGGATCTGATGTGGCTGGTGAGACTGCGGCTGCCCTGGCAGCAGCCTCAATTGTGTTTAGGCATTCCGACCCTCACTACTCAAAGCAACTCATCAATGCAGCCGTGAAGGCCTTCACATTTGCCGATAAGTATAGAGGGAGCTACAGTGACTCTCTTTCATCTGTTGTTTGCCCGTTTTATTGCTCTTACTCTGGTTATCAAGTAAGACTGCCTCTCTTGACTTTTTATTTGACAAATTCCCTTCTTTCCCAGTACATATGTTATAAGTATGTAAATTGTAAAACCTGTATAATTGAGAAATATGTTAATCATATGGCCTGGAATTTGGAATAATTAAATCCATGACATATTATTTGATTTTTTAAATTGTAGGATGAGTTGCTATGGGCAGCTGCATGGCTCCACAAGGCAACAAAAAACTCTTCTTACATAAATTATGCTAAATCACTTGGATGCAACCCAGACTCAGATACCTTCAGCTGGGACAACAAGTTTCCTGGCGCTAGCGTGCTTCTAGCTAAAGTATGTTACATCAACAAAATAAGTTCACAATATTTAATCATGACATATTCCGATGAATCATGTAAAAAAAACTTAAATTGCTTATTGTTTCACTAGGAAGTTCTGAATATTAATCAGACTCATGACATACGTTCCTGTTAATTTCAAAATTTTGGAACTAAAAATAAAATATATAAATTAGAAGGAAACAAAATGCAGAAAGAAACTCATGGCATTTTTTTTGTCATTTGATGTTCAGGAGTATATACTGCAAAAGAACCAGGACGTTTCAGAATTCCGTGACCATGCTGAGAAATTCATGTGCAGCATCTTACCGAATTCCCCCTCGATGAGTGTGAAGTACACACCGGGAGGCCTTCTCTATAAGATGACCGGAAGCAATTTGCAGTACGTGACTACAGCATCTTTCTTAATGTCAGTGTATGCAAAATCCCTCCGGTTTTCAAAGCAGACCTTCCAGTGTGGTGGCATGGCAGTTAACCCCTCTCTGCTGAGAGAAGTTGCCAAGAAACAAGTACGTGCAATGATATTTGGACTTCTCAATTTAAATTCCTTAAAAATTGAATCATAAGGATATATAATGCTTGCTGCTTCATTTTAAATTTTCTGATATTGTATAAGACACAGATCAGTAATTGGACAGTGATTTATTAACTAATCTTATTGAACCCTACTCCAATTCCTCATTTATAGGTCGATTACATCTTAGGGGTAAACCCTAAGGGGATGTCATACATGGTGGGATATAGCAACAACTTCCCACAAAGGGTGCACCATCGCGACTCGTCGTTACCTAGTGTTAACATCTTCTCAGGACCAGTAACCTGTGATTCAGGTTTCCAGTATTACCATACTAGCAACCCCAACCCTAACGTTCTAACAGGTGCAGTCGTTGGTGGGCCCGATGAGAATGATAACTTTGCTGACGACCGAGACAACTTCGCGCAGTCAGAACCCGCCACGTATATCAATGCGCCGTTAGTAGGCACTTTGGCTTACTTGGCTGCAAGCTCCCAACATTAATGGAAACTGATAAGGCTTAATTTGGTTGCTGCAATTGCTTGTAAATGTTATTAATTTCTATTACAAATTAATACAATTCCCTTCTTTTACGCTACTTTTTGTGTTTCATTATTTCTCCCTTTTTAGAAAGAAGTAGCTGTTGAAAGCCACCAGTTTCTACATAATTAAACGGAAACTCAATACAATTGCATAGCCTGTAATTTAAAAACATAAGCCGTCCATTCAACACATCCATCCAACTAATGTCCACTTTCTAATCCGTTTAACTATAATTATCTATCTATTAAGTAAAATTACATAATTATAAATAACTAAAGTTCAGTTATTCTATACATATACTAATGTAGATTTTGTAATATTTTTTTATCATGAATACTTATCTATTTATATATATATATTTTAACGAGATAAGTGTGTGACACTTAGATTGTAGGGATTGGACTCACCGGCGTTCCCTTTTAAGTGGGAAAAATGGCAAGGTGGAACATGCTCTGTCACGGAACAACACAATACGCGTGTCGGTTATGTGTCACGATTCACGTGTCTCAAGTTGTGACTATCTTTTAAAAATTTGACACGGCATGACATGTCACACGAAAGATCTGGTCACAGCACGTGATCACGCGTCACGTATAATTAAGACTGTTAAATCTTAATCAAATGGTGAATCTTGAATAAACTAACATAAATTACGAAAAACATAGTTAATCGTGATCAGTCACATTTGAACATGGCATGACTCACATGGTGTGATCATTTGCGTGCCGTGACCACCCCTCAATATTTTGATCATGACACGACACGTAAAAAATTAACTTGGTCATGCACAAAACCAAAATTACAACGTGTTAGTCACGACCCAGCACGTTTTTCCAGTCTATTCCCTTTTATAGTTACTACTGTTTTCTGCACTTCATGGGCTTCCTTCTGGAAACGGGATCCTCTAGTTGTAATTGCAACCAGATAGACGGTAGAGATTGTTTGTTAGTTTTGATTATTTTTATCAATAAAATGTGACCGAATTAAAATGACTAATAAAATGAGCACACACAGACAATGCATGTAAATTTATTCTAACGTAATATTTTGCATATGTTTGATTTAGCATAATAAATTTCTGAATATATGAATAACAAGATTATAAATTATCTGCACATGTGATCTAAGTTGATTAAAAATATGAACAGACGCAAAACACATTATAAATGCATTTTACCATAATTTTATAGTTATAATATTTGATGTTTTGTTTGATTTACCATGAATAAATTTATGCACATGTATATGACTAAATGAAGAGATAATATGTCAGTTTTGATAATTTTTTGCACTTGAATGTGGCCCAAATAATTAGAAATACGAATAGACACAAAATTCATTAAAAATATCAGAAAAATTTTATGCATAATTTTAATGTGGATGCTTTATTTACGCACATGTTAGCCACCTAGTTTTGATATTAAATGTGGCTTTTATTGATTTAAAACACAAATAAATGCAAAAAATGTGCTTTAACTGTATTTTCCGAAGTTTTTATTTTTACCATCTTAAAAAAACCATTAACTGTTTTTTTATCGGATTTCAAAAAATACCCTGATCGCTATTTGAAATGACGACTCAAAACGGGGTGGCAGTCATTTCAAGTGACGATCACTATTTGAAATGACTTTTTTTTTTTTAAGCAGATAAGCTAAAAAAAAAAAATAAGGTCAAGAGATATATAATAACATGCCGAAATTTTTATTAATAGGGAAAAAATAAAATAAATAAATATCAACATTAAAGAACGATTTGACGGAAATTCGAGATATAACAAAGACCATCACGGCCAGATTAGCACCTAACTACCTACGTTAAACGTATAACAAAAACACAAGCCGTTATGGACCCGTTAATAACAACCAGGGACGCGCTGAAAAAAAAAAAAACCAGGCCGTTATGGTCCATAACGTCCAGCTACAGTGATTTTTTTTTCAAAAAATCGCAAACTGAAGCAAGCAAGCAAAAAAAAAATACTGTAGCTGGACGTTATGGACCATAACGTCCAGCTACAGTGTTTTTTGTTAATTAGATATCATTAGCGATCAAATTAACTGAACGTTATCGACCATAACGTCCAGTTACAGTGCCTTGAACGTTATAGACCATCACGTTTTTGCTACATCTCGAATTCGAACGAAAACATTCTTCAATGTCGATATTTTTTTTTATTTTCTATTAATAAAAAATTCGGAATAACATGTTCTAGGAAAAGAGATGCATGATGCATGTATACTTGTGACGAGATTGATTGGATATATGACACCTATACACTTGTACCGGGTTGTATATAGCAAATTTTAACAGATTGTATACAGCAAATATAAAAGGTGTCACAGATCCAATCAACATTTTCAAGCATGTATAAGTGTCACTGTTAGAGCAACAGATAGGTAACCGTGGGCCCCACTTAAATATTTAAAACTGTTCAAAATCAATTGATTTCAATTGCTTCGGAGAAAAAAAAAAAAACGGATCGTTATCAGGTCTTTGAAATGGCGACTAAAGTATTTTTAGAATTCTGTTGAAAAAGAGATTAATGGATTTATTTTTTTGAAGATGGTAATAATAAAATTTTTGGCTGTATTTTAGCATATTATAATGCAACAAATTCAATGCATCAACTAGTGCTAAAATAATTAAGAGATGTGAATGGCAATATTTAGAGAATGCATGTAGGTTTTGGTGATTATATGACTTAAATTATGATGCTCTAAATGCAGTTCAGAAGGCCACAATTTTGAGTACATCAAATAATTTGCACTCATATCTTCTAAATGCAGTTCATTTTTTTTTTTTTATCAATAAAGGTCACAATTTAAGTCGTGTATTTTTGCATTATTTTCTTTCCTTGTTTGCAATATATCTCTGGTTAGTTCACAACTTGAGAGGAGCCGAAACTAGTGTTCTTTTCCCAAAATTTTATATGGGATAAAAAAAAAACTAGGGATGCACTATTTACGAAAATAGGATGGAAGTTGACTAGGATTATAATAAGAACGCTTACAACATCAACATCTGCTTGAAAGCTGGATGCTCGCATTGCCAGCGTTTCTATTTATGAAAAATTACATCCGCAATTCAATATATTTAACTTATTTATCTTATACATAGAGGAGGGATCAAGTTACAATAATTTTGAGTTACAACAAAGTTACAACAATGATTTTTTACATTTTTAAATTTCAAATCGTCGATTCAAACTGTTCAACATGATCTTCACAATAAAATGTGCTTCCAGATCAAATTTTACATTTTTTTGAATTTTTTTACTATTTATTAAGATGGGTACAAAATTCAATGGTTTGAATTTGACTAGTTTTTGTAAAATACTTAATAAATAGTAAAAAAAATTCAAAAAAATGTAAAATTTGATTTGGATAGGGGTGCAAACGGATCGGATAGTGGTAAAACCATATCCGTATCCGTTTTTATTTTTCGGATACGGATACGGATCGGATATTAGACAGATACAGATACGGATCGGATATTAAACGGATACCGATACGGATATCCGCTTTTTATAATAGTGAATTATATAAATTTGTTCATAATATATATCAAATGATATATTGTTACTATTCGGATACGAATAATTAAAATTTAAAACCATATCCGTATCCGTATCCGCACGGATATTCGGATATCGGATATCCGTATCTAATTTTCGGATACGGATCCGGATACGGTCGGATAATATCCGATCTGTTTGCACCCCTATTTGGAAGCATATTTTATTGTGGAGATTATGTTGAACGGTTTGAATCGACGATTTGAAATTTGAAAATGTAAAAAATCGTTGTTGTAACTCAAAATTAGTGTAACTTGATCCCTCCTGTTATATATATAAAAAAAATTCGGATTCGAAAATCAATCAACAGCTACTCTCCACGTCGCATGTTCAAAATCACACAAAAAATAACAATATTCGGACGATATACATTAAAATTTCATTTAAAAATATTTAAAAGACGAGGTCATAACTCATAAAAATGGTTATCAAGCACTGTTTATTATTTTTATGTAAACTCTTAGCCTTGATTTGTACTAGTGTATTGAAATAACCCAGCCGGTCCAGGATTGGACCGGACAACCCGTGGTTCGGACTCAGACTGCCTCGGATCGTGCCCAAACCTAGACCAGATCAGACCTTGGCTAGAAACGGGTCTAGTAAGGGTTTGGGTCACTAATTTTCACTAGAACCGTGTAGGACTGGACCGGACGTACCCGTGGAACCGTGTAGGACCGGACTGGACCAAACCCGGACCGGACCTTTCAAGCTATTCTGACCTCTGTCCATTAATCATTAAAACTGTACCAATCCGTAATATTTTTGTAGAGAGAAATTATATTTTCTGGAAACTAGACTTCAATAGCTTTAATTTGATATAAAGAACAGAAAAATCTTTGTAGCCATTTTCTCTAAATTGAATTTTGAATCTGGTCAAAATTATAGGACTGCTTACTGAAATTTCAGTTTTTTTTATTTCTGACCTATGTCAATTAATCATTAAAACTATACTAATCTGTAATATTTTTGTATAGAGAAATTATATTATCTGGAAACTAGACTTTCATACCTTTATTTTGATATAAAGAACACAAAAATCTATGTAGCCATTTTCTCTAAATTGAATTTTGAATCTGGTCAAAATTATAGGACTGCTCACTGGAATTTCAGCTTTTCTGATTTCTGATCTCTGTCAATTAATCGTTAAAACTGTACCAATCTGTAATATTTTTGTATAGAAAAATTATATTATCTGGAAATTAGACTTTCATACCTTTATTTTGATATAAAGAACACAAAAATTCATGTAGCCATTTTCTCTAAATTGAATTTTGAATATGGTCAAAATTATTGGACTGCTCACTGAAATTTCAGCTTTTCTGATTTCTTACCTCTGTCAAGTAATCGTTAAAACTATACCAATATGTAATATTTTTGTATAGAGAAATTATATTATCTGAAAACTAGACTTTCATACCTTTATTTTAATATAAAGAACACAAAAATCCATGTAGTCATTTTCTCTAAATTGAATTTTAGAATTTTGAATCTAATCAAAATTATTGGACTGCTCATCGAAAAAAAAAAATAAAGATCAGAACTCGGACCGGACCTTGGACCGGACCGGACCGTGTAAATTTGGACCACAGTTCTAGCACAGGTTTGGACCAACCACAAAAAAATCGGACCCGCCGGACCCAAACTGTTTAAACCCGTAGACCCCGTGGGAATCATGGACCGGACTGGACCGGCCCGTGTGCAAAACATTTGTACGAGCCACAAATTATGCTTTATGGGATCTGGACTTTCCAGTTAAGAACCGACTGGAGAGTACTAGGACATCATAGTAGAGGGTCACGCTTCCTTGTCAAGCTCTACCATTAATACTAGGTCGCCCCAAAAAATGGACGCTGGAGATCTCTCCGCGTCACCCCCTATATTCTCATAATTTAAAGAATAAAAGAAAAATAATCACAAAAAATTAAATCTGTGTTTGTCCAATATTACACTCCACATCCAACAAGAATTCAGATCCAGTGCATTAACCCAATTTTTGAGTTTTGATCCAAACCGTCCAAGATGCTTTAACACGAATCTTAAAAGCCTGGACCCCACAAATAATACTGGGCCCCTGCGCTACCACCGAATAGGCACCGGACACGTCTAAACTCAAAAATTGGGTTACTTTAGGGGATCCGGACTCATCCAACAAAGGAAAGGCGAACCAATCCCCAATCAATATCATCGTCTTGCTCAACCAAACTAGTCGCGACCTTTCAGATTTTGATCCTAAAATGAGTTGGCTTTGATCAGTTGAAGCCAAGAAAGACGAATTAACGAAAAAAGTACCACAAATTGGGGGGATTTCTCGATTGGTTTGCATTTCGGTTAAATCGAAGCATCATACCAATTTCGAAGAAAGACGTTTGTCACTCTTTATTCTGTTGAAGTTTATAATTATTTGAGATGACGATTTGTAGGTTTGATTTGTGGCAATGGCTTAATGCAAAAATAGTGGAACCGCTCATACAAATAGTAAGAAGGTACTTTTCCAACTTTAATTCCCATCTTGATGGATTTTTTTGTAAGGGAGGGATAGACTTGCTTGACTGGAATGGTAGGTAAAGTGCTAGTTGAACCATTAAATTTGCAATTAAGAACCACAAGATTTGACTTAGAAAAGACAAAGAGCTGTACAGTCCAGTATGGGCTGGTAGACTGGTAGTGAACCTTACAGGGATTGTACAGTATCAGGCATGGTATTTCTTTACATCCCCCCTATGTATCACAAAACCCTTGTCATTGCTAACAACCCTTGTGAATTTTAGATCTATTATTTCCTTTGTTTCAGGAATTAATATTGTGGTCCAAAGTTATATCTTCTATGCATAGCAGAGAAACTTAAATCATTAACCATATTATGGCTTTAAATCTGCATATATCGGGGACATTAATAAAGTAGTTTCTTTTGTAGAGGTAGTTGAAATCTGGTGTAGATCTCTGACATTTCCTTATTATGGTGTTTGCTTCTTTTTTAAGGGGTGCGGAGCCTAAGCAGCTAGCGCTTTCAACAGCTGTCGGCTTGACACTTGGAGTGTTTCCTATATGTGGTGAGAAGACAGTGACCCTCTGTTCTGTTCATTTTAAATTTTTGCATGAAGTTTTATGAGACCTGGGTCTTTTTCTCAAGTTTTATATTGTAAGATTAGGTCCCAGCCTATGCATGCTGGTACTGGTAAATTGTCAGTGCGTTGTGTTAGAAACTTATATCAATCAAGTCTCAACTTAAATACAATTTCTAATTGCCCTTTAATTGTGCACTTCTTCAATGATTAAAACTTATTATAACATCATGACACTGGTTTGTCTCAAACTCTCTAATTATCTTCACTTTTTCAATGTTATATATAGGGAAAATTTACTAAATAAAGTTACATATAACATCCTCTTTTTTACAAATTTACATATAACCCAAAAAAAAAAAAAAATTTACCAACTAATTATTAAAATCCACCTTACAATTGGAAAATCTAGTGACTAGAAGGCGGATAACCCCATCACACCAGCTTTCAGCTTGCTGGAAATGGTTTCAGAATCTGGGATAATAATCTCTGTGTTGCATGTACTTTCCAAGTTCTGTCTTGCTTGCAAGTGAGGTGCAACTGTTGTTCTCATGCCTGATACTGTAGAATTCTCATTACTGTGTTGATGTGCATAAATGAAGGGAAATAATAATTGATCCCTCTCCTCAGGTACAACTGTGATCCTCTGTGGTGTTGCTATAGCAATATTAGGAGATCGATGCAATGCAGCAACGACAATGATTTTCAATTTTGCTGCCACTCCAATTGAATTAAGGTGAAATTATTTTGGTTCTTTTGCAAATAATGCGCACTAGGATATCATGTTTTCAAATAACATGTCACATTTGCAGCTAATACATTGTTTGAGATATTTTCAAATATCAGTGAACAGTTAGATTAGCTTCATGGAATAAATATATTTCTAAAAGAAAACCTTGCACCTACCTTCCCCACCCCCAAGCCCCCCAATTATTTTTTCATTTCGCTACTAAGGTAACCTTAAACCTAGAAGGTCAACACCACTGGTTCAAAAGCTCATCGACCAGTTCTAAAGCTCATTAGCATGAAAAGCTGAGATGCTATATATGTTGTTGCTCATTGATGTTAGTTGCAAGCATGGGAAATGTTGTGTCTGTTTGGAGAGGCATAGCTGTTGGGTCCAATTTCTAAAGAAAACCTCAGCTAAATTTGAGATCCAGTTGTAGCAATCAGACTAATTCTTGATACAAACTAATAGCTGTAATGAACCCTTTATTTTATTTTTTTCTTATGTCATTTGTAGTTTGATAGTACCCTTTCTGCGGCTTGGTGAAGTTGTCTCTGGTGGGCCCCACTTCGAGTTGACTCCTGATGCATTTAAGAAAGTCATTACAGGCCAGGCCTCAAAAGAGGTGTTTTTGAGTATATATCATGCGGTCAGCTCTCTCTCTTTCAGCCTAATCTATCAAGTTCAATAATTAAGTTTTTGCAATTGAATTGGGCTGTATACATGGGTTATGATGTTGTACTTGATTTACTTTCCCAATGAAGCATGTCACCTTTTGGTATTACCTGTAAATTTTGTACAAATAACTTTCTAGTACTGAACTGAACTAGTATACTGAATTAATGGCCTGTATTTGGTGGTTCCTTCCAAACAAGTACTAAATTTGGTACTTCATCAACAGAAATACCGGTAAACAAATCACTTTCTATTACTCTATTCGGTATCCCATTCTCAGAAAGGCCTGCATTCAAACGATGGTATTGGTGCATTCTTTTTTAGTAACTTTAATTCATTTAATAGTTGAGGCTAAAAATTATATTCTTATGTGCAGATTCTAGGTTGGCTAATTGCAACACCAGTTATACTTGTTGTGCTTTATATGATTTCTCTCCCTTGTTTCAAGTTGCTAGCGCGAAGATTCGTCACTGTGCCTTCAACCCACACAACACAAACATTTTCCCATGCAGAGATTAAGCTCAAAGTTCGTGAAGCATAGCTAGATTTGTCCCTTTTTCTTTTTTTATCTTTCTGTTTGAGTGTTAGGGGAGAACATGTGATGGTTGAGCACTTGAGCTGTTTTTCATTGTTTGGTAAGGTTAATAATCTGAATTTGGGAACCAATAAGGTTTTTAATTTTTCACTGGATAGTAAGAGCATAGCAATGCTATAGTTTTGCCTTTGGTTACCTGTCAACACTCTGATGGCTGCATTAGAAGCTTTTTTGGTGCAGAACTGTGCGATTGCTATTGTACAGTCATGTTTCTGTGAAATTGAGATTTTCTATGGCACCTATTCTATAGCGAGGAAATTGAAGGCAGAATTGTAGAGTTGCTATGGTTCTGGCGTATTTCCAGGTAAATTATAAATCTTACTAGTTTCCTACATCAGATAATTGGACTTTACCAATTAGAAAAATGGGGGTTGAGTGATTTGAGGTGCATCTGTAAATAGTTTCCTGTTTTATATGGGAGAACACAGTCATTTAGGCAACGGTCCAGTGCTCAAATGTTTGGAAAACATCTTTTTCCTGAAACTGTTATACTTTGTGTTAGTTGTTTCATGCATTTGTTTTCTGGTCCTTAGAATGCTAAATCAGGGACATAACCAGCCAAGTTAAAGATGGCTCAAAATTCTTTCATATTATTTAATCGGCATGCTTGATATTTCAGTTATTAAACGGACCTGGAGTAAAGGAAGAATTTAAAGTGATGCAAATCTAGAAACCTGGCAGTGTTGCTGAATATAGAATACACGAAACCTGGTATTCTAGGCTATATCAGGGAAATTGCTAAGAAGATAATTTGATAGTTTCATTATAATTCCACAAATTCAGATGGGTTGTTTCTAAGACTAAAATTTAGATAAGTATTTCATAAGACCTGAGAGTATTTTTAATGTATTGGCCATTTAACAGTTTGTGCCAGCTAAATAAACTTGTATTCAATTGTTGGAAAATAATTGTGATCATTTAGTTTTTATATCAGTTGGCGGCCATCTTATTTTGATCTGATAGAAAGTTTCCATAAATAGGTAGAGCAGGAAATAGACACATCAAGACTGTAGGAAGAAGGGCCATTTTTTTTTTATATCTGATAGTAAGTTTCCATAAATAGGTAGAGCAGGAAATAGACACATCAAGACTGTACGAAGAAGGCTCATCGAATGCTTCTGCCATTGAATAAGTTTTCAAGCTATCTGATTAGATAGCACATCTCACTAGCGCCTTTGCTATCATATGCATTTTTTTTTTGGTTTCCTGTGACTTGTGTTCTCTATTCCCCTTATTATGTCCGAGGGACATCTACTAATCATCTAGATCTTTACATACACTTAGTTTGAATGCTCAGATTGTGTGATAAATTAAGCAGGAGTTTTTAGGGATTTGGTTTCTATGACTTTGATAACTGTATGCCTTTCTATTTCAAGGTTGTGTAACATCAAAGAAGAGTTCCTTGTTGCATACGTAATCCAATAAAATCATCAATCCTATGCAATAGGCACTGCTTGCACAAACAACAAACTTAGAATTTGATTTCTATCTCTGCGGGCTTCAAAATAAAAGAAAAAAAATGATTTTCATTGTACGGCTGGGAGTTGGAGAAAATTGGACATAATGAAGGGATTACTATGAAGTATAAATTGCGGATGATCAGTACATATCCTGAGGATTTAGTACTGGAATCAGCTCAAATGACAATATCTTCAGTTGTTTCAACATTCGTATATCATTATGTCCAAATGCACTGCTTTTTTTTGTATTAGGGTTTAGGGATCACTTTTTAGCTTTTAAAACGCTATTGTCATACATTTATCTCAATTTTGCTCATTGTTTTTACAAGCTCGTACGTTCCGTTCAATCTCATAAATACGTTCTATTCGATCTCATAAAATTGATAGAGGCTATGGTACTTTCCAAAGTACAGATCAATCTGTGCTATGGATTCATATCTTCATTTCCAACATGATCTACGTAGGAAAATATATCTGGAAATCAAATTTTATATTTTTTAGAATTCTTTTACTTTGTTTTAGACATTTTGAACCATATATTCAATAGTAATTTTCTACCTATTTAAAATAGTAAAAATATTCTAAAAAATATAAAATTTGATCTCCTAATATATTTTGATATGTAGTGGAGTCTTGGAGATCAAGTTGAACAGTTTGAATCGAATCTGACTATTTGGATTATAAAATGAAAATGGATCCTAAATTTGTAGCACAGACTGATCCGCATTTTGCAAAGTACTAGTACTATAGTCTCACACAAATTGATATTATATATAAAAACTTGCTAGCCACTAGCAAGATTTCAAAAAAAAAAAAAGATATTATATATAAAAAAAGGACGTCAACACATCCAACGCACATGCTCGCCTACTAGTAACAAAAATTTGGCAGACTAAAAGCAAGCGTTTGTAAAATAGTGGACACTTTAAAACTGTTCCATGGTTCTCAAATGTCAGTAAGGAAACACCTAGGACAATGTCTCTATTTCCAAACTACCCTTCAAGAGCAATACACAAGCTCAATTTTTCACAACAAAAGTCTACAGCATATCTTAATCATTACTCAAAAATAGGAATTTTGATAATTATCAAGGCCCACAAATCCAAAACAGGTTTAACTAAACCTGCTTTCCCTTTCACCTTGACCACTCGAAATCAGGGTGTGGCCGATTAACCGCAGACTTTGGTGTTGTTTGCTTCTCCGGGCTAATAACCTGGTCCCAACCCATAATGTGAGGCAGCACATACTGCATTAACATAGAAAGGCGTGAGATTTATGCAAGCAGTAAACTATTGCCTTAACAAGATATGTAAATGAGAAAGTGCCATGCAACTTAAATACATTCCTCCTAGAGCGCACAAAAAAAAGAGATGCCACTGCTAATTTATTGATGCTTTGACCAAACAATTCATACTAAAATCTGAGAGCATCTACATCCCAGTAACTCAAATGAGTTTCTAAATAACTGATAACCTCTTTTTAGAAAATAAGGTCTCTAAAATTTCTAACTCTCACATCCCTGAAATTAATTTTAGAGTTCTATTAAGCCACGTCAGCAACAAATTAAAAAACAGAAATAATTTTAGTCAATCATTTGGTCAACATGAAGTTTATTTTACTATATAGTTTCTAAATAAGAAACTCTCCCACGTCCCTAAAACTGGATTATAAACTGCAAAACTCTAATAGTACCAGGGATTAGTACCAGGGATGTAGATGCTATGAGTAAAGTTGATGTGTTCTTAAGCTCATCAAACCTCTTGGTGAGTTTAACTCCGAAACCTATCGGATTGGTTTCAAACGATAAATCAAAATTGTTGAAACTGAACTATTTCACGAGTGATACGTTTACATGCAAAATTTATAAATTTCGAATTAATTTAGTATAAAGTCAAGCAGTCAAATAAAGAAGGACAATAAGTTATTTTTAATGCATCCATTTTTATCATTTTTTGACCAGCTGAATATATAATTATATACAAAATGAAATTGAAAATTTACAAATTTAGCATGCAAACACATCACTCGTGAAGCAAATTGGTTTCAACAATTTGTATTTATCGTTTGAAGCCAATTCAATAGGTTTTGGTGAGCTTAACAACACGCCAGCTTTACTCCCAAAATCCAATATCCACAGCACATAAGATACTCAACAATTTGGAACTGTCGATTTCTCAATCTGGTTCAAAATTGACCCATAGTGTCAACAGGTTAGTATACTTGACCCACTTAGTTTCAATATACATAGCCAACCTGCCCTGACCAGTTGCCAGACCTATGAACCGTAGAGTAAGGAACTTACACTGCAGGCAGTGCGCAGAACAGCAAACTCAGCTTTTGTAATAGCGATACTGAGGCGGTCGTTTGTCTTGTTCAAGTTATTCACAACATCTGTGCATTCAATAAAAATCTTCAACAAACAACTTAATAAAATAACAATAATAGAGTTATAGCCAAGAATGGCTGGGAGCCTATGGCCCCAAGCTTTTATTTATTCTTGCTGTTATTGCTATGGAAAGGCAAAATAGTTCCAGAGTTGATTGTCAAAATTTTAAAGCTGTCTACACTCCTAAAGATCAAATTAAGGCCAAAACTGTATTTGACCTTACTAAAGGTTTTAGGTTCAAAACAAGTAGGTATTACCAAAAATGTCACTCTACTGAACCAAATATTTTGATATTGCTGATACAAATTGACTTACTCAGATTGGCAAAATAGCCGGATTGATCATTGATTGGAGCGATAGCTAGAGATTTCTTAATTTGCCCTTCCGAGCTGCAATAAATTCAGAAATAAAAAAGAAACACTAGAACTTAGCATGGAATTAAAGAGAGAAGCCAGGAGAGATTAATGGTTCAAAAAAATTGTAAATTTCATATGTAATTTCTGCTATTTCAATAAAATTCTATAGTCCCCCCCCCCCCACCCCCTGATTAATGAAGCATTTGTTTAATTTCAACAACAAATATGGCTCACAGTAAATACATCTTGCTGAATATTATTTTTTACCAAATTCAGCCTCCACTAGTAAATTTCTGATTCCTCTGATAGAAGCAATCTCCTATCCACTACAGGGCCTTAAATTCATTCCAAAGAAGTGGTAATAATATAAATAAGGGTCATAAATACACTCCAAAAGAATGATTATTCTACTTTACAGGTAGAAACGAATCGAAATTTTATAAGATATTAATGTGTATTTGGACAACTTCTCCCCTTTTAGTTTCATTCCCAGAGCATACATAATCACAAAATAGGCAAGCATTGGTTAAGCCCTCAAAATGTCGTATATATTTGAAAGGGCCACTATGAAACCATTGTATATCACTAGAAGTCCACCTTAATTAGAGAGAGAGGGCATTTCATAATTAAGAAAACATTTTATCTCGCTGGAAGTCCAAACATTTTATCTCGCTGGAAGTCCACATCTATGCTTATTTTAACAACTATGAGACCAAATAAGCATATGCATCATTTGAGATATATAAGATACCTTTAAGGTATTCATTTAACTTATCCTTTTGAAATAAAAAATTTAGGTTCCAACCTTGACTTCATAGATGGGTCATGAAAAAACTCGCATGAATCTGAAGAACCCAGGCTAACCAGACTGCCTACTTCGGTTGGAGATAAAGCAAAGTACTGAGACACAACCCAAAAACTCAAAATAAGGATATAAGTAAATGTAAAAGACAGATGAACAATATATAATGTTACATACAAAATTCCAAAGAAAGTTTCAACAAGGATGTCCATGTTCTGATCAGGTCCATTTGTCTAGTTAAATTTGATAACCGCAATTTTCTTCTATTTTTACCTGAATGCAATTATGATCAGTGTATTTTCTTTCACGTCTGCTTTTAAAGAAAAAATTTCATTTATGACATCCATGTTACATTGGCTGGATTGAAATGGCTATGCTTCCCCCAATATGTTGATCAACCCCAATTTTAACCTTAACTGATGTCAATTTTACCCAACTTTGCATCATTTAAACCAAACTCCATTCTGCCTGCTTACCCAATTTTGTCCTTAGTCCGCTAAAAGTTATCCAACCCAGCATATTATGTGGTAAGAGCAAACCAAAAATGCTCTCAAGAAAGACAAAGCCAGTCTACATACCACAGATAACAGTGCCAGTAGTCTAATCGGACTGACAAGTATATTAACATTATGGAGGGCTCAAAATGTAAATGCAAACTAGAATACAGAAAAGAAAGAGCCTTAAAGACCTGTCTTTTCTCCCAGTCATACTTCCTAGTTGCAATTGCTGGCCAGAACACCAACATAACAACTCCATTCTTCTCCATTTTCAAGTTTCCGGACTGTATGAGGAAAAAAAATTGAAATGTGAATGAGAGGTATTCTTATACAAGGAAACCAATATCCTTTTTCACAAGTCAAAATTACAAAGTGCTGTTTGGTACTGAGTTTTCTATACCTAGAGTTTTACTTCACTAATTCATACTGCACTATTGTAAAGATAAAAATAACCCATGCTGCATTGATACGGATGGATACGAGTATCATGCATCGATACAGCATTTTTCTAAAACTCAGGATACAATATGTTATAGATATACATAATATTATTTTAAAATATGAATTTAAGAATCCTAGTTTCCAACAAATAGAAATATAGAATACAAACTAAAACTATATATTTTATAGTATAATTCTTTTATATAGAACAAAATTATAGTAAAGATCACAGTTTCTTGGACAAAACAGAATAAAGTTCAGGGGCAAACAATATACTTCTATAGCAAAGGTCCAACTATTTCAGGGGCAAAACAAAAGGATGTATCTAATAATGGAGAGAATCTCAAGGAATGCATGGGTTCTTGCAATCCGGACGGGAATGAGAAATAAGGATTTCAATTCCAGTGTTTGGGCAATAATAGTCCCACAATGTGGTAGCGCAAAGATTGGAGCCGCTCCCTTGCCTATAAATAAGCAGCCTCCCTCTTAGCAAAGTCACTCCTTACGCCTTGTGTGGCCTTCAGCGTGTCGATACGCGTGTCAGCACGTATCATAGACCGAATCCTTTGGTCAGATTAAATAAATTAATCGGATACGTCAGGTGGCATATCTGATACGTAGCGTACACAAATTGCAAGTGTATCTGTGTCCAATACATATACGATACAGGTACAGAGCCTATTTCGGTGAATCCAGGTAACATAGAAAATGACTTAACTCAGATTTCTCTGAATGCATGACAAAATCAACAAAACCCAATAGTTATGCAAGACTTAATATTATAAGCTCTATATTTGAAGGTTTAACATATCAATATGGTTTCCGGTCAGACCAAAAGCTGTACAACATTGCACAACCTGACTTTCAGAAGTTCCAATTATAAATGAAAAAAGAAAAATAAAACTTACGCCAATTGTGCAAAATTTGGGAAGAACAGGATATACGGTAAGGGCAGCCTTTGCCTTGAAAATAGTATAGCTCGCATATTTTTTACCAGATGAACTCTCTAGTTGTAAAGAAACAAAAATGAAAGTTCGTTACAAATCTAGAACATGAGTTCTGTTAACTGCATACTGAGATCACACAAGTTGCAAGTTCAAACTCTAAAAGCAGTTGACTCATTCAATTTTTTAAACTTAGTTCGGTCAATAGCAATACTGGCAATGACCAGTTTGGCCCCAGTATACTTTTGCAAAATTGTAACAGAGAAGCAACAACTAAAATGGCTCAAATGATTGTAAATTAGCAGTAGAAGATTAATAAAATGTATCTACGAGGACCTCGATTAACCTTCATTTTTTAAAGACTGTAACAAGCTTCTCGTTTCTTAAGCACACTTAATTTGTGCTCAGAAACAGCAACCAAACCAAGCAAAAGCTAATTGCATTATAGGTTTAACCAGCATATAAATACCATACAAGAGAGTTTAGCAGACAAACAAGCCTCAATTGTTGCATACACGAGCAAAGACAACAAAAACATTTACTCTGCAAGCTTATTTATTCAGCTATCTGACCTGGCTCAAATGGTACCATAATGTGTAATGTCATCCTCATCCTAACAAAGATTAAAATTACCGTGAGCAGATTCTGCAGTGGCAGTTGAAAAGATGCGTTGCATTTGAAAGGAGTTGAATAAAAGCGAATCTTTCACATCTCTTGCCCTAGAAATAATTATGTCAAAGAGAAAAATATAAAACACGTAAATAGGAAAATATTTCCATTGACTCAAAAACCTAACAGTTTTATTTAATCTAACAATAAGAAGCACATTGTACATTTTAAAATATGAAATACCTCCTGGAACCATTCCTTACCTATATCTCACAACAATACCAATTGAAAACATAACAAATGTGGGGCATAATGAAATAGTTTTAAATAGTGAAATTGTATGGCTTTGTGCCCAACCAATAATTTGAATCAAGTATAATTGGTACTTATGCTCTGCAAGATGCTAAATTGTTTATTTGTTCAACCAAGTAAATTTCCAATGGAATAATTCAAACAAATAGTACATACAATGACCGATTAGAACTTCTGGTACCTGTGAGATTAAAAATATTCTGCTCATGGAATGTTTCAATACAGTTAAATAATAAATAGTGAAATCCATTGGATTTGGCACACAGGAGTGATCACAACAAAAGTCTATAAAAACATTAGTATTTTTGCAGTTAAATAATTAATAAAATAATAAACTTCTTTCGAGAAAAAATAAATATCAAGAAATTTACACTTGGTTAACTCTAGAATATTTTTTAAATAATATACAAAAAAAAAGTTCAATATGATCGAAAGGGGAAGAAATTTTGGGACTACGGCTAGTTAGGGTTTAGGGTTTAGGATTTTGGGGACTTTAATTTGAGAAATAAAAAAAACACCAATTACATCACTAGGCCTCAAAATCCATACACGGCAACAAAAAATCAGAGAGAGAGAGAATGGACCAAAATGATATTATTAAACGCTGAAACTACAAGAATCAGATGAGTTTTCCGGACTCTTTACCTGGAAGCGGCAAAACTAGATAGCTTCTGCATTGCTTCGATTTTGTTTTTCTTAATCTTTTCCTCTGAAAATTTGGCGCTCTTTGCGCGGTGTTTTTAGGGTTTTGAGTTTCAAGCGAGAGTGACAGACTTAAGACTGTTCTAGGAGTACCGATTTTATTATGCATGGTCATGATGTACGACAGTAAATGCGAACCGGAGGTCACTGAATGTGGACCATGAGGCCGATTTTGAAAACATCAACGATGGTTTTCTGCGGCATCATAGTCGACGACCCTCTATTGAATCCGAACCGCTATCTATGTAAAATTGTAATTGAAATCTTGCAAATCAAATTTACTTATTAATTTTTCATTTACCCTTTAACTCTTCTTAATTTTCTTATTTCTCTCTCTAGAATTTAATATATCATATATGACCTTCGACTTTTCAAATTCTTTCTTATTTACCCTTGAGATTAATAATATACATTAATACCTTTCGAAAGTTACCAAAACTAATAATTTATATTACTTTCAAATAGAATGACTAAAATACCCTTAACAAAACAAAAACCCAGATGATCGGTTCTTAACCTTTCGTCTCCACATCTCTTCTCTCTCTCACTTAAAATTAAGTCGTAAGTCTCACCCTGTCAAAAAGACTAACAAATTCTTTTTCCCTTCCCGTCATATGCTAGAAAAATATTAAGAACAAGAGGATGACTAAGCCCTCCTTAATTTGACTGTAAATCCGTCCCGACCAGGGTTGTATCTGTTGTTCATGCCAGGAACAACAAGATTCTGATATCCAGATATGATCCTATCAATTTAAAATGACATAACCTTACCCACAGCACTACGTCTTTTATATATTTTTTATTTGCTTCATCCATAAATCTGATCAAAATTTTAGAGAAATTCGTAAGAGCAATTATTTTGAGTTAACATTAAAAGGAGTGATAATTGTCGTCTAGAAAATTTTACTTATCTTTCGCTCAGTATAAGATTTTTATTTAAAAGAAAACAAATCATACACGAGATAAAAGAGGAGAGTGGGATGGCCTGAACAAATCCTGGGATAGTTTCATCAAATAGTCTGAATATAATAAGATTTTTTTTTTAAATGTGCACACAGTGATCTGATTCGCAGTAAAATCCTGAAATAATTTCATCAAATACTTCTTGCATCTGCCCAATGCAGGATACCATTGACGGACACAACAGAGAAAAGAGAAAGAAGCATTCATAGGGTATTTTCGTCCATTTCTTTTAAACCATTACATTTTTTTATATCATTTAATAAGGATTATTATTTTTTTATTACAAAAAAGTGATACTGTATCTATCTAAAAAATAGTAAAAAAGTTTCACAAAAATATAAAATTTGATCTCCAAGTTTATTTTATTGTGACAATCATGTTAAGCGGTTCAAATCGACTGTTCAGACTTTGAAAACAAAAATAAAAATATGAAGCATAATTAGAGCACAAAACCATGGTGCATTTGAACCCTCCTCCTAGGGTTTTACTTCACTAATTCATACTACACTACTTCGGTTGGAGATAAGTAAATAATAAGTAAATGTAAAAACTCGCACGAATCTGTCCCAGGCTAACCAGACTGCCTACTTCGGTTGGAGATAAGTAAATAAGTAAATGTAAAAAGACAGATGAACAATATATAATGTCCCATACAGAATTTAAAAGAAAGTTTCAACAAGGATGTCCATGTTCTGGTCAGGTCCATTTGTCTAGTTAAATTTGATAACCGCAATTTTCTTCTATTTTTACCTGAATGCAATTATGATCTGTGTATTTTTTTTTTTTTACATCTGCTTTTAAACAAAATTTTCATTTATGACATCCATATGTTACATTGGCTGGATTGAAATGGCTATGCTTCCCCCAATATGATGATCAACCCCAATTTTAACCTTAACTGATGTTAATTTTACCCAACTTTGCATCATTTAAACCAAACTCCATTCTGTCTGCTTACCCAATTTCGTCCTTAGTCCGCTAAAAGTTTTCCAATATTTAGCAGAGTGTCGGAATTAATAATCATTCGAAAATATAAACACAACGAGGAATCTAAAGTTATGTCAGTATTTCAATAAACTTTAATAACAAAATTTATAAAATACAAAGGGCACTTCAACAAACAAATTTTGAGTTATATATTACAATTTACAATTTTAATAAAATCGTTGGAATCTTTTCTACAGCCTATTAGATATAATAACCAAATTATATATCTTAAATATAACAAATAAAATTCCATTCCAAAAAGTGTGCGTTAGTTTCTAATATAATTCTAATTTTTTTTGTGTTAAGCTATATTATTTATATTTTTTCGCAAACCTCACAAACATATTTGTAAAATGGACTTTATTACTTTCTATGTCACAGACGGCGAGTTAAATAGTTAGGTACGTTCAGTCTTTAAAAAGACCTGGTTTGTTACGTATAAATATTTACACGTATATTTTATATATCAATATTTGTACGTATATGTATCAACACTTGCACGTGTCAACTGTAAATTTGTTGGCGACCTTCTAGAAAATGGTTCCAGTCAAAATTAGTTAAGAGTTAGAAAATTTGACCGAAAATTATTTCTGGAGGACTATTATCACATCCCTATATTTAAACATCTGTGTCCGGAATTCACATTCCCTAAAATATCCGAGTTGGTATGTAACAAATTCAGACCGTTCAAAATCCTTTCTGCACGAAAGCACAGTGAGACTAGCTCCGTGCTGTTGATTTCCCATGCAATAGCCTCTGGTACCTGCGGATACGGACTCCTGTGCCGAAATTTTTATTAATAGAAAATAAAATAAAAAAATATCGACATTGAAGAACCTTTTCGCAGAATTTCGAGATATAGCAAAAACCTGATAGTCCATAACGTCCAGAGGACGTTATGGACCATCACGGCCCGATTAGCAACAAAGATTAATGTAAAAGCAAAAACACGAGACGTCTTTGTCCATCACGGCCAGGGAGGTGCGGAAAAAAAAAAAAAAAAAAAAGGGCCTGTCGTTATGCTCCATAACGGCCTGGGGGAGGGCCGAAACAAAATAAAAAAACCAGGCCGTTCGTATCTATCACGGCCAGGCGGAAGAAAAAAAAAAATCCTGGCCATTATGGTCCATAACGGCCAGGTCCCTTTAATTGAACCATAAACAAAAATGCTGAGGTGGAAATTTGATCTAAGGCCAATCGAACCATAATAGAGCTTAATAATATATATATCGTGTACATGTAAAATAATAGAGCTTGATTGAAGTGTCAAAGTCAATCAAACTTACAATGTTTATTTTTTCAATAGACGAAGAGACGGGACAACAATGGCCAGGATTTTTTTTTTTAGGTTGTCCCAGGCCGTGATAGTTGCAAACGGTTTGGTTTTTTATTTTATTTTTTTGGCTCTTCTCCCGGCCGTGATGAACAAGGACGGCCTTTTTTTTTTTTTCCGCGTCTCCCTAGCCGTGATGGACAATGATGTCCCGTGTTTACATTTAGGTTGTTAATATGTTGCTAATCGGGCCGCGATGGTCCATAACATCCTCTGGACGTTATAGACTATCACATTTTTGCTATATCCCGAAATCTAACGAAAAGGTTCTTCAATATCGATATTTTTTTATTTTATTTTCTATTAATAAAAATTTCGGGACTCCTGTGTTCATACCTTCACATCCCTCAAATATCCTTATTTCTAATTAAATGTTGAATAACAGCTGTGTTCACTTATGATTTATCTTATTTGTATTCCCTTTCCTATTGAAATGGGGATAACAGATGATGCAAGCAAACTACTCGTGAATCAATAAAACTAATTCTTCTCGTGAATCAATAAAACTAATTCTTCTCGTGAATCAATAAAACTAATTCTTCTCGTGAATCAATAAAATAATGTCACTGGTTGGTAACGAATTTTCATTCCCAAACAACAATTATACACCCACTCAAAAGATCAAAAGCTTTTGAATAAACCACAATCAATCATATATTACAACAGAACACCATTACACATTTGTCTTTACTCATCGAACGCATCCTCCTCATCAGGTAGCATAGCCGTCAAAAGGGAAAATTTAACTCTAAGAGAGATCTTACCCCTCTCCAAATGCAACTTGGCCCCAGAAACGGCCCAATATCCCGGCATATCCTGCGGGCCCCGTGCCATCTCAGTTGTGTCAATATACTTTAACAATTTTGGTGCCTGGACTGGGCCCGGGGGGCCCCCAGGATAAACCGCAGAGTTAATGACGACATCATTTGGTCGAGGCGTCGGCCTCTGTGCAGCAGCTGTGGCAGCAATGGAGAAATGGGTACTGATTAGGGTTGAGATTAAGCCTGATTTCTGCACTAGGTTTGGCGAACCCTCCCACTCTGGGTTTTTTACTAATGCCGCATTGGTCACTTTCGCAAATTGGAGTCGTAGAAAAAGCACTTTCCTGCATATGTCATTTTTTGTTACATCTCCTCCAATGATCACCATAGTAGTGGCATGGGCTAGATGGCAGTAGGAAGACATAGTTTGTATGTTGATTTCTTGCCTTGTATATTAAACTCTTTTGAATTGTTCAATTTCTTATCTTTGCCTGGTGCTATTTAAAGAGACAACAAGTAATATATTCACCCCAATTCCATCATGAGTGGTACTGGCAGAGACCAGACTTTTACACTCAAAAGTGTTATGCATTTTGTACCAACAACCATACAACTAAATATAGACTGAACCCAAGTGACGATCCCCCGGTAGTTGTCAGACTACTACTTTTTGTTTCCTAGTTTTTCATGGTGTGTATCATTTAATTTGGCACTCCATGATGAGCATATCTAAACTATAGTCTATAGCAATAGAATATCTAAATCAATTACCTAAAGCCGTAGCTCCCAACATAAAGTTGGGCCCCGGTGACTATAGAGAGGTCATCATCAGACTCGACAGGGGCAGTGCACACATGGGAGAGGTGCTTCCACAGAATGGGCTCAAAGTACCTGCGGTCATAGGATGCCTCAATATCCGTGCGGTAATTGTAGGGATCATCAGCCAGGTGGAGTATCTGGGGCAGGGAGCAGAGGTGCTGCAGGTGTATAGCCAGTCGATTGCTCCTCCTCCCTTCCAGGTACAGCCTTAACCCTGTTACTGGCCTCTTCCCCACATCCACCTGAGGTATTTGTAATTAAGTGTTAACCCACTCTTTTAATATAGCAAAAGAATGTTAGATTATGGATACTGACAAATGAGAGTCAAATGTACCAGATTGGTGCAGACATAGAGCTTGGGTCCCATGAAGTTGAATTGGAGTGAAGTGCTGCTCTGCCTTCTCCTCTGAGGGCCAAGTGGTAGGTCACTGTAGACTGGCGCCCACTGCCTCGGCAATTGAAACTCCAAGAATTGGTGCAGTTCTTCAATCGGTGGTTTATCTGGAGCATAACAGTAATACTTGACTAGTTGAGGAACATTTCTTGAGCCCTAACCTCAAAATTTAACAGTTACATTTCATCTTTAAAGTATCTGAAAGTGCCTTTTAAAGACAATTGCATGACAAATTTTTGTTATTAAATTTCAATTGTCCAAAATTTTGGTTTGTCCTTAATCTTGGAGTACCATAGGATTTCAACTTTGCTTCAAGAAAATTTACCAACTTTCAATTATTCTTGGACACAAGAATGCCTAACTTTGCTGTTCAACCAACTTCATGAAAATCCTATGACAACTAAAGGGGGGCAGTTTTGTGCAACCTATGACCTCTGGGATTGTTGATCAAATTAAACATCTGAACAAGTTTCAAGGTAGAAAGTGCACTTCAGCCAGAAAATTTTAACTAATTAAACAAAACCAAAGACCCTAAAAAATTGTGTAGTTCTTCCTTCAAGTTTCAACATGTACTGTTGCATTTATGCATCTAAATTTTATTAGACTGATCTTCGGATTTTGTAATTGGCATTTTTTTATTATCAGATATCATGCAAGTATGTTTGCGAAGACCAACATGGAAAAATATGGTATACATGAAACGTTTTGTACAATCTCATTACACTTCAATCAGAAATTCTTCTCTGAGGTGGTTTTACTATGTATCACAAACTTTGTTTCATACAAGTAGGAATGTGGTGTATCTGTGTAGGTGGCACTTTTACCGTTCCTTGAAATGGATATCATTGGATGTTTTACAACATCCAGACTTATAAGCAGTTCAAGACCAAACTCATACAGTTAAACTTTGACGAAACAAAATGGAAATTTTCCATTTCTAAAACTTGAAGGAAATGATACGCCAATTACTCAAGAACTAGCAATATAAGCTGAAATAAAGCAAAATCACACCGATATATTAAAATAAAAGATTATTACAGCGTAGATAGAGATTGATAGCATGATTCAAGAAACCGCTGCCAGGCACACCATTCAAGAGAGAAGTAATAGGCAAGAAAGACATTGATATAACATCGGGCTCGCCTTGAACGGTGTTAAGCCACTCCTCATGGCTTATTTCCTTGTTGTCTTTACCTCCTCTCCTCTTATGTATCACCACTATATCCTGTTGATGATAAAACAAAGGGATGACAACCTTATCAATCAAGTTTAAGCTTTTACAGAAAGTTTGTTAATATCAAATCAGCACTGACAATGGGTCGATGCAGATCATGTCAGATACTTTATTACGAGAGTATTCAGGTAGACTTCCCTCACAAACCAATAATTGGCCGAGCCATTCAGTTTTTTCTGTCACGTATGCCCCGGCAAAACTAGAACATCACATATAGCCCGCAAAACATACGTAGTATTACAAAAGCTCCGTAGACAAAATATCTATACCATATCTTTTTTTTCCTTCATTCAGTCATGTTAGACTAATTTCCTCACCTTTCTTTCTAGATAATTGATATTTTAAAATAATAGAGGGGTATAGGTGAATCCTCTTGTGTTTTAAAGTAAATTTTTCAAGAGTTCATGTGGCATTTTAAGGTTTTGCAGGTTTAAATCAGCACTTGCCCTTACCCTTTTGAAACTCTGACTGACACAAATAAGTAGTGGAACAACATGCATTACTAGTACAATACCTCGCTATTAAGTACCGGATTCTAAACATCAAAGTGAGTTCAGGAACTAGTTGCTGAATATTACGACCACTTAATAGAAGCAATACTTAAGTAAAGCCCCACAACAAGATGATAGAGACCTGACACTTAGTTTAGATATATACTTAATTAGTAATTTGGACATAGGTAATATACATACATCCTTTGAAGCATAAGAGCTTGATGGGCTGGATTCTGCAAATCTCAATCGTTGCTCTCTTGGATCCATCTGTGTACCGTATTTACGAAATGTGTTAGCAAAATAAAAGCATTTATATCTTGAGTTTGGAATAACCCAGAAAGTTCAATAAATGTTAGTACATTTGCATTCTGACAGCTACATCAACCCCTTTATGGCCCTTTTTTTTTGTTCTCCAGTTGTCTTGCTTCATGGCCCATTGCACAAATGTGTAATTAGTGCACCAAGGTTAAATAAGGCTTAATTGCATTGAGGCTGGCCAGATGGGGGTAAATTTCGCAGTTCAAAAATTATACCAGTGCGCATTGGCTGAAACTCATCATCAAGAAACTCCCTCAACATATATTGCATCTTAGCTAAATCAAACATCATCTTAACCTTTTATTCTTTAACTTTTTCCTAAGTTGACCAGCCAACCAACTAAGTATGAGAAATTATGAAAACCTAAAACTGAAATAACCTTCTGCTTGCCATAACCATCAATAAAATTTGCAGGGGCGAAGCCAGAAAATTGAAATTGGGGTGTTGGATAATCTAATGTAGTGTAATCTTTTTCCTGGTAAAAGTTTTAAGGGCCAGATACCGGTCGATGAGATTCACTGTAAGTGGGGCTGAAAAGTATTGGTGCATGCAAAAATTACAAAATTTCAATTTATAGGCCCCACTTTTCCCTCACCTCCCTCTGCCCCTGGAAATTTGCATCAAATTGACCATCTGCTTTGCCGAAACGTCTGTCTGCTAATGCCTTCAACCTCTTCTGAACTTCTACAGGCTGTAGGCTAGAAGAGTGCTGCTGTCTTATGTACACTACATCTTTGCCCCCCATCTTAACACCTATCACAATATGGGTCCCAAATTTTTCAATAAACCTGCAGTGACAAAGAAGTAGAATTAGAATAAAATTAAATATCAGGACCAATGACTAATTGACCATTGAAGGATTTTATCATCTAATAGGCCAAAACCTCTTAACAGCACAGTCAGATATCGACTTTGAAGAATGCTAAATGGCTTTCTCAAGCATCAATAAATCCTTTACTGACCATTTTAGCTTCAAATCAGCAAACAACTTGTCTGATCGGTACAGGACCCCGTACCATGTCCACAACACCAAGCTAAAGGCACAACAATTCTGACTGAAAGATACATGGGAAACCAGGAAGCAATATCCAATCCATTTAAGTCTTACGTGGTTTAAGGATGAGTTCCATAGCAGCTTGATCTGACAAAATCTACATAACCCAAATTACCCAGCAAACCTACCCATACCTAAATCAAACGCCAGAAAGGAAAATTTGATCAGTCAGTGACCCAAAACAGACCTGACCAAACAAGAGGCTGACCCAGTTCAAAGCAAGAAGTATACGTACTTGGCGAGAGCAGCAGGGTCCCAGGTGGAGGGGACAGCCTGCTTGACATGATTGCAAAGCAAAATGTGCGGTTGTGAGAGGGCAACAGTGTAGAGGGTGATGAAGTGGCCCTCAAAGGCCAACGACTTGGTGTTGGCTGCGTCCTTCTGCCAGCTGCTTGAGAACTCAAACATGTGGTTGAAGTGACCTGACGGAATCTTCCCCGACAGTGACATCTCCTGGTTGAACTGCTCCGACATCTGCACCGTTTTTTGGAAGAAAAACATGTAAAGGTACACATCAGACTCCCCATTTTGCTATCGCTAGAGAGATGAAAATAAAATATTTTTGAGAGCAATGTGTAGTACATCTCATATGGAGGTATTAGGTGTAACCCACAGATCATCAATATTTGAATAAGCATTTAATGTGGCAACTTGACAAGGAAGCTTCATTATACTAGCCCAAGCTGAGGAAAAGCTCAGGTACTGGTGATTCCACTTTTTAGTAAAAATCAGGCCAGTTCTTTCCTCCTATAGGGTTGTGTGGTACTTAAGTGCACAACTGTGGTAAATTGAGTTCCAATTATTGATAAAAGGAGGACAAATAGCCAAGTCATTAACTGTTAACTTAACATTTATACATCAGGGTTTAGTTGCACAATTGGGGAATCGGCACCCTAGGAGCTCAGTCAGGTTCACAAAATGCACTGCTGATAAGCTGTCAAACTTATATGACAATTTTCTTCATGGTATCCACCAAAATATGTAACTAATGGTATAAATTTTTGTTCTCTTGCAGCTCCATTGGTCAAAACTAAATAAAGATAGCGCCAAGCATACCTGTTGAAATGTCAGAACATCGGATTGAAACTTGGTTCTCTCACCTTTGTCGCATTTTATAGCTTTAGGCACATTGGAAACCACAATTCCACCGGGTATAATAATCTCTTGTGAATCACTACGGTCAATTTCAATCAGGCATGAATCTGTGCTACTTCTCTTGCAAAATTTGAGCCTGAGATCTGCTGCCACATCATATCCTAGCCCAATTGAATCAATTGCAACTTCAGCCACTTTCAGCGGAGATGCCTTTAATGCCATATCTATATCTTTTGGTTTGCCTTTCTTTTATCGATTCACCATTCAAACCTCCTGATAAATGAAATTAGCAGCTCTTTTTCTTTTTACAGCCCAGCTAGAGAGAATCGTGAAATAGTTGAGATGAATTCCAATAGCACACTGAAAATTGTTACAATAAAAGGAAATTGATGAGTTACTATTTTCTTTTTCCAGCCCAGTTAGAGAGATTGTGAAATAGATGAGATGAATTCTAATAGCACACTGAAAATTCTTGGAATAAAAGCTGAATTTGACGAGTAGCTAACTTTTCAATAGAAAATAGGATTCTAGATGACGCAATACGTTGAACGTGAAATTTATTTTTAATCTTTCAACTAAAAAGCAGCAGAGTGGACTCTAGAGAAACGGAACCACTGAACCACGGATTTCGAGTAAACCATAGAATTCAATGCTTCTTCTCCAAAACTAATAAGAGTAGAAAAGAAAAATAAAGAAAAGATTGATAAGAAAAAAGACTTAAAACCAGATCGACTAAAATTAGCCTTTTTTTACAAAACAAGGAGATCGACAATACCAAAACAGCGTGGCTCATGCATAGAAAAATTGACAAACTTTTGCTTTCGCACAAGAACAGACTATCTACAAGTAAGAGTAACGAGCATCCCAAAAGGGTAAATCCAGAATAAAGCAAGTGAAGAAGGAAAACCTTGGATTTTTGAAGCGCTACAGATTTGAGGGAGAGGAGATGAATTCTAGGTTCGAAAGAAATGTAGCAAAGAAAACAAACCTTTCAATTGAATTGATGAAATTATAATTTGATTATGGCTGGTCTACTTTCTTTCTTTATTTTCCTTTATTATTGTCATTTTAATTATTTTTAATATTTACTTACTTTAAGCTGTTGGTCTTTGTCAGGACAAGTTTACAAGTAAGCCCTCTCAAAGATAGAATTTTATATTGATTTCTATCGAGGGGCCTAGGTGTGAATTCAGCTGTTGCAAGGAAGGAAGCAAAAAAGACATTAAATATTTACCCCTCCAGCTTACTAAAAATAAGTATTTTATCCCTTAACAAAAAATTATCATAATTTTTAGTGGAAATAAGGTTAAGATTTGCACATGATTCACGTTTTTTGGCTTGTTGGCGCGTTGAAATGGTTTCTTTTTTGTTAGCTGGCAAATTGAAGAAATGTAAGGGGCCTTAACAAAATGAGCAAGCAATACGAGGGTATTTATGAAAAACTCACTTTATTTCTCCTCTACCTCGTGTGAAATCACGGTAGTTGGGAGATACAACAGCGTGGCAGAGTTGCTCACTTGCTCTCAGTTCATATTATTAATTGGAATCGCAGAAACAACTTTTCTTCTGTTCCTTCAACTGATGCCAATGGTTTGGAATTTCTTTCTGAGGAATTGAAGGCATAAATCCAAATCGACCGTCTCTTCGAAGTTTCAAATTTAGAATTGTCCCTTATTTTTTGACTTGACGAGAGCGCTGTGAAATTTTTACTGTAACAAAACAGTAACCCGATACCGCAGTGCGCAGTTCACGATGACGTTAAAGACTGGATACATCCAGTTAGAAAGAATGGAGAAAATATTGAACGAAATTAAAGCAGACGGCCATCGGCGGATCGGCCGCTTACTGAGCGGTTTGACTTCATGGCTGCGGGTTGGATTTTTTAATGTCAGTCCCGGATTTTGTAAGGAATTACAACTATATCCGTATATTAAAAAAAATAAAAAATAACAACATTATGTTTAAAATTCGAATGCATAAATTTATATATGTTAGATTTATTTCTGGATATCATCATTTTAGTTTTCGAGTAATTTTTCAGAAAAATAAATTGGAATATATATATATATATAGATGGGCTATTGTGCTTCGCGAAGTAAGTGGGGGGTTTTACTTCGGATCATATTTTCATTTTTGAAAATCTAAACAACCGATCTGAACCGTTCAACATGTTCTAAATATTGAAATGTGCTTGGAGACTAAATTTTACATTTTTTTGGAATTTTTTTACTATTTATTAAGCCACTTTGAAAATCGCTGATCCACTGCGAACAGTAAAGAACAGTAAAATTTTCTGGACCACCGGATCAGCAATTTTCAAAGTGGCTTAATAAATAGTAAACAAATTCCAAAAAAATGTAAAATTTAGTCTCCAAGCACATTTCAATATTTAGAACATGTTGAACGGTTCGGATCAGTTGTTTGGATTTTCAAAAATAAAAATATGGCCCGAAGTAAACCCCCCATTTACTTCGCGAAGCACAATAGCCCATCTCTCCTCTCTCTCTCTCTCTCTCTCTATATATATATATATATATATGAGGAGGTTCAAATGCACCATAATTTTTGTGCTCCAATATACTCCACATCTTTTATCTCTATTTTTAAAGTCCGAACAGTCGATCCGAACCGTTCAACATGATCTTCATAATAAAATATGTTTGGAGACCAAATTTTATATTTTTTAGAATTTTTTTACTATTTTTTTAGATAGGTACAATATTATTTTATCGGATGGTCCAGAATCTCCTTCAAAAAGTGATTTTGTCCCTATCTGAAAAAATAGTAAAAAAATTCTAAAAAATATAAAATTTGGTATCCAAGCATATTTTATTATGAAGATCATGTTGAGAGCGGTTCAAATCGATTGTTCGGACTTTAAAAATAGAGATAAAGGATGTAGAGCATATTGGAGCACAAAAATAATGGTGCATTTGAACCCTCCTCTATATATATATATATGAGGAGGGATCAAGTTACAACAAAGTTACAACAACTATTTTTTTCAATTTGAAAGTCCAAATCTTCGATCCAAACCGTTCAACATGATCTCCACAATAAAATGTGACTGAAGATCAAATTTTACATTTTTTTAAATTTTTTTACTATTTATTAAGTATTTTACAAAAAATAATCATATTCAGACCATTTAATTTTGTACCCGTCTTAATAAATAGTAAAAAATTCATGTAACTTGATCCCTCCTCTATATATAGTTGAACGGTTTGGATCATATTCAGATAATCATGTTGAACGGTTTGGATCGATGATTTGGACTTTAAAAATGAGAAAAATAGTTGTTGTAACTTGATCCCTTCTCTCTCTCTATATATATATATGAAGATACGAGTTCTCATTTAGACACAATTTTGTTGATTTTTTGAAAAAAAAAAAAAAATGTAGTTATTATTTTTTTGGTAAGTTCTAAAATGGATCTAAAAATTCCGCATGGTACTTTTCCCTCTCCAGTACAAGTCATTTGAATTTTTCGCAAATAAATAAATTCAACGGATTTGACATTATTTGCAAATTTACGGATTATTTTCGAATTATTTACATAATCTTTCTTTTCTTAAATTTTAAATTTAATATATCTATATGCATTAACTCCAAATTATTTACAGAATTATTATATTTTTCATTTCTTTTCAACATGCGCGTGGACTCTGGATGGCTAAAATCCAAATTACAAGTCTTTCCGTGTTCGTTCTCTCGTTTTCTTCCACTTTTAAAATTTTCACTTTACCGTGGGTGGAAAGTCATAATTTTATAAAACATAAAATATTGGAAAAAAAAAAATACAGTCTATTACAACTGTACATCTTTATCAGGTTCTGATAAAAAAATGATAGATTTAATTAACTTGGGGAGTAGGAGCCGACATTTTTATTAATATCCAAAGTTTAATACAAATTATTAATTATGCCCAGAATTCGATTCAATATCGAAAAATATCTAAGCCGGCCATAGTAAACCGGCCATTTTCTGGCCGGCTTACTCCTTTTTTTTTTTTTTTTTTTAGAGAGGCACTATGAAGATCAAAATATTGAAATCTAACTCTGAAAATTTGAAATTTTTGTTTAAATTATTTGTTATATTACTTCTTTTGATGTATAATTAGCATATTTATACTAAAATACGATAGATTAATTGAAATTATGTTGAATAACACTAAATTATGCTAAATTACGCTAAATTACATTAAATTAAGCTAAAATACGGTAAATTACGCTAAATTACAAATGAATAGGGACGATATCTTCACTGAAAAGGCGAAAAAACGACGATGAAACTTCAAACGGTCATAAAACGGCGCTCGAGTGTCCGATTTCAGCAAATGACCACTTTTCGGAAAGCTTGCGAAAATATGTATGCATCCGTGCCAGCGATGCTGGATTCCAAAATTCAGAATTGCCAAAAAACTAAGGGAAGAGCCTCAAAACTTGAGTTGAAGTTTCCGATGAAGATTTTCATTTCTATCATTCAATCCAAGTAGCTCAGTAAATTAGTTACATAATGAACTTGCAGATTACCATTTTTTACTATTTTTGGAATTTTTTTACTATTTTTTATGATTCATGAAAGATGAGCAAAATCAGTCTACTATAGCGTAATTTTGTGTAGTTTAGTGTTTTTTTTACCGTATTTCAGCATAATTAGCGAAGTTATTGTAATTTAACGTAATTTAGTATAATTGAACATAATTTATTGTAATATAGTGTAATTCAACATAATTTCAAGTAATCTAGCGTATTTTAGTATAAATATTATACATCAAAAGAAGTAATATAACAAATAATTTAAACAAAAATTTCAAATTTTCAGAGTTAGGTTTCAATATTTTGATCTTCATAGTGTCTCTCTAAAAAAAAAAAAAAATAGAGTAAGCCGGCCATTTTCTGGCCGGCTTGGATATTTTTAGCAAAAGTTTGGGAATGTGGGCATAATTAATAATTTGTATTAAACTTTGGATATTAATATAAATGTCGGGAGTAGGAGTATCTCTGTTTTTCTTAATAACTTTTCTAAGCAGTGTAAAAAAAATGCGGTTCATGTGGCCGCATATGCGTATGCTGTTGGCAACCGCAAAGAAAATCAATATGTGGTTTAATATGCGGTTCCGCATATGCGGCCGCATATTTTTACTGCATATTCGGCCGCATATTACTGCATATTACCGCATACTTGTTTATATATATATTAATTTTCATTTTAAAATCTGCATATATAAGTCCGCATAAAAATTCACATATGCAATCGCATACCGCATAGAAACCTCATTTTAAAATCTTGTTTCTAATTAAGGCGCAGTAGATAATAGAAAACCGCGAGTCAACAGACACCTCTTTTTCTATAATATAATAGAAGTTTGGGGAACAAAAGCAAACAAGTGTAACGCCAAAATATGAACTGGACTCGTTTTATGAGCCAATTAATTCATGTTACTATTGACTTGTTGTCGTTAGTTGTGTCACCCTGTGCTGTGTTGACACATATATTATGTTGTGTCGTGTTAAACGAACTGTGTTGATTGTATCTATTGTCGGATAACATTTTTAAAAGAATATGGTACATCTAATATTACGTGTTGTGCTTTGTCATATTCTTGTATGTACAAACTGTGCTGTATTTTTTATAGTACAATTCACAAACGCATCCAAAGCTGATCGATGAAGCAATCTTTTGTCGGTACTAAATGATTTTGAGGTGAATTTCATTTTTAGTAAATTCTCTCTCTACTTCCTTTGGGGTCCAGTCTCTCGAGAGAGAGAGAGGTGAAGAGGAGCAAAATTGTCATTTCATTAAATTGAAAATTTGGACAAAGATATTAACAGAGCTATTTTAACTTAACATAGTGCATTAATTATATATCTTTTCATTTTGTTTCTATTAATCGTGTGTTCTGTGAATTTTAAATAGTTCTGCAAATATCTTTACCCTTCTAATTTATCTTTAAATGGAAAACATAAAAAAATCAAATGTTTTTTTTTCTAGCTGGTCAGATTCTAGTCAAAATCCATTTAATTCTTCTATTTCTATATTGTTTAATTGGATCCGTATGAGAAAAATAGAGTTCAATTGACTCTCATATATATCTCAAATAATTATGTTTATATATATATAGTCCCACAAGGGAGCAAAAAAGAAAAGTTCGGAAAAAAATTGCAAATTATTCATGAAATTCAGAAAATTTTCGTAAAATTCACAAATTATTCACGAGTAATTCGGTTAAAGTTCGATCAACTGAATAATTCGGCGTTCAATTCATCATCATTAAAATAACAAATAATTCGTGAATAATTTGTAAATTTTATAACTATGATCACAACATCAATACTCTCACAGTAACTACACATGGTTGCTACAGAACATAAAAAAAAGAGATAAGTTCTAAAAGAAATTATCTATTTTTATATTCACAAGAACTATTACCACGTCTATATCCACAATATATTACATTTAACTATTAGACTGAACGATAACGTTATATAATGAAACTCAAAAGTACATATATTGTTTGATTAGGTCAAAACCGGTTCAAAATCTCTTCACTATTTAATTTAATTTATTATTTATTTAGTACTTGATCAAGTTCTATTTAAATAAATTATACAACGTTATTAAGTTTAATTCTAAAAATAATGATGATGATTGTAATTATTAAAAATATCAGTATTAGATCACGCCAAAATATTAGAATTTGTCATGATTAATATATTCAAGGGCTTAAAAAAAATATAAAAAAGTTTTTTTTGTTTTTTTTAAAAACCTTTTGTAGCCTTTCATTGTTTTAAAAACCTTTTGGCAATCATAGATCATCATTATTTTGGAGAGTTCCATTTTTGGCCGATTTATTTTAGTTACAATTTGAAGAAAAAAAAATAACAGAATTGGCATGGAATTAGAAAAAATCTCAAAGTTATTTGGTACGTAGATATTATGTAGATATTATATGAGTGTCATTCATAAATGGCATGCATATATTATCCGTATATCACTAAAAATATTTGCGTGGTGGGCATATAATATTTGTGTGTCACATTTAAATAATATTCAGATAATATCAATGTACTAAATAATTTTGAAAAAAAAAACAATTAAACTAATCTCAACCCTGTATTTTTTTTTCCTAACTAAAAAAAATCGGCCATTTTTGTGTCAACGCGAAGCTGTTGACCGCACTGATTGATGGAATCAAAATAATTCTTAAAAAGGAAAGATTGAAAACTGAAAAGTGCCGAAGAAAAAATTTGTAAATATTAAAAAATTGTGAGAGGCGAATATTTTTAGAACTTGAGAGGCGACATAAAGTGTACCGAACAAAATGGTAATAGAAGAATCATGGCTACGATCGTTTTATTTTATTTTAACGGTAGATACATGAGCAAAATTAGCGTGTGTTAAGCTCATTAGTTAGAAGTAGAGTCATATTTTCGAATAATGGAAATCAAATACATATGGAATCAATTATATAAAAAAAATTGAATTATGAGGATTAATTATATAAAAAAATTATGTGCCGAAAATGGAGGTCAATTTTATTGTACCATAACATTTTATGCTAAATTATATAGAAAATTAAATAAAAATGCAAAAAAATTAAAATTAAATGGAGGTCAATTGACCCTGTTGGATCTTTTTAGATCCGCCACTGTCACTAGTAGTAGAGTTTAGCAAGTGTAATTTTAAAATTTATTGAATTGACTTTTTACAAATAATATGTATACATGCAAATATTTGAAATTTCTATTTATAGTACATGTCAAGTGATGTCAAGTGGTAAAAAAATAATAAAAAATGAAGATATTAAAATAATTTATAAAATTTTATTTTTCCTAAACGTGTGACTTCATACTAAATAAATTCGAAAATTTTAGAATTTTGCATGTACACCTATCACTCGTAAAGTATATTAATCTCAACAGTTTGAATTTATCGTTGTAAGACAATATGATAAATTTAGAAGTTATGCTCACCAAATTCTCTTGATGAGCACAACACACGCTAGTTTTACTCTAGACATGTTGCATTGAATAATATAAATTAAATATCAAGTTTTTTGGGGGTTTTAATAAAAATATCGGTAATATTTGTGTGTCACATTTAAATAATATTCAGATAATATCAATGTACTAAATAATTTTGAAAAAAAAAACAATTAAACTAATCTCAACCCTGTATATTTTTTTTCCTAACTAAAAAAATCGGCCATTTTTGTGTCAACGCGAAGCTGTTGACCGCGCTGATTGATGGAATCAAAATAATTCTTAAAAAGGAAAGATTGAAAAGTGCCGAAGAAAAAAATTGTAAATATTAAAAAATTGTGAGAGGCGAATATTTTTAGAACTTGAGAGGCGACATAAAATGTACCGAACAAAATGGTAATAGAAGAATCATGGCTACGATCGTTTTATTTTATTTTAACGGTAGATACATGAGCAAAATTAGCGTGTGTTAAGCTCATTAGTTAGGAGTAGAGTCAGATTTTTGAATAATAAAAGTCAAATACATGTGGAGTTATATAAAAAAAATTTGAATTATGAGGGTTAATTATATAAAAAAAATTATGTGGCGAATGGAGGTCAATTTTATTGTACCATAACATTTTATGCTACATTATATAGAAAATTAAATATAAATGCAAAAAATTTTAAATTAAATGGAGGTCAATTGACCCCTTTGGATTTTTTAGATCCGCCACTATCACTAGTATTAGAGTTTAGCAAGTGTAATTTTAAAATTTATTGAATTGATTTTTTACGAATAATATGTATACATGCAAATATTTGAAATTTCTATTTATAGTTATGTCAAGTGGTGAAAAAATAATAACAAATGAAGATATTAAAATAATTTATAAAATTTTATTTTTTCTGATTACTTGACTTCATACTAAATAAATTTTAAAATTTTAAAATTTTGCATGTACACCTATCACTCGTAAAGTATATTGATCTCAACAGTTTGAATTCGTCGATGTAAGGCAATCTGATAAATTTAGAAGTTATGTTCACCAAACTCTCTTGGTGAGCACAACACACGCTAGTTTTACTTTAGACATATTGCATTGAATAATACAAGTTTGACCATGATGTAGATATTAAAAATCTATGAATTGTATATTGTTTACCAGTATCCGAATTCTTGACATGTGTAACATTAAAAAAAGTTCCCTCCAAGATCCAAGAAAGATCACCTCCGGTTTTGCATTTTCTATACATCTAATGAAAGAATATTTGCTTGTCTTGCTGGTTGGTTTGACGAATGAGGATCCATAAATTTCCGTTAAATCTGAAAAATTTAATCATCTAAATTTATGATCAGATCTACTAACATGTACTACTATCAATGTGTTGTCCAATTTTGATAAAGTAGCTTTTTAACCACAGCAATTTCCAAAAGCAATCCTATTTACTATTGCATCACCGTATGCAATCTCAGTTGAGCGATAATTTTTCGGACCAATTATAGATGTACGTGGATTTTCAAAATTCATGAAGTCGGGATATTCTACACGGTAGGGTATTCTACTAGATCTGAATTCGCAATCCCCACTCTCAATCCCTTTCTAACATAGAGTGGGAGTGGTTCGGGCACTGAATCAAATTCGGTTCGACCGATGCTCGGTCGGAGCCGTTCAATCTGCAAAAACTTGAAAATTATTCGTCTAAATTTTGATGCGCATCGGACAACTTTGATCGAAAATAAACCGAATTTGATATGATGTCATGTATTCCTTTTAAGTTTTAATAGATGCTCGTCTCTCTGTTTTGTTTACCAAAGAAAAAGAAAATGAATGAAGAAAATAACAAAAGAAACCAACAAAAATAAAATTACAGGAGAAAAAGAAAAGAACAATATAGTTAATTATATAAAAGGTCTCGAGCAAGCATTCATTGATTTTTTCGACATTCTATCATATGTCATTTGTAATTTTGACTAGTTATTTTCTATTGCCTTGTCTTGAAATTAATGCCATTTAATTAATATATTGAGTAGTTAAGTATGACAGTGATTGTCAGCTATTAATTAGTATACGAAATAGCAAATTTGAATGAATTCTAAGAGGATTGGACATATGATATTGAAGTACCAATTTCCAAAAACTATTTTATTTGAAAATTAAGGAGTTAGAGGGGACCAAACTGATAGTGTTTAGTATAAAACTAGTACCGTGTTCATGCTTGCAACGGAAACATGCTAATATTATAAGAGAAAAAAGTTTTATACAAAATAACATATTTTTATAAAAAAAATTAGATTAAATGACAAATAATATTTCTCAAATGACATCTACACGTAAATAATATTTCTTAAATAACATATTAAATGACATATTTTTTTTATATCTTTTTGACATATTTTCATAAAAAAATCTCAAACAAAATAACAAATAACATTCCTTAAATGATATAAAAAAAATGAAGGCATGACTATAAATTATCAATCAATTCAAAAATTTCTTAAGAAATAGAAAAAAAATCAAGACGGATAAAAAATATGATGCAATTTGCATGCGGAGAATACGTGTGGCGAGTACGTGTCTAAATAAATTTAGACTTCTATATGTAAAAAAAACATAAAAACAATGCATGGAATCAGAATATTTGATCTGTGTTGATATTCAATATGAAATTTCATCTTTTAATTAAAACCGTTACGGATCGAGACATTTACGTGCTTAATATAAAAATGGAGATATAATATACGCCGTTGATTTCATTTTACATAAAATATATTATACGCAGTTGACTTTATTTTTTTGGTGGAAAGCCCGTAGACAATTGCATTGATTCAAAAAGTTACAAGACAGCTGTTACATGATATTAGATAACGGGTGTCTTTGAAAGCATTCAGCTGTAAAACATAAAAAAACACACAGGGACATGTGCATCCCGTAAATACAAATTTAATCATCCTGCTTGATTGTAATAAAATGAGTCTAGTGATTGTTTCCTCTGTACGCTTCTTTGTCTTGTTTCTTCTGGTAAACTACACCGAATCGCAGCCGAGAGAAGGCACTGAATCAAACCGGACCGAGAACTGAATCAACCAAACCGGAACAGTCATCGCTCAGAGGAGTGTGTAGCCGAGAAGGCACTGAATCAAATCGGACCGGAAACTGAATCAACCGGACCAAGACAGTCACCTCTCAGAGAAATAGCCAGTGTGAAAGACTAAAAAGAAATAGAAGAAAAAGAAGAAGGAGAGAAGGAAGGAGACAACATCATAGCATCATCGTCATCGGCAATACATTGCAACAGGAGCCTCCTTTGGGTTATAGAACGGTGCCTCGATATTTCCTGCAATTGATTGCAACAGGAGCCTCCTTTGGATTTTTGACTTCATTTCAATACATGTATTACTGTTAAAATAAAATGATAGGCCGTCGTTCACTTTGGTCTTTGGTCCTCATTGATTGTAAAAAATTTAGGTTCACTATTAAAAAATTTACATTATATGGATAATTAAAAATAATTACATCATAAAATAAATTTCATGCAAAAAACATATGTATTCTACGTAGGATATGTTTGTATGAGTGCAAAATTTATTACATAGAATAAGTATTTACATGAATCACATTTTTTTAATCCATATAAAAGAAATTTGCACATCCATACAATTAATCAACTGAAGGTGCCTCGTGCAAATGAAAGTCATTAGCTACGAGTTCAACTACTGGGCGGATTCAGGATTTTCGTCAGGGGAGCAAAAAAATATCTAATCGGGTTTAAATCTATTAACTAATTGGATACTCGATAAAAAATAATGTTTTAACTTATACTTTCTAATACTTTGACTTGTAATTTCTGATTCTCTAACTTATAATTCTAATTACCAATCAAAATTCAACAAATTAATTTATTTCAATTTTAACTTTAAATTAATTTAACCCGAATTACAAATCAAACATCCAGAGGGGGTCAAAAAAAATTTCAGGAGGGACAAAGTCGGTCGGAACCGATAGATCTCCACTAAAACTCAAAATCCAGGAGGGCACTGTCCTACCTAGAACACTCTGGGTCCACCCCAGCAACTACATAAACTCATTTACATGGACTATCCATACAATTGACATCACTTGCCTGTTTTATTAATATAATTGTTACAGAAATTATGCATGGTAAAATAACTGTCATCAAGCTTTTGAGCTAACTTTTTTTTTTTTTTAAATAAGACTAGAATCTTATGAAATCTGGAACTAAAACAATTAATTATATACGCTTATATAGACTTTCTTATTATTGACTTTGTCCAAGATTGCTAATAGATCTACTGCCAGTAGGGAATTAATGTTGAAATTCAGATAGTTTAAACACGACACGGATTTCACGTGTCCGTGTCTCTGGAAGTGCATGATAGAGGGATCGGATTATGAAGGACAACATAGTACTGTACAGAAAAGTGTCGAGCACGACACGTCGACACTGGACAGCAAACATAGTATTAAGCTATCATTATTCTGGGATTCCAATTTTGCCCCACCTGATCAAAGGGTTCAGATTAATTTTGTGTATTTTTATATTTGGCCGCCAAAACATTGCTCATTTATTAAATAATAATCTTACAGCTGAAAGTTGAGACTGGTTCCAATAAAGAAATTGGCCCTATATCTTACAGGAATAAACAGAATTAATTATGAACTGTCCTTCATTTTTATTTTAAATTATATTAATGATCCGAGATCATGAATCTCTAATTCTATAATGGAGACTGTTTGTTATTGATCATTAGAGGATCATTAATAAACTAAAATGGGTCTGGTGCAAGACTTATAATTATTCAGCGGAGGTTTTTTTTAACCGTCGTTGATTATTTTAACTTGTAAAATTATAAATTAAGCGTATTTATACTTAAAAATTGTAATAATTTATACTTAATAAAAATCAATTTTGTTCAAATTTTTTAATATAAGTATCGATTATGCACGAATTCAAAATTAATAACATTCACAAATAACAATTAACCAAAAAAATACAAAATGTACACTTAATTTGATATGCAAATATTATCATTTTGCTCATTTGTGGGCATCAAAGTCCGTGTTGATGATGAATATGTTTCATATTGGCGATAAAAACCATTAATGTATAATGCCACAGAGATTGCAAAGCCAGATATATAGAACCGCAAGGTTTAATTGTTTTGGGTGCAGATTTTAACAACGCATCTTTTATTTTGCGCAGCGCAATGCAGTACAATTCGGATTTTTTTTTCTTTATTCTCAGCACTACGTGAGCCAAAATCGTGTTGTTTAAATCCACAGTCATTTTTTTGTTGCCGCAACAAAATGTTTAATTTTGTTTCCAGAAAAGGAGTGCTTCATTCTGTCTATTTTAATAAGTTAATCTTTTCTAAGGCAATTATATTATGAATCTGGCTAATATGCTACGAGTAGCATAGAGGAACTCCGTGCTACGGCTCAATTTTTGAATTTTCAAAATCCTAACGGTCGATCCGAACCGTTCAACATGATCTCCATATGAATATGTATTTGCAAACCAAATTTTACATTTTTTAGAATTTTTTTACTATTTATTAAGCCACTTTGAAAATTGCTGATCCAATGGTCCAGAAGATTTTACTGTTGTATACAAATTACTGTTTTTTCAAAGTGGCTTAATAAATAGTCAAAAAATTCTAAAAAATGTAAAATTTGGTTTGCAAGTACATATTCATATGGAGATCATGTTGAACGGTTCGGATCGACCGTTAGAATTTTAAAAACTCAAAAATTGAGCCGTAGCACGGAGGCCTCTATGCTATGCATAGCACTAGACACTTCCATTATATTATTATGAAATGCAGTTCGTATTATACTAGTTCTTTTGATCTGCATCAATATGCGCATAAAAATATGCTGTCAGTTTATATTTGTTAATGGAAATGTCGTTTTTTAAGCTTTGCTTTTTAAGGTCGCTTTCAGTCATATTTTTTTTTTTTTTGCAAATATATTAAATCCGGAGATTATCATAATCAAGAAAATTCGCTCTAACTGTCCTAAAAAAGAAAAAAAACTGCAGCCCTACTATTTTCGTTTGTAACAACATGATTTTTTTTTTATCAAACCTAGATATTTAAAAATAAAGCTTACACTAATTTTTGTTTTTAAAAAAATAATTGACATTATTCCTAGAGTTGCAGTTTTTTTTAAATAATAATGTATTTTTTTAAATTAAAATTTGACAAACAAAAAATTCAACACCATACTAGTAGTACACACAAATAAGAAAAAAAAAACATGAGTAGGCAAACGGGAAAAACACACCTAAACTAGCAAGATAGACTTAGAAAGAGAATCAGTGTTTAATCTAGTGATAAAGACAATATCTTTCGTGTGAGAAATCGTAAGTTTGAAATCCGGATGAAAAACTATTGTGGATATTAATAGTTAAATTGTTACTGTAAAAAAAAGAAAAAGATGAGAGTGAGTCTATGGTACTATGCATAGTACGGATTGGTCTGTACTACGGATCAATATTTTCGTTTTGAAATTCTAACGGCCGATCCGAACTGTTCAACATGATTTCCATATGAGAATATACTTGTGGGCTAAATTTTATATTTTAAAAAAAAAATTTACTATTTTTTTAGATAGGTAGAAAATCATTGTTTTTGGATGGTCCAGAATTTTCGGATCAAGTGATTTCTACATATCTTAAAATATAGTAAAAAAAATTTGAAAAAATATAAAATTTAGTCTGCAAGTACATATTCATGTGGGAATCACGTTGAACAGTTCGAATCGACTATTAAATTTTTTAAAATAAAAATATGACTCTGTAGTATGAACTAGTCCGTACTATGCATAGTACGGTACCATAGGCTCACTCAAAAGATGAGACATAGGAAAAACAATAGAACAAACGGAAATATGCTGTTGTTACAAACCCAAAGGCCCAATATCAAGCTCTAGGTCTTAGCAGAATGAGACATGTAGGCTCAATTTTCTTCACGCCTTTCAAATGTGATAAATACCAAATAAATACCCATGTTTTTTATAATCTCAAGCTCTTAATCCTCAATTTTTTTATTTCTTTATAATGTTCAAACTACTATTTATTTATTTTCCCTAATTTGTGCAGAAAAGAGGGAGAGGCAATTCGGATCATTTTCTGGAGGAAACCGCCAAGTAGCACCTCATAATGTGTTTTTTCAGTTTTATGTGAATAAAATGTCAGAAGTCTATGGTTTTTATTTAATTTTATTTGTAGAGGATGATAAATAGTACCTGTATTTCTTTCTTCTTCTTCATTTTGTTGTTGTTGCAGAAACCTGTCTTTTGCTGTGTGGTCTTCATGATGCTTTGAGATTTGCAATGGTACACATGATTTCCAAATTAATGTAATTATTGCCCCCTGCAGCTTTCTGACTGCTAAATTGGATGAATGCCAATGAACTTTTTCAAATAATTATGTGTATATAATCTTGCAAAGTGAGGAATGTCTAATATTAAAACTATTAGATTACAATATTATTTTAAGAGGACGATTCAGTTACCTCCAACATATATTTAAATTAAAAAATTTAATATACAAGCAGGGGCGGAACTAAAAATAGAGATTGGAGGGCTGAAGAATCAAATATAGTGTAATTTCATTTTATAAAGGAGGTTAAAAGATATTAATACATAGAAAAATTACAAAATTTAATAGACCAAATTACAATTTTTCAAACTATAGAAAGTGCTTAGCACCCTTTCCCCACCACTATGCTCCGCCCCTGTATACAAGACCTACATAACAAAATAAAATCATACAAATGAGATCTATGTGTATTTTTTTATATAAAGTTAAGAATCAAACCTTTTAACTTTAAATATTCATAAAAAGTTTCAATATCAGATTTCAAACAAGCAATCTCTCATTCAGAAAATATTATTATATTACTTTAGCCACAACCTCGGTAAACAAAATTGCAAATTTTGAGCTTATTTTCATGAGGAACGTGAAAAATAGTATATAATGATTATCTACGTCAACCATCATTGATTAAGGCTTACTTTTTTTAGGAGCGTCAATTTGGCAACAAGGATTAAGTCTCCTTAAGGCTTAATCCGTTTCTTTTAACTTCCTTAGTCGCTTAATCCTGCTAAACATTAATTCTTTAGCGCGGATTAAGATCACCTCTTTTAGCCTCTTTTTTTCCGAATCTTAATCCTCTGTCCGGATCTTAAAGCACCTCTACTCCTTCCTTTAGCTTCCTTAGCTTTCACTCACGGATTAGGACAACTGAACATCGGTTCCTTAGCGTTCTTTAAGCTCTTAATCCTCCACTCTTAATCTCTTGTTGGGCAGCTATGAATGTTTGACACTTTTTTTGAGGGAGGCTGAACTATATAATTTTTTATTTTTTTATTAAATTCCAATATACATAATTCAAAAATTTAAAATTATGGGGGATTACATTTTGCTAAATATATTAGACTATCTCAATCAAATAATTAATGAACATGTTATTATTTTGAAGGAAAACCAAATGCATGGCAAACATATGTTTAAATTTTCTTGTTACCTCTATTCATTTTTTTTGTTTAGTAAAGTGAAAAGGACAAATGGCGGTAATGAAATTGAAATAATTTTGAATTTTTTTGTAAGAATAGAAAATTTCTCAAACTACAGTTGTTCTACATTAGATATAACGGATTTGTGAATAATCAATGTTTACGAGCCGAAAATTAGTTCGCAAACAATAAATGAGAACTTCCTACTTGTAAAAATTTGTAATTTCAAATTCTCTTCTTTTATTTCTTATTGTTATATTATCAAATAAAAAAGTGATCATGTGCAGCAGCAGCAATGAAACCGAGAATCCGGTAAAAGAAAACAAATGTTTCAGAAGAAACGCACAAGACCGTTACCAGAAAACGCCAATTGAATTGATGAAGGGAAGCCCTTTGACAAGCCTCTGAAAACACAAGAGAAATTTCTGAAGCTCTGTTTGACCTTATCACACTCCAATCCTGATCCATGCATGAACTCTGTGACAGGCTATGTATTGTACTATATATATATACAGACCAAGTCATGTCATAGTAAAGCGCTCTAACAACAAAAAATCAAGATGAGGCTAAAAATCACTCGAAACCAGCGTGACGGCGGCGGCAAGGTGACACTTATACTGGTAATTTTAGGTTACTTGTGTCTAATGAATGGAGCTGTACTTGCCGCACCACAAATCCCGGCAATATTTGCATTTGGAGACTCCCTGATTGACAATGGAAATAATAACGGGTTGAATTCGCTTGCTAAGTCGAATTACTACCCGTATGGGATTGATTTCTACCAAGGCGCCACCGGCAGATTCTGCAATGGCAAAACTGTTGTTGATGCCTTGTGTATGCTCCCTCCCTTTCTTGTCCTTTTCACATGGCTTACCTCAATGATTCAACAGTACTTTTATTTAATTTAATTAAAGTTATTTACAGTCCCTATGGTTTCCTTTTAGGCGATTTACTTAAGCTTCCATACATACCAGCATACATAACAACTGGCCTGAATGGAACAAGGCTACTTGGTGGAATTAACTATGCCTCTGCTGCTGGTGGCATCCTTGATGAGACTGGCCAATACCTTGTACTCTCTCTCTCTATCTCTCTCTGACACACACACGAAAACTATTCTCGGAAACAAATGGACGTAAATACTTGGATTTAAATTAATTAATAAGACATTTTAATACATAATTACTGTCTTTATGATGAAACTTTGTTCCTAGTGTAATTAATATATATATTCCTGCTAACGAACGACTAACCGATGCCCTTAATTGATGTCTGTGTATGTATATTTTTTTATGATAATTAACAGGGTGACAGGTACAGCCTGAACCAACAGGTGCTAAACTTTGAGAGCAACCTTGACAGCATAAGGGCAGTGCTGGGCACGGGGAGGAGCTACGACCAGTTCCTAGCAAGATCAATTGCAGTGATGGTGTTTGGAAGCAATGACTACATCAATAACTATCTCTTGCCTTCTCTGTACAATTCAGGCTACACCTACACACCCGAGCAATTTGCCAACCTGTTGCTGAATCACTACACCAGACAGATACTAGTAAGCATCCGAGCCAACTTGAAGTCGCTCGATCTTAAGATTATTTTTTTTGTTTGTTCGGTTTTTTTCTTTTTTCAAATTGACCATTTGATTTGAATAGTAGTAATTTAAGTACACAATATATAATTATTTTGTCACAGGCATTGTACAATGTAGGCCTAAGAAAGTTCTTGCTGGCTGGGGTGGGCCCCTTGGGTTGCATACCTAACCAAAGGGCCTCAGGTGCTGCTCCGCGAGACCGATGTGTTGACCAGGTAAATGAGATGGTGAGGTTCTTCAATGAAGGGCTCAGATTGCTCGTTCAACAACTAAACACCGACCACCCCGGTGCCATTTTTGTCTACGGCAACACATATGCTGCTGTAGGAGACATCCTAAACAATCCTGCGACTTATGGTACATCAATCACCGTTAAATTCTACCTTCAATTTCTTGCATTAACGCAGAAGAAAAGATAAAAAAAAATGCTGCGACTGATTCGGTGAATTGAACACATATCTAAATTCTAAGGTTAATTTGGATCAATAATAATACAAAGAGGGTTTTCTTGATTTTTATAGGGTTTAATGTGCTGGACCGTGGTTGCTGTGGGATTGGACAGAATCAGGGGCAGTTCACATGTTTCCCGCTTTCGGACCCGTGCTCCAACAGGACCGAGTATGTGTTCTGGGATGCTTTCCACCCGACTGAGTCAGTCAATTTGATCTTAGCTCAGAGAGCCTACACCGGGAACCAGACTGACGTCTATCCAGTAAATGTCCAGCAACTTGCTCAACTTTAGTATATAGGTTCCATTTTGGTACCTGATTACAGCAACCAGTTTATTTTTTCTTTTCTTGGGAAATGGTACTTGTAGGTTTTATAACGAATGGAGGAGGTTCTATATGATGAATCATGTGCCTTCTATATTCTATAAAACGGTAAAACTGTTACATCAGACGATCGAGTAATGTTGGACCAGAGGTTACTGAAGCAGTTTATATGCATGATCTTTGAATTTAGTGGGATTTAAGATGCTCGAGCTCCTGTTGCCAATCAGTGTTGTCTTAATTAAGTCTAGTAAAATTTGGTCTCCAAGCACATTTTAATATGAAGAACACGTTAGAAGGTTCGAATCGACTATTTGAACTTTGAAAATAAAAATATGAGGGGAGAGTGCACGTTAGGAGCACAAAAAGAGGGTGCATTTTAACCCTCCTCTTAATATATATATATATATAGAGAGTGGCTAAGGTCAAAGTGGTATGACCAAGGCCTTGGTGCTACCAATTAGTTTTTGCAATTTTAAAGTTCAAATAGTCGATTCAAACTGTTAGATGTTCAATCTATATTAAAATATGCTTGGAGACCAAATTTTACATTTTTTGGAATTTTTTTACTATTTTTTAAGCCACTTTGAAAATGGCAGATCCGGGTGAACAGTAAAAACAGTGCAACCAAATTCTGGACCATGTGATCAGCAATTTTCAAAGTGGCTTAAAAAATAGTAAAAAAATTCCAAAAAATGTAAAATTTGGTCTCCAAGCAGATTTTAATATAGAGATCACATCTAACGGTTTAGATCGACCGTTTGGACTTTGAAAATCCAAAAACGACTTGGTAGCACCAAAGGCCTTGGTCATACCACTTTGATCTTAGCCACTCTCTATATATATATATATATAGAGAGAGAGAGAGAGAGAGAGGGGCTGGCTACTATGCTTATATAAGCATATGTCCACATATGCTTATAACTCATTTTTGCGTTTCCAATGTTCAAATGGTCGATCCGACCATTCATCTTGTTCTCCATATTAATATGTGCTTGGAGACTAAATTTTACATTTTTCTGAATTTTTTTACTATTTATTAAGCCACTTTGAAAATTGCTGATCTGGGTGAACAGTAAAAACAGTGTTTCCAAAATTCTGGACCATATGATCAGCAATTTTCAAAGTGGCTTAATAAATAGTAAAAAAATTCAGAAAAATGTAAAATTTAGTCTCCAAGCACATATTAATATGAAGAACAAGATGAACGGTCGGATCGACCATTTGAACATTGGAAACGCAAAAATGCTCATTTAAGCATATGTGGGCATATGCTTATATAAGCATAGTAGCCAAGCACTATATATATATATATATATGATCAGTTTCAATTAGAAGTTCTCCCTGTATTGATTGCTTCCCTTGCTTGATCAGGCGCACTAACATGCTTTACGGAATATTAATATAATTGGTCCCTACAAACTAATTTAAATCAAGCTAATTTAGAACTGTATACCTGTAGTAGTCTCGTGTATCCCGTGCTTAAAATGCTGTTTTTAAGAGTCCCAAGTGTCGTGTGTTCTTTCATTCCCCCCCTCGCAAACTTTTCGAGCCAACATGGGAACATTTGCAAATATCACAAAAGATGTTTCATGAATAGATCATGTCTATCAGCATGTTCAATAAAATTGCTGAAATTGAGAGCAAATGCATTGCTTTGCATTTATCATAAGAATCATGTAGTGCTCATAAGAAAGAGAGTTTCATTAATTAAATTTTAAAACAACAAGAAGATCATAAGATATATAAAAACTATGAAATACATTACTTAGCAAAAGAAAGTCTCCACTGGATTTCGTTACGATTTATCGGTCGATCATTCCCCATTATTTTCATTTATTCATGATTATTTCCGTTTAATCGGCCGTTTATTACCGTTTAGTCTTTTTTCGGTGATTACAAGACCCGTAGACCTTTTAGTCGGTCATTTATTGGGTCATGATATGTTATATATTGGTCCGGTTAGTCCATCAAATTGGCCGGTTTGTCCGATTAATCTGTTACATGCTTTAACTTGTCTTATTTGGACTCTTTTTAAATGACAATTTTATAAAGTTTTATCAATTAATAAGTTAACTAAGTTAAAAGAAGTTTATTTGATAAGTTAAATGAGTTAAATTTATTATTTTTAATAAATTATGAGTATATGCACATAACTTTAATGAAAACGCAAAATTGTCAGCAAAATTTCAATTAATTAGTCGCATACCGATTAATCATTTGGCGGTATCATATCAATCCAGCGAAAGCATACTGTTATTTACAACACTGGCATAGACATCTCATTAATTTTTAAGATGGATGAGCGGATATGATTTTTTTTAATAATTTCATTAGAAGAAATCTTTCAATGCATCTCTAAAATTGCAAATAAAATTGAATTAGAATTAAATCAAGTATTTTTTTTAGATTTTAAAATTACAAGATACTTGTGACAGTGCACTGTGCAATATGGCATTGTTGATGCTAGTAAAACAGTAAACAATAAAAAACAATAAAAAGTCCCTATGGTTTCCTTTTAGGCGATTTACTTAAGCTTCCATACATACCAGCATACATAACAACTGGCCTGAATGGAACAAGGCTACTTGGTGGAATTAACTATGCCTCTGCTGCTGGTGGCATCCTTGATGAGACTGGCCAATACCTTGTACTCTCTCTCTCTCTCTGACACACACACGAAAACTATTCTCGGAAACAAATGGACGTAAAAACTTGGACTTAAATTAATTAATAAGACATTTTAATACATAACTACTGTCTTTATGATGAAACTTTGTTCCTAGTGTAATTAATATATATATATATATATATATATATATATACATTCCTGCTGACGAACGATTAACCGATGCCCTTAATTGATGTCTGTGTATGTATATTTTTTTATGATGATTATCAGGGTGACAGGTACAGCCTGAACCAACAGGTGCTAAACTTTGAGAGCAACCTTGACAGCATAAGGGCAGTGCTGGGCACAGAGAGGAGCTACAACCAGTTCCTAGCGAGATCGATTGCAGTGATGGTGTTTGGAAGCAATGACTACATCAATAACTATCTCTTGCCTTCGCTGTACAGTTCAGGCTACACCTATACACCCGAGCAATTCGCCAACCTGTTGCTGAATCACTACACTAGACAGATCCTAGTAAACATCCGAACTAACCCGAATTTGCTCAATCATAAGATTATTTTTTTTTCTTTTTGTTTTTTCCAAATTGTCCATTTGATTTATATAGTAGAAATTTAAGTACACATGATATAGTTAATTATTTTGTCACAGGCATTGTACACCATAGGCCTAAGAAAGTTCTTGCTGGCAGGGGTGGGCCCCTTGGGTTGCATACCTTACCAAAGGGCCTCAGGTGCCTCTCCGCCAGACCGATGTGTTGACCGGGTAAATGAGATGGTGGGGTTCTTTAATGAAGGGCTCAGATTGCTCGTCCAACAACTAAAGACCAACCACCCCGGTGCCATTTTTGTCTACGGCAACACATATGCTGCTGTAGGAGACATCCTGAACAATCCTGCCACTTATGGTACATGCATCAATCACTGTTAAATTCTACCTTGAATTCTTGCGTTAATGCAGAAAAAAAAGATAAAAAAAAAATGCTGCGACTGATTCGGTGAATTGAACACATCTAAATTCTAAGGTTAATTTGGATCAATAATAATATAAAGAGGATTTTCTTGATTTTTATAGGGTTTAATGTTCTGGACCATGGTTGCTGTGGAATCGGGCAGAATTATCAGGGGCAGTTCACATGTTTACCGCTTTCGTCCCCGTGCCCCAACAGGACTGAGTATGTGTTCTGGGATGCTTTCCACCCGACTGAGTCGGTCAATTTGATCTTAGCTCAGAGAGCCTACACCGGGAACCAGACTGACGTCTATCCAATAAATGTCCAGCAACTTGCTCAGCTTTAGTATATTGGTTTCATTTTGGTACTGATTACAGCAATCAGTTTTTTTTTTCTTTTCTTGGGAAATGGTACTTGTAGGTTTTATAAAGCATGGAGGTTCTACATGATGAATCATGTGCCCTCTATGTTCTATAAAACAGTAAAACTGTTACATCAGACGATCGAGTAATGTTGGACCAGAGGTTACTGAAGCAGTTTATATGCATGATCTTTGAATTTAGTGGGATTTAAGATGCTCGAGCTCCTGTTGCCAATCAGTGTTGTCTTATGTCTAGTAAAATTTGGTCTCCAAGCACATTTTAATATGAAGTACATGTTGGAAGGTTCGAATCGACTATTTGAACTTTGAAAATGAAAATATGAGGGGAGGGTGCACGTTAGGAGCACAAAAAGATGGTGCATTTTAACCTTAATATATATATATATATATATATATATATATATGATCAGTTTCAATTAGAAGTTCTCCCTGTATTGATTGCTTCCCTTGCTTGATCAGGCGCACTAACATGCTATACGGAATATTAATATAATTGATCCCTACAAACTAATTTAAATCAAGCTAATTTAGAACTGTATACCTGTAGTAGTCTCGTGTATCCCGTGCTTAAAATGCTGTTTTTAAGAGTCCCAAGTGTCGTGTGTTCTTTCATTCCCCCCCTCGCAAACTTTTCGAGCCAACATGGGAACATTTGCAAATATCACAATTCACAAAAGATGTTTCATGTATAGATCATGTCTATCAGCATGTTCAATAAAATTGCTGAAATTGAGAGCAAATTGCATTGCTTTGCATTTATCATAAGAATCATGTAGTGCTCATAAGAAAGAGAGTTTCATTAATTAAATTTTAAAACAACAAGAAGATCATAAGATATATTAAAACTATGAAATACATTACTTAGCAAAAGAAAGTCTCCACTGGATTTCGTTACGATTTATCGGTCGATTATTCCTCATTATTTTCATTTATTCCTGATTATTTCCGTTTAATCGGCCGTTTATTACCGTTTAGTCTTTTTCTGGTGATTACAAGACCCGTAGACCTTTTAGTCGGTCATTTATTGGGTCATGATATGTTATATATTGGTCCGTTTAGTCAATCAAATTGGCCGGTTTGTCCGATTAATCTGTTACATGCTTTAACTTGTCTTATTTGGACTTTTTTTTTTAACTGACAATTTTATAAAGTTTTATCAATTAATAAGTTAACTAAGTTAAAATAAGTTTATTTGATAAGTTAAATGAGTTAAATTTATCATTTTTGATAAATTATGAGTATATGCACATAACTTTAATGAAAATGCAAAATTGTCAGCAAAATTTCAATTAATTAGCCGCATACCGATTAATCGTTTGGCGGTATCATATCAGTCCGGCGAAAGCATACTGTTATTTACAACTCTGGCATAGACATCTCATTAATTTTTAAGATGGATGAGCGGACATAATTTTTTTTAATAATTTCATTAGAAGAAATCTTTTGATGCATCTCTAAAATTGCAAATAAAATTGAATTAGAATAAAATTCAAGTATTTTTTTAGATTTTAAAATTACAATATACTTGTGACAGTGCACTGTGCAATATGGCATTGTTGATGCTAGTAAAACAGTAAACAAAAAAAACAATAAAAAGTCTCCCTTATGCAAACAAGTATTCACATCAAATGCATATTGTATGGCATTGTAATTTTTTCTTCTTTTATTTTTGTCTTGGGAAACTTGAATTGTACCAAATACTCAGTCAACTGCGAAAAGTCGTTTTCCTACCAATTAATTGTGAATAACCGGGAAACATGCTCGTCAAATATTTTATGCTTCTCTTTCTTACTTGCGTTTGATTTTCAACATTTGCACTTTTTTAGTTACAACCAAGTTTTAGATTTGTCTTTCTAAAAATTATATTCGTGAGCCTAACTTGACTATTTTCTTTGGACCTGCCAAACTCATTCAAGTCATCTGATAAATCCAAATCAGTGTAATGTACTGACAGGATTGGTCGAAATCAGGTGGACTCAAGTTAATAGCTTTCGGGTTTCTTGGTTTGCATCTAAATCTTTTTACATCCTTTCAGAAGCAATCTGCTTTAAATAAGCTCATGAATGTATCAGTTTCTTATTCACTTCCAGTCCCCACAATAATGTCCAACATCCCAGCTTTAATTTGATCCAATGCACGCTAATTATTTAACATTTTATTTCTTTTCCCAATTAATATCTTCAGTTATTTATCTCTACTCCTGTCTTGCTTCTTATAATATCTGCAACATATCGGGCGACCCATACTGACCCAGCCATAGTGCAAGAGAAGCCGTGCGTCCAGCCTTCTCTCTCAACAGATAAGTCAATACCTGGAACACGCATCGAAATCTGGAAAAAAAAAATCTTAATTTAGGGTTCTTGTTTATAATAATAATTTGAGCAAACCTAGTGTGTGTTGTGCTCACCCAGAGGCACTGCTTCAAAAATCTATCGGACTGGGTTCATACGACGAATTTAAACCGTTGAAACCCAACTACTTCACGAGTGATGCGTGTACATGCAAAAATTTGAAATTTTCGAATTCATTAGTACAAAGTCAAGCTGAAAAAAAAAGAACTTTTATAAGTTATTTTACAAGTTATTTTAATGCATTCATTTTTCATCAATTTTTTTGCCACTTGACTTTCTACTAAATGAATTCGAAAATTTTAAAATTTTGCATGTATACGCATCACTAGTGAAGTAGTTGGGTTTCAACGGTTAGGATTCGTAGTTTGAAGTCAATCCGATAGATTTTTGGAGTTGGGCTCACCAAATCCTTGGTGAGCACACATGCTAGTTTTGCTCTAATAATTTTATTGATGTTTGATCAAGCCCCATAAATTTGCAAATACAAGCCTATATGTTTTTTATTTGGATCACAATTCCAGTTTATACAGTGTACACACTTCTTGTTTATAATAATAGTTTTCTTGATGTATGCTCGAGCCTCGTAAAATTTGCAAATACAAGCCTATACATTTGTGAATTGGATCACAATACCAGTCTATACAGTGTACACACTGCATTTAAGCAGTATATGCAGGAGTACTGTATGATTTGGGTACATGCTCAATTGAAGAAGATTACCAAGAAAAAGAAAATTTACAGAAACAAAAGAATGAGATAAAAAGATCTAAATAAATAAATAAACAAATAAACAAAACGAAAACTAGATAGAAACAGCAAGGAAGAAAGTTTTGCATAGTTCCAGCTGATGTAGGTACTCCACATTTATAAAAAGTTATCAAGCAATAATGGATTTCAGATTAAAATGGTAAAATTTTCTTTCCATATTTCCAAATATCCAATTTACTCAAAATTTCAGAACCTATCAGATCAACTATTCCAAATGAGCAACTTATAATAATAAATTAATGACCCTCCTCCCAATGTGTTGAGCAAAAAATAACCTACCTCCAAATACTTCACCAAAAGAAATTTGAACCCTACAATACCCTTCCTTTTTGTTTACAGTTAGAGGCTTAGAGCTAACAGATCTAAAAATAAAACTGATACTCAGAACTTCCACATACTAAAAACCTATAAGACTCTTATATTTTTGCTATTGGCTTCACTATGTCTTATGTATTGTGCATAGAAAAGGTTGAATATGTACCTCCTCAAAATGGGTTAGTGGGCCCCAGTGATCATCATCACCAAACAAAAATGCTATTTGATCCTTCTTCTGTCTCAGGAACAGCCAATCAGGTTCTTCCAAAAGCTAATGAATGGATATAAAACAAAAGATAATATATGTTGAGATATAGAAAGGGTGCATAATGTATATGACCTGAATTTGATTCAAATAATAGGAAAATAGGGGAAAGTAGCATACGAGCCCCCAAGTATACCAAAATTCCAGGAGTCCTAAATAATGTTTCTAAAAGCTCCAAAATTTTAATTTCTAGTTTTTCACTATTGTTTCAATCTCTTTTTCAGTTTTTCTCTCCCCACCCATCTTTGGTTGCTCATTTTACTCTTTTCTTCGCAATGCAGTACCCCTATTATTATAGTACATAAGATTATTTTATTAACAAAATATATTATCTAACCTCTCTGAACTCTGTCATTGCCATGTATAGGACATTGCGCATGGTATGATACTGCATTATAGGAAAAGAAACTTTTAGAAAGAAGATTAATCCGTAGGGATCAAATAAAAGGAATTATGCATAAATCTGGCAGAAGCCAAAATCAGATAAAGAGTATAACCTGTAGATAGAAAATTCCTAGGAAAAATGTTTGGTAACAGAAACCTAGTGAGGATTCAGCTCCAGACTCCTGCTCTAATAAATTACAAGTAATAAACAGATAATTTCATCATTTAATTTACTAAGCTCAAAGCACAACACACCGTTAGTCATTTAATTTCCTTTTAATGATGGGTGAATGTCCAAACTGACAAATACAAAGAGAGGAGTGTTAAGCATATAAAAGAGTTCATTCGCAAACTGACCAATATTTTTGTAAATACAAAAAGGAATCTCTCTATTTGCAACTAATACTCTATAACTGACAAGTGTTATTTACAACAAATTCAAAAACGATAGTGTGCTAATTGCAAATGAGAGACTGGTAACATTTGCAATAAGAAAAGTATTTTGGTCCAAATATGGTGTAAATAACATAACTCCTTTATTTATCACCTTGAGCATTTACATGAAAACATCACTTATAAGCACATCTAAAAGTCAAATATAGTTACCCCTAATAAATGAGTGCACGTAGCATCAATAGCCGTGAAGGACCATGTGGGGCCAAGAAGCCTTTTCACTATTTTCTCTGATATATGGGTTGGAAGTGATCCAATCAATGATACTAAAAGACTTACAGCTCCACTCAGGATAGAGGACCTACAGAATAATTTTTGAAAGGAGCATACCAACTATGCATCAGGGAGTTTTATTTTGTTTATTTATTTATTTGTTGGGGGGGGGGGGGGGACCAGCCAGAATTTGTTTATTAAAGTGTTTTACTGCTGTAGTCAACTAAATTTATTTCATAACAGAGCCTCCACCTTATGAAGGAACTACAAAAAAATCCTATATATTTGTATAATGGATTTGATCTATTTTGTTAGTCTTCTAAACAGCTTGTTGAAGAAGTATATTGAGGTGCCAAAATTTATCTATATTAATTTAGGTTGAATGTGATAGAATATTTGATGAATAATAACTTACTTCTTAGATGGGCTGGTGTTGACATTTAATGTAGCTAACCATTATTCTTCTTCTTCTTTTTAAAAAGGGAAGTGTCAAAGTCCAGCTAACAGGGCTTATTTTAAATTTTCTATGAAGTACAGAAGCTTTTCCAAATAATGAAAAAGAAAGGGGCATCTCTGAAACTTTGTTTGTTGGCATTGTTTAAACAAACAGCTGCAATTTACTGGTTTTTCCTTTTTTTTTTATCGGGGTCACTGGTAATCTAACCTACGCCAGTAACTATAGACCGTTTATGACTAAAAGATAAGTGAAGTATACTAATCTTTATACTCTCTTTATTATAGATTCCTCTATCCAAAGCTTGTCAAAGGTTCGCATAGACATTTATTCCAATTATGACCAAGAAAAAACAGCATTTAGCAATTCAAGTGTGTAATCATTGGTAATTCACAAGTAAGGTTTAATTAAAGAATAATTAAAAATTAACTTCATAACTAAGGATTAGTTGATTAAGGCTCAAATGCAGAATCCGCTGCTTATTTAACTTGAAATGGATTTCTTATTTTATTTTGCTCCATTGGGTGACTGCTTTTATCCTGACATATATCAGTAACATGGCTATATTTACACAATTCTCCAGAATTATTCACCAATTGAAACAAAGAAGAAACAGGTATAGACTTTAGGACTACCTTGAAACCATCCCAATTGTTGATTGCATCGAGGAGTTTCTATTTAAAGTGAGGAAGGGATAAAGCCCTACATAAACTTTGACCTGTGCATTCAAATTTCAATTATTAGAACATGATAAAAAAAAAACTCAAACTTGAGAGTTAAGACTAGATGGTGCAACATAAAAAACAAATTCACAACAAAAAAGCGAAACAGAAAACATATGCAGGCTAATGACACAATAGCCCCTTTCCTCCCAAAGTTTCTAATATTTAACATCGAGCTCGAAAAAACATTTAATGCTTCAATCATCAAAAGATAGAGGCCTACAAGTTCTACAATAACAAGCAGCGCAATGTACAGAAAGTCCTGATAACTTTAGTCTTCTCCAATTAGAATTCCAATTCACGTCATGGCTAATATTCACATCTTAGAAAAAAAAATAACCATTCTATTCAGCCTTACTAATATTACATATCTAAATTGTTCCAAGTGTAGGATTGACAGGTTTGCCCACAAAAATCAAATATTTTATTCATTGACAGAATAAATCATTCCTTGTTTACTCCTAATTTTTTTTAAAAAGAATATCTAAAAGGAAGGGAGCGTAGTCTACTTATTACTGACCTTTTGTTGCATTCTTTTGAAAATTTCGAGGCCAATGTATGCACCAATGGAATGTCCAATCTATGAAAGATAACAAAAATTCTTAATAGGAAGCTCACATTTCGATGCTGAATTTGCTTGTGATAACAAAGGTCAGGAATTGAAGAATCCTGGCTCCATCTTGACAATCAAATCAAGATCTGTTTATTGAGAATCATATGGCCTGATCTGCCCAAATAATTATGGTATGGGTAACATGGGCCATGGGATCTCAAGCATTCGTTTCTTGATCTCTTCTACCCAATCTCTTTACTGGCCATCCGCATATTTTTCACACTTAACATGATTAAAAATGAAAAATGAATTGCTGGATAGTATGCAGACACAGGTAAGCGATCCACTAATCCTTACTAACACCATGGTAATTGTATGAAATACAGTCAAGACTCTGCAGCTAACCAATAATGATGTATTGTAGAAATAAGAATTAGCTAGTATTAATAATACAGTCTGGTGTCATTAGACACGATGCAATCGAATTAAGGGCAGCTACTGGACAGGATAAATCATGCAACACGATAATTGAAGCTCAATTGGAGACTCAATTGTGCAAGTGAGGAACAAGCTAACTTGGGAAATGTACATTATAGTAAAGCTAACCAAATGATACTTGCACAGAATCATAAATGAAACCTATTAATGCACACAGATACCTAGGATGTAAGAAAAGATTCACAGGGCAATAGGAATATACCAGCACTATAGGAATTTCACTAGTGCCCATCTCTTGTTCAATGAAATCAACCTACATTGTCGCAATAAATCCGTATATGTAGAAATTGTCCATATAAATAAAGAGGATAGTGCACATACCAATAGGTAAAAATTAATCTAGAAAAGACAACAAAAATTGTTACTGGAGTTAATTTAATACTAATAATTATTTATATCATGAACCACAGTGTTTGGGCCTTAATGCATTATAGTATGCTTTTGAGGTATTGCTTAATGGAGGGTTGTTTTTTAAAATATCGAAGAAGAACAATATACTGCATCTTTTACAAAAGGCTCACAAAAAGGTGATTGTAAACATACCTTATGGTCAATTTGTTCTTGTAAGGAAAAAAGCCTCCCATTTGCCACTGCCTACACATTGTTGTCCAAACAAAACTGTTACACAAAAGAACAAGAACAAACAAAAATTATGTGCCCCTACGAAATCTTCGAATACAATATATAGCCCCAAGTAAAAAGGAAAATATTGCCTTCAACAATCTTCTGTAATGCTTTAGGAGTATTGCTACCATTCCCTCCTTTCTCTTTACGAAAAGAGAGGCAGGGAAGGAAGAGAGATAAGTCTATCTCTAGGGCTTGATACTTCCATTCTTAGTTTTTCTCATCATCTCATGGCTAGTTCCTTTTTTAATCCTTCCTTTGAGAGGAGTGGATTCTGGTATCCCTATCCCAACTTAACTTCCAAGAAGAAGTATGGGCACCATGTCTTATTTAAAAGAATGCAATTCTCTGCTAATTTCAATATTACAATTCTTCTAAGTAATAAAATTAACTGCAAGAAATAAAATGAAGCACCACATTAGGTTGCATAGTTCTCACCTCACGACCATGTGCGGTATGTCCAATGGCTGAAAAACAGATGCAAGTGTAAATAGCAACATACCCAAAGTACTAAAAAAAATGTAAAAAGAAACAAAATCTGGCTGTTCTTGCCTGTTACAGATGCATTCCCTCCAAGGTTCTCATACAGGGCTTCAATAAAGTCGCTATAAAATGAAACAATACCTGAAAACCAGATACATATTGCATTTAAAAAAAAGTCACGTCTGCTCTACTATTGAGATACGAATTTCCCCCTTGCAAAGAAGATATATCTCACATTCTCCAATGTACATCATGATTTCTTCAGTAGTACCCAAACTACCCTCCTCTCATTTATGTAGAGATAAAGAGAGTAGTAGTGTTGACATCTATAAAACTACTGAGGGTACTTGGGGGCTCGGGTGTTCAACAGATAAAGCTTCAGGTTGCAGGGATTTGTGATATTCTCTATGTAAATGCACTGTAAAATTATAGGTTCTTAAAAAGTCCATATTCATAAGAGCATTCTTTAAAAGAAAAAAAAATCAAAATGTTTAAAAAATGAAGTTTTTTAAATTGGCAATTGTGCATAATTGCAATTGCTAGATAAATAATCATGCTGCAACAGATTTGCTCAAAAACTAGGCACTTTCTATGGCGTGCCATTTTAACGCATCATAAGGGTGCCGGTAATAAATTTAAGAGAGATTGCTGGCACAATTATCAATTTGGAATTTCTTTACGAGTAAAACATATGGATCTGTGAAGAGTTAATGTGTAAAAGAGCATAAATAAGAACCAGACCTGGGTTTCCTGGGATAAAAAATACATGCATCAAAGGTTTCTTAGACAAAATCTCCAGTAAATCAACCGAAAAGCTGCATTTCATTATAGTCATATTATTAAACTCACCAACAAGTTGCATAAAATTGATTTCTATTGAGAAACAATGATTGAAGACCAGATTATGTCAGTCACTTGCAGTCCCTAGTATGGTTTCATATCTTCTTTTACTTTGACCCCTTATTTTGACTGACTTATATATTTTGTCTTTTCTCTTTTCTTGCTTTTTTTTTAAGGTCAGATGATGACGTCCCATTTTCTTGTCTTTCTTAGCTTAGTTGGTGCTCCATTGTGCAAAACAGAGAGCTAATCATCACCTCATTACATAAGATGAGTTTGGAAACTCATTATGATTGAAGACCAGATTATGGCAGTCGCTTGCAGTATGCTGAGTTAAAAGCAACATTTGTACCCATTTGTATTTCTCCGTCCTCTTTCTTTTCTTTCTTAGCTTAACTGGTGCTTGGTCGTGCAATTTAGGCTAACCTAAAGCTCAACTGGTGTTAATTGAAGCAACATACAAAGGTGAGAGTTAACCACCGTCTCATTGTATGGGCTGAGTTAGAAATTCATTGGCAATTCAGGACAAAAAGGACCATAGTACCATATTGATTAAAGAATTGTACCTGGCGATACTGCAAAATTGCAATTCTCGCTCAAGAAAAGACTACGAATATATAACATTTGATAACTTCAGTCATAAGAGTACAGTAAATATTTTAATGAGGTTTTAACAGCTGAAATTACATAAATTTATCATAGCTCTAACCTGGAGATAATGCATCTACGATTAACACACTGAATTCGCTGGAAGGATTCTGTATTAACCTTCTCCATCAAATGAGTGTTTCTCTCCGTGGTACAATCGACTCTAGTTCTGCACAAACTGAAAAACTTGTTATCAATTATGAATACAGTTGGAAATTATTGATTCAACAATGAGTCTGGATAAGATTTTGAGAGCTGTGACCTGACCAGACCCAGTCTAGGTACCTCTATTCTAAAGCTGATTTAAAATAAATAAAAATAGTCCAAACTGGCTCGTAATTTTTCAGTAGAAGTTGGAAATCAGAACAAAGGCTAATGTTTGGGCAAAATCCATTATTTGCAGGAGTACATGTGAAATGCCCCCTTTCTCAAATATATGCACAATGAAAACACATATTTTATTACTTTTACAATTTTTTATCCTCGCTTCTCTTTTGTCTTTGAGAAAATATGGGACCATGCCATGAACCTTACAGGAATACTTTTGGATAGCATACGAGTTTCTCAAAGAAAAATCAGGGACCATATCATGCTTTCATGGTTTGTACATTAATGCTGTCATGATTTAACATAACTCTTGCTATTACAAAACTTGTATCAACCAGACAGTTAGAATATGACAACTGATGCCATGAAATCCACACAAAAAAAAGTAACTAAATTTGTACTACCCGTGTCGGATAATGCTTCTCCAGAATTGCCCTCTAAATATTTTTCTATCTACTAGAGAAGCTCGGACCACAGGCTAATTGAAAAATTGTTAGATATAGCAGATGAACTAATGATAAGTGTCTGTCTAAACTCTAAACACCATCAAACTCTGAGAAATATGAGAACTGAAAATGTTAAATCCAGAAAAACAATTAATTAACTTCCTATTGCCCACTTTGAATAATGCTTCTCTAGTAACGTTCTCTGGAAATTTTGTATCTACTAGAGAAGCTTGAACCATGGGCTAAATTTAAAAATGGTTTATATTTAGCAGATTAACTAATCATAAGTCTGTCCACAAGACCATCACTTTAAAAAAAAATGATTAGTCGGGTATTCACAATTTCAACAAATTACCTGAGTTCTCCAAACCTCTAATAACGATCCAGAAATAACTGAAACATGCCAAGAAGAAACTCAATCAAACAATGCAGGAACTCAAGTCATCCCTATTCGTAGAACTTATATCTGATAAAATTGCAGATAAACTTACGAAAAGAGTAAATTCATCAAAGAATTAGAGTAGAGATATTGAGATAATCCTTTCAACGTAGAGATATTGCCAGAATAACGGCAAGAGGTATGGTAATTACGAACGAAGTTGAATTTGAATCACTACCCATAAACATAGTAATTTCGGATCTATACTTACTCATTTGCTGCTCGAGACTCCGAATAATTATTAAAGACAACAGAGACGGGGAAGACCGAAGACACCGAACCGAGACACTTTGTGCTTTGAAATAATTATAAAAGTGCGTATTCGGGGATGGCGCAGGGGGCCAGTATTATTTGTGCTATGAAATTCGTGCAGAACGTATTTGAACGGTTCAGATTTTCCAAAAGGTCGCGCAAAATATGAGATATCTCAGATTCTCAGAGGATCCGCATTCGACACTTCAATTCGTAGAACGAGATCAAAGACAGCTTGCGCGAAGTCCTGCGAGGATCGAACGGCTAGGATTCCATCACGATTCGTGTCAATCGAAACTCCATTAAAATGTGAGGGTGCGGATTCCTACTATAGCAGTGTCGCTGTCGAGCGGAACTTCCGAAGCTTGATAGTTGATCCACATCCTCTCCAGCGCTTGCTGCACGCTCTGAGATTGTGCGGCTTATTATACCCTCGGGGGATGCTAACGCGAACTCAACACAAGTAGAACCAATTAGCAGGATAATATAAATTATTTTGCACGGGGAGAATTAGCATGAAAATATAAATTCTTTGATCTTAGTAAATAAGAAATTAATAAAATCAGATGTATAAAAATGTTGATGATATACAATAGAAAAAATCTTAATACTTGATTGGAAGTATATATTTGCTCGTTATTTTGTTCTTTTATTAATTTCACCATTCGATTGTAATTTCATGGATAACGCTCGTAGTCCCATGTGGGTCCAAACAGGTGCTCTTTTGTGGTTCCAAATGTTCCAATCCTGATCCAGTACACAAAACCATAGCTATGATTTTAAATTACCTTCTCCCTCTCGTTTTTTTCTGGAAATAAAAATGGCAACTGCTTCCTCTTACGGATTTCTCACGACAAATAATCGCTCTTTTCCATGGCAAATTATATCTATGAAATCAAGGCTCTTTACTCCTCCTACAACTGCTCGTGCATCTTTCAAAACAGTAAGAATTTATCGTTGATTTTTACATATTTTATCTCTTTTTGTGTGTGTGTGTTTTGATGTATTGAGGAAATTACGAAGGCTTGTTTCCATATATTTAAGCTTTTTTGTGCACAGATTTTTTTATCTGTTGCAACTTTACGGTCTAATTTTATAGTCGGAATCTGAATTTGAAATTTTCAAATTTGACCAAAAATAGACAAACAAATTTGAAATATTACACTTTCGATTATTTTCAAATCGAAAGTGTAATATTTTCAAATTATTTGTCTTCGTGAGGCAACTGATATTGCATATATAGTATATATGTTTTATTTTCCTAATTATTTTTTTTATTTTTCTTTTAAGGTTGCCGCAGGTTGCAAAACATGCCGTGGCAAAGGCGCAATCGAATGCCCGGGATGCAAGGTGCCCTCACCTATCATCACAACTAATGAAAAAATAATTTATAGTTGTTACTGATTGCAAAGGGAAAAATTGAACAAATATTGCAAAAAAAATACCTAATTAAAAATTATTACTGAAATTTAAGCAAATTGCTCATATTATTGGATTTATTTTATTTGAATTCATCTCCTCGTGTAGGGAACTGGGAGGAATAAAAAGAACGGAAACATGTTTGAAAGATGGAAGTAAGTAATTTCTTTTTTACTTAAAAACATATTTTAATAGTAGATTGCATTTATATTTGGGGTGTTTGTTGGTTTGTTTCTGTTTGCTTTTATGAGAAAATTCAAAGCAATGTGCCCATCTTTAAAAACCATTTTTACATCCATATTTGTGTTTGAGAACTGGATTAGTTCTTGCTATATTTTATATTTTTTTTCTATAATTCTAGCAGTGCATTTATTAAATATCTTGAATAATATTGTTCAAACTTAAAATTATATATCAATTTTCCACAATTTAGATAGCGAGTGTATCGATTTGAGTAAATTTAAATTTAATTGGTTGTTCTTAAAAAATAGTGATTCTTTAGCGCGGATTAAGATCACCTCTTTGATCATTTGTGTTGTTTGTACGTAGGTGTTTTGATTGCCAAGGCTTTGGTTTAAAAAGTTGTCCCAGCTGCGGCAAAGGAGGACTAACACCGGAGCAAAGAGGCGAGAGATAATTCTCTCTAGTTCATCAAGAGCAGAATAAGTTACTGTAATTTTATTTTATAAGAAAAGTTAGAAGATATATATATAAAGGACAAAATTGTAAATTTTAATTTATAGAGGCGGCTTAACCATTCCTAACCAATGCCTAGTTCCGTCTTTGAGTTCAAGCCACTGTTTTCTTTGTTATTTTCGAAATGAATTGCAGGACCGTGTTTTTTTAGTTTGAACCGTCCAATTTAAAATAAATAGACGGTTCAATTTACTCTTGTCATGATAAATTTGACCCTAAATAATATCAATAGATTAATTTGATATGTTCATTTTAGATCATACAGTCTAAATTAAAAGGAGGACTAACACCAGAGCAAAGAGGCGAGAGATAATTCTCCTTAGTTCATTAAGAGTATAATTATAAAATTGAGATTAGAGAGGTTAAATAAGTTACTACACTGTAATTTTTATTTTATAAGAGAAGTTAGAAGATACAAATACATATAAAATTACAAAATACAAAGGATAAATCTGTAAATTTTAATTTACATAGGCGGCTTAACCACCTTTAACTAATGCCTAGAACCGTCTTTGAGTTCAAGCCATTATTTTCTTTGTTAGTTTTGAATTGAATTGCGGGACCGTGATTTTTAAGTTTGAACCGTCCGATTTAAAATATATAGACGGTATAATTTACTCTTGTCGTGATAAATCTACTCTAAATAATGTCAATAGATTAACTTGATATGTTCATTTTAAATCATATAGTCTAAATAAAAAAATATAAGAAAAATAAAATTCTGCAACTTGAGTGAGAAATAACAAAAGATAAGAACTCCTTTGTTTACACTCTCATACTGTTGTTTTTCTATATTTTCCAATGTAAAGAACGGAAAAAGGCCTAAGATTTTTTTTTTAAAATTGTATTTTTGTAATTAGCATAACAAAGGTGGATTAGAAATTTAAACAAGTTTTTTTTATCATACTACGACAATTTCTCAGATTTTGTATAAAAATAAAAACATGTATTGAAGAAATAATTTATTTTTCAAATGGAGACAAATTTTATCAAACATAATACAACATCAAAATGTAATTAGAAATTTCAATAGACGATCAAATAATTAATTAATTAATTTTAAACATTAATTATATATACCCCACATATTGATGATTTTTTTAGTTGTATCACAACAGACGTAATCTTAGATATATCAAGCACATCTCCTTTAAATAAGAAAATCATAATAACACATTAACAACTCAACCAACATAAAATAAGAAGAGAAAATCAAGGCCGTACAACTGAGAATATGCATGATGTAACGTGATCAAGAAATTTAGAAACATATTTTTCTTCATGTACTTAGTGCATCTACATCTCTAGTATTATTAGAGCATCTACATCTCTGAAACTTTTAGAGTTTCTAAATAATTGTTAACTGCTTTTAAAAAATTATAGACTCTGGAGTTTCTAAATGTTCACATCCCTGAAACTAATTTTAGAGTTTCTAATAAACTACATCATCAGTAAATTAAAATTGATAAGCCACATCAGCAGTAAATTAAACTAATTTTAGTGAATATAGGCCAATCGTTTTGCCACGTCAGAGTTTATAAACGATTTCTTAATAAGAAATTATTGAGCAAAGTTGCTAAATAAGAAATCCATCTACATCTCTGAAACTGGTTTAGCAACTGCTACGTCAGATTAGAAACTCTAATAGTTTCAGGAATGCAGATGCTCTTAGAGTTTCTAATATGAGGTGACAATTTTTAATCTAGTTTCAGAGATGTGAGAGAGTTTCTTATTTAGAAACTATGCAAGAAAGTTTTTTATTAAAAAACTGTTTATAAACTCTATGTTGGCCAAACCCTAAAATCTAAACATGACTTAGTAGAAACTAAAAAATTAATTAAAAAAATGTGAGAGTTTAGAAACTTAAGAGAGCTTAATTTCTAAAAAGCGGTTAACAATTATTTAGAAACTCGTGTAAGTTGTTAGTGTAAGTTGTTAGAATGAAAATGCTCTTATAGTCTTATAAATATACTTATAAATTTACATAACAATACTTGGAAAATAACCTTTACACCAAATATTGCTGCTACACCAAGTATTGCTGGAAGAACACTACTTCACTATTTTATGAAAATGTTGAAATAGTAGATAAAAGAAAATATATAAAGATTTTACCAAACGCACGTATCGAGTAGAGCAAGAGAAAAATTTGGGTCTGATGCTTATCGTAAGCAAATTTGGGTTTGATAGGTATCAGAGCCATTTGATGCGCTTTAAGATTTGTATAGGTGTCTGTGCGAATCTTAAAACGCATCAGATGGTTCTGATGCATATCGGATCGAAACTCACTAAGTTTTTTTTTTTAAAGGGCTTATAGCCCATTTGTATTAAGCAAATAGAAGAAGGTTTAATTACAAACATGCAGCAATCATCCTCTAATTAAATGACTCCCAACGCATTTTAAAGACACAAAAACTGTTGTTATATCAGCAACTCAGTTTGTCGGTACTACTACTTATTGGATGTACTGGGCTATCATTAGCAGATTATCACTATAAATCTACAAAACTTTCTCTAGCTATCACCATGCGCCCTCTTTGTCTTAGATGTTCTCCCCACCTCGACCTCCAGCATTGTCATCATCAATCACGATGAGTGAAGTCTCACCCTCCCATTCACGCAGAGGAATGATCTCCATGCTCCCTGGCATCCACTCATTGACAGCATGCCCTATTCCTTCCTTGAAGTTTCCTATCCAATATTGAATCAATGAGCAAATTAGAAAAAATAAAAATCTATTAGAAGACACTTGTGCTCCAATAAAAACAAATATCGTTGCGATGTTTCCAAAGTGACCAACGCCATATGCAATTGTAATAAGAGCAGCAATTTGATTATGTTTTGGTAAACTATAAGTAAATGAGAGTAAATTATCAAAGGATCCCCATGTTGAAAAAGTAATTTTGAAATTGTCCCATATAAAATAATATTTTCCTAACAAACAAGATACAAATAAGTGATCAACATTCTCTTCAATCCCACAAAAATGGCACCCACTGGATCCCAGCCACCCTTTGCGAACCAAATTACTTTTAGTTAAAATTTTATTATTAGCTACTAGCCACATAAAAACTCAAATTTTGGGGATTGGTAATTGCCACCAAACTTGATGTTTATCATTTAATACCCCTCTCAAATTTAAAAAGAGATATATGGATTTGACAGAAAATTCATGTGATGTAGTCCATCTCCATGCTATATGATCTTAAACATGAGTAAAGGCTGTATGGCTAACTAAGCTACGGATTTCAGACCATTCTCTAAGTAGCAAACCATCTAAATGTCTAGTAAAACTAAGAGCAACACCTTAGGACCTAAACACTTCATGCACTAATATATTTTGTTGTTCACAAATTGCAAACAGATGAGGGTAACTAGAAGCTAAACAACGGTTATCAACCCAAATATCAGTCCAAAAAAGTAAATTGCTTTCACTACCAGCTTGGTAACAAACAATCACTTGACCAATAGGTTCTAATTTATGAATTTCCTTCCATAAGGCAGAGAATCTCATAGACCATGAATGATTGTAAGAGTAGAACTAGGGTGTTCTTAAGCTCACCAAGCCCTTTTGTGAGCTTAATTCAAAAACCTATTGAATTGGCTTCAAACGATGCATCAAAATCGTTGAAATCGATCTACTTCACGAGTGATGCGTTTACATGTCAAATTTATAAATTTTTGAACTAATTTAGTATAAATTCAAGCTATAAAAAATGATGGTTTATAAGTTAATTTTAATGTGTTCATTTTTATTATTTTTGACCGCTTGACTTTATATTAAATTAGTTTGAAAATTTATAAATTTGACATGTAAACTCATCACTCGTGAAGTAGATCGGTTTCAATAATTTGGATGCGTCGCTTGAAGCCAATCCGATAGGTTTTTGAGTTAAACTCACAAAGAGACTTGGTGAGCTTAAGAACACCCTAGTTCTACTCTGATTGTAATATCCGATTCAAATTTATTGTCATTAGTTAGTTAGAGAATTTTTGAATATATTGTTTTATTTAGACATGTCTACTTCTTGTGCATAAATTATTTATTGATCATACGTTCCCTTGCCACTAAAGGGGATCATTACTTTTTGAATTTGTAATTTTCGTATTCAACAATGATTCAGAAGATTCAGAAGAGGTGAGATGAGATTCTCCTCCGCTTGATATAGTTTTTTTTATCATAGTCTATGAAACTGTACTAAATAGAATAATACTATGAAATTATTAATTTTTTTAATTATCACCATCTTAGCAATACCTTTTCATTCATCTAATAAGCTCTCCAGTAATATAATTCATGAAATTTGAAAGAGTACAAGCAGAAAAGGGTACATGTACCGAAGACCCGTACGCTTGGAGAATCCCCTATCAGTGCATCGCAAATCTACAGAATCACAAAACCTCGTGCCTCAGATCCACCCCATTCAGGAATTCAGATCCCTCAAGTAATTCAAAATTTGAACTTAGATCTGAACCGTCCGATTAGATTTAGCACGAATATTATGTCACCTGTACATTCCACTTCGGACTGGATTGGTCCGGATTCTGATGGACGGTCCGATCTAAACTCAATTTTGAGTTACTTTAGTCGATCCGGACTCCAAATCCGAAACCCCAGCCCGACTCTTCGATCTTCTAGGGTTTGTATTGGGAGGCCATCCCCAAAACCAAAAACCCCGCTCCCCCTCTCCTCTCTCGCTTTCTCTGAAAAAAAGATGGCGAAACCAGGTAAAAGAGGTCGCCGGAGTGTCACGCCGTCTGGGTCTTCGTCTCGCTCCTCCTCCCGCTCTAGGTCGCGTTCGTTTTCCCGCTCCGACTCGGGCTCCAGGTCTCGTTCTAGGTCCTACTCTTCTTCCTCTTCTTCAAGGAGTGCCAGCTCGCGCAGTCGTTCGCCTCCTCCCCAACGAAGAAGGTATCTTACTTCTCCTCCCCTATCTCTCCCGCCAACTCCCCTTGTTGTTTTATTTTTCTTTATCGTAGTTGGTTCGAAGTTCTCGTTTGAGATTTCAGGTAAGATGACTTTAGTTTTGATTAAAATGCAAGAGCATTACAGCTTAACTGGGCTTAGCCTTTCAGCTTGATGAATCTTGCCTTTCCAAATTCCTAGTTTATTTCCATAGGCTTCTCTGAAATCAGAATTTTTTGAATGTGCAGCCCGAATAGGAGAAGAGGCCGTTCACCGCCACCTAAAAGAGCTTCTCCTGCCAAGAAAGTGCGCTCCAAGTCCCCAGCACCAAAGAAAGCTTCTTCGCCTACCAGGTGCTTATGTTCACAAGGATTTGCCTACAAATTTGTTTTCTACTCACAAATAAATGTGATATAGTTTAGGACCTGTAGGTACTACTAAGGGTAAATAAGTTTGGTTATCGAAATCGGCACAAACTGTGATGAAACATACATAGACTGCTTATACATTTGCTCTCTGGCTGTGGCAAAATTATCCTTATCATGAAAAGATGGTTAGAAGGCACAAAATTTTGACTTTTGAGCTTCCAACTGCAATTAAGATATCAAGCCGATTAGCAAACTTGAAATAAGCAAAAATTAGAAGGGACAAAAATCAGTACCTTTCCACCTGGTACTACTGCATGTCCTGTCCTGATATGTGTGTTAGAGGTGCCAATTAGCAAATTTGAAATAAGCAAAAAGTGGAAGGGCGACAAAAATTGATCAGTACCTTTCCACCTGTGTACTACTGCATGTCCTGATATGTTATGGTATATATGTTAGAGATTTTCTCTGGTAGTATGCAGGTAATATGTGACTGCTAAAAGAATCACATGCACTTTGATTGATACCATTTTACTCGATGCAAGGAATTTGCTAGAACTAGTGATAGTTAACGGTAGCATTTGGTTGAAAATTTTGATTTCAGGAAACCATCTCCTATCCCCGAGTCGGTTGTCCTCCACATCGATCATCTCTCTAGGAATGTTAATGAGGCTCATCTTAAAGAGATATTCGGTAACTTCTAAGCAAAATTCCCCTTTCAAAGGACCGAGTCTTTCTTTGGTCGTTGTTGACAGCTTTTGCTTTACATAAATTTTGTTATTCGCAGTATGAATGTATTTATACAAAGAAAAAGAATGAGCAGCAAAGATAATGTTGTTAGGTTCATACATATTTTTGTATTTTCACATTAGCTTTGGTGAAACCATGGATAAGCATTACAGGCTTTTTACCACAGTAATCTGGGGCTTTTGCATTTCACACAGATATAGTTGATGATGTTGGATTGTTTCAGAAGGAAGACTGTTATTTGTAATGTTGGTTGTTTGGAACATTAATTTAAGTGGTTTTGTCTCTATTTTTTAGGTAACTTTGGTGAAATAGTGAATGTGGAACTGTCGATGGACCGTCTTGTAAGTCAACCTCTTCTTTTCTTATGTGTATGTCCATTATAAGAGATATCTTATAATCTCCGTTACAAGGTAGTTGTTGTTTACTAATTTTAGGTTAATCTTCCTCGTGGATATGGATATGTTGAGTTCAAGAGCAGAACTGATGCGGAGAAGGCTCTTCTTTATATGGACGGGGTAATAAACCTCCCTTTGTTTCATCTATTCTGTGACTTGTTTTTATGAGTTTCTTATGTTTTACCTTGGTGCACTGTGGTCCAGGGAAGTTCTATGCATCAGGTCCGTAAAACTAGCGTTTGTAAATTCATTTCTAATGCTCTGCATTATCGCGTACATTTAAATTTATTATGTTGTCTTTTGTCTTTTTGGGATCCCTCCTATGTGTCCTCCATTGCTACTCGTATTTCCATTTAAATTACCCAATCTACCTGGACATTCAGAAATATTCGGTCAAGCTGCCAGAGGATAGTTTTCGATCCAACCTGTTTGTCTTTGTTGATGACACTTATTATTAATTTCTTGTCTTATATTTAATATTTTCAGGGTCAAGTTGATGGAAATGTTGTCAAGGTGAAGTTCACGCTTATGCCACGCCAGAAGGCTCCTAGGTCACCGGCAAGGCCAGTTCCACTGAAAAAAGATGCTCCACAAAGTGAGAAAGTTATTATTGTTGCTGACAAGGAGGCTCCACCACATACAAAGGATCGTAAGTTTTTTGTCAAGCATTTAATTTTTATCATACTATTTTGTAATATGTGTAAAAAAAACTAGTGATGGTATTTTCAGTTACAATGCTATATTAGTTTCTAGTCTGATAAGAAATTGAAGAAAGGGGGGAGTGTAAAAGTGACTTCCTAAAAATGAGCAAATAAACAAGCTGTGATCAACATGTTGTATGATTTTTTTTGCAGTAAAGTAGAACTGTAAGAATGAACTGAAATAAGAGATAAATTTCTTGATACCTAGCTAGTATTATCTTATAAGGAGAATTTTGGTATATTGAATGCTGCAAAGATACCTTGTTTACACAGTTCATTTTACTCTGAAAACTGTAGCATCTCCTCGTAGAAAAGCGCCGTCGCCACCCCCACGTAAACGGTCTCCTCCTGCAAACCAGAGAGCTGACTCACCTCCGTCGCTCCCTTCACCAAAACGTCCGGCAAACTCGCCACCTCCCCGTCGCCGTCCTGACTCACCCCCAGCAAAACGTGGGGTTGTATCCCCACCGCCACCTCGTCGGAGGCCTCCATCTCCTCTCAGAAGACGCTCCCCTTCCCCTCCACCTCGGCGTAACAGGTCACCTCTACGGTGAGTACACTCTGACTGATGTACTTCTACCATTCTTCTAGTCGGTTCTGGTTCCAGTGACTGTTATATACTTTTAACTACAGTTTCTGATTTCGTTTGTTTGGCCCTAGTTGAGTTCTGTCTACACATGTAGATTCAGTTCAATGGGTCCTCAACTATGGGTGTCAATTTTCTTGACCCAAGCGGTCTGTTTGCTATTATTTTAAATTTTTTTGTAGTACTTCAATCTTATGAGCTTTGATATCCAGGAAAAAATAGCCTATGCCCCTGTAAATTGAACTGGATATGTAGAGTGCAGGCCTAAGGCACATGACCATATCTTCTACGATAAACATTTTGCTATTATTTAATGTTTAACATATTGGTATATGTTTCCTATCTAGATGGATCATTTTGGCTAGACCTATGGCCCGTCTCAGTTGGGTGCAGGTCTGACAGTTCCTGACCAGCAACGGGTCGGGTCACTTGCAACTCGTATAAATATATAATTAAAAAATTTCTGACACGCACCTGACCCAGACATTGACGCCTGTAATCCGTTTGTTCATTCATGAATTCCATGACCCAGTCTTTTTGTTGGATGAAGTAACTTCACTAGATTGACCTCATAAGAATTGCATTATTCAATTATACATTGGGTAATTTAAGATTTGTTAATGATTTCACTAATAATTCTGTGCTATATGTTTCTTTTCAGGCTTTCTCCTAGAAGAGGTCGTGGCAGTCCAATTCGGAGACGTTCTCCACCTAGGAGACGGTGAGTCTCCACATTTTTTTTTTATTCAGTAATGTAGAACTTTAATAGACAGGATTTGACCTTGATTTTGAAGTTTTGCAATTACCAAGCCAAGCAAACCATTGATCTGCTTAGGCTCTACATCTAATTTAGCTCAAATAGCTCTGTCTAAAATCCTTTTTTTGTTTTGTTTTGTTGTTTTCCTTTTGTGGGGAACTCGGAAAGATCACCACCACCCAGGCGATTGAGAAGTCCACCTAGAAGGTCACCTCCACCACGCCGCCGCAGCCGTTCCCCTCTCCGTCGTCCCCTCCATTCTCGTTCACGATCTATCTCCCCTCGGAGGTAAAACCTTCTCATCTTCTTTTTGTTAGTTAAGTAAGATGGTGGTAGGCTGCTGGTGGTGGCTATATTTGTAAAATATTGGAAGAGTCTTGCAGCATGTACTAATATTTAACCATGCCTGCTCTGACTAGCATGGCATTGCTAGGCTTGCGCTGAAAATGTCAAGAGAAATGAGTAAGATACAACTCAGTCAATACTGCATTTGCTGTCAAACTACTAACCCATCAGGATTCTATTGCCATATTTTATACCTGTTTATAGTTACCGTGAACTTTATCCAAAATTTGAAATACCCAAGAGCCAATGTGTTGCAGGCTATTCCTACTAGTCATCTTGTATTTAAGCTGTATTGTTTTGGCTATGTGATCTGATACTCTGAGCAAGTGCCCTGGGAAGAGTTTAATTTGTTCTCTGCTTTACTTTTTGTTGTTGAACGTTTTTATCAATGTGCTTGATAGGGGGAGGGGTCCACCACCAAGGCGTGGAAGGTCTATTTCGTCATCTCCATCTCCCAGCCCTCGCAAGGTCTCTCTCTGTTCCTCTCTCTGTCAATAATTATTATTGTTATTTTCATTTTTGTAACTTTGATTATTTCAGAGTGCTATTGCTAAACTATGTTTTGTTTTACCTTTTCCTCTTTCTTAGGGGCCTCGGAGAGTGTCTAGAAGCCGCAGCCCTAGAAGGTAGAAATAATTCTTACTTGTTGCTCGTCTGTTTATGTCATAACACAGATGCATCCTCTGTTGGCACATTTTATTTGAAAGTACCATAATATGTGCAATGAGTCTTACTCTTTTTTCAAATTATAGAACTAAGAAATCTCTTTTACATCAAGTGATTGCTAATGTTGGAGGAGTTCAGACTTGTTATTGGTGTTCCAAATCATATATATTTGATGTTGTTTGAAGTGAAGGGTTGCAATTATGGCTAGTCAAAAGGTCTAAAGAAAATTGTAGATTGCAACTAAACCTTAGTTTGAGGTTAATGGGCTGTGAATGTGTAATTATGGTTCTTGAGTGTTGGTGCTTTGTTATATAATTCTCAATTATTGGTTATACATTTGTTTTGAATTTCTGAATTATTTGTTATTATGGTTCTCTTAATATGTTAACTAATTCTGTAGGCCACCTAGAGGAAGAAGCACCAGCAGTAGCAGCCGCTCCCCTTCCCCAAAACGCAAGTAGTTCCATCTCTTTAACTTGTTGGTTTTTATCAGGTAAGGTCTCTCTCTCTGTGCTGTTGTATGTTTTGTGTTTGTGATACGTCTCTCCTCTCCCCCTCCCTCCACTCTATCACTCTGTCTTGCTCCCTATCTCTCTCTACTGTTTGTGTGGGTGGGTGCGTCTTTGAAGGATCTTCTGAGATGGAGAAGTCTGATGCTGTTATTGTTGTTGCTTTGTTTGCATAGTTTAGAGAGCATTATTAGGATAGCCTTTTGTAACCTTTAGGAGATTTTATTTGGAAACATGAGATGACAGCTCCTAGAATATTTGTTTTCCATTTTACAGTGGAACGTGTTCTCAGCACCTTTTATTTATTATGCTTTTGTATACTAAAATCTTATTGTGGGGATGATTTTGTTGGCTGTTATTATGCTTTTATATATTATGCTTTTATTTATTATGCTTTTATATCTGATTTTTGCTTTTCTGCTTGTGTCTAGCTTCTAGAAAAAAGAGCCTCGTTGTTTTTAAATGTTACAAGCAAACAGGATTTGATATGCTACCATTTGATTTAGGTCAAACATTGCATCGCATCAAAATTTTCAATAACAATTACTAGTCAGGGATGTGAGTCTAGAGTATCTTTTTTTTTTTGAGACAGCCGTGCAGTAGCTGCACAGAAACAAACAATAGAAAAAACGAGTATCTTTCTTCTGTACTGATTACTAGATTTTCGATAGCAAACAAAATTAGAAACTGACCGTCCTACCACAGAGATTATCCTGCGGGGTTCAATTATAAGATGCTCGGTTTGGTAGGTGGTAATTTTACATGACATTACTTCTATTGGCATTGTCTTGTTAGAGCTGATAACAGGAGTAGAACTAGGTCCCAAGTGCACCAAGGCTCTCCGTGAACTCAACTCTAAAATCTATTGAATTCGTTTCAAACGATAAATCCAAACCGTTAAAATTATTTTACTTTACAAGTGATGTGTTTACATGCAAAAAAATTTAAAATTAATTTTGTATAGAATCAAGGGGTTAAAAGGCGTCAATAAAAGGAATGCATTAAAATTAATTTACAAACCTTCTAATTTTGACCACTTGACTTTATACTAAATTAATTTGAAAGTTTAAAATTTTCACATGTACATGCATCACTTATAAAGTAGAAGAATTTCAACAGTTTAGATTCGTCGTTTGAAGCCAATCCGATAGATTTCAGAGTTAAGTTGGTGAACTTAGGAACACCCTAGTTCTACTCGAAGGCGGCACACATCAGAAATAATTTTCCATGTCATAAAACGTGGTACACACTTAAAAGTGGTTATCAGAAATAATAAATTCATCCTGACCCCCAAATAATTTACAGGAGCATGCACTCGACTCATTCTGTAAGTGTGCATTTATCTAAATCTAATCCCCTTCTTTCATGGGCAGAGACCCGTTTGGAGATGCCTAATGACGTGCCCATGGAAACTAGGGTTTCCAATGATCTATTGCTGTTTGCAAGAAGGTCATCATCTATTTGTATGGCATCCTACGAATTAAAAAAAATGAACGTTAAGGAAGACAATTAATTGTTCTTAAATTGGCTTTGTTCACAACTCAAAAGCTTTTCTTTTCATTAGTAACATCAGTGGAATTTAAATCAACTTGGTAGCCTCTACCAAGATTTCAGAAAAAAAGAACATCAGTAAATTTCATCTGTACTCCTGTGAGCACCACAAAAGGATCTTGTTCCTCAAAAAAAAACCAAAAAGATAAAAAGCTTTCATTTTTCTGCTTATGAGACCATATCTTTGATGTTGAGCACTTGATTGTGCCTCTAATATGCTTCAATTAAGCAAATTAAATAGGGATTAATTTACCAATAGAATAATTTCCCGTATGAGCAAGAGAAGGAATTCATTTTCACAAGAATATTTCCTTGAAGATGTAAATTCTATGTACAGAATTAGGCTTGATGTATTGTTGGAATTCTCCAGTCCATTGATCAGCAAGTACCAAAAGAAACAATTGGTGCCAGTACAAAACTAGAGCTCATAATTGTCAATTAAACCGAGGTTCTAAAAGAATTAAATGAAGATAGTAATAATGCATGCACAAACCTTCTCAAATACACATATCACGGTGCTTCCTCCAAAGGCAAAATATCCAAACTGTATTAGAAGGGAATTAGTGAAGGCAATAAATTGGATAATCATATGACATGTATCTCCCAAATATATACATATATGTGAAGCAGAAATTTTCGTGTTTACACATAAATAAAACCTAGTTCCAGCACACCATACCAATTGATGAATTTATTGGATTTGATCTATTAAAATTAAAATTTATTTAAATAATAAAACAACCATGCTCATAAACATGACAGACATCTATGTGGTATATGCTAAACTTTGGAGGAATTCAAGGATATAAATGTCAGAATGCTAATAATGAATTGATGGCTAAAAAGAGATAACCTCATCTCCTTTGTTAACATAGTCTCCCTTTTCTTTTAAGAAGGTAATGCTCCCAACCATTGTAGCCCCAATTGCTACAAATGCAACCTAGGATATTAGTTAAAAAAAAACAGCAGCATTAGAAAAAAATTAATAAACAACAACAGATACTTTCATTTTGAAAATATTTTTAGAAATTGGTCATCGAAAATATGCAACAATCACGGATACCATTTAAATGACATGTAAGTACTGGTAACCACAAAATAGTACCAGATCTGGGTACTATTTTTGGAGTTCAACCATGTACTAGATTGGGGCTGGCACATAAGATTGACACAACAGGAAAATGAAATCAGGTCTGGGCCAAACTTAATAAACCTGCTGATGGTTCAGGTCATGACCCGACCTGGTCGACTGACACCTTCCCACTAAAAAACCCGAGATGTTAGACCAATTGCACTAGCTTTTACTTTTGTAAAAATAGGTATTATAAATTTCTTTCTAATCTACGCTGGTCAGGTCAGGATGCCCTATGACCTGTATGGTTGGTCCATTTGAACCCACTGGCTAGGCACATAGGGTGCACCTTATAAGGAAAGCATTAAAATGATGGGAAATGAAAAATGACTAACCTCTATTATGCAACTATGCCACAAAGTAATCTATGGGAGAGGGGGTAAGAGGGAGAGATAACCTTTCCAAATTCTCGGGTTGAAATAACGGATACAACTCTTTTGTTCTCTGTGAATACATTACAGTATTTACTATTCACAGCAATTGGGTTCACCTAATAAGAACAAAATATAAGTTCAAATGCATAGACAAGAGTGAGAGCAGAGAAAGAGAGAACTAATATAAAGTCCAGACAGAGAGAAAAAGAGAAAGATTACAGTGAACAAGTATCCTGGAATATCTACAAAGCTTTCTATAGTACCAGAAACAGGCACATGAAACCGGTGATAATCCTAAAAATTCATAAAGAAAAAGAAAACAAAGATATATTAAGGGAGATGGTTTAGTTGCCAAGATAAACAACACGAAATTGCCCGTAGTGCAGCATTTTAGATTCGATAATACCTTTTGTCTACTATACCTTTTTAATGTACTATGATGCATTTTCTAATCCAATCAGTAACTAGGTAAGGCTTAAAAAATGAAAAAAAAAAAAAAGCAATCATACAGAATGAGAATATGATCAAATTTATTTATCTTGTTCTCAAAGTTTTTGACTGCAAAATTTCTTGGCTACTTCAAATACCTCTCCTAACAACAATTACAATCTAATTAATGCTACAGCCTTAATACAGTTAATCTGTTTTCTCATAGTTCTTTTAACGGGTTTGGATTCTCTTGGGCCCCTAATTGCAGATTTTTCTTTCAATTAAAGGAAACTTTGTCATCTTTTTAATCAAATAAAAAAAAATGAATGAAAACTGTAAAATGGACCTGAGGTGCCAGTCGGAATATAACCAAAGTGCCGTTACTCAAGGAATCAGTGCATGACTCTGGCCCCAAGAGACCTGCTATAGAAAACTTGCGACCCTGGAAAGAACAAAATAAGATACAATATAATGTAACCTTAAATTATATAAACGGTCTGTAAAGTCTCAACTATTGTCCAACTTGATGGCTAGGGTCTCAGAATTCCCATTTAGGTACCCCAATATTGCTAGACAAAAGAACAAAAACCAGTAAAATTATGCATCTACCATTTGAAGTTCACCTGTACAATACCAGTTCAATTTTGAATGACAGCAGTAATACAGATGTCCAGTTTCACTTGAATATTGAACTACTATTGAAGTACCTTGGGTTTGTATTGAACACGAAAAACATCATGAACAGCCTTTTTTCTTTAAAACACCTAACCTTAATCCAAAGCCTGGTGCTATCACTGGCAGAATCAAATGCCATAAGACGACTGTCAGCAGCACAAACTGCCACATCATCTCTTTCTGAACAAGATATAGGTCGGGCACCACTTTTAAGCTCTCTCACAAAAAAATCATTGAATGTCTGGTCACCATAAGTTAAAATTCACTAATTAGAAAATGAGGAATTCATATGTAAACCTGCAAAATTTTATTATGTAAATTAAAATCATGGGAACGAAGGAAAGAAACCATCATTTTTACACCAAGAAACAGGAATTATATCCTTTGCACTCCTTGGTTCCAAATAGCCCTAGAAATATACTAAAACCACCTCCTACTAAGCACACAGTTCTCTATCCACAAGCAAAAAAGAGAAAAAAGGGGTCGTTTGGTCTTCTTTCTAAGAAGTTGCAAAAAGATATTACACTAGATGACGAAAATAATAGTTGATTTGGTATTTCCCAGTTAATGTAGGGGGAAACTGGATTCTTCATCAAATATTGGCAAATTGCAATCCGGATGTTGGTATTCCATATTACTGAAGTTTTGCAATTAGTCCATAACAAAATCTAAAATTTTATATACCCATTCAGATTAAGAAAAATGAGAAAGAAATGCAAAATCCATACCTTGAAGTGCTCAATAGGATATTTAACTTCATCCATGTTTATTTGACCCTGCATTTAAGTTAGGAATATTATAAGATGAGCTGATGAAACAGAATAAAAATAATGAAATGCCAGAGAATTTTTTATCGCCCGTTTAAAACAAAGACCAAACAAATACAAAATGGTACAACCAATCCAACAATAGTAAGGAGAAATCAATTTTCCCCCGTCTTTTAAGGTTTTATTCTGTCTACCCACATGTTCTCCTTTTAATTTTTTTATCGCACCAAATGTGCTGGAAACAAAGGAGACTGGTACCCAAGACAAACTGAAAGGTAGTGCAATTCTTGCTTTATATCAGTTATCCCTAAAAAAAGGAGAAATAACATAAAAGTTTGCCTTGAACATTTCAATGAATTTGGGAATATCTTGAGCTGACTCAGGCAAATTCATCTCTTTCCCTTGCTTCTCTGAGAGGTTTTGGAGAAGTCTTTTCACACCTAATAGAAGAATATCACAAAGAATGTCACTGAGAGGTTCTACTACTGGAACTGTAACTGTCCGATAAGAGCCTAAATTTTAGCAAGAACCGGTTGATATGTCTATATTTCTGTTGAGCGTATTTTTGCCATTAGTTGATTGATGCTATTTGAGCTCAGTTTCATATTTCAACCTAGGGGGTGTCAATGGAGCAGATTCGGAATGGATAGTGCTAACTGCTAACAATATCCATATCTGCATCTCATCAAGTGGATATCGATACGAATCAAACATTAGACGGATATCAAAATTCAAAACCAAATCCGAATTAAATGGATACAGGTACGGATTGGGTAATTGGTGCATACGATTTTGAAACGATAATTAATGAATACTATTGCAAATTTGCAAGTACAACAAATAGTAAGCCTTTTGAAATAAAAATTAATAACAAACATGCATATATTAATTGATTTATTATATTAAAAAAAATACAATATGCAAGTATTTCAACAAAAAGGAAAAGAAAAGAATCTGAATCTGAGATGCTGATATATATACAGATAATCCGGATATCCACATCTTAAGGGACTATAAATTATCAGTATCTCTCATTTTATGCGGAAATGGATACGGATACAAATAGAATATTTACGAATATAGATAAGTTTTCTACGGATAATTATGCGGATAAGGATATTATTTGTTCTGTTTACACCCTTATTTCAACCTCAATCATCGAAAGCTCCAATTTCATATGATATCATACTGCTGCTGGATATTTAATAACTAGAATTTAGGTTTAAAAGATAAAACAGACCCTAACATTTGTTGAAAGAAAAGACAGATAGAGGTTAAACCTGCATCAATAAGAGTAAGACCAACTCTATTTTGGTATATAGCTCTCATGGACAGTACTATCTTTCCATCAATTGTTTCTTCCACAAGCATCTTTGTCTTTCTATCAAACACCTATCACACAAAATAAAGCCAAGATGCAATCAAATAATAAAATTGTATATATTAGAAATTTGGCTATTGCATAATGGTGCCAATGCCAACCAAAATGGTACAGACATGCATGACAGTAATGCTAGAATTTTTCTTTTCTTTTCTTTTGTTGGGGAGTGGGGGTAGTTTTGTTGTCATAGATTATTTAAGATCAGAATCAGCACCAACTGGCCTATGCTAAGCTCAGGAAGATGCATAAAAGACTAGGATGTGCCTTAAACTCCCAGAACAGAAAAGAACTTAGAAAATTGGAATAGCATTATCTAGTAAACTCAGATTGTATCTTGCAATCTTTAAAAGGTGACAAATATCTTCATTTGTGCCGTTTATGTAGTGGCGACCCACAACAGTATTGAATAGGTATGAATTTGAAAAATGCATGAAAACCGTAATAAAAGAAGGAGCACAAGACATACAAGTATATGAGAGGCACTTGATCCAGAGTTCAAACCAACATCATAACTAGAGAAATGGGCCCACTCACTGAGTTTAAACATCCATCTGCATATGGAAATACCAAGCTCAGGGTTTAGAAGTTAGATATTACAATTTAATGTTCAAAAGAAAACAACACTAAAGAAAAAAACCCAGATATTTTAACTTCTCATCTAAGATCTAAAATCAATGATGAATTCCACAATACTCATACTATGTTCAATTGGAATTCAATACATATTTAGTGTTTGCTTGAAGTTGCCAAATCCAAGTTCACTTTACGGGCCACATTGAGTGAAATGGAAATAAACAATGAATCCATCAGGCATGGCTAATATTCCAAACTTGGCTGAGGCTTTATAGGTGTTCCAAACTTGACTGCATAAATGGTGTCTAGATGATGTCAAAGGGAAAACAAAGCAGGGCTAATTTTCCAGTGCAGTTAACAAGCAAATTATATACAAAAAATACCCATAGGAGGCTTGTTTTTCAGTTAGGAACCCTCCAGTCATGATCTGATTGCCGGTGCCCTCATCAAAACATAGGGTCATGTGGATGATGTCATTCATGTTGTCATATTTGCCGAGATCCTCACCACAAACAGGACAGTTGTTAATAAGAGTTTCTCTGCAAATCATAAAGTTTATTTTTTAAACATCTCCCGAAGTACAAGGGGCAACATCATGTATGCCTGTGAAACCTTCAAGGATCATGGACACAAAAGAGAAATATAATGAATATCCCCAGAAACATTAAGAATGTCTTTTGACCCTTTGATTTACAGTTACTTTACACAGGAAAGATGGACAGGGTATTTGTTTGATGAAGAAATTGAGAGTACTAGGGCTTTGCCGAAGGCATATGCAACTTTCCTAGGGTCCTTAAGAATGCTACTAATCAGTATAGAGGGGCGGTGGGGGGGGGGGGGTTTTCCCGCCATTCCACCTTTTCTATTCCATCATTAATACTCTTTATTCCACTCTCTTTCGCTCATGTTTGGCACCAATTCCACTCTTGCCAAAAACTACCAAAGAGTAAAAGGTTTAAAAGGTACAGATAAACAAAAAATGATATGGGGGAAAGCAATGAGTACTCCTGTTGTTGTTGGGCTAGAAGTACGGCAAGCTCATCTATATCTACAATTCCATCACTATTTTTGTCTGCTTGCTTGAATAAGTCCTCTATCTAATGAAAGAGAGATTTACATATATTATAACCTGCAAAATGTCTGACTGTTCAATTTCTGATGTAGAGCAAAGAAGGGTTACTAACCTTTGCTTTGGTTAACTGTCTACAGAAAGCATTCATCAATTCTGAAAATTCAGATAAAGAGAGCTGCCCATCTCCATTTTTGTCCTATACCAACATTATTCATTTTCAATCTTTTGAGCAACACATGATAAAATAGAAAAGGAGAAACAGAAAATAAAAATAAAATGAAATACAAATTTAGTGAGCCATGGAATAAGAAAGATACCGCTACGGAAAGCACACGCTGTGCAAAACCTCTCTGTATGTCAATTGGATCCTGCACCAAAATTTGCATATCAAAACTATAATATTTGTTCTTTTTTTTCCAGCTTTGGGGAGGGGGAGAGAGAAAAAGAGACTATATCCCGCTGTCAAGTTTTTCAAAAAAAGAGAGAGAGAAACTATATCATCCTCAGGCATGTCAATGACACTTTGGATTTAATTTAAAACCCCACCAGACATGGACAAACTCAACTAGGTGGTTAATGTAACATGTGGGCTATCCGATCATAATTAGACAGTTTGCTTCAGAGAGAAAAATAATTAATCATCCCTTAAAAGTTCAAGGTGTAATGTTAATTTTGATTGGGCAGGTCCAGATAAAAAAAAATGGCAGCAGATGTGGACTCATAATTAATATATGAGTAACTTTGTATATGTAATTTCATAAGTAGATGGTGATCCATTGAGACAAAGACTAAACAGACAAATTGATGCTATTATCCAGCAAAAAAATAAAAGGAAAGAGATGCCATATCCAGACCTGACCCAACACATTGACATCTGTAATTGTACCTCAATGAAACAGCGAATGGAAATGGTGCCAACACTTGTGGTTAATGAAGAAGGATCAAACAACTGGAACTGATCTATATTGTCTTCTGACTCCTGCCATTAGAACAATGTTGCATTAATTTCTTTATTATGATTTCCCCATACTTCTAGCATTGTATTTTATTAACATGTCAAAATATTTTATGGCAAAAGCAATGTCATAATCTGGAAGCTGGTGAAACTAGGGTGAAGTAGGCAAAAAATGAGGTAAGTATTAGTTCCAATCAACAAAGGAAACAAAAGCTAACCTGGCTAAGTATTTCAGTGAGATTTAGCTCGCAATATCCAACTAGAATGCTCTTTGAAAATTTGTTCGTCTGAGAACAAAAAGCAAGTGCAGAACTAAGGATAGAACGATATCCAATTGCTTAAATTACAAAGAATTAATGAAAAAATATATGCGAATTTAACCAGAAAAATGCCCAACAAACACTAGTTAGAATAAAATTCAGTTCATACCAGTAAAGGTACAAAAGAACTGAATAATTCAGTTCTGTAATTGCCAGTTTTAATAAATTATCTCAACAGAATAAAATATCACCTTAAATGCCAAGATGTGCATAGTTCATACTGGTAATAGTACGATGGAACACAAATGGTTTGCTACTGTGATTCTAAGTTTAAGCTAGGTAATAATTATCTTGACACAGTACAAATAATACCTCAAATACAGAAATGCGTGCAATGGTAGGCCCACTTGCTTCCAATACAACCTTCTGTTCCTATGAGATAGCAACAAACAAAAGGACTAAGGAAAAGGAAAACTTCGACGTCTCCTCCCCCCCTTCCCCCCCAACACACACACATCAAAAGAAAAAATGAAGACAATAAAGGGGCAGCAGCTTCATGAAGCACTCATTTCAGGATTATTGCAATGTAATCATCAGCTCAATTTGTAATGTCACAGCACTACCAAATAAAATATAAAAATGTAAAAATACTCACTGATCTCCAGACTGGCTTCTCTGTTCTGTATCCAAGTCATGGCGCAATAACGAAAAATAAGAGAAGACAGAAATCAGATACACTGAGAAAATAATAAATACAGCATGGAGATGAAATATACAAGCCAATATGGTATACGCTTAAATAAGCATGAGTCAATTGAATAACTTAATACCTACGTTCATAGGTACTATACTGCTAAATGTTTAAGTACCACATGAGATCTTAAATAACCTTGAGTAACCCCAAGTAATATCAAATTCAACAAAAGGAAACATAAAAGGTACAGGGATCAAGTGGCCGTGACAACAGTTTGGCTGGTTTGCTACAGTACCAACAGAAACTTTAAGGGCCAGCATATCCTGTAAGATAAATTTAGATCATGCTTGTGATCATAAAATCACCAAAGCTTACAGATAACATCTAACTTATGTTTGTTACATATGCATAAATTTATCCGTGCTAAATCAAATAGATAAAACATATATTATGCGTAAATTTCTGCTAGAATGGATATACAGCGCATTGTAAGTATGTCTTGATGTTTTTAATCAGTGTAGGCCACATCAGTGATCACATAAAATCACCAAACTGACAAATAACCTCTAGCATATGTCTTTTACATCTGCATAAATGTATTCATACTAAATTAATCAGATACGACTATTATTCTGCATAAAATTTTGCTAGAATGCATTTACAATTCCAATTTACATGATCTGGAGCTTTTGTACAGTTCAGCATTTGTCTAATATATTGTGGTGCCATATGAACCAAAATTATGCCAAAATATGGTACAAGAACCCCTGATGAAAGGATAAACTCAACTGATCTGAAGTTTCTGTCCGATAAGTCCTTTCTCCCAGAGATAAACAAGCAAACCACTTATCCTTGAACTTCATCTCAGCCTAAAAAAGAGAAGATTCTGGAAGAGTAAATTAATTATGTCCTAATCCATAGATAAATTCACTTGTGGTCTAGCAAGAATGGCAACTATCAATTATATACAGTAGTAGTATATATGCTGATTGGCAAGAAGATTCTCGATAATAGAAATACATGACTCTTTGGAGGTACTGAGTCTGATATTATACCGGCATGGTATAGAATTTGAAAAGGTTTAATATGTAAATCAGAACTTTGCAGGTTCATTCTAAAAAAGGTACTCATTAAAGTAGCAGGTCTAGCCTTTAATGGAAACATAGAAGTACACAGGTGTAGCAAAGGTACTGTAGCTTAGAAAATCAAGAGAACAGAGAAATATAACAGTCCATTAAGTTATGTTGGGACTACAAACCATAGGAGGAAGAATGGTAAACATGAAAGCAGCTTAGAATGATACAGATGCAAAAGTAATTAAGAAAATTAAGCATTGTGCAAGGGTGCAAATTCGGAAGATCCTTGTTTAACGTAGTGAACCAAAAAAAAAAAAAATAGAATGTGCGCAAAAGAAAATAACAAAAACTAAGTACACACAGTCGCGTGCAAATGCACAATTTTACAAGGATATGCATGCAAAGATGCCCACTGAAGCACAGTTACTAAGGGTGCGTTTGGATGACCCAAGAATAGAGCTAACCTTGGGTTAGCTCCACTATTCTCAAACCTTGGTGATCGAAACACAAATTAGCAAATTGGGTTAGCTCAAGAATAGCTCTATTCTACTAATCCATAGAAATGGTGGGTTAACAAGAATAGAGCTAGTAGGGTTAGTGATATTAATAAAATATTTGATTCCTCTCAATTAGAGTTAGTTTAAATATTAAATTAGTATTAAATAAATATAATATTAGATTAGATTAGTATTAAATATTAAATGTAATATAATATTAATTTAAAATATAGTATTAAATAAATATAATATCAAATTAGATTAATATTAAATAAAATGTTAGATTAAAAATCATATTGTAGTCATTAAATATTAAATGGAATATAATATTAGTTTAAATATTATATTAGAATTAAATAAATATAATATCATATTAGATTAGTATTAAATAAAATATTAGTTAAATATAATATAATATTATTTTAAATATTAAATGTAATATAATATTAGTTTAAATGTTAATTGCAATATAATTATTAGTTTAAATATTAGATTAGTATTAAATATAATATTAGATTAAATTAGTATTAGATAAAATATTAGTTTAAATATTAAATGTAATATAATATCAATTTAAATATTAGATTAGTATTAAATAAATATAATATCAAATTAGATTAATATTAAATAAAATGTTAGATTAAAGATAATATAATATTAATTTAAAATTTGAATGTAATATAATATTAGTGTAAATGTTAAGTGTTGAATGTAATATAATATTAGTTTAAATTTTATATGTAATATAATATTACTTTATATATTAGATTAGTATTAAATAAAATATTAGATTAATTATAATATAATATTAGTTTAAATATTAAATGTAATATAATATTAATTTAAATATTAAATGTAATATAATATTAATTTAAATATTAAATGTTATATAATATTATTTTAAATATTAGATTAAATATAATATAATATTAGTTTAAATATTAGATTAGTTTAATTATTATTTTATTCATTTCTTCCATCGCTATTCCAATAATACAATACAAACGATATTTTTACTAATCCGAATAATCCAAAATTAGCGCTATTCTCAAACCACTCAAGTTAGCACTAATCTCAACCACTAACCCAAAAATCGCTATTCTTACACTAATCCTTGTACGATCCAAACGTACCCTAAAAAAAGATAGGAGCTTAGTTAACCTCTGCATTGTTATACCAGGCAAAACCCGCACAGGGGTATAAAAATCATAGGGTAATAACACCACACCCTCCTAAATATTATAGTTGTGAGTCTTGTAACAATTACCCCTCCAAACTTTAATTTTTGCCAATAATATGACCGGATTTTAAATTTGTGACAAGCACCTGTTATTTAATGATGAAAATAACCCAGCAATTTTTATCTTTATTGAAGTTTTTTTGTTCATTTATAAACTCTATAATTTTTCCATTTAAATTAGGAGTACTAAATATTCATTTATATTTTTATATTAAAATAAAACAATTATAACAATTTGCTGGCTTTTAAAAATAATATTTTCTAGAAGAATAAATTTTTGCCGTACCAAATGCAATAAAAAAACCAATTATACAGATATTATGCATGTGTTACTCTTAAATTTATTTTCAATAAAACTATCTATTTGTGCCTCTTAAGAAAACAAAAAAACTACTAAAAATATACATATCTGTGTCCAAGGATATTTTGTATTTGTCATCCTAAAGCTAACGGGGATTAAGTGAAAATTAAATGTCAGGGACTATATATCACAAATTGAAAGTTCAAGAAGTAATCGTCAAAACTAAAATTTTACAAGGGCCATTATCATAATTCGAAAAATGTCGGAGGCTGCGTGGTCCCCAGAATTTGTAACAGTGTCCTGCCCCAAAATTGTAACCACAAAGTTTACAAAGTAACTATTGCAAAAGCATCCACAGAACATATGGTATATGCTGGTTCTAGAGAATGGAAAAGAACTCTTTATAAATGATATTAAGAGGAAAAAAAAGTTCCTTTATAAACAGTACGGAAATTTAGAAAGAGCGATACCCCAATAATTTCTATACGGGCGATACCAGTGAATTCTTTCACGGTCAGGTTTTTGATGCTCCTGGATCCTGATCCATGGATCGGGTGGCGGAGCCTCCGCTTGAATCGGGTGCGCCGGGACGGCGGAGGAGGCGCATCCCCGTCGCCGGAGCCTCTCTTTGAACTGGCATGACCCATTGGAGAGATGTCAGTGTTGCTTTCACAGACACAAGGGATACTCTTTTTCCCTCAAAAAGAAAGTGGAAACTCTTTGTTTAGACGAGGCTTGCGGGGAAAGGTGTTGGAGGAAAGAGATGTGAAGCTGTGGGTGCGCTCGGCGTACGTGGTAGTGGAACAAGTTGAATGTTAAAAGCTACATGATTTTCCATATCTCCATTTTTTACAAGAAAAAAAAACAAAAAATACTTAGGTTTAGGTTTAGGTGAATTATTAAAAGTCAATGATCAGACGCTTTCTTTGTTAGATCGGGAATAATTATTATTTTCATGATCATGGCAGCATTACTTCAAATGAAATTTATATTTTGCATTATTTGTGCGCATAATTTTTTTTAATTATTTTTTAGATAGATTAATGAAAATTTAACTTTTTAACTTTCATTTAATGTGCATAAAGAACTTTCCATTTTAATTTCGAACTCATGATCTCCACACAAAGAGTATTCTTTTTTGCCACATAAAGAACTCGTTGAGTTTTGTGCAAAATGAGTAATTTCAAAATCTATTAAATCGGTTCAAAGTTTTAAAGTTAATTTAATTCACGAGTAATATGTTTACATGTTTAATTTAGAATATTTTTAATTTTATTTAATGTGAAATTAAGTGTTAAAAAAACAAACATGTTAAAATAGCTCCTTGCAATTCTGTTTTTTTATTGTTCGACATCACATTAAATAAACGGAAAATTTTATAAATTTAATATATAAACATAATATTTGTGTAATCCGACGAGTCCTAAAATTGTACTTATGAACTAATCAATTTTAGTGTGACTAATCAGTACAATTTTCAACTATTTTTTTTGTAATCCAATTATAACTTATCTAATATAAGGACAACGCACAATATTATGATTAAAAGGTCATGTCTTTCATGTTATTGATGACACAAAGCTGGATTTTAGTGATTTATATATTCAACTTTAAAACCTTATGCTAAAAGAAACTTTATAATCCAAATATTGGTGAATATGCTTAATTTATTATATATTAATAATAAGACAAACTTTTATACTATATATGTTTAATAATTATTATTTACCATTGCACTTAATAAAACATCCACTTCACACAAAAAATTCAACGCATTTAAAAGAACACTTGAGAGTAGGTCCGATGGGCATCGGACCTACTCTGGTTCGACGGGTTTAATCACCGTCGATTTTTTTTAAGATTCGTGCGAAACGCTTTAAACTTCGTACATGTCTGTTTCAATTTTCGTGCGCACAAACTTAAATTAGATCGGACAGTCATCATGCTCATTGAACATAAAAGTAGGTCCGATGGGCATCCGGCCTACTCTGTTCTCTTAAAAAAAGAGAGAACTTTGTGTAATTTTGTGTTTAGGTTTAATCCAACACCAAGTCTACTCAGAGAAGTATTCTAACCTCCCTGTTATCGTTTTATTTGTAGTTTTCTATGTAGCGAATCTCCAATACGAGGGACCCAGGCCTGTTAAAAGTATAGTGCTCAAAAGCTCGTATTCATATAATAAGGCTCGCTTGGTAGCTTGCTTTAGGACTTCTGTTACAGAAAGCACAGCATTTAAAAATGGACATATTATCTGGAAGTCTCCTTCTGATTTGACAGTTGAAAGCGGAATATACACTCTGTCAAAATACGTTTAAATAATCAAATAATTTAGATTCTCCCCTTATTTTTCTTGGTAATTCTTTCCGTAAATATTTTTGTAGGGTAATTTTATGGGTGCCTCGCACGTTTATGAAAATTGTAGGGTGCAGATTTTGCGTTATAATTTTATTCAAAATTACCATTCAATCTTAATTCAGATCAATCTAACTCGAAATAAAATGTACGGGACTATTTGAACATTTAACATTTGTGTCAAAACTCAAAACCAATCTGATGGTAATTTTGAATAAAATATTGATGATATGAACTCCCTGCACATGACCGTACAGCTTTATGCGCCGAAAGTTTTATAAAAGAAAAAAAAAATGTGACACGACGGTACTAAAATACTAAATCGTCCAGTCGAACAAAACATTTGATTCTACCATTCTACCTTCCCTCCATTTTCTCCGGTCCCATACTCCCATTTACCACAGCGTTCGAAATTCGTATCACCCGAGATAACAGAATATTTCTTATTGGATCTGGACCGTCCAATCAGAATTCCACGAATAGTAAAGTAGCCTCATGCGTTCCACCTCGAACCGAATTGACCCGGATTCCCATCGAACGGCTATGATCCAAATCAAAATTGTGTTACCTCAGAGGATATGGATTCACGTGCGAGACGCTCTTTCGAAATTTTTTTATTCATAGAAATCAATAAAAAACAAGAGAGAAAAATAGAAAGAGTACAAATTTTCTTGCACCAATAGAAAGATCGGATCTAATGTTTCTGATCCAAAAATTTGGATCGGATTCAACGCTTCCGATCCAATCTTTTTGTTTTTTATTTTGCATTTTGCCTCAGCAACACAGAAAGTTGCACAGAAAACAGTATAGAAATTCTTCAATTTTGTTAAAAGATAAAAAAAAGCGGGACAGAGAATAGGATCCAAATCTGCGGATCCGTATCCTCAGATACCTAACTCAAGCAATTGAAAGGGACGGCCCAGATTTACTCTCAGCCGGTGCCTATTCGGGATAGCGCAGGTGTAACACCCGGTAATTTTTATAAATATTCTAATATTTATTTGGACTTATTTATGATATTGAAAATATGAAGGTCTAAGATATAAAAATGCAAAACTCTATAAAAAAAAACTACCGTGGCATTCGAGCCACGTGGCTCCGTTCATGTAAATTTATGACCGCCATCATTTTTTAAAGCTTCCCTATCTCTTTTTATTGATTAAGAAAAGAAAAAAAAAAGGTGAAAAATGAAACCGAAAGAGATGAGAGAAAATGAAAATAAATAGTTTGGTAAAAGATTTAGATATTGATTAGTATTTAATTTCATATCTGATTGGAATTATGACTACGTCGTATTGATTCCGAACAGTTCTTGAAGTTCGATTTGGATTTCTGAGTTGATCGCTATCAGGTAATCAGACTTCTCTATAATCTGTGTTTTCGATTTGTATGGTTAATTGGGTATTGAATTGGGTAATCATATTATGATGGTATATTTAACTGGAATATGGGTCTGGAGATTGAAATTGTTATTAATGGACTGGAATACTGGGAATCGCCTGTTTCAGGTATTCAACTGGAATGGAATTATTGTTATTGAAAACCTAGACCCAATTGATATTGTCGGTTAAATATACATGCATAATTTGATATTTAATTGTGTGGATTAATCCAATCCTATTGAAATGGTTACTTACTGTTATTAAGCTAATTATAGATAAGCTGCGTTATTAAATAACTGGTTACTCGGCTTTGTAGCTGACTCCGTATTGTTTCTGTTTCTTTTTGTTGCGACCTAGGTTGACAAGACGGCGGATGGCTGCGAGGATGTCGTTCTGTCACATCGCATGCCCGGCCCGGCCGCTGGGGCGTGACAACAGGGGTCAGTATTATTTGTGCTTTGAGATTCGTGTCAAATTAAAAGGACAATCATGGACCATCCATTTCAATTGTACTCAGTCAGGTAACCTGAGGTGATGTGAATTCCAAATCTACTGTTGTTCTAAGAAGAATAGTAGGGTGCTGCTGTCCACTTTTCTCTCTATCTCTCTTGGAAAAAAGGAGAGAAAAATAGAAGAGAGAGGAGAGAGATAAAGACGAGAGAGATAGAGAAGAGAGCAGGGATAGCAGGGATTTTGAAGAGCAGCACATTTTGTTCCTAGAGAATAAGGAGGAGAGAGAGCCTGCAAAATTTTTGGATGTACTTCAGATCTTCTATAGCCCATGTGAATCCGTTTAAATTGAAAAAAAAACAAAATGATTAATCTGAGCCATTGAATCCGATCAAAACATTTAAATCAGAAACATTAAATCCGATCTTTCTACCAATCTAACAACTACGATACTCCCGAAATTTTTATTAATACCCTAAAAAAAATAGCAAATTTATCCTTTGCATTAAATTTTTTCAAAAATAACCTAACCGCCCCATGTTTGAGCAGTTTGCTATTTTTTTTTTTACAGATGTATAGCTGACAGCCTCACAGTGGGGCAGTTTGTTATAAATTTTTTATTTTTTTTATTATTTTACAGATGTATAGCTGACCGCCCTACAGTGGGGCAGTTTGTTATAATTTTTTTTAGAGATATTTAGTGTGTATAGAATTTGTCAATTTTTTTAGAGATGTTTAGTGGGACATTTGTCAATTTTACGTCTCCAATTAGTGTCTGGCGACTATTCAAGTATTTGCATAATCACCGTTGGATCTTTGCTGGATCCAATAAGGTGTCCCAATTGAATATTGCGCGGATCCAGGTAATATATAATTTTGTTAGATTGATCCAAGTTAAATTTGGGTTTATGTGTCAATCGTTGAATTAGAAATTGTGGGAAATTATTTTTTAATTGAAGTATCATTTGATTTTGGATTATTTCTGATGAAGCAATTTGTTCGAATATCTCTTTTGGATTTGTTTTGTGTGTTGTTCATTGGAAGGTGGTACTTGATGTTTCGGGCTATATTAGCGTAACTACACTGTTTCGCTATCTTTGCTTGTAATATGTGGCCTGAAAGATATTAAGCTGTTTAGAAAAACAATTTCTTGTGGAAATTGTCTATATGTAGGGTAATATTTTATCTAATATTTACAGTACTGTATAGTCTCATCTCAAGTGAGTGCTCTTCTGATGTTGTTAATTAGCTGAGTACTAATGTTTTTATCTAATATAAATTATAGTAGTTTTGTTGTCAAAAAAGTATATATGATGCTCCAGCATGGTATTTGGCTTATTATGCCTTGATGTGTCCATTATTTATGATACCTATAAGGCCATAACAAGTTGAGATTGCAGATTAGAATGCCTCTTTGAAGTAATCTAATGTGACAGGATCTTGTGGGGCACCGCACATTCTATCACAAAATCTGATCGATGTAACAACACAGAATCCAATCCTTGCAAAGGATCAGACGATCATTATCTGTAATAATCGTCTTAGCTCTTGTCGATCGTTTATATTTTTTTAAATTGATTACGTATCATATATACTCATCCAGAATAGGTGTCATATAATATACATATTAGATGAAAATATTAAGATCTCTAAAAAAAAGATATTTATAGCAAACCGCCCAAACGTAGGGTGGTCAATTATACATCTGTAAAAAAAAATAGCAAACCGCTCAGACATGGAGCTGTTAGGTTATTTTTGAAAATTTTTAGGGTAAATTTGCTAGTTTTTTTTAAGAGTATTAATAAAAATTTCAGACAATACTTTTTCAACTTTCCTCTCTCATATTTTATTATTTTTCGGGTTCGGTTCGGCGAGGTCAAAAATTCATGATTCGGGTATAATTCAGGTATAATTCGAGAATGATTCGGTACAACAAGGAAGCAAAAAAAAAAACCCAAAAAAACCGTAAAAAAAAAAAATTTGAAAAATAATTCAAAAAAAAAAATTCGCGAATAATTTGTCAACTAGCGTTTTATACGCGTTTTATTCGCGAATAAAACATATTATACGTTTTTCTGCATTTTATTCGGAGTTCAGTTCAGTTACGTCGAAAAAATAAATTATATACGAATTATACGCGAATTATGTCACTATGTTACCCAGCAAAAGAAACTCGCCACATGGTGTCTCGTAAAATTCCGACATTTTTATTAATGCCCAAAAAAAAGAAATTATCAAACCTGCCTTCACCTCAAATTATTTTTAAAAATGCCATAACCGTCCAGCTATGGGGCGGTCCACTGTTCATAAACAGACCGCCCCCACTGGGACGGTCCGCTAACTTTTTTTTTTACTGTTCATACCGAACCGCCCCACTGTGAGGCGGTTTGGTATGAACAGTAATTTTTTTTTTAGAGACAATATGAATATCATGATGCTAAATTCTACGGTAAAAATTCGGATTTTTTTTAAATATTTGTTAGATTACTTCTTTTGATGTATAATTAGCATATTTATACTAAAATACGCTAAATTACTTGAAATTATGTTAAATTACGTTGAATTACACTAAATTACGTTAAATTACGCTAAACTCTTATTTTGGACAATTTCTAAAACCCTAAACCCTAAAAATTACCGTACATTAAATGATTTACAATTTTCACATAACATATTTATAAAAATTAGTGATATTTAAAAGAAACCTAAACCCTAAATCCTAATTTCTAAACTCTAGTTTTCGACTTTTTTATTAATAAATATACCCACGTTAGCTGGGTTTTTTGTTAGATTACTTCTTTTGATGTATAATGAGCATATTTATACTAAATACGCTAAATTACTTGAAATTATATTAAATTACGTTGAATTACACTAAATTACGTTAAATTACGCTAAACTCTAAACCCTAAACTCTTATTTTGAACAATTTCTAAAACCCTAACTTGTACGGTAATTTTTAGGATTTAGGGTTTAGGCTTTTGGAAATTGTCCAAAATAAATGTAGCGTAATTTAACGTAATTTAGTACAATACAACGTAATTTAGTATAATTCAACGTAATTTAACATAATTTCAAGTAATTTAGCGTATTTTAGTATAAATATGCTAATTATACATTAAAAGAAATAATCTAACAAATATTTAAAAAAAATCCGAATTTTTACCGCTAGAATTTAGCATCTTGATATTCATATTGTCTCTAAAAAAAAAAAAAATTACTGTGGGGCGGTTCGGTATGAACAGTAAAAAAAAAAAAGTTAGCGAACGCCCCAATGGGGGGCGGTCTGCTTATGAACAGTGGACCGCCTCAGAGCTGAGCGGTTAGGGCATTTTTAAAAATAATTTTGAGGTGAGGGCAGATTTGATAATTTCTTTTTTTTTTGGGGCATTAATAAAAATGCCGGCGTAAAATTCTTTCCGCAGAAGAAATTTGGAAAATTTTGAGAAAATTCTGAACGTATCGAGTATCGACATCGTCCGTTTCTAATTAATTGGGTTTTAAATTTATTATAACTTTTTATATTTATTTTGATTGACTAGTTCATGTATCTTTTTCATCAAAAATAAAAGTTCACGCATCTTTTGCTCCTCTCTTCTCGTTAAAACAGTGTGTTTATTGTACCTATGACGTTATGTAATTTTCTTAAAATGATATAAATTTTCGTACAAAATCATAATCAAAGTAATTCAGAATCGTCATTCTTTAAGATACAACTATGAAGATGACTGATTATAACTGTATATAATATTCAGAGAAATGTGTCAGAATAAGAATTTAAACGGAATTAGAATAATAATTAATGAGTGAGGCTACATTGTATTGCGCGGATCGGTTCGTGCATTGAATTTATATATCTGTTTTTAAAGTTCAAATAATCAATCCAAACCGTTCAACATTATTATCATATGAAAATATACTTGGAGATCAAATTTTATATTTTTTGAAAACTTTTTACTATTTTTTTAGACAATTAGAAAATCACTTGATAAAAAAATTATGGACCATCCGAGAGTAGTGATTTTCTATCTATCTTAAAAATAGTAAAAAAAATTCCAAAAAATATTAAATTTGATCTCCAAGAATATTTTCATATGATAATAATGTTAAACGGTTCAGATTAATTATTTGGACTTTAAAAACAAAGATATAAATTCAAGGTAAATTTCGCTAGATGGTCACTAAACTTTGTCCTCTATCACGAATTGGTCACTCAAGTTTGATTTGTCCCTCCATAACCACTTAACTTTTAGTTTGTTCCAATCAAGTCACCCTATAATTTTTCCATCCAAAATATTAACGAAATATTCTCATTCCGTCCAAAATATAACGGAATATGCTCATTCCATCTAAATTTTTAACGGAATATGCTCATTCCATCCAAAATAATAACAGAAAAATTATATTCTGTTAATATTTTGGATGAAAAAATTATAGGGTGACTTGATTGGAACAAATTAAAAATTCAGTGGCTATAAAGAGATAAATTAAACTTGAGTGACCAATTCGTAACAAAAAAACAAATTTTAGTAACCTCCAGCAAAATTTACCCTAAATTCAATATACGGAATTACGGACGATCAGCGCATTACAATGTATCATAACCTCACTCATAATTAATTTACGGAATTTCTTTTAGAGCGCCGAAAATGTCTTTCTCACTGTATTTCTCTGTTGAATGATTGGGCCAGTGTATATAGATATGAATGCAAACGGTTAGTAGCCTAATTAATTTCATGATTTATTGGGCCAGTTAGGCGATGGTAAATGAGTAGAGCAAATTAGTGTGATTAAATGACCAACGCCAACGGGTACAACGCTGCTCTATCTCCACAATATTGGACCATTAATTGCCTAATAGGAAAATGATTTGTTTAGCAGGCTGGACTTTACTCACAGATACAATACCAAAACACAAATTAAAATTGAGAACTCTGGTTACTTGCTTATTTAAATTCCAACAATTATTACTTGGAGGAGGAAGCCCCATTGATTTAGAGACCCAATAGCTTAACATGATTTCTACATTACAAAATTATTGAAAAAATATTGATTTTGTACTTATTTAAAAAAATTGTAAAATATTTTTAGAAAATATAAAATTTGATCTTAAAGTACATTTTAATATAGATATTATGTTGAACGGTTCAAATAGCCTGTTTAGACTTTGAAAACGAAAATAAGAATGTGAGACATAATTAGAGCACAAAAACAATGAGGCATTTAAGCCCTCTTTTACTTTGTACATTTATTTATGAACAGAGTACTAATTGATTGTCCATATATACTTATTTGTTAGACTAGGTAAGTCTTTTCAACTTGCAATTTACATTTTTTTTTAATCTAAATACATTTATATGCTAATTTCTTGTTCTTATCTGTCAACCTAAAATACTTCAAAGCAGCTGTAGCTGTACCATTGTTCAAAACGCCGTACGATCTAAAACTTAATATTGTACATTACAATTTGAAGTCTAGGTCTCTCACCCTCTCAACACAATCTAACCAAATTAAATCAGCAAATAAAAAAAAATTGGAACTAATTAATGATCTGTATGAGACTCTTTAACAAACTGATCATGTTGTTAACACTAGATGTGATGATCACAATCCTAGCTAATCATTAACTGCCTATAGCACGCTGAGGCTCATGGTACCAGACCACAGGACCGGCCTCGGACCATTTATTTTATCGGCTAATGCCGAAAGCTGCTGGCACAGTTCTCTGATTGTCTATCCCTACAGACATCCTCTGGTTAGGCGAATTATTAGCAGTGGAGTGTCTGTGCGTCTGATGAACGGCCGGGCTAGCAACCGAGGCTGCTTCCGTCACATATTGTTGTACCACTAGCACAGACACCGCCTTGGTGAAATCAGATGAGGCCAACGCGTCTCCAATCGGCCCAAGCTCAGGGCAGTCAGCCCAATCCCGCAACCCGGCAGTTAGTGGGTTTCCAGAATTATTCTCGTGGCCCCTTCCTACAACGTAAAGCTGGTGCAAGCTCTCCATTTGGCGAATTGCTGCCATGACCTCCTCGGCATTGTTCACCACCTTCTCGACATACGTGATGAAACTATTTCCTTCGCTCCTGTTATAGAAAATTAACAGATAATCAAAGAAAAGAATGATCACTCACTCTTATTACATTAGCTAAAAAGGTTACCTGGCACGGAATTCCTTTAGGCATTTTTCATCAAGGCTACGGTTGTTGTAGTTCTCACCGGTGACTATAGTAATCATGCCGGGAGAACTTTTTGCACTTGCATTGGGGGATCGTTGTTGGTCTTCAGGCCGAAGGAAACGAACAATGGTAAGGGAGACTGACGGGTTCTCCACCATGCGGGCAGCAAAAGCAAGGGCTTCACGGTCATCTGGACCACCAAAGAATAGTAAAGCAGTATTTTGACCGGTAGACAGTCGGGATGCAGAGGCAGAAATCCCTCGGTCAACAAGCACCGCAACCGAGCACGGAGCCGAGGACAGGATCTTCTCGTTTAGTTGTCGAATAGCAGGATTCATCGGCTGAAGACCACCATCTACCGTCTGTTGCTTGTGAAAAGGAAGCACGATTATCGTTGCGTGCTTGTCCTCTGCAATTAAACAAACGTCTTCGTGCATGGTCGAATAGGGAGAGATAGTTGTCAAGGGATGTATTGACACCCCTCCTGCGTGTTGCTCGTAGTTATCAAAAGCCGAGAAGATATTGGGAGATGATGACATGGACCTATTCCGCTGGTGGTGAGCGGAATTGGAGGCTGTAGAATTGTGGACGACTAGCATGCTTGAGGCGCGGCCTGTTAGTTCAATCAAGTGAAGTGCATAGACAAAGATCGGGGAGCGCTTGGTGGGATTGGCGAGGTCGATGAGGGAGATGATGGATGGAACATTGCGGGGCCCATGGACGCATGCGAGGAGACGGAACTCCCCGTCAGGTTTTGACAATTCCAAATTTCTGCGCTTGTAGCCAACTAGGCGGCGGGCCGGCCGGTGCACAGTGGTAACAACTGGGATCACCATTGCTGTCATAGCCACTGATATCAGCACCATTACAGCGAATGACTGATCATCCAAGACCTGTGAAGTAGCTTAAAAATAATTTAGTAAAAAAATTGTACAAAAAAACTATTTGTGCTTCTTTTATACCCAAATTTAATGTGTCAGGGAGTTGCATAGTTTCACTGTAAGTCTGTAACGCCATGAACATAAAACTAAAGGAATCATGTCAGATTCATATGAGAAAACAGTAGAGCAGAAAAAAAGACACGATCATCAACCAACAACAGACGCGTACTAGCAAACTGATCAGTGCATCGATCGTTACCAAAATCACCAATTAAGTTGATATTATTCAATCAGAAACATTATATAACTTAATTAGTTATTTTTTTATAATATTTTACTGATTATGCATTCTTTGTTTTTTGTTTCATGTCAAAGATATGTACATGGTTTTACTGAAAATCTTCATTTCGATAATGAAAATAGTATATCATATAAAAAAGAAAACTTCTATTAATTCACATAATTAATTATTTGAAGTATTAAAATATTCAAAGTATATTCCTAATTAAACGCACATAACAAATTTCTCTCTATATTTTTTTAAATGTTGTTATTTCGTTTTATATTGTTTTAATTTATTAATTGATTATACATATTACGGATACATTCGTTGTTTTTTATTATCATTCCAAAGATAAGTAAGCGATTTATTGAAAATTGTATATTATATATAAATGCGGCCAACACAATGCAAAACTCAGAACAAGTAATGAGGAAAATAGCCAAAATGTGTACCTTAATTCATAAAAAATTAAAGTAAAGTAAATGAACCAAAGCAAGCCAGAAATCAGATGTCCTACCTGCTTGTCACGGCCAATGTTGAGCACGATGATATCGACAAGTCCCCTAGTGTTCATCAAGAACCCAAGAGCAAGCCCCTCGCGAAAGGGGATGGCATAGAAAGCAGCCACAATCATGGTCCCAACAATCTTCCCTATGCTAGCAAGCACGAACACAAGTACAAGCAATGCGACTGTGGTGGGGCTTTTAATCGTGGAGATATTCGTGCGGAGGCCGCTAATGGCGAAAAAGAGCGGCAGTAACAGTCCAGTGACAAAATCCTCCAACTTGTCTACCAAGGCAGAAGCTAGAGGACCACTATTTGGTATTGCCAAACCATAGACAAATGCACCAAAAACCGAATGGATTCCTATGGCATCGGTTGCCGCTCCAGCAAGCATGACCCCGGTAAGGATGAGGCAGACTTGGTAATCACTAATACTTTCTCCATCAGGTATCCGACGGCTAACCTTCCACATGAGTGGTCGTACAAGGAAGAAGATCAAGAGCACAAAGGCCACACCAGAGAGTAGAACCTATAGGACCCAAGAGATTTAAACATTAGATAATAGTAAGAAAAACTAGACCGTACCGAGCTAGATCTCACAGATGATATACAAATTTTAATTACATGTGCGTGATGCTTACGTACCCAAAGAGAGGCGAGCACGCTGTTACTCGTCTCACAGATGGTAAGCGTGAGTGCAAGCAATATCCAGGCGCACATGTCGTTAACGATGCCAGACGACAAGGCCATCCTGCCAAGGTCCGAATTAACTAGCTTGATCTCTGCCAAAATGCGTGCAAGAACAGGAAAGGCGGTGACGGATAGCGAGACGGCCATGAAGAGCAAGCACGAGGACTGGTGCACATTTATGGAGATGTGGTGCCTAAATATGGAGGAGGCGATTGTGCCAATTAAGAAAGGCAGCACCATACCGGCCCCGGCTATGACCAGCGCCTTCTTGCCGCTCCGGCGGATAATGGCTACGTCCATTTCTACACCAACTAGGAATAAGAAGTATATGAGGCCTAGGTGGGCCACTGTTTCCAGTGTTAGCAGGCTACGCCGGGGGAAGACGCCGTCTGCCCAGTGCTTGATTCGCCCCATAAGCGATGGCCCCAGTATGATTCCGGCCTAGCAAATTCAAGAATTTTGTGGTCAGGTTAGAGTTGTAATTAAACTACATGCATGCTGACATTAATTTAATCTAAAAAAAAAATATTTAGTAAACGAAGCTACTTGATGAAGACTTTTGTCTGGAAGAAAGATTTACTTTTTCAAGGAGAAGTTAGCAATTATGTGCACAGAATTTGTGAATTTCCCAATAAGATAAAACCAATATCAAATTTAAATAGTTTCTATCTACAAAGTAATTAGTTATTGTGTGAAAATGAAAAAATTCAAGAAGATAAGCATAAATAACGTACGGTAATCTCTGCAACCACCCGGGGCTGTCGAAACGGCTTGAGCAGAAAAACAAGTATACGCGTGACGACCACGATGACTGATATCTGAATGATGAGCAACGGAAGCGAGAAATCGAGCGGGCTGAGACCTTGCCATATCCCGCTCGAGCTTATCATCATAGGGGAATAGCATACCACACCCTTTCCATCGGGATTACGCGTGAAATTTAGCGATGTTCCGGTGTTGTTTTTAACAATTGGGTGTCCTGTTGCCATTGTTAACTGTTCTTCCTTCCTTTTGGTTTAGATATATCCTCTCTTTTTTTTTCTACAGCTTTGCCATATCCAGGATAGTTGAAAGGATGTAAAGGTTATTTTGTAAATTAGATACACACTTAACTGGAAAAATAGTGGAAGAGAAGAGAAGAAGTGCTTGGTTTAAAATTCTTGCATCTTGGGCCCTGTCTAAGAATAGCTACTGGTAAGGTAGTTTGAGTTGTCAATTCTTTTTCTCCAATTAATAAGCCCCATCTTTTGAATTTTAAACCGACCACTAGTGTGTTGCACCATGGCACACACTCATTTACTAGCACAGAGGGAAAGATCAAAACTTACAACATCAAAGTAATCTCAGTCAATTTATTATCTGGATAGTTATTGCTAGATTTGATTATACTTCTCACAGAATCTGTTTGTTTGAAGTGGAATCATTGGAGAAAAAAAATGATTAAAATTCTTTATCTCAGAATTTATCTTTAGTCTAGTAACAAAAAGTAATGTCTTTTTTGTGAAAAATACCAAATTGAAAATTCTTTATAAATATTAAAAAATATAAAATCAGACCTCTATCTTTCTTTTAAAAAAAATATTTTTCTTGCCTCTCAAAAGACATGATTTGCAATTAATTTTGAAAGTCAGGTAAGTCACAGGTGTAGGGCCCCTCAATTAGGCCCGCTGAGCGGGCTGAGTTTGGGCCTGTTTTGGGCCTACTTTTAGGATTAAAATATAACAGTTATTTCAGAAATAATAGAAAAATGGAATTGTTGATGGTATTAATTTATTTGATCCTAGATTATTGAAATGAAGAATAATACGTCCCCATCCACAACTTTAAGTGGTCAACGGGACAAGTCAACCCTATATAGAATTAAGAAATGACAATTTCGAACAAGTGCGAATTATACAGATTTGAATTGTAAAGACATAAATATAGATGACATTTAGAAATTGATAAACGAGTCTGAAACAAAAATTACTCCTAGCAAGTAGCAACAATTAACAACCCTTGTATTGTATCTATTACCATAAATCATAATGCAACGATGCGTAAGTGTTTTGAATTTTTTTATTCTTTCAGTTTATATAAAATTGATGAATGAATCCGAAACAGAATTATTCCGAACGACAATTAGCAACTCTCATATCATATAACCATCACAACGCAGCCAATATGACATCTTCCGAGTTCTTTTTCTCGGTTTACACGGGTAAAGATATGACAGAGAATTTTTTACTTTGTGCAGCGCAAGAATCATATGCAACACTATTTTGACTATATTATCTGTGTGCTGCATGAAGCAAAATCTTCTCTGTCGATATCTTGACCCGTTTACATGGGTTTGATACATTTTTCACATTTATAAACTTTCTAAGGATGAAATAAAATGCTCCCTGGAATTAAAAACATGATTATATCACAACTCCCAAATGGTCTGGGAACGCAACCAACCGCTCTCTTTGCTTACGTCTGATATCCGAATCATGATTTGGTAATTGGTGTCCAACCCTTTGAAACTAGAATAATATATAATTAATGACGTCATAGGGGAATATAAGTTGCAACTAATTTAAACCATTTACAAACAACCAGCATCTTTTTCCGGGATTGTACTTAAAAAAACGTAATAAAGAAATCAACCTATTTTAAAATGCCACGCTTTTGTACGGATGATAAGGTTACCCTCTAAAATAAATGAAAGATTTAATTTTTTACAAGAAGTATACAAAAAAATAATACTTAAATTAATGATTCTTTATATAAATAAAAAATTGTGCCCTTTATGTCTGTGCAATGTAGTTAAACCTGATAAGATATTAAATAACGATCATCGATCATCGTTTTGTCGCAACGGGGTCTGAAAAATCAGTGTTTTGAAGTTTTTTTCAGCACTATTGAAAACAACGATTTTCAAATCATCTTAATAAATAGTAAAAAAATTTCAAAAAATGTAAAATTTGGTCTCCAAGCACATTTTAATATAGATTGAACATCTAACAGTTTGGATCGACTGTTTGAACTTAGGAAATCGGAAAACCACTTGGTAGCACCGGAGGGCTAGGAACAAACGTTTTGATATTAGCCACTCTCTCTCTCTATATATATAAATTCTCATTTTAAAATCCGCAAAGAAAACCTCACTTAAAAACATTGGTGGCAGGAGACACATCAGGTGGTCGGAGAAGTTACGGCTTAATGCTATTATTCATTGTCAGAGTGGGTACATGTTGAATGAGTCAAGTTTTAATTAATCATTGATTAATTGTAGTTTCTAAAATATATTTAAGTTATATTGGATAAATATGTGAGTTAATAAAATTTAGAATGGTAATTATTACTGTTGTATCTATGAAATATGGAATTCTCAACAGATCTAAGACATCATAATAGTGAGTGTCAATGTGTAGTCAGATTGATCACTACCTAAATGATTTATCTTTTTAAGTGTGCTAAGTGTCATCATGATTTTTTTTTTTTTTTTTTACTTTTGACTGGTCCCTAGTAGGTGTCTCACAATGTTTATTAGAGTGCAAACGGATTCAAAACGGATTTTATGGTGGTAAAATTAAATTTGCATCCGTTTTTTTATTTTTTGAATACAAATAAGGATTATATATTAGACAAATTATGAAAATGGATCGGATATTAAGCGATACAAATACGATTGCGGTTACAATTTAGATGTCTAATTCAGATATTGTAATAAAATTAATATATAATTAACAAGTTATTTTTCTCATTTAAAAATAAAAATAATATTAAATACATATATGATTTGGATATTTGATAATTACGGTGAACAAAATGGTTTTATTTTTTCATGTTAAACTTGTTATGTCATTATCATTGATATAATCATATCTTAAGCACATATACCAAAATAATATATTATTCTCTCTAAATATACACGATTCTAAAACAAATGGATATCCGAATACATAATTATTTGTATTTATATTCGTATCTGTTTCAATAATTTAAACTGTAACTGTATCCATATCTGCATAAATTATATTTCATATTCGTATCCGTTTCATAATGTTCGGCCGGAGTCATTCAACTTGTATCACGATTCGTACATATTTAATTTGTGCGAGTTTTAAAATTATCTGTGCGAATCGGACATATAAAATTGTTTGCGTGATGCAAATTGGATGACTCTAATCTAGAATAAGACAAAATTTAATACGATGCTCATCAAACCGCTTTGGGTTTTCTTTTTAACTAATCAGAGGTATCATGTTGGTCAGGTCTGATTAAAGTCAGCTTAAATTCAATGAACTGTTTTTTAGATTGAAGTATTTTGGTTACCTGATCCGGATCGCATTGTATTTTGATCGTTCGCGCTTCCAATTATATTGGATCGGCATTTGACGGATCCTTATCGGGTTGGTTTATTGACTTGCTTCCCAAGTCAATTAATGAAGGACGAGGCGTAACTAATTTACAAGGTTGTCAGAAACAAGGTACAGTTCAAATTAATTCTTTTGCATTTTTTTTTTCAGTTACAAATTAAATGTTATTTAAAACTTCAATCCTATCTTGATGCAAGATCCATACACTTCTACCAAACAGGTTACCATCGGTTGTGTCATTATCAAAATTTCATCATGCTTGGGGGAAAAAAATATCTTGGAAAAATTTTCCGTATCTGTTGAAATTAAAATATTCATGTTGAAAAATCTGATATTTTATTCCTGACAACAATAAGAAAAAGATACATGCATGACCCTGCAAAATTTAGAACTATTAACGTGCGGTGCAGATGAAATTTTGAAAATCTGTGTTCCTGGTAACTTTCAATTTTTTTAAGGAACCTATTAACTTTGTTTATTTATTTTAAGAAGATGGCAACAACAAAAAAGGTTCGGACAAAATAGAAGTTATTTGTAAGAACTTTGCCTCTGATTCATCAAAATCTATCTTCAAAACAAGCTAAAATAACAATTAAGATCTGTTCTTTCTTTCCATTTATTTAGAAATAAAAAAAGAAGAGAAATGCAATGTGAACACTTCATTGAAGAAAAATTCAATGCATGGTAAAAATATTTTTTTTCTAGTTTTTTTTAATAAATAAACGTGGCAGCGTGATACTTGCAATCCTTTTGGAAATATTGCTCATATTTTTTGTAATATGTATATAATATAATTTGATATTTGATAATCTTATATTTTTTTTTTTTTGGTTTCTGATAATCTTATATTGAGATATTTGGCATTGCCATGTCAACGATAATTTATATATATCTTTTATAAAACTTCTTCCTATTTTGACCTTTTTCCTAAATAATATTATGTACAATATAAAAATCCTTTTTTAGAGAAACTTTGACCCGTTTAAGGCTATACAAAAAATAGTATGAAAGGGTTGCCATATAATAAGTGTTGCTGTCAACAAAGTAAAAAAATCTCAAATTAGAATCAGTAAATAACTAAAATAATTAACCACTGTAATTCCAAATTCCAGAATAGTGGGCCCCGCAGCGGTTTCACGGTGACACAACTGAAAAACTTAACAACCTTTATTATTTACCTACAGACGAGGGAGAGAGAAAGAGACGGTTAATTACCAAAACGACATATTTACCACTACAACTGTTGCTCAGACGCTTTTAGTTATACTAAAACCTCCAATGGTAGAATTGTAAATTACACATTTCTCGATGGTATTACTTTTGGTTTTTTCCCTCCAAATATTGGAAGAACCCACCACGTCGGTCCACGTCGGACTGAAAAGGCCTTTTGCATTTCTTCAGAATCAAAGTTACACCAGGTGTTGTTCCCCCAACTTCCCATCAACCAATCTATTTGCCTAGAAGGCTAGAACCCACTCCTCAGAATTACAGTGCGGTGTACGGTGTACGGTGTAGTACAGGTGCGGACAAATACTTTCAGCGCTGCGCGCTCTCCGCGTGAGATCAGTCTGGCGTATTATTTAAATAAAAAAATCATAAAAGGAAATAATACAGAGCATCTCCCACTTGTCAAATTTGCTTAGTATTCTTTAAAGAATCCAATAAAAAAATAATATTCCTTAAAAAAATAATATTTAAATCTTAAAATGGTAACTGGACGCCTAATATCCCCAACCATGGTTAATTATTAGTATCATGTTTGTTAAATAAATGTAAAAAAATATTTCGTCCATTAGTCATTTGACTAATTTTAAAGTTCTAAATTCTGATTATCAAAAATATTAAATGAAGTATATCTATTTTGATGCAAGAACTAAAAATAAAGATGATTTCTGGGTATATCTGTAAATGTATAAAATATAGAGTGAAAGGTACCTAAATTTAAAATATAATTTTGAAATGGGATCTCTATATCCGGTCTTCGTCCAGCTCGCGCCATTCCATTAATTTCCTTCCCATCACCTTCCAAAAATGCCAACAATTTCAAAATAAGGTACTTCCAAAATCTGAAGAAATTATCGCGCAATAAAAAAAACCTTAAATTTCCGTTTTTCTCTCCGAAATTTTTATTAATAGAAATAATAATAAAGGAATGTCGATATAGAAGAACGAATTCGTCGGAATTTTAAATCTAACAAAGACGTTATTTTTGGTAACGTCCCGGAGGACGTTACCAACGATAACGGCCCGATTAAAATCGCTAATCGCAGCTTCTTAAAAAGCTGGCCGTCGCCAACGATGACGTCCAGAGGAAAGAAAAAAAAAAAAAAAAAAAAATGTGGCCGTCGCCAACGATGACGGCCAGCCTTTTTTCCTTTGCTTTTTATTTTCTCCGATATTTTTTCCACCGTAAATGAAACAAGACAATTCAATCCTTTGCTTTTTTTGTTTTTTTCTGAATATTGAACGAATCCATAAAGAATTGATACAGAATGCTTAAATTGTGAAAAAAAATTTATTTAGACTATTAAACAATAATTAATTTTGAAAATCCAAACCGTTCAACATGTTCGAAATATTGAAATGTGCTTGGAGACCAAATTTTACATTTTTTGGAATTTTTTTACTATTTATTAAGCCACTTTGAAAATTACTGATCCAACGGTAAACAGTAAAAAACAGTAAAATTTTTTGGATCACCGGATCAGCGATTGAAAAAATGGCTTAATAAATAGTAAAAAAATTCCAAAAAATGTAAAATTTGGTCTCCAATCACATTTCAATATTTCGAACATGTTGAACGGTTTGGATTTTCAAAATTAATTATTGTTTAACAGTCTAAATAAAAACTTTTTCACAAAAAAATATTGGAGCATATCAAATATCAGAGAAAATCAAATATCGGAGAAAATAAAAACTTAATTTTGTGAAAAAAATATTGGAGCATATCAAATATCAGAGAAAATCAAATATCGGAGAAAATATTTTTTTGTGAAAAAGTTTTTATTTAGACTGTTAAACAATAATTAATTTTGAAAATCCAAACCGTTCAACATGTTCGAAATATTGAAATGTGATTGGAGACCAAATTTTACATTTTTTGGAATTTTTTTACTATTTATTAAGCCACTTTGAAAATTACTGATCCAACGGTAAACAGTAAAAAACAGTAAAAAATTTTGGATCACCGGATCAGCGATTGAAAAAATGGCTTAATAAATAGTAAAAAAATTCCAAAAAATGTAAAATTTGGTCTCCAAGCACATTTCAATATTTCGAACATGTTGAACGGTTTGGATTTTCAAAATTAATTATTGTTTAATAGTCTAAATAAAAACTTTTTCACAATTTAAGCATTCTGTATCAATTCTTTATGGATTCGTTCAATATTCAGAAAAAAACAAAAAAAGCAAAGGATTGAATTGTCTTGTTTCATTTACGGTGGAAAAAATATCGGAGAAAATAAAAAGCAAAGGAAAAAAGGCTGGCCGTCATCGTTGGCGACGGCCACATTTTTTTTTTTTTTTTTTTCTTTCCTCTGGACGTCATCGTTGGCGACGGCCAGCTTTTTAAGAAGCTGCGATTAGCGATTTTAATCGGGCCGTTATCGTTGGTAACGTCCCCCGGGACGTTACCAAAAATAACGTCTTTGTTAGATTTAAAATTCTGACGAATTCGTTCTTCTATATCGACATTCCTTTATTATTATTTCTATTAATAAAAATTTCCGTTTTTCTCTTCCTCTCCTACCATAAACGTTATATAAACCATTTCTGAACCCACGTCTCAACAGTTCAAAAACCGACTAAGTTTCAAGACAAAAACCCAAAATTAGAACCATGTCTCCACCAAAAGCAAAATTAACTATTAGAACATAGAAACCTCCTTAGACCTCAATGGCTGGCCATGGGATGCGGTAGCTCTTCTCACAGAATTGTTGGATTCAGTTCCCGCTCGAACAGGAAGCCGATAACAAAATCAAACCCAGACCCGAACCCGAATCCAGTTTACCTGTGTCGCGACCGTACTGAATTGATTCGCTCCGCCTGTGACCTCCGGTACGACGCCGCCGCCGCCCACGTGGCGTACCTCCGTTCGCTCTCCGCTCTGGGAGAGTCTCTTCGCCAGTTCGCAGCCGGCGAACTGTCCACGTCAGCTCCAGGTTCGCCCGTCTTGACCCTCCCGATTTCTTCTAAAGGGAAATCAAAGGCTGGTTCGGATTTGGGCTCTGTTTCTGATTCGGATTCCTCGACCGTTACGCCTCTCTCTCATGCTCTCTCGTTTGAAGATGACGAGGAGAAGTTGAACACGAATACTTCAACAGTTACGCCATTGACGCACGATCACTTCATTGAAGAAAAACGAAAAGAGCAAGAACCTCAATCCAATAGTTCAAGAAAGTTGGAGGAAGATTCTAGACCACCTCCTAAGAGCAATAACATGGCAGCATCTAATGCAATGCCATCTCCGACAAACACCTATCAACCGTACGACTATGACTATGCATATGGGTATGGTTACGGATACGGGTATGGATATGGGTATGAAACTACGAACTCAAACCCGAATTTTGATGACCGACCTGGTCCAAGCAAACCAGCAACCCCATCCATGCCGGTTCAAGAGAGCTCTGCTTGGGAATTCTTTGACCCTTTTTCCAATTATGATGAATTCATGGAGAGGTATGGGAATTTGAACTCAAATTCAAATTCTTATCTTAGTAGCCCTGACTTGACCAGAGTAAGGAAGCAAGAAGGCATCCCTGATTTGGAGGATGAGATTAAATTTGAAGAAAAACAAAAGGAAATAGAAAGAGAAAGAGAAAGAGAAAAACAAAAAGAAATAGAAAGAGAAAGAGAAAAACAAAAGGAAATAGAAATAGAAAATGAAAAACAAAGGGAAATAGAAACAGAAAGAGAAAAAGAAAAAGAAAAGGAAAGAGAAAAAGAAAATGAAAAGGAAAAAGAAGATAGAAAAGATAATGGTATATTGGATCCCCCTATCAGTGTCACCATGGAAAATGTAAGTATCAGTGCTGAAGGGTCAGTTGGGAAGAATAAGGATGTGCGATTTGAGGATGAAAAATCCACAAGAACATGGGATTCTGACAATGGACCTGACATGTTAGTGGCTGTTGAAATTAGAGATTTGGGGCAGGTAATGGAGGAGATTAAAGAGCAGTTTGATTCTGTAGCAGATTGTGCAAAAGAGGTGGCCGATATGCTCGAGGTCAGTAAGGTGCAACACCGCTCGGGCGCTCTTGGAGGTATGTTCATTGGATCTAGCTTTTCTGTTGTCCATTTTATTTCTCTTTTCTAATTTAATTTGATAACTTTTGTGTCCATTTTTAGCACCATTCTTGACTCCACTGGTACCACCATCCAGTTGCAACAATTTGAAATGAACTGGGCCAATACAAAAAAAGATGCCAAAAAAAATGGCATGTATATTCTGAGAAGCACATTATTCAGTTTCTATTTGTAGAATCCATTAGCCGGTATGGTATCAGTACTGACCATACTTGGGTGTAATAAAAATATCTACCAGAAGATGAGAAAGAATCATTTCCTTTTCTTATGACTGCTATTGAAGTCCAAAAAATTATCTCTTTTGTGAAATTTGCCCAAATGCCCTAAACTTGTGAAGTAATTGGGAAAATATTTCTCCCCTCTCAATGATTCGAAGATCATTTTTATTTATAAAGAAAGAGAGACTTCTGTGCAATTTGTAAACAATAGTCACAATATTTTTTTTTTGCATTTATCTTTTTTCCTTTACATTATTACAATTAATGGTAGCAATGAAAATATTTCTTGTAAATGTTGGTGCAGCCATCTCTTCTAGGATCTTGGACCCTCTTCCCATATTGCCCAACTCTTGTCTTCCTCACAAGCATCTATCCAGGGGCAAAACTGGAAAAGCAAGTGGGAATTCTATTGCAGGCACTGCCAATGGTGACATTAACGGTTTGACCCCTCGCAGCCTTTCTCTGACTTTGGACAAATTATATGTGTGGGAGAAGAGATTATACAAGGAAGTCAAGGTAGCTTTTTGTCTTTTTCCCTCCTTAATGGAAACTTTCACAAGTAACCCTAGAAATCTTAAATTGTCATATATACCCCCATAAAATGAGAATATAATCTCATGTACCCTCTGAAACATAGTTATTATGATTATACCATCCCTCAAACTCTTTCAAAAAAAATGAGATAGATTTAGGTTGTTATTCTAGGATGAAGAGAAGCTTCGAGCTGAATATGAGAAAAAGTATCAAAGGCTCAAGTACTTGGATGATCACGGTGCAGAAGATAATGTAATCAAAACAACCAATGATGCAATCAAAAGCTTGAGCAATAGGATCAGCATAGTAATGAGGTCAGCTGATACAATCTCAAGTCAGATACACCGCATACGGGACGAAGAGCTACAGCCCCAGCTCATACAACTTGTGCAAAGGTAATGTTTATTTTCAATTTTTTTCTCTTTCTTATCAATTAAATTGTGAGCACATATGCACCTGGGAGTATAAGATTTATTATCCTGACGACCAGAAACTTTTGCGTGATCTATATCTCTCAACAAGTTTGCAATATTTTTTGAGAAAATAGAATAGAGGTTATCTTTCCACAGTTTCATTACTGTCGAGGTGCTTTTTGCAAACTTTTTTGTACTTTCCTTACCAATTATTTTGCATGGATGACGAACAGCTTAAGTAGTTATAAGTTATTTTTTTTACTGTGAGGTCAAATGAATAGTACCATTTTAATTTTTGCATGGATTGCAAGCTGGGATAAACCTAATATTGACATTAAATCATACAGATATGCTCATTTAAGCAAGTAACCAACTGGTATCCTAAAATACATTATATCTCAGTGTCAGTTTGGTAGATTAAATATTTAATTGAATTGTTGGCTCTTGATACCTATAATTGTCTGGTAGCATTAAAAAAATCTCTGATTGGATAGGCTAAGTACACCTCATCACTTTACGCCAAGGATCAACTTTGGAATAGATTAGCTTTCTATCAAAACCTCTTTGATTATGAAAGACAATTTTAACTTGTACCCATAAAAAACTCAAAACTTCAGCTATGCTCCTGCAAAGCAATAATTTCCATTTTATATACCATAAAACATATGAAGCCCTATAATCACAGAACATATCATACATTTGCTTTTATTTTCTTTTTTTAATGAAAAGAAGTATCTTCGATCTACTGCTCTTTGGACAATGAAAATAATCTAAGTTTGGATTATTTTACCTCATAAATTAGATATGATGGGTATATACATGTAAATTTTTAAGGTACATAAAAAATAATATAATCTGAGATAAAGTAAACCAATCAATTGACTTGCTTTATTTTTATTTTTTTTCCTTTTCCTGTATCAGCTTGATCAGAATGTGGAGATCCATTTTTGATTGCCACAACAAGCAGCTAAAAGCCATAAAGGGCCTAAACACCCGCAACATAAAGCCCCGAATTCGATCTGATCGAAAGCGGGTGGCAAGGTTCACCTTACGACTGGAGAAAGAAATTTCCAGATGGCACCACCATCTAGAAGATTGGATTGGGACTCAAAAGTCCTTTATCGAGGCCCTTAACGGGTATCTGATCCTGTGGATCCGTAATGAACCTGACCCTGTAGAAGAGACCCTTGATGGTGTGCCTCCTTTTTCTCCAGCAAGAATTGGGGCTCCATCTTCTTTTGTTATCTCAAATGACTGGTACCACGGGGTGAAAAAAGTTTCTGAAACGAAACTTTTGGATTGCATTGCCAATTTCAAAAGTCTAGTGAGACAATATAGGAAGCTGCAAGAGGATGAAAGCCGGTACCGCACGAAAGCAGAGTATCTCTCGAAGATCTATGATAGGAGGCTGATGAAGAGTTTGCAAGAAGAAACAGGAGTCAGAATTGGGATTGCAAATTCAGAAATTGTTTCTTTAAATGGAAAAGAAAAACTGGAGAGTACAGAAACAGGTAACCATGTGCATGATCACTACCACGACCGCCATGTGGCACAACTAGAGGCATTGGAGAGGAGAAGAGATGAAGAAAGAGAAAAGCAAATGGTGGCTTTAGAAAAACTAAATAAAATGGGATCAGTTGTTTTGATAACCGGATTGGTCCCGATTTTTGAGGAGTTTGATAATTTCTTATCGAATTATTTGAAGGCTTATGAGACTGTTAGAGTACCTGTTCAAGGTTAAAGCTTCTAATTAATTGGTTGTTGGGGGTGATACAGTGGTAACTAACTCACCGATTTTTGCTTATTAATTTCTGTCATTCTTTCAAGGGCCATATCCCTTATTTACTGGAGCAATTGAGAATTTTCTCATTTTTTATGGGTCTATATGATCTTTCAATGTTTAGCAAGGGTGGCATGAATGAGGTCATTTCTTTTAGATTGGTTGGTGGATATAAAATGAAAGGGTCTAGTTGCATTAGTTGATATGGATATTAATTTTTAGTTCCTAATTTAGTGATTCTTTGGGAGGAAGCAGAGGGACGGTGGATTGGTTAGTACAATAGTCAATTAAATTGTCAAGGATGTCTAATAATTTTGCAGCTAAATATTCTAAAAAAAACATGATTAGCACTTTTTTGTGTAAATAAAGAAATTTTATTTATTAAATTTATGTTTGAACCCTCCTTGTACTTATTGCCCTGGATTGAGGCACTTTGGCATTTTTTATTATTTTTTTGAGGAGCATTTTTCCGTTTCTTAGAATGATACAGCTGCTGTAACTTTTTTATTTGTCCCAATCAAACCATTCTATAACTTTTTCATCTAAAATATTAACGGAATATGTTCATTCTATTCAAAATACTAACTGAATATGCTCATTTCATCTAATATACTAACAGAAAGTTATATTTTATTATTTTTTTTGGATGAAAAAATTATGGAGTGACTTAATTAGAATAAATTAAAAATTCAGTGGCTATAATGAGACAAATCAAATTTAAACCACCAATTCGTGACAAATGACAAATTTTATTGACCTCAAGTGAAATTTATCCTTTTAAAACGGTTCTCTTCTTACTAAATTTTTTGTGCAAAATTCATCCACGTGGCAGCATATCGTTCGTAACGAGTCCAAAACGATTTTAACTGACTGACCACAGGGCTTTAAGAAAAACAACAGAGATGATAAAAAAAAAGTCGAAACTATTAAAAAATGCGACGACGAGAGATGATCAAAACTCTAAACAAGTCAAAACTATAGAAAAAACAAAGACGACTGCTTTGCGCTTTGGTTTTCGTCTCTTTGTTTCATTCCCTTTTTAAAATAAGGAGCGAGGAGATTACAGACGACAAGTATAATGGCTGATGATGTTGAAAAAAATATTAACTAACTAATTAGTTTTAAATCTGAATTTTGATCACCAAATAAATAACAATTTATATTAAAAATATAATCAAGAATATAATTAAAACTTTATTATCCGGAGCTTCAAAATGCGGATCTAAGGCAACTTCTCATCTTAAGCGCAGGAATAATTGGTTAAGATTGCTCCAAGTTATGGCGGTATTCCTCTGCCTGCAGGCGCAACTGTAGTAGAGGTTGATGTAGCTTCTTTAAACAATGATTGCAAAATAATATTTTTACCATTAAGAAAAATATTTATTTGTGGGAGAATAGAAATAGAATTTTATGAATTATAGAGCTAAGAAAGAGCAACAGAGTATGTAAATTATTGAATTCTTGGATTCTTGGATGATTTGCTCTCCAAATATCAGGTGTTATTTATAAACAAATAACATAGACACCAATTAATCTGTGCATTCATGACAATTAAAATTCTTATTCATTCTCTATTATCATTTCTATATATGAAAGAAATCAACGGATCAAAGAAATGAAATAATAAATAGCTACTCATGATAATCAAAGAAATGAACGTTTTTATAATCGTTTCTGTTAATGTCAATTAAGAGAATGAATGTCATTTAATTGTGAATCAATGAATCAAATAATTTAATAGCTCCATAATTCATAAAGTTAAAAAACATTAATAATAAAATTAGTATTTATTTATATAAATTTTGTGTTTTATAAAATAAATTTCTAACAGATTATCCAACCTTGAATTTGAATAAAAAATTCATTTTCTCTAATATGCTATAAACAAATGAGATTACTCATATTTTGTTTGTAAATTATTAGACGGATTTGAACTCATTTTTGCTCTTAATATGCTATAACAGATTGGTATCTACTCATCTGGAGCTCTGCTAAGAAATATGAATCCGAATCCTCTGCATTAACGCACTGTTTGAGTTACGCGTGATTAAAATTCAGACCAATTCGGCTCACGCCTATAACTCAAGGGACCTTTTAATATTAGTGCGGATTTAAATCGGACGGTTCAGATCTTAACTCAAAATTTGAGTTAATGCAAGGATACGAATTCAAGAAATATAGCTCGGAATGTGGAATCATTGGACGATTCAGATTGGTTCTTGCTTAAAAGAGTGATATTGTACCTATGTAAAAAAATAATAAAAAATATAAAATTTGGTCTCCAAACATATTTTATTATGAAGATCATGTTGAGCGGTTCAGATCGACTGTTCGGACTTTGAAAACGAAGATAAAGGATGTGGAGAATATTGGAGCACAAAATCATGGTGCATTTGAACCCTCCTCATTTTATAATTATTTTAAAATACAAGCATATTATTGCAGTTTTTTTTTTCCAAAAATTAATAATATGACAGATATTTTTTAATAAAATTTGGACAAGTACAACCATCACTTGCCTTTATAGATCTAACTATATCGGTTCAGGTAGTTACAGTTCTACATTTTTATGTATACTTTTTTTTTTTCAAAACAATCTATAATTGAATATATCCTATCGGATAAGAATTTTCTTAATTCAAGTAATCCTTTATAAGCATATCTTACTACATTTATATTATTTTTCTTTTTCTATCTGATTGGATTTTTGTTCTTGTCAAATTCTATCCCTCCATAATAAATTTCTAGCTCTCCTGCTACAAAAAAATATTTTTTATGATAAAAACAGTTAAAAGAGCGGTTTATACACACATGACAAAAAGGTAACCTGGTAAATTACAGTGCAAAGAGCGATTATAAAATGAATATGTACTTGCAAATCAAATTTTACATTTTTTTGAATATTTTTACTATTTTTTTAGATAGACTGTTTTTGAATGGTCCAGAATGTTGAGATCAAGTGATTTTCGAAAAAATAGTAAAAAAATTCGAAAAAATGTAAAATTTGATTTGCAAGTACATATTCATTTTATAATCATGTTGAACAGTTCGGATCGACCGTTAGGATTTTGAAAAGTCAAATTTTGAGCCGTAGCACGGACCCCATCCGTGCTATGCATAGCACCGTAGCCTCACTCATATATATATATATTAAGCCTCTGACTTAGGGCTGCTCATGAGCCGAGTTGAGTCCGAGTTGCTAATCCAGTTCCGAGTCATAAACTCTAATTTGGAATCAACTCACGAGCAACTCGAGTCGAAGCGAGTCGACTCGTGACTCATAATATAGTACATAGTGAGACAATCTAATTTAATTCTAACAAAAAAATATTACATAGTTTACCAAAATAATACACAATTAAAGACAGGACATAATGAGACAATGACCAGTACATAATTAAAAATTACAAAAATACTAAAATAGTACATAATTAAAAATTACCAAACATATAAAGTCTAACAAAACAATACAGAGTCTTAATAAATTAACAAAACAAAAGAAAGAGTGCATAATTTATCAAATTATCAAATATTGTGAGAAACAGGTATAAGGTTTGGGGACACAAAAATTAGGAATATATGTATTAGGGTTTGGTGTGAGTCCAACCGAGTTGATTCCGAACCGAGTTGATTCCGAACCGAGTTGGAGGTAACTTGGATTCTACTCATAAATCAACCGAGTCAGTTAACTCGAGCCAGTTTTGACTCGAGTCAGTTTCAACTCGAGTTATTAGCGAGTTGAATCTGAATTGATTCCGAACTGAGTTTCGAGTCATGAGCTTTTTGTGCACCCCTACTCTGACTTGATATGTTTTTTTTAGATTTGATTATTTCACAAGTTTTATTTTATGAAAGAGAACACCTGCCAAGAAAACCTCTAACATTCTAAGAAAAACACATACAATTCTTCCATTATTAAGAGTTGACATGTGAAAGAAGTTGGAATTCTTCTCGAAATAGCTAGGTTGTGAAGGGCTCATGATATTAATATTATTTTCTTTTATTAACACAGCGTGATCTAAACATTTTAATATATAGACAATTGTACTTTTTATTAATTATTTTCTTTAAAAACTGTTTTAAATATTTTAATATATAGACAATTGTACTTTTTATTAATGATTTTTCTTTAAAAACTGTTTTTCTCTCGTATATTATCCTAGAATTTCTTTTTTTAAAAGTTTTATTTATCAAATATGTTATTTTTGTTAAAAAAAATCTCATGTACATTATTATATATTTTTTTCTTCACAATTAGTTTAGAGTAAAGATTGGATGTCAAGTCATCAAACTATTTAATATCCATAAGAAATTCCTCCATTTGGATTTTGAACCTGCGAGGCTGCAACCTCACACATAGAGGACATTACCTTTACCATACTTGACCAAAACTAGTTCTCTAAAAATTAGTTCTATAAAATAAATTAATATGATGACAAAGCTAGTTCTCTAAAAATTAGTTTATAAAATAAATTAATATTTCATCATATTGGTTATATGTTTTTAATTTTTTTTTTAAAGATGAAGTGTGCAGTGTGCTAAACATATACCTGGATTGTTCTTTCTTGTTGCCAAGAGGCGAAAATTGTCACAAGTGTAATGGCCCTTAATAGCACTGATCAATTAGCATTACTTTTGACGACTCTTAATTAAATTATTAAATCAAGCAAGAGGGTTTTGAAAAGTGTGCTATTTGTAGAACAGCAAACCATTTGGCATGGCATCCAACCCAACAATTGAAATCCAAGTGGCATTTAAGTATTTCAAAAGCTAAAATGATCGTGCACGCCGCTACAAAAAAATACATGCGATGAAAATGAGATTTTTTTGGGTATATTTTATTATTATTATTATTATATAAACACATGCGATGAAAAAATAATAAAAAATTAAAAAAAAATGAATTTCCATTTACTAATGAGAAAACATTCAAAATTTTATAGTAAGAAGGTCAGCAATTAAGAAACTAAAAAAACTATTCTAAATAGCAGTGGTCTGCACAACAGAATCAGTTGGAGGGGAGTCGGCCGTTTGATTGTCTGTGGCAGCAGACAAGAGTAGCTCTTGCTGTGCCCTGTGATTCGCTTTTCTCCTATTTGATTCCACCCAAATTAGTAGAGCAGTTATATCAGCTGGGCTGACACCTCCAATCCGCCTGGCTTGACCTAATGTTTGTGGCCTTACCTACACGATACATTATACAAAATAAGCTACAGAAAAAAACTAGACAGATCACATGTATACCTTGTTTAATTTCAGTTTCTCAGAAGTTGCAGTTAGCCCAAACTGAGCTATCAGACCTTATTTTTAACTAACTCTGAGTCAAATGAACCCAAGAGTGTGCATTATGCCTCAATTTATCGTCGATTATGCAATAACACAGAAACAAGCCAGGCAAAATTTTAAGATTGAAAGAACATTATAAAACAAACAGCTAGAGGGTTGGGTCAGATCTGTTTCAACAGGTCGCAAACTGTTCGAATTTTTCAAGAACAAAAATTGTTGCTTATTTGAATATATAATTTACATCTTCAAGTCTTCCCTATAGGTAACTTCTATGCAGACCTTTTGTGTTGACTTGACCAGTCGACCCAAACCCGAACCTTACCTATTCAGTCAAACCCATCGGGTTGGGTTGGGTTCGGGTCAGAACCCAATATAAATGCCATAAAAAAGATAACACCCGGTACTTATAACACCAGAACACAAGTGAAGACTTAGCACCGCATGACTAATACATACAAATCAATCTCAGAAAAAAATATAACAATATAACAGAATAATATATAGAATTGTACATTTGACATGTCAGACCCAACAGCTAGCCAGTAATCCTTCCATTTAAAATCTCCAATTTGCCCGATGGTTAAGCTTTCAAATTTATTTAATAGAGTACTTCGACCAGCTATTGCACAACCTAACTAATTTTTACTTATCAAACTCAGAACTACAGAATCTAGGCTTAATGTATCTTTTTAACCAGACTAATGTGAGAAGTTTACAAATCAAAAGACTGAAGAATGCCACATTTGTATGTGTATGAGAGAGAGAGGAGGTGTACCTTGGAGAGCTTCTCACGTGCTTCATGACATAAAGTAGTCATCGAGTAATAATCTAAATCCTCTGGTAGCTTCTTATGCTCCTGATTTATAATCTGCATCAAGAGAGATGAAATATAACCAGATAAAACAATAAGGAAAAGACAAAGGAATATGTTTAAATATAGCCTTGCATTAATTCAGTGCTCCATCAATGATCTCTCAATTGTGCATTTAAAAAATTTATCCTCAATTCAGACATCTCTCTGAGTCTCTTTAGTAATCACTAAAATTTATCCCCAAACCTCAAACTTCAATCCACACTAATTGCTTCTAATATATTGTGCATTTTTGCTAAACAAATAACATAATCAGGAAAAAAGAATGCAAAGTGAAAACTACTATCTACTGTGATCATCTTAAAAAAGGCACACTATGAGCATAGTGTTTAACAGAAATGAATAATCTACTCATGATATATATTCATTACAAATGAGCACCTGTTGTAGTTGGTTTTGTTGACGGATGATGAATCCCTCGTACTTTATGTCAATCTCCACGCAATCCTTCTCAGAGCTAGATAAATTATCATTTCCAAAACCATGCTTGTCTAGAAGCTTATATTGCACATGTGGTTTCTTGAGGATGTTTTCTAGTGTGGTGAAGTCTCTGACTGGCTGGCTACAAACAGCCGTGATCTCAGCAGCAAACTCACCACCTACATAAAGAATATTTATAAAAATACAAATAATCATGTAACACTGTTGAAGTTAGAACCTTTATCATTTCAGAATGAAAAAGTAAATAGAATATAGAAAGATATGGCATGACAAATAGAATACTGTGCCACTGATATGATTTCTAGCTAAAATTTCAGTTATTCAGTAATAATGTCCCTCATTAACACAACTCCTACAGCAAACCCCCGCCACAACACAAAATTTGATCCTAAAAATGCGGATAGATCAAGTCCAATTCAGTAGGAATTTTACTTCCTTTGGTTCATTGGGAAAAGAAATATCCAAATTCTGACATATTCAAGGAAAACTGTAGATGCATGAACCATATTAAAAAAGTTACTGATGTGATAATGATCACAAAAAACTTTTTGACTTTGAAAGTGTAATCCACTAATATAAAATCCTAATACTTGCTTTGCATTTGGTTGCTGAAATTTCTACTTTCATACCTGTAAGTTTTTAAAATTGTCAAGTTTTCTTGTAGAACAATAAGAGGAACATAATGGGTAAAAACTGTGCAGCGTTGCAAAAGATATATCATATCATAAGCAAAGTAAATACATGTAAATATATATACATCGAAAGTGTGTTTTAAACAAACAAATTATTGATGAATAACAATGCAAAAACCCAAAATTAAATAAATCATGATATCATAAACTGCATCTAGGATCAAATAGGCAGAAATCCAGGAAAAGTAAAACCAACAGATTATGCACAGAATGGTATTGATGTACAAAAATATTGTATACAGATGATGTATTCACCGAACTACAATTAAAAACATATTTCACAATGCTGGATTAAAACAGCATACTTTTAAAGGTGTTAACTATTCAAACAGGAATATATGTAAAAGCATAAAAGTACACTACTATAATGCATTCCACCAAACCAACAGACTATTTACAATAGAGTACTAATGCATCACACTGTATATTGTATACATTTACAATTATGCATAACATCATATGAGAACCACAATATATTGGTCAACTGGCATTACATGTAGAAAAGCTATTCTAGTTGAAATTCCACATGCGAACTGGTTCATCACATTTTTATAACTAAGCTCCAAGAAATAATGTGACGTTAAATAACATTTCTCTATCAACACTATGTTAATAACCTACCAAAACACTGAACAAAATTCAAAAAGATCCAAAAAATCCATAATGGTGATTATAATTTTCCAAATGATAAGTTATCAGGCTAGGTATATTACCAATACCATTAATACCAAATCCAAGAAACAACATGAAGTTACCACAACAGTACCAGACCATAGAAAAAACCACTAATCAAATCTGCACAGAATGAAATCCAAGATGCTCATCCTTGGTCGATAATTTAGCATGTAGGGTTCCACGACCTAAATGCTTAACACTTTACACTCACTGATTAAACAGTAATTAAAGGTGGTGAGGTTTAAACCTGAAATCCTGGCAAATTTGAGGCGCTCTTTCTCTTCCTTGATACGTGATTGCTTGGACTGGTATAGATCCCACCGGCTGTCATCAATCAACCCAATCTCACGTCCGAGAGGAGTCAGCCTACTATCAGCATTGTCTGCCCGAAGTAGCAATCGGTGCTCTGACCGGCTGTGAAAATCAGGGCATGAAGCAAAAAGTTCTAGATGTGCGTAGCAAAATTGAAAGTGTCAGTGGATATATTGGTCCCACAACATACACATTGTGTGCAATTAATCTCAATCTAGTAGACTACTAGTATAGTGTTGGTGTAATCAGAAACCCACTGAGACCGTTAGATTGAGCTTTTCTTACAAGTAGCCTTGAGAAACTTCTCACAACAAAGATGATAAGAAATGCACTACTTGTTTGAGATGTCTAAATTTATACACTTCCTTCAAACCACAGAAAATGCAACTAATAATAGGTCTTTACTACCTGGTTAGCATGCGGTATGGCTCTCTAAGGTCTTTTGTTACAAGATCATCAATTAGAGTTCCTATGTAGCTACTTTCTCTCTCTAGAACTATCAGTGGCTTCCCTTCTGAATGCCTGGCAGCATTAATTCCAGAAATAATACCCTAAATTTATGACATAAAAAAATATCATCAAAAATCGAAGCTAACTCACAAATATGTGTCATATGTATAAGTAGTCAACCAGAATTAAAAGCAAGCCAAGTCTGAGTCGAACTGAATACCAACTTGAATGCAATTTGCATGAGCTCAAAAGTTTGCAGAGACAAAGGAACCTAAGCTTTATCAACTACAATTCCACAATTAGGACATAGATAATCTAGGATAACCTGATGTAACTCAATAAAATTAAACCGTCAATCGATACCAACCTTTTCTGACCCAAGATACATATCCAACTGGGTTGACCTGAACTTCAAAAGACTTAAAACAACCTAAAAACACACAGACACACAAGAGCACACCAAGAGAAAAGGACCTGAGCAGCAGCCTCTTCATAGCCGGTGGTCCCGTTGATCTGGCCAGAGAAGAACAAGCCCTCAATTTTCTTGGTCATGAGAGATCTGGAGCACTGGTGTGCTGGTAAATAATCATATTCCACAGCATATGCCGGTCGCAGCATCACACAATTCTCCAGTCCGGGCAGCGTCCTAAGTAGTGACAGCTGTAGCCTTTCTGGTAATCCTGTTGAAAACCCCTAATTCGAACCAAATTTGTTTAGAAAGAGCAAAAAAGTCTGCAGTTGTTAACTCACAACCAACCTGACCGATTTAAAAACATTTGGCATCAAGCCCAAAAATAAAAAAAAAAACAAAACAAAAGCTTAAGGGAAAATGTTTATACCTGGACATAAAGGTCAGGAACAGTTCGGCCCTCAGGTTCAAGAAATATTTGATGTGATTCCTTATCTTGAAATCTCACTATCTGGTTTACACAAAACAGAAAAGGATAAATATTTGAGGGAGCAATTTCATCTCTACCATTCAAAACTCCAAAAGTATTACACTTCAAATCACCATGCAACACATGGGAAGCACAGTTCACCACTAGAAGAACAACATGAGTTCTCTTCTCCATTTTGTTTAAAAGAGATCCTAACTAATTTTCTTAACTTCATCTCTACGGAAATGGAAGGGAGAATGAAGAAATAGCTTGAGAATTTTTTGAAGAAAATGGGAAAGAAGCAATTTTGGTATCCTACTATTTATTAGAGCATCATACAATGTCTTATTCTGTGGAGGTGCATACGATATTCTGAGGTTTATGAGCACTTCCAACATATTTCCAATAGTAAGAAAAAAGGCTTTAATTCAAAGTTTCAAGTCCCAGGTAGAAGTTGAAGAAGGTACCTTATCTTCAATGGAAGGGCAGTATCTTGGTCCCTTGGCCTCGACCCAACCACCATAAGTTGGCGTTTCGTCCAAGTTATCTCTAATGAGCTTGTGAGTTTCACTCGTGGTGCGAGTAAGGTAACAACACATCTGCTCTCTTTCTATGTGGCAATCTGGATCAAAGCTGAACCACCTTACCTTTCAGAAAAATGAAAAAGTAAACAACAAAACATGTTAATAGTTAAAATATAATTTCTTAATAATTTTACAAAGCAGACAGGAATACCACATGGATGGAAACCTGAGCAGGAATAATATCCTCTATACCCCTTGCCCAAGCTGCCCCTTTCCTCATCACTTATTAAATGGAGGGCGTGTACGGACTTTTCCTTCTTTCTTTTTTTTTGGCTAATTTTTCAGAGAACATATTTCTCATTAGGCAGAACTAGACATGACAATTATCCCCAGAATAAGTCAGACTAAACACTTACCCAATAATGAATCCTATTTGTACCTCTTTGTTAGCGCTTCTCACTTGTCTTTGTATCTTTATTTTACGAATTCAATATCTTCTTTATTGTATTTTTTTTAAGCAGTATCTTATTTGTTGATTATATATGCCATCTGTCTTTTTCATGGGTTAAACACATAGCCAGATATTACAAAGGCACAGAAAATAAATGCATGAGGGCAGTAAACAGTAAATTGTACCATTACTATATAATTACAATATCTGCCAGACAAGACAGAATATGCATCAATACCTCTTCATCACCATATTGTGGCTCGAGTCCCGATACGTCAACGGACCGACAATCAACCCTGGCCGGCGTACCAGTCTTCAATCGGTCAGTCTCAAACCCAAGAGACTGCAGATTCTCAGTGAGGCCATGAGAGGCGGATTCACCCGCCCGACCAGCAGGCATTGAAGTTCTTCCCACCCAAATCTTACCACTCATAAAGGTGCCGGTGGTGAGAACTACCGAAGGAGCGAAAAAGTCCATCCCAAAAAAGGTTCTTACACCTTGGATGTCATCATTTTTTCCCATCAAGACTTCCGTTACCATTGCCTCTCTTATGAATAGATTTGGGTTGCTGAAAGAGAGATGAAGAGATTATTGCAATACCGATGTTGGTATAATTTATTCAGCAAGACATGCACGGAACAGCATCAAATGGGTAAATGAATGTGCATATAATGTGTGCATATTTCTTGTGAAACATGTGATAATTTCATTTTAATATCCAAATTATATTTGAATTTGTATTCATATTTGTTTGATTATCTTATCTGTATATGTATTTGTATCTGAGACTATGTATCTGTATACAACAACAAAAAAGGATATGGATACTGTTTGGTCATTCTCCGTCTATATCCAGTTTGTTTACAACCATAACAAGGGTAAATATGAAATAGGCCTTTTATATAAAATAAAAGACAAAAACTAAGCCATCACCTACCACTTAAGTTTGGTAAAATATGTTTTTAAATCGAAAGATAAATTAGAAAAAATAAAAGTAAATAGAAATTGAAAACCTTTCCACTACTTTCTTCATCTCCATAGCATACTCCCTCTTGTCAGTCTGAGCTCTTAATGCTCTGACAGCTGGGCCTTTCGAAAGGTTCAAAACACGCTTTTGCAAGTAACACCTAAAATTTAGTTACACAATAAGTACAAGTATCAGATAAGTTATTGTTGCAGTTAACACACATCCTGGGAAGCAAGAATTACAATATCTCGTGCCAATCAGTAACATTTCCTAAATCCTTCTCTTTTTGTTGTGATTGGTGTTAGCTCGGAGAAAGACAGTAAATTTCATGGTTTATTATAAAAATAAAGGGGCTGATTGAGCAAAACTGGGATGAGTATTTTTTCAAGTGAGATGGAGCATTTTTGTATTACCCTAGTTTTCCAGTCATACATGAGATACATTTTGATTTGCAAGTATGGATGTGGCATTTTGTGGTTTTGTAAGGGCACACAACAAACTTCTAATTTCAACAAAACAAGAATCCAATTTTCATCATTTTTACCTGTCAGCCATTTTCCCTATTTCACCACCCAGGGCATCAACCTCGTGTACCAGCTGAGATTTGGCAGGCCCACCAACAGCTGGATTGCAAGGCTGTTTAGTACAAAATACTTAAGATTAACAACGTACAAAATGAAAAGGCAAATTGGCTTTGTTGTTCCTGATAGCATAAAAAGAAATAAGAAAAAAAAAATTGAAAAGTTTTTTTTCATGAAAGAGGTACCGATGAAGCTAGCATTATCTAAATTCCAGGCCAAAATATAGGATTAACCTTTTAAGGAGGTGTTGTCAACTGTTAGGAGTTTTGGAAAGGAGAGGTCACAACTCAACCTTTAAAATGTTATAACAGAAGTACCTGCCATGCAATTCGGTCAAGGTTTAGAGTGAGGAGGAGGGTACGAGCACCGAGTCGTGCTGATGCAAGTGCAGCCTCACATCCAGCATGGCCCCCACCTACTACTATCACATCATACCTCTCTTCATCCTTTTCTCCTATTTTTTCTATCCCATATTTACCTATACAGTGCAATGCTGTTTTATCAATGTTGCTACTGACATAGAAGCACCAACTAAGCAGTAAAATAACTTTAATTAAACAAAAACAAGCATGCCAAGGCCGAAAGAACTCGTGAAATGGAAATTTTGTACCGGTACCTACTGAATACCAAAATATGGTACTGTATCCTTGGCTTTCAACTAAATTGTTTTGTGCAACTGTTAATTTATGTTGGTCGTTCCCTTAATAAGAAGTGTTTGGATAGAAACATAGTAGAAAGGAAGTTCGGATTTCGCCTTTGCTCCTACAGTTTAGAGTAACGAAAGTCTCTCAACTTTCTATCGGAACAAGAAAGGAGTTTCTTTTAATTGTTTCTCAGATAAGTAAAGGAGTTGCTAAAAATAAACACCGTACCATTTGAGGCGACATTTGAAACTGTTCTAAGCCTGCCACAGGGTCTCCTTGGACTGTAATAGAGAAAGGAGAAAGCTCTACTTCTGTGAGAAGTACGAATAGCTTGGATTGGAGAAAGCAGAAACGAAGGAGAGGTGAAGAGAGAAGAAAGAAGGCGAGGAGTGGCGCTCGCCATTAGAGGAAAAGAGGGTTGGGGCGAGAGAGATGATATCTCCTTTTGGCAGATGCTTGCCCGCTGCTTTGATCACATCAACCATGACCGTTGATTCTTTTTTTAATGATCCAACGGCTGAGAATTCTGTCTGTACCAAATTCTTGGTTATGTGATTATGGCGTTTTAAATCAATAAATAATCGAAATTTTCCGTATATCATCCTAAAATTTTAACTTATTTATTTTTTTCTAACAATCCTGACAATCACTCCCACGAACTCACCGTTTAACATCCATAAACTTTTCGAGCACCTTGAAATGCACGCTTACATGTTTCAATTAGGAATTTAAGATATAATTGTCGGTGAGTGAGTCTACGGTGTTATGCATATCACGGGTTGGTCCGTAATACGGATCAATATTTTTATTTTAAAAATTCTAACGGTCGATTCTAACCGTTCAATATGATCCTTGTATGAATATGTACTTGTAGACCAAATTTTATATTTTTTAGAATTTTTTACTATTTTGTAAGATAGGTAGAAAATCACTTGATCTGAAAATTCTGAACCATAAAAAAACAGTTATTTTCTACCTATCTTAAAAAATAGTAAAAAAAATTATAAAAAATATAAAATTCGGTCTGCAAGTACATATTCATATGAAAGTCATATTGAACGGTTCGGATAGACTGATAGAATTTTAAAAACAAAAATATTAATCCATATTACGAACCAATCGTAATATGTATAGTATCATAGACTCACTCATTGTCAATTACGCATGTTTTATAATGACCTATTTGTAAAATGAACATATTTTCATTTTCAAAGTTCAAACGGTCGATCCGACCGTTCAACATTGTCTCCATATTAAAATGTACTTGGAGGTCAAATTTTACATTTTTTTGAATTTTGTTACTATTTATTAAGATGGGTACAAAATTCAATGGTCTGAATTTGACTAGTTTTGTAAAATACTTAATAAATAGTAAAAAAATTCAAAAAAAATGTAAATTTTGACCTCCAAGTACATTTTAATATGGAGATAATGTTGAACGGTTGGATCGACTGTTTGAACTTTGAAAATGAAAATATGTTCATTTTACAAATAGGTCCTTATGTGCATAGAAGCATCCCTCTTTTATAATTGTCAACAATGCACACTTAAATATTGCATCAATACGCACTTGTTCATTCAATATTTTTTTTCTAAAAGAAATTGACAAGAAGCAGTTGAAGGATTTTCAAAGGATGAGAAATTAGGACCACAAATCATATTTTTCCCTTTAAAAATAATAATATAATATGTCATATTTGTCATTTTAAAATACATACACTTTCATATTTATTCCTTTCAAATTAAAAAGTTACGAGCTTTTCCCTTTAAATTTTTAAATATCATATTCGCTTTTCTTAAAGATAAAATTCTCATACTTAACTTTCTAAGGTCTGAATTAGATATTTCTCCTTCATATTCATAAATTACATTTTTTATCTTCTTTTTAAATAAAAGAAAATGAGTGAGTCTATGGTACGATGCATAGCACGGATTGGTCCGTATTACGGATCAATATTTTTGTTTTCAAAATTTTAACGGTCGATCCGAACCGTTCAACATGATTTCCACATGAGAATATATTTGTGGGCTAAATTGTTTATTATTTAGAACTTTTTTACTATTTTTTTAGATAGGTAGAAGATCATTGTTTTTGGATGGTCCAGAATTTTCAGATCAATTTTCTATCTATCTTAAAATATAGTAAAAAAATTCAAAAAAATATAAAATTTAGTCTGCAAGTACATATTCATGTGGATATCACGTTCGGATCGACCATTAGAATTTTCAAAATGAAAATATGACTCCGTAATACGGACTAATCCGTGCTATGCATAGTGCCGTAGACTCACTCGTAGAAAATTTGCTCGCTCTTCCCCCTTTCCTCACTCCATCTCTCTAATTGCACCTCTCTTATAGCAATCCCAGATGTAGTAAATAATTGCAATGATAAAAAGTAAACAGGTTAAGACGTAAGATATAAAATTTTCATTTTTACGTTAAATTTGTGTTAAAAACGGCAACAAAGTAAATTTTGAGTCATATCTCACCACTTATTTATTCTTGCATCTTTACATTTCTCTTCTAAAGCTGACATTATTAGACAAGAGAGATGGAGGGGATGAGAGAGAGATTTTCGATGATGGTAAAAGGCCGAAATTTTTATTAATATCATTCCAAATAAACAAAAACAAAAAACCACAAATTCTGAAGATTTTCATATTTACCAAGGCCGCAACGACAAATGGCGGCTCTATTCTTGAGGGCCGCTATTTGTCGTTGCGGTCCCGCAAAAACCCAAAACATTTGTTGTTTTTAATTGATTTTTTTAATGGTTTCCAAAAATAAAAAGAGCAATTAATAATTTGAATATGTTAGAAAGAACATCAAACAAAATAGATAAAATATTTTTTGGTCAGGATTTTTTTCAGCTGTAAAAAAAATTAATCTATTTCCTGGTGTGTTACTGAAAAAAAAAAATATTTTGAATCTGAATTATTGATCCCGGTTCAAAAGTCACTTCTAGATAAATAAAGAAATTATCACGATCATTCTAGTACATTCAAATTGTAAGATACTCTATCTATTTTTCAAAAAAATATTTGATTTGACTTTTGTAATGATAGTAAGGAATTTTTTTTCAAAATAGATGGAGTACCTTAGAATTTGAATGTACTAGAAGAACCACAATGATTTCTTTATCTACTATAAGTGACTTTTGAACCGAAATCAATATTTCAGATACAAGGCATTTTTATTTTTTTTCCAGTAACACACCAATAAATAGTTTAATTTTTTTTACAGTCAGGAAAAATCCTGCCTGAAATTTTTTTCGGAGTCCTTCTAGTACATCTAAATTATAAGATATTTTATCTATTTCATTTGATGTTATTTCTAACATATTCAAATTATTAAATGTTCTTTCTATTTTTGAAAATTATTAAAAAAATATTAAAAATCAACGTAACAAATGAAACTGTTGGGTTTTTTTAGTTTTTGCGGGGCCGCAACGACAAATGGCGGCCCCAGTCTTAGAGGGGCCGCCATTTGTCGTTGCGGCCCTGGTAAATATGGAAATCTCCAGAATTTCTGGTTTTTTGTTTATATTTTTTTTGGGAATGGTATTAATAAAAATTTCGGGGTAAAAGGGTCATATATGAACACGAAGGAGAGATATTTAATATTGAAAATTTAGAAGGTTAGACACGAGAGTTGTTGTGATTTGAAGTATAAATATAATCTTATAGTTCTGGAGGGGAGAATACTTTAAATATGCAATTTTAAAATTTTGGAAAGTAAACATCATTTTTTGCCTTAATGATAAAGACAAATTAATTGGTTCATAATTTAACTATCGCTATTCGCTATGGGGTTGTTCGGCAATAAGGAATTAAGCTTCCTTAAGTCTTAATATGTTTTTTTAGCTTTCTTAGCGTCTTAATTCTGCCAAATAACGATTCCGATCACCTTCTTTTAGCCTCTTTTTGCTCATATCTTAATTCTTTGCCCGGACCTTAAGGCACCTCTACCCCTTCCTTTAGCTTCATTAGCTTTCACTGACAGATTAAAACAACCGAACATCAATTCTTTAATGCTCCTTAAACTCTTAATCCTTCACTCTTAATTCATGTTACTGAATAGCCTCTGATAATAACGGATTATGTTTTTATTTATGATTCGTCAAAATAAATTATGGTTTTAATATTTTGATTAAAAAGTATTTCACTATTTTGAGAGGAAAGGTGAAGAATAATATTTTTGTTCATCGACTTGACATGGTTGTGTTATAATGCCAATTGACTCGAAGAACGTGACATCGTTGCTTTCAATTCAAAGAAAAAAAATGTAATGCTTATTTTTTTTTTTCTTTTTCGGCACAAAAGTTGATGAGATTTTATTGGAACTAAGATGGTTCAAATATTTTTTTTTTTTTTATCTTCATTATGCTTCTGTTTTTTAATTTTCTAATAATAATACTTCTACAATTTATATGTTAAATAAAATTGTCATATTTGATTTATGTTATTTTTTTACATGCACATAAAAAATTATCACTTTTCAATTTTCATTTTATATGAATCAACAAGTTGAAAAATCAACATTTAAAATTTATCTACATTAGTGTATTTTTACAAGCTCCTGATACTAATTAAAACAAAATCGAAATGTCTTACGTGTGCACACAAAATGATATAGATCACATATCTAACGGTTTTAATTCAACATTTAAGTTTAAAACTTTAAATTATCATAGTTTTAAAAATAAAAGCATGATGGAAACAAAAAAAAATGGAGCCATTTGAACATTCCTCTTATTTTGTTGCACGGATTATTTGTTTAAGACAAAAATATGATTAAAGGATTGCATAATATTTTTTAAGGTGTATAACTTGATTTGTATGACGCAATGGATATACGAAGTCGTAAATTTTTCCCAAAAAAAAAATAGTTGCAGTATTTTGAAACGAAACAATATTTCCAGCTTTAAACTTCTCACTTAAAAGATATATTTTCAGTTTTTCACTCTCAATAAATTCATTTCATATGTAATACGATTTTAAACTTGTAATTGTAAGAACACGAATTTCTACAAAAAAAAATAGCCGACGGATTGTGTGCAACCGGGTGCCGCGCGGCGCCTCATCTGAACACGCGTAAGAATGAGTAAAGTTTCCTACGCTCGCGGCGGAGTCCGACTTCGTTTTAATGGGTCCCCCTGTCAGAGAAAATATGAATAATTTCGAGAAGAAAGTAAATTTTTCCTGAATTCGCATCCTCTGAGATATCTCAAACTTTGAGTGTTTTTTTGGAAAATCTCAACCGTTCAAATGCGTTCTGCACGATCTCAAAGCACAAATAATACTGCCCCTGCGCTATCCCCGAATAGGCACCGCACACGTAAGTCACGCAAAAGTTGAGATATCTCAGCGGATACGCACTCATTTTTCCTAGTGTTCTTCGGCTTCTCTCTCTCTTAGCGGCCGCTCCTCTGCCACCACCCCCACCAAAAAAAAGGCGGAGGTCAAAGGTAGCGTTGTTTGCGTCCCTCTCTCTCAAGGTACAATCTCTCTCCCGATCAAATTACCGAGAGTCGATTCCTGTTGCAATTTCTTTCCGTTCGTGTCTCGTAATTAGAAGATTCGTTCTACTAAAAAAAAAAATTTAGAAGATTCGTTTCGCTTTACTTTCCAAATCACTCGTGGCATCCCTAAATTTCCTAATCTTCCCATGTAAAACTGCATTTGCTTGAATCCTGGAGCACTTTATTTTATCAAGTAGGTGGATACTACCCTTCCTGTACTCTCCTTTAAACAAGGACCATAGCCCTTGAATAAGGTAAATGAAAGTTGTATCACATCCAGTCTCTGGAGTTTATTACTAAGATCCAAAATCAAGCTATATTTATGCTGTAAGCTTATGTAGTTTTCCAGTATCAGGGATTGCAGCACAGTCTCACTAAATTTATCAGGTGGTTTTCCAATAAATATTGCTTCCATGAATTCATACACATTTAGAAGACTAGGTAGGATAGGTATGGTATAAATATATTATGGAGTGCTCTCTGTCTCTCTCTCTCTCTCATATAGTGTGGGCATAAATTAAGCTAGAAAAAAAGCTAGTTTATAGGCCAATATATTATTAGTATATACCAAAAGCAAGATGACATACTAATATTAGATCTGTAAACATGGACAAAGCAACCTAACAACAGATTTTTTCTCAATTCTTTCTGAAAGTCCAACTCATACTTAATATCAAACGACTTGATCTTGAATAGGAATCTACTTGTTAAAGTTGTTTTTTTCAAGTTCAAATTGGTATTTTCTTCCTTCTCAGACACAGAGAATAAAAGGTTCTTATCTCATCCGCAACTTTTTTGTCCAAAGCAGAGCGCGTCCCTAATACCGGTATGTAACAGCCAAACTTTCTTTCATGATCATTGGGATATTCTAGGGGTATGTATGAAATTCTTTTGGTTATTCCATCGCTTTCTGAATTTCCAAAGAGTACAAATGAATTTGTTCATGAATAGTAAGAACTATTCAGTGGCTTCTCTTTGTGTTAGTCCCTGATCACTACCTGATGTGAGCGATTTTATTTTAGGATAATCAGTAATTTGGATCAAATCCATGGCACTACTGAAGCTTCTCAGAGGGAAGGCAGCAGGCCAGCTGACAAACCGAGGCTTTGCTCCCTTCGCACAGTCATTCTTCTCGACATCTGACTCACCAAGCGTACCGATTAAAGCTACCCTTTTTCCTGGTGATGGGATCGGGCCTGAGATTGCTGAATCGGTCAAACAGGTACTCTCTCCTGCCGTGCATATAAACCTGTGTTTGGATGGAGAATAAATTTGTTTATTAACTTTTTAGTTACTCTTGGGATCCCATCAAAGCGAGTTTTTCCCGGTCCATTTTAAAAGATGGACCAAGAGAACATTGACCTATCTTCTATTTGGTTCTTCACTTTCCTCTACATTCAAACCAAGAGTCTGAAGGGCCTGTGCAATTGAGATTGAGTCAAGAATTAGTTCTTAACTAAGCATCAACTATACCCAGTTGAGAGTCGATAAACACTGAATTTGCATTCAAGAGTCACCTTTGTTGTCAATTTCCCTTCAACATTAATTCGCCTAAAGAAACTATCTGGCACTAAACTGGATCAACATCACAGCATGTCTGATACTCTCAATTGTGTAATTGGTGATTAGTTAAGTTTAATCGTACAATTAAGCCTACGTTTGACCACCTTTAGCCTCAATTGACTTTTCATTGTGCAAGTAGTCAACTGTCCTCAATTAAATCAAAATTTTCCTCAATTTGTGCACTTGGTATTTCAATCAGTATGGCAGCATGATATCCATTCCCTTAAATTTGAAACTGAGGTCATTTGATCCTTTATTGCCAATTAAAGCTTTAGATTAACCAAGCTTGGCTTTGATCATTGAAAATAAAGCCTTGAGCTAGTTTCCACCACCCTCATGTAGCTGTGGCAAAATTTTGGATAAAACGAGGCTTAATAGCACAATAGCACTCTTAGCAAAACTGGATTTGTTCGGGGGTTTAATGGAGTAACGGCAAAACAGTGTTCTAATGTAAATTTGAATCATCTTTTTCAATGGAAACCTCAAGCAAGCACATTACACGATGTGAAACAAAAGGGGGAAAAAAATGCACTGTTGCTGCATCAGCCTTGTATATAATGTGTCCTTTCTGCTTTGGTACTTTCAGGGGTCATGACCAATCTGATGCAAGTGTTGGGTAGATGGCATGGTATGAACCTGAAACTTGTTGATTCGGTGAAAAGGAAAATAAAAGCAAAAAATTAGACCTAGTTTGCATTGTGGTCAGCTATATCATTTTGCTCTTTATATGGGAAATAGGTGAAGATATGTTTGTTTAATTGTTTCATGCCCTACTCAGGTTGATTGGTTCCAATTTTTAACAGCAAATTTTCCTTTGCTTTCACTTTTTAGGTTTTCAATGCAGCTAATGTAAAAATCGAGTGGGAAGAGCACTATGTTGGTACAGAAGTGGACCCAAGGACCCAGAGCTTTCTCACATGGGAGAGCCTTGAGTCAGTACGAAAGAACAAAGTGGGCTTAAAGGGGCCCATGGCAACCCCAATTGGAAAGGGCCATAGGTCTTTGAATTTAACACTGAGAAAAGAGTTGGGTCTGTATGCAAATGTGCGACCTTGCAACAGCTTACCGGGCTACAAAACCCGGTACGATGATGTGAACCTTGTCACCATTCGTGAAAATACAGAAGGAGAATACAGTGGTCTTGAGCATCAGGTGCTGATCTGTTTTCTTTGTACTTGTTCCTTTCCTTTTCTCATTTTTTTGTGGAAATGTAGTAGCAGTACTGCATTAATTAAAATACGACTAGGATTCTTTCTTGAAAGATAAAATAAAATAATTGACAGAATGGACAGTTAATAAAGACAGCTATTTTAAAAATTTCAACTGGTATGGAGGGGACCTATATGTCATTTAACCGGAAAAAGAGAAAAACTTGCTCTTGTATCCCATGAAATTATAAAATTGTAACTTGAATATCAGGTGGTCAGAGGGGTTGTGGAGAGCATAAAGATAATCACACGCCAAGCGAGTTTGAGGGTGGCAGAGTATGCTTTCCACTATGCAAAGGCGAATGGCCGTCAGAGAGTATCAGCCATCCACAAGGCCAATATCATGCGCAAGACTGATGGTCTCTTCCTCAAGGTATTTACTTTCAACTCCCAATTGGGTCGATTGATCTGGTTTTGTTTTCCGATTCTTATATGCTGATGGCCAGGCTTGGGCTGTCGTTCTAACTAGCCAATATATTTTCCGTTAACAAATATGAAGGATAAGAAGAAATCCAATATGCATAAAAAAAAATCCTAATTGGACAGTTTGGCAAGCCTACCTAACCAGACCTGACAGTATCACGGTTTGGGCTTGGATCAGTATTTCTTGACCTGCTAGCAGGTGACTGGATCCTACCACTTGAAAATTTGAAATAAAATATGCTAACCTGTCTGACTGCCAGCTTGTTTTATAGTACTTGAGGTAATTTTAAGCTTTCCAAGAAGTAAATATATAATACTAGCTTGTTTTCAGTTTTTTGATATAGCCAAGGTTGGACTTCTGCCATTTTTCACATTTTGAGGAATGATTATTGTCTAAGCAGAAAGCTTGCACATTTGCATTATATTTTTTTCTCAGCAAGCTTTTTAGTAAATTTTCAGAATAGATGTTGTAGGACCAGACGAACAAATGTTATTCTGTCTTATTAATTGAGTTCTTTACTCCATGTTTAGTGTTGCCGAGAGGTGGCCGAGAAGTACCCAGATATAGAATACGAAGAGGTTATCATTGACAATTGTTGCATGATGGTATGATTTTAAATTTGGTTTGTAGTATTTTTCTTGTTTGAAAAGTCCAATATAGCTTTTAGATTTCCAAATTTCTTTATAAGAGTTTATATTTGCATGGATACTACATGCAATTCCGAATTCTTATGTGTGATACCATTGCTACATTAAATTATTTTGTGGACTCAATTGAAAACATCCCTTTCTTATACAGCTGGTGAAGAACCCTGCATTATTTGATGTATTGGTGATGCCAAACTTGTACGGTGACATCATCAGTGACCTTTGTGCTGGACTAATTGGTGGTTTGGGTTTGACTCCGAGGTAATATAGTACTCTTTCTCATAAAATGACTACATTTAGCTATGACAGCTATTTAGTTTTAGGTGTATTGGAATATGCAATTTAGGAGACTGAATCCAATGTAGCCTCATTGGAAAAGGCAAATGGAACATGATTTTTGTTCTTAATAGTTCCTGCAATAAATCCTGAAATCATAGATTTTGAGTAACTAAATTGCATGTAAAATATTTCCTAATTTATATTAGTATTGGAGTTTTGTAGTTGCAACATAGGCGAGGGAGGTATCTGCCTTGCTGAGGCAGTGCATGGATCAGCTCCAGACATTGCTGGGAAGGTTAGTTCACTAATACTGAAAATGAGACTAATGCTTTTCTAATCACTACTTGGAAAGCAAAAATAAAAGTGGCGTCAGTCATTGGAAATATCATCTACATGTTATCAATTTATTTTCTACCTGGCCCATCAGTCAATTATGAGGGTAAGAAATAATGGGGGTAATTTTGATCATCTCTTTGAATAAGTTATGAAAGTACTGGAGATATTTCCCAGATAACAAAGGTGATATCATGATTTTTGAAATTTTCGGACTGCAATGAACTTTTTCTCTCCCTTTTTGACCTTGTCAGAATCTTGCCAATCCGACAGCTCTCCTGCTGAGCGCAGTTATGATGCTTCGGCATCTAAATCTAAACGACCAAGCCGAACAAATTCACAATGCTATTCTGACCACCATATCTGAGGGAAAATATCGTACGGCTGACCTAGGTGGTACCTCTTCCACCTCGGACTTCACCAAAGCTGTTTGTGATAACCTCTGAGTTCTAATTTTTCAGTTTTGGGTGTTTGCCTTAATTTGATTTCATAAAATGGGGAAAGGTCTAACTTATAACAAGACCCATTTTTGATATTGGGCTTTTGATTTTTAACTAAAATAATCAGCAGTGTTTATTTGGGAGCTGGCAGATTTATTGATTCAGTTATTTTTTTTTTCCCGTTTGTATATTGGCCCACAGCCCTGCTTTGTAATTTTCGGGGCTATTCAAGTAGTTATAGCACGATCTACTATTTGAGTAGGACTACAGTGTTCTTAAGCTCGCCTAAGCTTGTTGACGAGCTTAACTCCAAAACTTATCAGAATAGTTTCAAAGGACAGATTCAAAATATTAAAACCGATCTACTTCACAAGTGATGTGTTTACATACAAAATTTATGAGTTTTCGAATTAATTTAGTATAAATTCAAACAGTAAAAAAGAGGATAAATAAATGTATTAAAATTAACTTATAAACTTTTGTTGCACAGAGGGCCAATAAGTTCTTCATTCCTTTCATGAATATAATCTGACACGCAATGTTATTTGTGCACGGCATATTGGACATGTAGGTAGAGTTGAACCGCAATCTTTGCATGTCTTTCAACAAATAAAAAGACAAGATATTAGAGTTCAGAGATCCAAGTATCAACAGTTAATCGTATATAAATGAAAATAATAAAAGCAACAAAACTAGGAAGGTTATTGTAGAAAAGGCCAGTGTTCATTACTTGCATGTAACTTTACTTTGTTTAGAGATAAAAAAAAATTACTACAGGTAATGTTGGACGTAACTTTTGCATCTTTTTAAGGCACAGGTCATTTTGCAAATGAAGATTTTGGGGTGGGAGACCTTAATACAGTTCCATGTTAAAGCAGTGACTTTTTGTAAGTTCCACAGTAACAAATGATATAAGCCAAGGATTAAATGGACGCATGGTTTAAAGACCAAATCATGACAACAGCCTGTAGTGGTCTCTTTAAGTAGTCCTATTTCATTGTTATTAATCTTTTCATATTTTGCTGCATGTTTGTTTTTCTTGCCCCCGTAACAATTGGTACCATGCTGGTGAGTACGGCCATAGAGATGAGAAGTGTTTAATTAAGATAAGAAATGTACCAAATGACCACACTGAAAAGCCATATCCTTTGGATTTGTCAGACATATAGGGCACACCTGCACACAAAAAGGATAAAGTAAAACAAATTAAATTTAAAACAGCTCTCAAAAGTCTAATGCGTTATATGAAAGAAATTTATTCTTTCACTAAATACTTCTGTTGACATTATATGCACACTCCGTCCATTCTAGTAGTTATGAAGATTACGGGCATAAATTGAATTTAACTCAGACCATACCACCCTCCCAAAAGAAAAAAGAAAAAGAAAGGGATTATATTAACTATTAGATATGGATTAATTAGTATCTATCAATCAAAAACTGAAATTTCATTCAATACTCAAACTTTGTAATGGTTAATTTAGCCTGCCTCTATACCAAAAGAAAAGGAGCATTAAATTACCTGTTCAGTTGAGACGCTATCATCAGTTGACTTCCCTGTAATTTCTCTTGCTGGAGGTGCATTTGCAGCATTGTCAAGTTCAACGACTGCTCTTGGTGGAGGTAGAATGTTTATTGCACCTATCCTATCCCTGCCGTGTTGTCTGTTTCAAAATTGAACAGTGTCACTAAATAATAGGGTCTCAACTAAATGAATTCCCTGTGGTACATACATAAACTGTTGGAGGATTTTTACAAATGTGCTCCTGAATTAAGGATGGAAACAACTTTATATACATAAACATTCGAAAAGAGTAATCTGACAATCATACTCATAGCTGAATAAAATTTAACATTTTCATAGTACCAAGATAAAAGGAATATATTCGAATTGTTGCTGTCAAATTAGGTTATCTATGAATTACCCCTATAGATTACCATTTATGAACTAAAAGCAAGCAAATTACTCTGGGGCATAGAGTTTTTGGGTGGCTGTGTATTGGAGAGGAATTTCCATAAGAGCAGCAAGTGCGAATGCTGCCTCCTTCTTTGACATCTCTGTTTGAGATTTCATTATGTCTGTGAAGTTCACAAACTGCACCAGAAACAAGTTTAATTAAGAATAACAACAATAAGTTGGATCTTGGTGCACCCGATGGAAAACATTGAAGTGCAAAATTGTTACTGATGAGATTCTTAATGCACATATGGATACCCAAAAGCCATGGGGAATTTCACCTGTACCCTAGAAATCAACATTCCACATTTTTACCCTACCCTTATTTTCTTCAAAAAATATGGATAGCCAAATATAAGTCTCGCTACTACTTACACAAAACAGGGAATCTTATCTGAAGGTACAAGAGATGTTTCTCTTCCCCATGGTGGTAAGCAAAATTGCCCGGTTAATTATAGGGAGTTGCATAAAAATTCTCTAAAAAAAAGTATTCTAATGTTACACCTGGAAGTTATCAAAAGCTCTTTCAGGGATACAATCATCAAAGTGTTGCATGGAGTCCCATGGCCCGTCACCGATTCCAACCATCACAATTGAAAGGGGATAATGACTGAATTGTAAATACCAAATACAAAAATATATAAGAATGTTCCCAAAAACATGGTATAGAATTTTGAAACTTCCCAAAATACAGGCCCAAGCCTCTGTAGTTCCAATGAAGAATGCCACTTACACCGCACCAGCACCAGTATACAGTAAACTGTTTTAAATAATGAGCAGTTGACAAATTCAATTTCAGTTTTACCTGGCAGTGACAATGGCATCGATGGTTGCTTCTTCTTGCGGGCTTAACTTTCCAGCAGGTACATTCGTTCTTGTCACCTACATTAAGTGTATCAGTTTGGATTCAGGACCAGTAATGGTGACCAAGTCCATGGGAAGTAATTATTTATATTTTATTTTAAATTCATATTTGGTGTAACTAAGAAATCCTTGTACTGGATTAGGTCAATCAGTTCGGATTCTGGGCCACTAATGGTATTATACTGAATTTGGTTAATTTGTTTGGTGCAAACTAGCATGAATTTGGTACTCAAACACTAACTCTTGGCATAAACAACATTTTTATTGATGCCAAAAATGTAAGTTCTTTTATCACCTGACCGTCAGCAATGATGACAAGAACATGGTACTGCCAGCTACTTTCAACAATGGATATAGCCGCATTTATAACAGGAGCAAAGGAGGTTGGGCCTACACAGATTGCAGATAATGAATAAATACAAGATTTCAGAGAAGAAGAAAAACTAGAAGATATGCATTGGGAATACAGATTTACAGTGTTCTGGTTTGTCAGCATCAAATAGATAATCTTTTTTATTAGCAAAGAAAAAAAATAAAGAGCCATGTTGAGACCAAAAAAACAAAAAAGAGGTAACTTGAGAAAAGAAACGATATATTGAGCGTCTCCTAACTCAGACGGTTTGATTATGGCAAATTGGTACCCTTCTGTATTTCAATACGGAAATAAATTGAGTCTCCTTAAATGCACAATTGAAGGTCAATTGGTGCAAAACATAACTAAATTGAGGTTTAATTGTGTATAAGGGAAATAATCCAACTTGAGGAAACAATGACCAGAAGTACCTGTCAAAATCGTAATTATTCCACATCGAAAGAAATTACAATTTTAAATTAATATATGAATAATAAAAAAATTCATATATCCAAGACAAAGAAGAGAAGAAAACCTGAAAGATTAAGATGTGGCACCATAAATCTGTATCTGGAGAGAACCTCCTCAAAACCACAGGCAAGGCCGCTGATCAGCGAAAAAGCTAAACACTGAGTGGTCATGTGTGGTTGCTGTTAAGGAAAAAAACCACACATTTTAATGAAAAATGACATGTATGTCACTATGCTCAACAAATATTCAAATATCATGCATAGCCAGGGGCAGATCTAAGGCATAGCCAAAGATGGCTAAGCCACCCCTAATATTGAAATTTAATTGAGTTTTCGTTTTTTTAAAGTTTGTATATAAGCCTCCCTCATCAAATGACAAATGTGCCCTTGTAGCCTAGTGGTTCGAGTTTCATTTGATGTTTGAAAGGTCTTGGGTTCAATTCCCAGTGACTACATTATTTTTGCCTTTTCACATATTATGCTTATGCATTTTATAGTTTAGCCTCCCCTATTCAAATTTTCTAGTTCCGCCCCTGTGCATAGCTTATATAACAAAGAGTGAAAAGAACAACAGAAGAATTTAGAAAAATGTGCTCTGATCAATAGGTCAGGTACCAAAACACCTCAGCTAATATCAATAATATCACTAAAGATTACTTTTGACTATTTTCTAATTTCCATTATGTTTGTGAAACTGAAGCATGAGCACACAAAAAATATGAATTAGAAGCAACAAGAGATTAAAAAGAAAAAGAATTCTACCATCACCAAAACCAAAGCACGGTATTAAATTATCTTCATCAAACGGAGATAAGGTACGCCCAATTATAGATATGGCTTGCTCGTATGGGTTTTGAATTGTACCAATTGCATGAAGAGATCTCCTACCAAAAGAGTGCCTACCTGCATTGTAAAGAAAAGGGGGGTTTCAGCAAAGAACCGTGGAAGAATACAAAAGATTTCACCAAGCATTAGTGTACAGCCTAAATGTACGAAGGACTGCTATTTCAGCCAGTACATGCTTGCTAATCTTTTCTTATGGAGCTTTCCCAAACTAATTGATGCTTAGTATTACTAGATCTCAGCTCTGGCCATAATTTTTTTCAATAAAAAACAAACTAATCAGAGATTAAAAGGGCAGATAGGTGTATTCCAGGCAAGGAAAAAAATAAATCAAAGTTCAATATTAAATTTAAATTTGGATGTAATCAAGGGTGTAATCCAAAAAAATGAAATTTGGACTTCAATTACTTTATGAGGATATTGTTCTTTGATCCAACTTTTTTTTATTTTAAACTTTCATAGAGTGTGTATGTGTTTGTGGTTTGTATTTACTATGCTATTGCTATTATTAGTTTTGGTTGGGAGGCTACCTGTCCATTCATTGCTTTTGGTGAAGTCAATGCCAAGTATTAAATTAGAGGACTCAAGGCCAGATTCTCTCAGTGAAGCAACTACCTGGAAGATTGAAAAATAACTATATATACTTTGCACACCTAACATAACTAGGGATGCCAGGATAATCATGTCACATGCTATGCTCCCAAACAAATCTAATTATTTTGAGCACTCAACTACACCAACTGAAGCCCCAACAAATACCTCAAACCCGACCTAAGAAGGAAAGATCTGGCTGCAAATAACTTGTATGAGACTTCAGATCAACTTTGAATGGGAACCTCAGCATGATGAGGACCCAAAATGACCCACTTGAAACTGGAACCCAACCAACTCACACGTCTGCCATATTGGTACCACTTCAATTTTGTACTTCAGAAAGGCTCTTATTTTTTTTAAATTAGTATATAATTAATGGGACAAAAAGTTGTTTATCGTCCAATACAATGTTGGCAGCATCAAGCCAGTAGTGCTACTATTTATCTTATGGCATGCCCCAGCCATTTCTGCAACTGAGCCCACAACTTACCGATTTAGCCCTCTCAGTAGTGCAATAAATCAAAACTTGATTTGTAAATTAATCAGTATCAATCAAGAATAATCATCCTCAAATTTAGCCAGTATTAGCTGAAAAGGCTGAAACTAAGGATTTTACACCAACAAATCAATGGAGAAAGCAATAACACGGCAGTGAATGATTTTCTGTCAAATAATGTAATCAATTGCTGCAATGATTATACATCTGGTACCAGATCAGACTAAGAGAGCACCAAAATTAGAAATCTAACCTCATCAACAGAGCTGAAATTGTCACGTATTGCATTTGCATTTCGCGAGTCATGCACATGTTGCTTTGAGCTTCTGGAAGGAGCTTCATGCCAGTGCTTGCGTGATTTGCTTTGCCACATTTGTTCCTGGTAACTGTAATTTACCAGAAGTTCAGCTTGCTTCTTGTAATTCAATCTATTGAGCGCTCTTCCTTTTCTCTACGAATTGACGGTCAACGACCCGGCTTTTGTGTAAGAATTGCACTTCCAGTAGGAATCTCTCGTGCTTCCTCGAATTAGCCTCTGGTTAGTTTCGTTACACAGTTTCTATAGTATATATAAAAAAAAATTCTCTCTTTCTAGAAGACGGAGAAGGTAGAGTCTCTTTCTAGAAGCACGAAGTTATGTACCTTGATTTTGAAATTGAAAGAAGACGGAGAAGGTAGAGTCTCCTTTAACTTGTGAAGAGAGAATTATGAACTTTTCTGAGCGTTCCGTGTAAGACTAATAAAACGATGGTCCCTACGGATTTCTCTCAAATAACAAAAAAACAAAACCATTGTCGTATCTCGTGTTGTTCATTGACTCGATGGTAGGGCCCTGATATTCAATCATCACCGTTAGATCTAAAATGGAAGGCGGAGTTTGAACAGAGATTCCAAATTCCGGGTTCAATTTATCTGAACCCTTCTTAAGAAACAGTCACGGCCGTCTGATTTGATAGGACGGTCAGAATTGGATAGCAGAACTCTGAGAAGATCACTAAAAGAAGGAGACTACGCAAGTGAGAGCGGGGCGGCGTCAGATGGGTATCTGATCAAAATCGGTCCAATTCCCGCTACATGCCGTCCGATTCGCGTTAAGATGCTCTCTTATTGATCCGCACGAATTTGGAAGCGATACACACAAAGAATATTGGACGGCTCCTATTGTGCATAGGACCAATGTTGGTCCAATGCCTATTGGACTCCCCTTTATCCAGATCCGCTTGGAGCGGAGTACGTACTCAATATTTTAATGAAGACAGACGGTTGAGAACGTGAGATCACCTCCGGTTGTATCGAATTCATATCACCGACGGTACCGTAATAGGGAATCTTTTACAATTACTTGATCTGGACCGTTCTTTTTTACTTGGCACGAATCTCAAAGCCAAATAATAATGCCCCCTCAGTCAGCCCGAATCCCAAACCGGCTGAGAGTTAATCTCAACCGTAAATAGCTAATTGTAAAAGAGAATCTTTTACGGTGCCGTCGAGGATATGGACTGCGGTTGTATCTATATGTTGGACCGTACAAAACGATCGAAATGTTTGTTTATGATCTTACGGTCAAAATACTTATCCTCATTTCTACAAACAAAAATAACCGAAATTTTTATTAATACCCTAAAAAAAAAAATAGCAAATATGCTCCCCAGACTGAAATTGTTTTAAAAATACCCTGACCGCCACATGTTTGGGGTTTGATATTGATACTGATCGCCTCACGTTTGGGCGGTCCGCTGCCTGTACCAAACCGCCCCACACTAGAGCGGTCTGCTGTAAAAACTCTATAAAAGTCAGTTTTCTCTCTCATGTTCACTCACAATTCATTCTAACTTAGATGAAAGAGAAAGAGAAAGATAAAGAGGAAGATGAGAAAGAAGATAAATGCGATTTTTTGGCAATTTTAGATAATTTTTCATCGCAATAGATAGAGAGGGGATGGAAGGAGACAGGGAGGGAGGGAGAGAGACTGGGTTCAATTGAGAGAACGAAAGGAGTGCGAAGAGAAAGAGAGAGAAGGAGAGGGTTTTGGCGGAGTTGAAAGAGAAAGCTATAGAGAGGCGGTGCGAGCGATAGGCAGTGGGGTTTATGGAGAAGAGTTTTAGGCGAGAAGAGAATGGAGGAAGCCATGGCGACAATCAATTAACGGGAGCGTCCATCAAATAAAAATCAATATGATGGACACAAATTTTGAGACAGAATCGAACGGTTAATCTTCCCATTGGAACGCCCCCGCTTCCTTTAAAATATTTTCAGGTGACCTCCTCTAATCATATTTATATCTAAGATACGGAGGGCGTAAATAAAATACAAAGGGATAAAGGAATGTAAAATCAGGAAACAAAGTCCATTAACTTATAAAAACAATTAAAAAATAAAGAAAATAATTTGGGTACAAATTTTGCTTCCGACTCGCTAGTCAATAAAAATGCACCAAGCGAGTAAAAAAGTATGAGTGAGGCTACGGTGCTATGCATAGTACCGTTTGGGTCCGTGCTACGGTTCAAAATTTTACTTTTCAAAATTCTAACGATTGATCCGAACCGTTCAACATGATTATAAAATGAATATGTACTTGCAAACCAAATTTTACATTTTTTCGAATTTTTTTACTATTTTTTCGAAAATCACTTGATCTGAACATTCTGGGCCATCCAAAAACAGCCTATCTAAAAAAATAGTAAAAAAATTCGAAAAATGTAAAATTTGGTTTGCAAGTACATGTTCATTTTATAATCATGTTGAACGGTTCGGATCGACCGTTAGGATTTTGAAAAGTTAAATTTTGAGCCGTAGCACGGACCCAATCCGTGCTATGCACAGCACCGTAGCCTCACTCAAAAAGTATTCACCATTTCAGTGTACAGCAACCCAAAATTTGTTAGTTTGTATAGAATTCAGATTTTATAAGAATAGTTTGTATAGAGTTCACACTTAAATTTAAATAGATTGGGCACGCTGGAGACGGAATTTGCCTTAAGAGATTGTTAGCAGATTTAAAAATAAAAATTTCAAAACTCAGTTTGATAGGGTCATATGCCAAAGGCCCTCATCAACCGGTCTTGGGCTAAGAACAATCTGGGATTCGAACCCCTATCCGGGGCCAATCCGAGATCAAAGAAAATAAGATCCAACAAAGCTCAAATAAGTCTCGCCCGGCAAAGCCCAACTAGGTCTTGTCCGACAAACTCAACTGGGCTTCACCCGACGGAATCCAAATGGGTCTCACCCGACAAAGCCCAATCAGGCCTTACCGGCAAGAGTCCAGCCCAAACTCGGCTTACGGTCACCGCTTCGTATCCGTACATGACGAGTGTGATTTAGTAACCGCCTTATATGCGAGCGTCACCACTCCTATGCGAACTCTCCTAATCGCTCTGATAACGCTGAATGACGGTTAGGAGATGATCTATTTAAGGAAAAAAGCTCCATGGAACAGGAGTTGGCTTTCCAACAAAGCGAGGTATCGTACATGATAGTCCAAATACCTCCTCACTCTCCCACGTCGGGAACCGATAATCCACTTTCCACATCTCGGCCCGTTTCCTCGAGACGGGACGAGCCCAAATTCAAAAAATTTCATATACAACCTACTCTCTCCGTGATAGAACGTATCACTGTTGATTAGTAGACCTTTTCTATAGTGACAAATCTATGCAACTGAGATTTACATCAAGGCATGCTTAAGAAATACTACTGGAGAACATATTATAGAGCGGAATAAAATTTATGTAACATGTTGCTTTGCAAGTACATATATAACTAATAGATTAGAACATGCCTTTTTGTTTTTATTTTTTCCATTGGCAAGTTGACAATATAAGTCATGTTTCTCCTGCTCTGCAAGCTGCAACAGTAAAATATACATGCCCCATTTTTTTTATTTTTTATTATTGTAATAGTTGCCCCCAATTTTTTTTTTTTTTTCAAAAGGCTTTTCGCCATCATATTCGTATATGCACAATTGCACATATATATGATCAGAAACAACAATAAGCACAAAGTCTTGTCATGGCAAGGGGCAAGAACAATCGCTGAATTACTGCATTGAGACCTCTCTTTAATTGTTGGTTTAGTTACATGTACTTTTGGAACAGGTATGAATTACAAAAAAGATCATATACATATATAAAGATCTATAGCTAGCTGATGTGCTTCCTAAAAGCTAGGTCAGGATCCTCGGCGTGCTCTGGCACCGGCAAGTTTGTCAAGCGAGTCATCTTTTATACATGCACACCTCATTAACAATTAACTAAGAGAACCAATATCAACGCAAGAAATGAATATTATGGAAACTTGTACAATCTAAGCAAAAAAAGCACTGAATTTTCACTTGATATAAATCACAAAACTATAAATCTACGACCAGTATACAGCATACAAAATCCCAAGGTCCTTTCTCTACATTTTCGATAAAGAATGATATACAATATGTCAGAACATTTCTACTCGCAAACTACGGCTCTGTATAAGTATTTTTTTTACCATAAAGCTTCCAATTTGAAACTTCATCTCCAACCTACCCCCTCTTTTGAAATTATTTACAGGAAGAAGCATCAGGTGGCCAATTGTAGTATTCTCAAGTCTCAGGTGGGGCTTGCTTTGGTGATAGGTGTAAAGTCCGGAAAGAAAACAAGAACAAAATGATGGTGGTGATTTGGTGAAAGCCCCTTTTTGTAATTCTAAGCAACTAATAGCCCCTCTAATCCAGCTAGGGCTTCAATTATTCATGAAAGGAAAATCTAGATTACATCTAGGCAACGGAGGCAGAAGTGATTAAGAATTCTTTCTACAAAGCTCTTCGGCTCTGGTACAAGCGAAGAAGTGATGCCATTCCACAAATGGAAAGCAATGGACTCCTCCATTATTCTCTTAAACAGGATATCTTGCTCTACCATATCTGCCTCGTCTGACGGTTCAGCAAAGTAACTACAAACAATTTTTTCACATAATGTGTTAGTAATTAAAGTTTCTTCATTCCTATGGAAAACCACAAGTTGCACAAGCAAAAAAGAAACACAAAAATGCTTTTTGCATAAAATGCATCACATTTCCATTTGCAATATTAAAAATAAAGCGTTCCACATGTGAATGAAAAAAAAAAGTCGTTATGCAAAAAAAAGTCAATAAAATACAGTTCTCCTGACATTAAAGGGATAAGTACCATTAGAGGCATTAAAGGCATTAAAGGCATTGAAATACAAAAGGAGTACCTTGTGATGTTTGAAGAACTTATCGGGTAGAATTGAAAAGAAGGAAGTATCTTCACATGTAATTGGTTGTTGTTTTTAATCTTATTAATCACTCTAGTCAAGAGATCAGCACCGTTCCACCTTAGATGGGAATCATCATATGTTGAGTAGAATTCTTTTAGGCACTCCATCACAAAATCACTAAACAAGCACAAATTCAAAGTTACAAATGGATGTATGATGGAAAATACCAGTATTAATTAAGTATTTAGAATTTTCGGTACCTATTCTTTTCAAATGCCATCACTGCACCACTAAAAGTGGAGTTTCCTTCGATTTGACCTAACATGCCTATAGAATTTTGAACTGAACTTAAAGATTTCAAGACAATGACATCTGAATCAAGATAAATACCACCATACCTGTACAAACAATTGAAATAGTTAATTCGAGTTGTTTTATGTATATGTCGGAAGAACCCAACTTATCACTACAAATTATAGTAAAAAGTATATATACCACTAATTAATATCATGATATCTTATTACAGCATCATTCCCCATTCCCCATTTAAATTACAAAATATTTTACATCATCATTCTTTTCATCCTTTTTTTGGTGGGTGGGGGGTTACCCATTGGGTATTTTTCAAGAGATTGGAACAGAAGCATATCATTGATATCTCCTAAGTTTCCAAGGGGCATGTTTGTATATAAAGCACGAGTGATGCTTAGCAGGTGTGAAAATCAAATGTGATATTGTTCCAAGTCCAACTGCTGTTTTTTTTAAGAAAAATACTAACTTGTACAAAGCTGCGAGGCGAATAAGCTCACTATAATGTAGTGGATAATATTTAGTTTTTCTCCAGTCAAACCAAATTGATGCAAATACATGTGTGGGTGTACCCTCCAAAAGCTCATCAAGATTCGGAACAGCAACTGCCACCTTGTACCTGTACCAATGTTCACTTAGTCATAAATAAACATCTACAAAAGTAAACAAAAAACAAAAAGAAGAAGAGCATTTTTGCAAATTACCCGTCCTTGACAAAATCCTTGAAAAACTCCAGTTCCATAGTTTCTGAAAAGACTACTACACATGCATGATTGTGATGCATTAGTAAACTCTCTAAGCTCCTTTGGTGCCTCACACCATAGGTCCATTGGGGACTATTCCATACCATAAAAACCCTAATCTCGCACTTGTTCTCTTCCCCAAAGAACTTCTGCATAAACTCAGTAAAGCTCAGGTATGGGTCTATACCCTGGAAGTACCCCCATCTCCTCACCCCATTTCTCTTCACAGCCTTTCTCTCCTCTTCCTTTTTGTTTTTCTTTTCTTTCTCTTCCTCATGTAACTCTCTCTTCCTGTTACCAACAAATGGGATGCTCTCCATTTCCCTGAGAAGCACTCTCTGGACCAAGCGATCGCCCCGGGTCAGACCCGTCAGGCCTGGTACATCCGGATCCTGTAATAGTGGATGGTTTTTTGGATTCAACAAGTCCAGATTCGATTGAAGCATTCGATTCCTTCTCAAAAAATCACCTTTGCCTTCTAACCAGTTGGCCCATCCCTCTCTGATAGGCGATTCACCCTTATGAGGCTTAATCAGCAATGCATCTTCAATTTTTGTGATGGAGGTGAGCATGGAACGTATATCCTCATCGATCGGAGAATCATCGGAGGAAAACACTATCCGAACCCGGTTGGAGCTGGAATCAGCATCGGAGTTGTAGGCAGAAGCAAAATACAGATCAGAATCAGAAAGGGAATCGGAATCGGAATCAGGATCGGTAGTGCGAGAGCCGAAAGGGAGGCGCGCTACACCAAGGATGTGATCCCAGACGAGTGCTGCCTTGGATTTGGATTGTTCCGTGGAATCGGGATCGGATTCGACGATGTCGAGGTCGTCGATGAGGTCGAGAGAGAGGTTGGGAGTGGAGGAGGCGCGACGGGATTCGGGTTCGGGTTTGGAATCGTGTTGGGTGGTAGTGGGGAGCGAGGGGGGAGAGAGGGGGGAGGAGGAGAGGCGAGAGTGGAGCACAAAGAGGGAGAGGAGGAGGAGGAGGACGGCGGCGATGGCGCAGAGCTGAGGGGGGCCCACCGCGGAGCGGCGCCGCGTGGGCTGGTGTGGATGGGAGCGCGGTAGCATTGAAGTGCGGGGGCTAGTGAGAGAACGAAGACTTGGTGGTGGTTAACTGGTTATGTTTTTGTGGAAGTTGAGATGGCTACCTCCATCACCGTTTGGTGGCGGGTAAGGTGGCAAAAAGTGACCCGACCAAGGACCTTCGGAAGTCTGACTCGAATCAGATCAGTTTTATACTTTTTATTTTAGAAACAAGCAGACGGAAAACGAGCTGATAGTGTTAGGTCACGTTTGATTGCTAATTAAATTTTTAAGGAGAATTAAGTTATTTATTTTATCTTACTATATATGTTTTATATTTTGTTTGATGATTTATAATAACTTAAAGTAATCCGTTTAAAAGAAAAAGAAATTAAAAGTAAATTTATATTTATCACAGTGAACTTTACAGACGACATAAATATGAAATAAGTTAATTTGTGGTAACTCAAGTGCAGAATAAGAAGTTTACTTATATCTCTTACTTAACAGCCAAACAACTTAACAGCCAAACATGAACTTACTCCTTAATTCTCCTTTTCTCTATGTTTTATCATTTACATTGGCCAGGTAACATGAAACGAGCAACAAAGAATAAACAAAGAAATAACGAGTGCAGCTTGAAGGGTTTCCATTTTAATCTGAAAACGTCAATCACTTGCGAAAAAATAGCTAATATAAGCTTAGCCAAGTTCCCGACATTTTTATTAAATTACACTAAATTACGCTAAATTACATTAAATTACGCTAATTATACTGAAATACTCTGAATTACGCTAAATTAGGCCTATTTTGTGCTATCTTTCATAAATCATAAAAAATAGTAAAAAAATTCAGAAAATAGTAAAAATTGGTATTCTACAAGTTCATTATATAACCAATTTACTGAGCTACTTAGATAAAAAAATATAAATGAAAATCTTAATCGGAAACTTCAACTCAAGTTTTGAGACAGACCCTTTGTTTTTGGCAATTTTGAATTTCAAAAAATAGCAAAGTGGTCACTGACGCATGCATATTTTCGTAAGTTTTCCGAAAAGTGGTCATTTGCTGAAATTGGACACTCAAGCACCGTTTTATGGTCGTTTAAAATTTCGTTGTCGTTTTTGACCTTCTCAGTAAAGATATCGTCTCTTTTAGCGTAATTTAGTGTATTTTAGTATAATTATTCTAATTATATATCAAAAGAAATAATCTAACAAATATTAAAAAAAAAAACCCCTTATGACCGGCCAAAAAATGACCGGTCCGAATTTTTAATTCAACCTGCCAAAAAATGACCGGTTTGGACATTTTTAAAAATACCCAACTTAGTTGGATATAATTAATATTTGTAATTAATTTTGGATATTAATAAAAATGTCGGGCCAAGTTCACCAAGAGATTTCATAAGCCTAAAAGAAAATTCATCACCTTCTTCTAATAAAGGAGACCATTCGCATAATAAATAATTTTAGTACGTCCCTCTTTTTCCTTTTAGACAACTTTCGACTTCATAATATTTTTTTTTTTTGCCAAACTCAAAAATCTTTAAGTTTGCGATACAAGCACTTCCCTCGTGGTAGGTAGACGGAGATCAATGGTTTGAATACTATGGCCTCATGGTTGAGGCTTTAATAAATGACAAATATTTCAATGATTGAGTTCAAATGCTACAAAGTCGTAATTTCCTAAAAATACAAAAAAAGTTGCATAGGTGCCTATAAAAAAGCACATAAGCAACAACTATCTTAATATTATCCTCTTGTACAACAGAAACACACCGATCATCAAAGTTGTACCACCGTTTCTCTCTGTCATGCTATTATACACAAAACAAAGAAAAAAGATTAGCAACAGAAAGCTTATAAAATCTAAGAAAATAGAAAAGAATTCTGAAGACAACAAAGAAAGGCCCTAACTGGAGAAATATGCATTAGGCATCTGTCATATCAGTAAGAAGTTCAGAAAAAAATGGTACAGATTAATATATATATATTAATTGATCAAACTAAATTGATCAACCATCAATTAATTCTCACATTTAATGACTTTGTAACAGTTGTCAAATAAATTGGGTCTTATAATATCATATATTTTTCTTCAGAAAACAAATTATTGTGTACAATGAAACCTGAAATTCTGATACATATTGCAAAAAACAATAATTTAGTAAAGTGCAGCCACTGAATGCAAACTTAAGGGCATTTTTGTCAATTGAAGTAAAAAAGACCAATACTGGTACCAATTTTACTTACTGTACATATCAAAAACAGTGATAAAAAATAACCCATACCAGTGTCACTCATTTGATATCTCGACTTTGGTTTTTGCTGAGCTGTAAAATGAAGTCTTTTTAGTCTAGGTGAATTTTGACCAGTAAATTCTGATACATGTTGCAAATAACATTAATCTAGTAAAGTGAAAACCATTGCATGCAAACTTAGGGCATTTTTGTCAATTGAAGTAAAAAAACCAATACTGGTACAGATTTTGCTTCTTGTAAAAATCAAAGACAGTGATAAAAAAAATAGCCCTTACCAGTATCACTCAATTGATATCTATAAGTCAGGTTTTGGAGCTAGGTTTACCTTTAAGTTACCTTTAAGTTACTTACTATAATAAAGTAGCAATTAATCACAAAGTATTTACCTTTAAGTTACCCGTATGAACGGACGGAATTGGTTCAAGTCAAAGCCACCGTCATACTCGTATATTTTTATGGTTGCATAATGCCATGTGAACATGACAGTTACTAAAATCAGGGATAGCAAAATCGGGAGCCACGCTCCATCAAGAAACTTTATGAGAGAGGCTGAGAAATAGAGAGCCTCAATCGAATTGAAAAAGTTTGTACCTTGAGGCGAAGAGACGGCACAACTGAGGCAAGAAACTCGAAGTCGAAGAAGCAACGGGACGGAGGTGCCGCGACGCGACGGAGGAGAGGCAGCACCGGCGCGTGAGAGAGCGACAGGGGGGGCGGCAGGGGCGGACCCAGTGTACTCCAGGGGGGGGCAGCTGCCCCCCCCCTGGATTTTGAGTTTTAGTGGAAATTTATCGGTTCCGATCGACTCTGCCCCCCCCTGGAATTTTTTTTGCCCCCCTCTGGACGTTTAATTTGTAATTCAAGTTAAATTTAGGGTTAAAATTGAAATAAATCTGTTGAATTTTGATTGGTAATTAGAATTATAAGTCAGAGCATCAGAAATTACAAGTCAAAGCATTCGAAAATACAAGTTAAAGCATTGTTTTTTGTCGAGTACTCAATTGGTTAATGGATTTAAACCCGAAATATTTAAACCCGATTCGATATTTTTTTGCCCCCCCCTGACGAAAATCCTGAATCCGCCCCTGGGGGGCGGACATCGGCTCGACGAATGAGAGGCAGCACCAGTGCGTGAGAGAGATCGATCTTAACCAGCTTAGAGAGGCGACTTGAGAGCAGAGAGAGGCGGGGTGAGAAACTGAGTAGAGACTAGAGACTAGAGAGAGGCGGTGCTGCTCAAACGGACTTGTCCATGGACAACTCAATGGACAACTTAATGGACAAAAAACGAGCTGCTCAATGGGCTGTTCGGTAATCGTCCAAATCCACTTCAATTGGAAAATATAATTTGAAATTGAACCAAACTATGGGCTCTGATCGGACCACAGCTCGTCCAACAATAAAAAATTAACTACTCGGCCCGTTTGTCCACGGACTGTTCTGTCCATTTAGCAGGCCTACTCATGGACCATCTTGAACATTTGACGAAGCTTATGCTTGTATTAATTTTGATAAAGGAAGAAAAATAAATCAACAAACACAGAGATGAGACAAATAGAAGTCGATTACAACCAGTGTTGTAAATAACGGTATGCGGTCGTCGGACGGATGGAGTACCGCCAAGCGATTAATCGGTATACGACTGATTAATCGGAATTATGCAGACAATTTAATGTTTTTATAAAATTTATGTATATAAATCATAATTTATTAAAAATAATTTATTTAACTCATTAAAATTATCAAATAAACTTAATTTAACTAAGTTTTATTATTATAACATGATACTACGCTTATTTTTCTTAACACAAGCATTTTACATGTGTAAGTAACACATTTATTTATTTTTCTTCTTACTTAGATTGAAATTGATTAATTCTTCTATTATTTATATACAATATGTTTTTCTTACTTACTAATGTAATTTTTTCAATTAGTATGACGTGTTCATTTATAAAATTGATTGAATAAGAGGGGTTGCATCAAGGGAACTAGAGGTCCCTGGGTAGTAAAGAGGAGAGGGAAAGATGGAATGCTCGTTACGTCTTTGCGTAGACCAAGCGAATGGGAGCGTGAAAAGAACAGAAAGAGGGAGCAGAGACGAAGAATGGTGGCCGCAAAAATATTTGCGGGTCTGAGAGCACAAGGCAACTATGCCCTGCCAAGAAATGCCGATCAGAATGACATTCTTAAGGCGTTATGCGAGGAAGCGGGGTGGCATGTCGAGAAATGAACATTAGAAAGTGCCAAATCTAAGATCATAAATGTTACTACTAATGATGCTTCTTGGACTGTAGAAACAAAACTTGCCTTATTTATTTTATATTGTTTTTTGTTATTTTTAGGTTTCGGAGAAGAAAGCTAGGGCATGGTGTGCATCAAAGGGTAACATTCCTTACTTCGAGACATCAGCAAAGGAGGGATTTAATGTTGAGGCAGCTTTTGAATGTATAGCCAAGAACGCCTTGAAGAATGAACCCGATCGAAGAAGAGATGTGAGTATTATTAATTTCTATTGAGCATAAATAGCCGCATTGTTGTTCATGTATTCACCGTTTATTTATTGTATTATTTTGTTGATGTAGTTATATGCCTGACACTATTGATGTCGCTGGCGGTGGACGGCAGGCAAGATCGGCAGCTGGTTGTGAATGCTAGAAAAAAGAAAGGACAAAAAAAATGTTGTATCATCTATGAGACTTATAAACTTTCCTTGATTTGTTATGTAGTCACATAGTATACATTTGCATGGTGTTTGTGTTCCAGTCCATATTTCAAAATTCAAAGTGTGAAAAATTGGTTATTCGTTGAATTGTTGAATTTTATCCTCTTCTATGTGTGGCTCTGCTTTTATGTGAGGAGCACTCATTTGTGCATGCTTTGACTTGCAAATCTAGTTGCTTGTGTCTAAATAATACCCAGCTTTCCTTGTTTTTTTTATATTTGTCTATGGTGAAGTTAATTAAACTCTTCATTTATCAGTCTATTGCTTTTGTCAGGTACAGAAACAAATAATATTGTCAAATCATTAATCTGATATATTATTGTTGGCAAAGCTTTAAGAAGCTCACAAGTTGATTGCAAATATAGAAGGTTGATTTAAATGAACTAGAAAATAAGTGAGGCCATGGTAATATGCATATGACAGATCGACTCGTGTTAGGGATTCATCTTCATTTTTAAAGTTCAAATAATCAATCCGAACCGTTAAATATAATCTTCATATCCATATGAAAATGTATCTGGAAACTAAATTTTATATTTTAAAAAAATATATTATTTTTGTAGATAGGTAGAAAATCTATTGATCTGAAAATTCCGGACCATTCAAATGGATTTTAACCTATCTAAAAAGATGGTAAAAGAATCCAAAAATAAAAATGTAAAATTTGATCTCCAAATACATTTTCTTATATATATCAATAGAGATATATGCGTAACATTCATATTATCACAACCTCACTCTTAGAAAAGATGTATGATTAATTACCACAGAGCGCATGTGATGTTTCTGGATGTCTCTTTTTTAAAGCTTCTAGATTCTATTCATGCATTTCTCTCCAATTGAGCATATGGCTAAAACGAATAGTGCGAGTAACCGAGAGTTTTTCATGAATGTACTCTCCTCTCCAAAGCAAAACAATTTTAGGGGCAATGTGTGCTTGCTTGCTTTTTTGGGAACTATTGTTCTTTTGTGATTAGTGTTCTGTGTTAGTCTAAACTTGAAGGTAGAACAATATCTGCTAAAAGCACCAAATGATTTGGAGAATAAAAACTGTGGTGAAATCCTGGTAAAGACACTGTACTAACCGTTTCCACAGAACAAGGACGTACTATAATTCGCTTGATTCTCCATTCAAATTACAGGCGCCCCAAAAAGGACAGCACTTTTCCAAAAAAAACACTTCGTTTTTTCCACAAACAACACTTATATATGGTCACAAAACATTCTTTTCC